>ML677085.1:8184864-8784864 GCA_007922155.1 Mesoclemmys tuberculata
ATCATATTGGTCCCTTCTGACCTATGTTTCTATGTTTCTATGTTTCAGTAGAAGAGACAGAGAAACCTGCTCCAGAATATCCCATAGCCCAGTGATTATTGCACTCTCCTGCAATGTAGGAGACATAAATTCAAATGTTTTCTCCACCTCAGGCAGAGGGGGGAATTGAACCTGAGTTTCCCAGATGAGTGAACCATTGGGCTAAATGGTTATCGCTTACACATTTTTAACTCTCCTTTTATATAGTAAATATCAGGGGTGGTGGCAAGTTTGACTCATAAGAGGTCACTACAGCGAAAAGTTTAGGAAATACTGGCTTGGAATATGAGCGTCACCTCTGGATCTGAGCCAGTTCCCATCTAACCACTTTGTTAATGGTTCTAGTTTAAATGGTTAATGACATATAGCAGCAGCGCATATTTGTAGGTGTGCACTATTTTGACTCCCTTGGGAAGCAGCATATTCTAGTGGTCAGAGCAGGAGACTAAGCGTTTGCATATCTGGCTTCTAAGCCAAAATTTACCATTGTTAACTCTGTGATTAGGCAAATTATTTAGCCCCTCTGGCCTCCTTTTTCTAAATATAAAATGAGGTTATAAGTATCTTTGTTAAGTGATTCAAGATTTTTGGATGGAAGGTGCGGTTGAAGTGCTAAGTACTGTATGTATTTTATAAATAATATATGGGGTTTTGAATTTAAAGAATTTTTCCCATGCGCACAGTGAAAACATAATCAAAATATTTCAGGGTTTCAGTGTAAAAGGGTAAATTTAACTTATTTGTAGTCAATTATACTTGAAAGTGATTAATAATACCAAAGTTATGTAAAATAGCCATTGATTCATTTCTAAATTATTTTACTGTCTTTTAAAAGGTGGTTTGCATTGGGTCAGTGGCAGAACTGGAAGAGCTGTCAGGAGTGAAAGTCACTGATCTCCACAGAGAAAGGTCAGTCACTGAGAACATGCACCAGCATAAACTGCACCTGTATTTAATTAGCAACTGTTAGGCAGTAGCAGACAGAAATGTTAGTTATTATTTTTTTAAACCTTAAGAACTGATTTAGCTTAGGTTTTAGGAGTGTTTGAAGACCAAAAGAGTAAGTGGGTTAAAAAAAGCATTACATAAATTCATGGAGGATAGATCCATCAATGGATATTAGCCAACATGGCCAGGGACACAGCCCCATGCTCTGCGTTCCTAAACCTCTGAATGCCGGAACCTGGGGCTGGATAACAGGGATGGATAATTCAATAAACTGTCCTGTTCTGTTTGTTCCCTCTGAAACATCTGGCACCAGCTGCTGTCAGAAGACAGGATACTGGGCTAGATGGACCATAGATCTGGCTAAGTATGGTCATTCTTATGTTCTTATGGAACTGCAATTTAAGATTAATAGTAAATCTACAACGCAATTTTAAGCTCTAAACATGTTCATATGCAATCTTCATCTGTAGGAAACTGGGTGTGTTTTTTTTTGTTCCCTGTCGAATTTGGGTTATATGGATTAAGTTCTATTACACCAAAGTTCTTAATATTTGAATAAGTATATGTCCATCTTTTTCTCTTATAGCATTGATCATCTAACCATCTCTTCACGGTGTGGAAAAGGAATGTTACACCGTGTTTCTGAAGTTTTCGATTGTTGGTTTGAGAGTGGGAGCATGCCTTATGCACAAGTCCATTATCCATTTGAGAACAAAAAAGAATTTGAAGATGCCTTTCCTGCTGACTTCATTGCTGAAGGCATTGACCAAACCAGAGGATGGTAATATTCACTGCTCTATATTTGAGAGAGAGAGAGAGAGAGCACACTTAACATATGAACCATCCCTAAGTAATGTGCAAACTATAAGCATGCAGCTTTCATTAAAATGCAGCTACTTCTGTGGTGGGAAGGAAGTAGTCATCAAATACTGGGGCAATCCCTTATTCTTTCTGAGACTTGCCATTGGATAGTCTCATTGAGAAATTTGCCACAAAGTAAATCATGGAATTCAGTTTTACCACAAAAGAAGGAAAGACTAAGGTGGCTGGGCTGAGACAAAAACTGATTCTGGGGATGGTAGATATTTAACGCCTGAAGAGTAAACCAGTGAACTCCACCCCCTAGATACAATTTAAATGTTTTGTATTAGTTTAATGGGAAAAGGCCAAGCGTGTAACTAAGTAATCCCTTGTAACTAAGTCCTCTTCTTGTTAGGAGACGCTTCTTTTCAAAAATATAAAATTCTACACTTAAATTTGCTTCCACAATGTTGTGAACTGCTCCATTTACTTTTATCTCCTTGGCCAAGCAAGCCTTTCTTGATGTAAACCTAAATCTTTCTCTACTATCAGATTTGTCCCTCATAATTCCTTAATTATAATAGTTATTTGTTGGTCTTTTGACCCCTTAAGGAATATCTGTTGTCATCATCATCATGTGTCCTTGAAGTACTAGTTTTGAGGTTGACTATGCTTAGTTTAGCAAACCTTTCTTAACTAGACTTTCCTTTCAGTGTCCCAGATTAGTGTAGTTGACTATATAGAAGTGGTATTTATGCAGTAAATCGATCTGTTACGTTTCTAAGTCATACAGGACCAGGTGAGCTAAATCCTATATTATCTTGTACATAATCAGTATAATTGTTTATTCAATCCCAGTCATTTGCATTTTTGCTGAGATTAGAGAGAGAGATTTAGGTTTAGTTTTAGAAAGCCAGTGGGGTTTGAACAGGTATCACTGAGGACAAAATATGTAAAGTTGCATAGATATAAATGAAAACCTAATTTAATCTTGCAATACTTTATTTCTGGTGATGACCTATGAGATGGAAAGAACCAAATTTGATTCCCAGAATGCATGTTCTGCTTTAAGGCTGACAATTAAAGAACTATATTTCATTTGCAAACAGAACACATGTAACACACAGTCACTGAGACCAGAACCCTCATATGATTTTGGTTATTTTTTGAAGTAGAACTGTATTTTGAACTCTGTTCAAAGCAGAGGATAGTATTTTAAATGGATCCTCACTAAAACTTTATATGCAATCAACACTCTTTCATCATTATTAGCCCGTATTTGCTTTCCTTGGGGGAGCCTTGATTAATTATTTATTACAATTCCAAAGTGGTGTTCCTCATAATCCTTTCTAATTTTGTTCCATTAACCCTATTATTACTTTTACTATTTTGTTCCTTATGACATTAAACTTCATTTGCCATCAGGTAGCCCACCTGTTTAGATCTGACTTTAGTTTGTACTCCCAATGATTATATATATATATATATTATCTAATCTATCTAATCTATCTAATCTATCTATCTATATTATTCACTGTTTTCTGTCTATCAGAATGATTATTGATAAAGAATATTTAATAGCATGAACCCAAACATTGAATCAACCCGTTGTTACTTTGAGACTCAACTTTTTATAGGTCATGATTATTCTTTGCACACTCTTACTCACATAATTTTCTAGACATTGTGTTACTAAACACTGATTCCAGATTCCCTAATTTATTAGTTTTTGTGCAATGCTTTATTTAATAAAAGTCCTAGAAATAGATTGTATATATGGAATATACATTTATTTTAAAAGAAAGATTGCTGTATTAAGTATGTGTTCAAGAAAGGGACCTGCACATAATTGTAGGCAGCTCAATGGAAATCTCTGCTCAACATGCATCTGTAATTTAAAAAAGCTAACATGTTAAGATTGATAGAGAATGAGATGTAGAATATTCTAATTCTTATATATAAATTGTTGGTGCAGCCTCACTTGTTATACTGTATGTGGTACTAGTCACACCAGCTGAAAAAGGATATTGCAAAACTGAATGTGGTTCAGAGAAGACCAATGAGGATGATCAAATGCCTGGAAAAAAGTCTCCTAAAGAGAAAGTAAAAAGACTGGGATTGTTTTCTTTAGAAAAGAGATGAATGAGAGGAAACATGATAGAAGTATATAGAACGGAGTATAGAGAAGGTAAATCTGGAACGTCTGTTGCCTGCCTCATAATACAAGAGCAAGGGGACAGTCAATGAAATTTAAAAAGCAAGAAATTCAAATCTGATAAAAGGAAATACTTTTTCACCCAGTGTGTTACTTAGTTAGCTTTGGAGTTCATTGCCACAGAAATCGTTGAGGCCAAGAATTTAACAAGATGTTAAAAAGGGATGTGGTATTGATACCGATATATAAATGTCATAATTAATGACAATAAAATAGCTGGAAGGGATATTAAGCTTTGTGCTTCAAGTCTTATGCCAGTCTGGTTATTAGAAAACAGGATGAAATCAATGTGGGGAGCAGATTTTTCCACATTTGCTTATTGCAGGGGTTACAGGTCATCCTCTGAAATATGTGGTTTTTGCCACTGTTGGAGCCAAAATACTGGCTGAGACTGAATGCTAGTGTTTTTACAGGTTTTACAGCCGGGGTGGGGGTGGGGGGGGAGGGTGCCTTGAGATGATGATGTGAGTTGAAAGCCTCTCTAGGGAATAAAAACCATCACTTTTATCTAAGCCACTTTATAAATGCAATAATGCACACAAGCAACCTTTACAAAATCTTGGATACCCAAGTGCCAGAGATGTGTTATTAGGTCTATGCAGCTTTTTGAGATCCAACCGCTGTAGAAAATACAGATGAACCCTTTTTTCAGCACAGTATTTCTTCTCTAGCTCTTATGCAAATGTGTGGTTTTGAATCATAACCTTCTGAGGCAATTAGCCTTCATAAAATCATCTTTCATTTAAAGGTTGCTATAGCTGTAGTGCTATAGATCGTTAGCTCTCCTGGCGTGCTGATGTTCTCCCTTAGCTGACAAGGCTGTGCTGCAACATCAAGTTATTTAAAAATGAAAAAAGTTGCACAAGTCCAGGCCTCTGACAAGAATCCAATTTGTGAATGTGAAATTATTGAATTGCTTACTATATCTCCACTTACTATGACACTTTTTAGCATCTCTGAACTAGGAAGAGATTTGGGCTTATGTTATGATGTAGGTTCCTGTCTGTAAGCAAACCCTAGTATCTCAAGTATTCCAGAAATCTAATATACGTGTTACAGCAAATACAGTTAAGGAGATACTACATTGGCAGTCACGTAGTATTTGAAGGCCCTGATTATTCTTTTGTTTTGCCACCACATTTGAGATCTTACATTACTGCTGCCATCCTTCCTAGTGAGGAGGATTGGATGGGACTTTTTTCAGAGCTAGCCAACTCTCTAACTTACATAGAGAAGTTATTTTTGAGCTATGTGAAGCTGTCTCTCTTTAGTGCTCATTTATACTTAGGCTGCAGCAGTCTCTTGGCCCTTTCACCTGCTGGCTTGGAGAATACAACCGTCACTGGAGATTGAATTTGTGTTCCAAAAAGACAGCCAGTCCGGCCCACCATTCATTCCTGGATTTAACTTCTTTTTAGTTGGTTTTCTGACACACTGGTGTTTAAACTTACACAG
The DNA here is from genome assembly GCA_007922155.1 of Mesoclemmys tuberculata. Lineage (NCBI taxonomy): Eukaryota > Metazoa > Chordata > Testudines > Chelidae > Mesoclemmys > Mesoclemmys tuberculata. The sequence continues at coordinate 8,190,323 of ML677085.1, forward strand.
TGTTCTGAGGTGCACAGTGGGGACTAATGTAAGGATAGAGTTTCATCTTTAATTTATTAGAAGTATATGTAAGAACTTTTAATTATGTTTTTTGCTTATATTTTTGGGATTTTAAAAATCTGTTGTTTAAAAGGGGAAGTTCTCCATCTTCCTGTCTCCCATACTTGCTAGTTCTTACCAAAAGGTTTCACTGTCATTTTTTAGTAGTCTAGTATTTAAATGTAATATTTGGGGAAATAATAGAATATACTGCACAGCAGTAAAACACAGTTGTACAATAAGCTTTTCTTAATGGGTCATTTCCACTTAGATGCCCACTCAGATGTGTTTTAATTCTAATGTGCTAGAGTGAATAAATTTAGCTTAATTGAAATTCGATTTGTAATTGAGAGTATGGTGCTTTTAGCATAATGTGCCTTGAATGTGGTTTGAATTGGCTGATGATAAACTTATTACATTTGTTTCAGGTTTTACACTCTGCTGGTACTATCCACAGCTCTTTTTGGGAAGCCTCCTTTCAAGAATGTAATTGTAAATGGGCTGGTTCTTGCTAGGTTAGTATATTAGTTTTCCTTCCCAAACAGCTTATTATAACCTAGTTATAACAGGTTCAGATATGTTACCCTAAGTCACAAGTGAAATGTTTGTTAGCCTAGGAGTACATAGTGGGTACAGTTAGCTCACCTTTGGCTACCAGCCAGAGGGAAACTTGTCACAAAGTAGCAACGCTGAAGAAGATTAATTTAAATGATCACAAGAGAAGGACTTTTGTATCTTCTCTCCAACAATTATGCCTAGTCCGTTATAGGAATATTTGCCCATACTAATGAGCCATAAAGCTAATTAAAATTGGATGGAATTGAGGAAATAAATGATATGCCCATGTGCAGAAGGAAGGAGACCCTATTTTTTAAAAGTTATATATGGATTTGGAAGTTTATATATATATTTTTATATCACTAAATATATTTTCCACTGCCACAACTTGCCACATTTTCAGGATGGTGATATTGATCCAAAGCAAACATTTCGTTTTTATCCTCTTGTCTAGTATTATGCACCTTAGATTCTCTGAGGAAGATAGTCTTCCAAAGAATCTGTAACTTAGGAGCCTCTTGCTTTCAGGTTTTCTTAGCACTCTGGCACTTGTGCAGAATGCATGACAGTGGCTTGTGTAACTGTTAAAAAAAAATATTGTGACAATCAAATTTGAAGTTTAATCAGAGAATATTTGGAAAGGAAGTTGGATGTAAAGGGAAACTTCATTATCAGTTCCTGTGTTGTCAAAATCCTAAGAACTCACTCCCTACACTTGGCATGTTCTTTTTAGTGATGGCCAAAAAATGAGCAAACGTAAGAAGAACTATCCTGATCCAGCGAACATTGTAAACAGTTACGGAGCTGATGCACTAAGGTAGGAACTGGCAATTCTTGCTCTGTTTGTTTTATTTCTTCCCCCTACATCCTGGTAACGTAGATACCTTATACTTCAGCTTCCTATGAATGATTGTCAGACATGTATACCAGAAAGGGTGTCATAGGTTTTTGACAGATAGCAATAGGAACGAAGTTGAGTTTAGAGTATTTCAGACCTCTGTGGTGAGGAAATAGTAGAGGGGAAGGAATGACTCAGGGGATTGGTAATGGGTTATGGAGTCTTGAACTTCTAAATCATTGGTTCAGATCCTAACAAGGCTGTTAATGACTGAAGTTAATTGTTATCTGATGGCTTTTTGGTTAGGAAATTAGTTGTGTACAGTTCCTACTGAACATAATATGTTTGTTTCCAAATTGGTATAATTGCTGGTGGTATGAGCATAGAGGCCGAGTATTTGAATGGTCATGAAAAATGATTAACTCACCTTCGAGATTGTCACACTACAATAGTGTAGCTGCACAAATGCTGTATGGTGAGAGGAAGATTGTGCGGTTGCTACCTGTGCTATGTGTATACTACCTATGGAGAAAAGATTCAGTTTGCACTGCGGTTTAATATAGCAGCTTTCATAAACACTATGTTCAGTTAAAATTGGAGAGAAAAGTGAAGGGGACAGATCTAACTATGTTCATGTTCAAATGACACGTTAATGATCAGACTCTCTGGGTCTTTGGGTAATTTAACTTATGTCATTTAAATAACATAAATGCTCAAGTATAAGAGGCAGTAATTTGGCTGGGAGCAATAAAATCTCTCCAATCTAAAGGGGAAGTATGGACATTTAATATCTGGATTAATATTTTATTTACATTTGCAAAGAACCATTTTAATGTTGTTAAATTCAAGTTATATGGCCAGGCATAGTAAATTTAGCCATCACAGTTGTGTTTGCAGACTGACAGTGCAAATAATGTGTGTGTCTGTTGAAAACTTTCCACTGGTCATAACTGAAACTTGCTTTGAAATTAACATTTATTTTAAGAAGACTGCACTCTTGTTTGAATACCTTGAAAAATGGAACAGAAGTCTCTACTTCGAGACAACTTTAAAATTTAAGCTCCTCCCTCCCCCCCATTTCAAAAACATTGAAGTCCCCTTTTGGTAAATACTTTTTTGTCACTTCAGGTAAAACTCTTAAAAGTCTAGATGGACTGTGCAGGCTTGAATAGACTTCTTAAGCTGATCAACAAGTTCAGACCTTTTTATAATAGTCTAACCATGGCCAGCAGAATATGAAGAAGCAGAGAATTGGTAGATGAAGCAGCATGACTGCAGAGATTCCCAGTAGTTGTAGAGAAGATTTGAAGCCTCAAATGTTCAATTGGTTTATTTCTTAATTTTTTTTCTGCCTTTCAAAAATAAAAGCCCAAAATGCTAAAAAGTACCATTCCATTATTTCCCCATTTTGTTCAATAAGAGGCTAATTCATTTTTCTGCCTGACATACACTCTCTAATGTCGTATTTATTTATACATACACCCACACACAGAGTACAAAGCCATACATACTAGGTTCATTTAAGGAAAGACCTCTGTGATTCAGTTGTTTGTGCTTATCCAGTGAAGCGCTTGATGTATTCTGTTTATAGAATAAGCTACTTTAGATTTTCTTGTCGTTTTGGCACTGCTTCCGTGCAGTTACTTGATCTTCCGTGGAGGAAGTCTTCCTCTTCTCCCCCCAGTAGAATCTTTATGAACTGTAGCTTCAAATTAGTCTCAGCAGCATGTTAGTAAACACAGCATCCCTAGCAGTTACACTTAAGCAACTTATGTGTGTGTAGTTGGATGAGAACTACAGATGGAAAGAATAGATAGACAGCAAAGAGCGTTAGCACACTGGCTTCTGATTTTCACAGTCTTTAGTTCCAGTGTTTTTTGAACCATATGTGAAACCATTCAGTGTCTAAGAGCTTGTCTACACTGTGCAGCAATGCACACCAGAAGAAATGCACATTTGTAGAGCACCTGAAAGTGTAGGGCTTTAACTGCCCTGTGTTGATCCAACTGATGCATTCTAAAAGGTGCTTAATGTTGTATTGTTTTCAAAGAAGACTATATTAATACATACTTAGGAACCTTTTAGAGCACATCAGTCAGGTCAACATGGGGCAGTTAGAGTGCAACACTTCAGAGCTTCATACAGTTTTACATCCCTTCTGGTGTGCATTGTCGCACCATGTCGACAAATCCTAAGTGTTAAAGCTACCTTCACACTAGGGCAGTCTTGACAGCCTTGACTCAAATTGGGCAGTAAGCCAAAGACAAAGTAGTGCTGTGAGGGGGGAAAAAGTCATCTTTCTTTTTTTTCACCATTTCTTCCATGAGCTCTGGAAAAAGTACTCGCGTTAAAGGGAATGTGTTTGTGCTATACTTTCCACGCCACCTGCTTTGTAACTCCAAAAGCAGGGCAACAAAAACTCTGTCAGGGACTGCAGAAAAGGATGGGGTCAGTGGGGACAAGAGGGAAATACTTACTTCTATGGACGTTACGTAGGGTTTTTTGGTACCAATTTAAATGTTTTGGTTAGGAGTGTGATATTTCTACCAAAAGCTATACCAGTACAGCTCCTAATGTGGACATAGTTACGTTGGTATAGCTTATTTCCCCTTCCCTTACAGGAATAATCTATCATGGTATAAGCATCTTTCTGTTAGTACAACAATGTCCACAGGAGGACTACACTGACTTAACTATAGCAGTATAGTTAATGCAGTACAATGTTTGTGTGTAGACCAGCCTTGGAAGTCAGCAGTTTTTCTGGCTCAAAATACTAAAAACCTATCCTGTGGAGACTTCTGTGCTTTGTGTGCTACAGTTAATATTTCTGCTTTCTTGGTGTGGATCAAAAATTGCAACTTCAGTAGAAATAATTTCCAGATATTAGTTGGTGATTGAACTTTTTCTACACCTTTTGGAAGGAATGAACATGTGGATTTTGCCTTTCTTGCCACGTCAATACATTTTTTATGGGAATTTGATTTTCTCAACTTGATACCTAGTGCCTGGTCAGGGTATACTAATATGTCACCATGAAGTTAAATTGATGGCCAGTGTGAACTGGCCTCAGTGATTGTGGAGTCTAATAAAAATGCTATTTCAGCACAACATGGCAATAAAGCCAATGAAGATTTAGTGGCCAAGAAATGGAAGCCTAATAAGACTGAATGATACATAAAAGTATGCAGGTTATGTCACTTTCTTTGGATTGGTTCCAGAGTAATCAATTTCTTCCTACATTATTTTAATGTACTTGAAAGTAATGTTTCACTAATGTTGATATAATCATGTGACTCCCATCTGCCAGCATAGGCAAACAAGTAGCTACCCAGCCACTGCCACTGAGTGTCTGCAGTTCTGTCATACTTCATTTTTTTTATCAGAGGGCAATAGCTTCTACAGCTGAGCTTCTGATAGCTTCACTGAGGCCTTATCCCCCAAAATTCAGACTGGAATCCTAGCAGTACAACTCTGTGAAAATGTGCTCTTTGCATTTGGTAATTAATTTTCATGGCATGAGATACCAGAAGGCTAAATTGTGTGTTCAGGAAAGAATATAGCAGCGTTAATGTTAATTCAGAGGTCATCCAAGACATACATCTTTCTCTCATTATAAATGATAGTCCAGTGTGCCACAAAACCCAAACCCTATGCTTTACACTGCTTACCTAGACAGTTTTAATCTCAGATATTATCTGCTTTCTATCTTCTCTCACTCATGAGAAGGATCTCCAAGAAGATCACCTGTATTTTCTTCTCTAAAAACCTAAAGCTTTTGGTGACTTGCAGAGTCTCTTTTGAGCCAGTGTCATTTATGCCAACCACTGTAAACCATCAGTCTTTCTCAAGCTTCTTTTAAACGTAAGGAGTCAGGCTACTGTTTGCAATGTTGCCTTGCTAGTACACCAGGGTGTCGGGTTGTCAGAAGACCTAGGGTGATAGGGTTAAGGGTTTGGGGTTTTCTTCTAGGGGAGTTGGAGAAGAGTGGATAAGGGTCTTTTTGTTTCTTGGGTTGGAGGGTGAGTCCTATATGACCAAATGCTCAGTGTGGAGACAAGACAGGTGCAAAATGATCAAAAATATTAAGTCATCTGAAAATAGATAAAGCCAAACCACAGGGGGTTTTGTTTAGCTGTAATATGGACCATAAATAAAATGTCAAAATTGTAGAAGTTCAATCTGCATCATTTCACTACTTCAGTTTTAACCCTGAGGCAAGGCTTTTTTTCTTCTTGCACACAGAACTGATGTTAACACTTGTACATGACATTAAATACAAAATAGATCTGTAACAAGTCAAATAATTTTTTGATTCAGTAAACACTGGCCACATTATGATTTTGAGGTAAAGATATTATTGCAAGTGGAACAAGCTCCTGTAAATATTCCCTTAAAAGGAGTTTGACTATATGCAAGTGCCATTAACATGACTGAAAGCAAAATAAACTTGTTTCATGCTTATTTCTTTGCTTTATATTCAGAAGCACTTTATTATGATTAGCATTAAAAACAAATTTCTTCTGAAGATAAATTTAGTCCATAACAGTCCATGCTTCTGGTACTAAAAATAATTTATTTGCAGTGTCTTCAGTGTACTGTAATTACACAGCTGCTAGCACACAAGGACACCAGATAAAACCAAGAGAAGTCCATGTTTTGTGAAGCTGGCAGTAGCGTTTGTTACTTTCCTAAGTTACTTAAAGGCCATTTGCAGTAGTAGTAACCTTGGAACTCAGTGGGTAAAGATTAAAATTATATTTATGTAAAATAAATTTTGAAAATTTAGAGATGACAGTATTACTCATTTAGAGTGACCGTTACACGTTATTGCCAACCCTGAAAGTTCAAAAATCACCAGTCGATCCATATAAATCGTGAGACTGGCTCACAAATCAGGAGATTTAAAAAAAAATTACATGGTGTGTTTTGGTCTGTTTGAATATTTTTGTATTCCCTCTCTCCACCTCGAGATACAATAAGGCTATGTCTACACTACCATTTATGTGGCTATAACTTACGTCGCTCAGAGGTGTGAAAAAAGACACCCCATAGCAACATAAGTTACATTGACGTAAGTGCCGGTTTGGACAGGGTGATGTTGCTGTTGCTCATTAGCTGCTGCTGCTTGTTAGGAGTGCTTTAATTATGTCACCGGGAGAGCTCTCCCTGGTGGCATAGCATGGCTACACGTTTGGTCTTACAGAGACACAGCTGTGCCTCTGTAAGCTCTGTAGTGTAGACCTGGCTTTAGGGTTGTCAGGGCTGCCAGATTCATTGAGTAAGGTAATTTTTGGCTCCTGCTGCGGGAACTCTCTCTGGTTGCCAGGTGGTGTAGAGCTTCCATCTTATTTCCCCTTTCTAATTCATTTTTAATTCATTCCTCTCTTCGCCTCCCCAAGCCCTCATAACAATTCTGCCTTCCAGCTGCGGGGACCTCCTATGGCTCCACGGGTTCTTCATCTCCCTCTCCTGGGCCTTGGTGGGCAACTTCATGGGGTCATCTTCTCTCCCTTCACAGTGCTGGTCCCTGTGAGTACTCACGGTGGGTGTGCATGTGCTCCATGCACCTGAGACTGGAAGCTTTTCAGCTGCAGTGTCTGTTGGTTCACACCTACTCCCTTTGCCTCCTTGTGCTCCCAACTGAGGGCATAAGGGGCAGCACAGACTGACCACCTTGCTTCAATTCTTGCTCTACTGTGAGCAGAAGAGGATGTGAGTTACTGTTCCAAGGAGGCAGGAAATTGGAGAAGGCAGTCTATCAGAGGGGGGTAGTTTGGGCTGAAGTTTGAGAGGACTAGAGCGTCTTGTATCATTTTGAGACTAGTTCCAGCACCAGCCAAAATTATGTGACTTGAGAACAAATTGCAAGAGTCAGCGATAGCACGTGCAAAGGCTTGTAAAATGAGATTAGCTTTACAATAAACTAACAAATTAGAAGCCAAATTTCTGTTTCATTTAGATATTTATTTAGTGATTAGATATGATACTGAACTATTTTGCATTGCCACATATTGGTCATCTAAATGCATAAGAAAGTTTCTTCTATTTTTAAATGTGTTGAAGTCCAGCTTTTGGAGTAGAATGTTAAATTCAAAGTAGTAATCGTTGCTGTACTTCTGACATTCATTCTTTACCATCTTTTTGCCCTATCAACTGTATTTTATGTATTAATGTTTGTGAGAAGGCCTTTCAAGAAGAATTCATGGTCCAGTATTCTTGAATGTATTCTGTCAGCCCACATTAATATTTTCAAGTGCCCTAAAGGAAATCTTTGTATAGATTCATTAGTTTAGAAATTAGTGTTGTAAAAAGTTTATAAAACATGACAAATTGAGTTCTGAAATCTGTTCAACAAATGTTGAAATCTTAAAAAGAAAATTTTTTTGGCAAGTTGAATGAAGTACCACATCCATCTTTATTTTAAATAATTGTATAGGTTAAGTAAGCTGAGTGAGACTCTAGTTCTGACCTAGCTTGTTATAGTGAAGCTAGTAAAAACCAAGTTGTCTTTGTAGTCAAAGTACTGGCTCTGGGAAGTGCAGATTTAAGGTTTAAAAAGATTAACTTTTTGCAAATCTAAGCCGATATATATTATGATACACTTAAAAAAATGTAAGTGAATCCTGTTCTCAGTATTACCACAAAAATGTGCGTGAATTACTATGCTGCTTTGCAGTGGATTTACAGGCTCCTGACTCTAAACCTCATTCTAAATTATTTTAGATTTCACTGCTTATTTGTAGCAGTACAGTAATTTTTTAACCAACACAGAAACATAATGCATTATTCTAGGTACCAGTGGTTTTATTTGGTACTTCAAAAGAAAATTGGCACACTCGGTGCCTGGTGGAAGAGGTTGCCTTGTTTTGTTCAGTAGCGACACCTTACGGTGACCAGCATCTGTATTGTTGGATCTAGCAGGGTAGTTGGCTAAGAGGGGTAGTGGCTTAACTTGATGTAACTATGGAAATGGGTACTTGAAAAACGAGCATCCACGATCCCATCTTGAGATGACATAATTGGGTGGAAAGATAGGATAGGCAGAATTTTGTTCTCCTTGATGACTTTGCCTCTGTACAGAATTTTGTTCTCCTTGATGACTTTGCCTCTGTACAGCCACAGTGTAGGAGTTGTGAGCCTGCTCATGTGGCTGGCCCTGAATCTTTTTGTGCAGTACTGACATTTAGCGGCATGTGCATAATATCCCTCAAGACCAGTAGTCTGTTCAATCAGGTTGTAAATGCCTGCTTTCCACCATCCCTCCATTTCTTTCTAACCACTAGCCACTGCAGTGGGGGTTCCTTACTCCCTTTCCTTTTGTGTGGAAAGTTAGCTTTTTCTTCTTACCTTGTTACAAACCTTTTAACTGAGTTTATGGGATTAGTACAAGGAAAGTTATGTTGAAAATTTTCTTGACCTTTTTCCCCCTCTTATCTGGCTAAGATATTTTGGGGGCTTTGTCAGTCGTGGTGGAGGCAGAGAACAAGGTAGGGATCGATTTCCCTTCCAAAACATCAGTTGGCTGTTTGCATGGCTAATGATTTTCAGTGCTTTTTGGGCAGGATGCTGCTCTCGGGGAAGTGCTCTTTGTGAAGTCACCTCTCCTAAATCTGGGCAGGAGATAGAGGCAATAGGGCTGTGCTGCTAATTATGGGAGAACCTGTGAGCTCAGGAGAAACTGATATGATAGCGTGCCTCCTGGACCAAGTAGTTCCAATTTGAAGCCTTCCTTGGTATTGGAATTGGAATCCTTTGGGTCCCGTGCTGTTAGAGGAAGCCCTAAACAAACAATCCATCTAGGTAGTATCCATTGGTAAAGGATGTAAGACTTTCAGATTGTGCCAGAAACCAGCCTTGTCTTAACATGGATTCTTGAAACCTAGACCAGTCAAGAGACGCTTTCTGAAGGATCCAACACGTGACTCTGGTCAGGCCTCAAGGCAGCCAGCCGCCTTGGATTCAAGGTGAAGGCAGGAGAGATTCTGAAAAAGGAGAGGCCTTCCTTCCTGCTGAGGTGATTAGATCACTCCTCAGCATCAGTGCAGCTTTTGAATAAGTCACAACAGCAAGAGTACTTCTCCCTTTATAGGCTTTGAGGAGAAGGATATCTTAGTATTCTGAGCCATGTTCGTTTCTTAACTCTATTTTCCTTCTGAGTTCCACCGTGTCAGTACTGGCAGTATTCTTGATGGAACAAGAATATCACTAGGGTAGAAACCTTCATATCTTCAGCATGCTGCACCTGCTTCTGATTTTGTCTTTTTATAGATCCATCCCCTCTAGTGTTTTTCTATTGCTGTGGCACAATATGAGAAGCATTTCAAGTTTGCTATGGTTTGTAAAACATTTCAATAAGTATTTGCAGGTTTAAGCTTTTAAGGAATGTAATTTTTTGTTAATGACAAGCTTTCTAATATGAGTAATGGAAACAACAGAGGAAATGCCACTAAACTTCTTTCTGGTTGACCCTATTACATTATTTCTCTGCAGGCTGTACCTCATCAATTCTCCAGTGGTAAGAGCAGAAAACTTGCGGTTTAAGGAGGAGGGAGTAAGAGATGTGCTGAAGGATGTCTTCTTGCCCTGGTACAATGCGTATCGCTTTCTCATTCAAAATATTGTGATCCTGCAACATAAGGTATGAAGCTTTGAGACACTGAAAAGGCAAAGGCTGTTTGTACATTTGGCACTTTTTCTTCACGGGTTGTATGTTTTTAATGACATACCCCTTGCCACAAAACTAACTCCACCCCTTTAGTCTCCTTTTGTTCTCAGTACCTCCTCTTGCTCAGCTCCTTTAGGTCTGAAGCACGGTTTCCTGAGCCTGGCCACCATGATTCCATCCTGTGCTCCAAGATCTTGATCCAAAGTCCGCTGCAGTCAATGGGAGTCATTTGCATTGACTTCCACTGGTTTTGGATCAGGCCCCGAATACTATAAATGCTATTTTTCCCTTCTAAGCAGCAATGAGAGCTCACATGTGCATATCAAAGAAAATTGAAGGTACAGAGGAAAGATAAGGATAAAAAATGAGGTTAATTCTGAAGTTGCATGCATCAGCAACTGCGGTTAACTTATTGCTATAGCTCAGTGGTTGTCAACCAGGGGTACAAATACCCCTGAGGGTATGCGGAGGGCTTGCAGGGGGTACATCAACTCATCTAGATACTGATGTAGTTTAAAGGCAGCAACTGCCACAAATCCATCCACACCTTCTTGAGTGCCAAGGCTTGTTTTTATTCATAGCTCACAAGTAGGTAATAGGAAGGGAAGGTTTGAGACTTTGACCCTCTCCTCTTGCTGACCTTCGATTTAAGTTCAGAGTGATGATTTCTCAGAGCTTTGAAAGCACTTTTGGTAGTACATGTACCAAAAATATCAATCAAGTCACCAATATGTCATGAATAAATTACATTTTATTTAATCCAGAGAGGATTAGATTACAGTAAATCAGTAACGGTGCATAAAGAAATGCATCATTCCTGAAAAATGACACTCTCGCCATCTACACTAACTGCATTCACTGTAGATTTGCATAAAAATGTTAATAGTCAAGAATACTTGATACTAGACATTCATGAATCACCTTAGCAATAGCAAGAGGACACTGTCATATATAACCTATACCGAGTCTTTGTAAAATAGTTACTAAAGGCAAAGAATTGAAGTCAGGGAAGAGGGAGACAAATTTATCTGCAATAGGTCTTTGAATGTAATCTGTAAATGTCAAGACCTAGTGAAAGACACTGCCATAAGTAATATGGGTTTTGTACACTTCCTGTTAATCCACAAGAAAGATCAAATATCTCTGTCCAGCAACACTATTAGATTTTTGTCAAATGTTGAAATTTTTATACGTGGTCTCTGGGATACTTTGAAAGCAATTTCTTTCTTTCTACAAAGTTATAATAGGTTAATAGACTTGTTAGTGGAGACATTTTCAATAGGACATTGAAAACGAAGCAAAAAGTTCACACCTTGTAGTAGCCATTTAATCATGTCAGATGACTGCCATTTGAAGTGAGAAAGGCAGCAGACTTCAATAAATAGTTATGGAAATTGCTTTACCTTTTTAATAATTACCTTTGCAAGGAAAGTTTGGTAACTACCTTCTCGTCAGCGAGCCTTTTCTGAGGATCCTCCCAACCTTCATAAGAAAGTTCTCATGTCGCCCTAAAAACTTTTTATTTTTTGGCCTGTGACCATTGAATTGGCTGAAATGAGCTATGCAGCCAACCATCTTGTGCTGTCATCCCATTAGATCTCACAAGATCAGCAGAGGTGGGGATCAGAGACCGAAGTGGAAAACCTGGATCCTTCAGCAAATCATTTTTTGATTCAGCAGATGTAATTTTTCTTTAGGAATCAGTAATGAAACAATGCCTCAGTATAGAATTAGAAGGTAATATGCTGTTGAAGGTATATTTGGGGTGGGACCTAATATAAACGCTCTGTCCACTTGTTAATTTCTTTATACTTCGTGTAAGAGAGAAATAATCAGTCCCCTGGCTGAAATCTGAATTCTGCCTCTTAAAATTGCCATTGCAGCAACACTTTGGTAAATTATTGTTCACTTCCCCACCCTGAATTGTTGTGTAATGTTGTTGTGCAACATTAAGCAGCTGTCACTCTGCACCACAGAGGTAGTGGCACGAATAAGGGACGAAAAGATCCATGCATCGTTTCACTGACTGAGCTCTCACTGAAGAGGACCAAAAGAGGACCTCCTCAATTGAGGGAATGCCTATGCATGCAGTCGCATGCATAGCTGGCCCATGCCAGTTGACTCAAGCTTGTGGGGTTCAGGCAAAGGGCTGTTTAATTGCAGTATAGACATTTGGTCTCTGGCATCCCAAGCCTGAACTTCTACACCACAATTAAACAGCTCCTTAGCCCGAGTCAGCTGTCCAAGGCCAGCTGTGGGTTTTTAATTGTAGTGTAGAGAGCCCTATGGCCAGGTGTGGGGTACTGACTTAAATCCTAACAGCATTTGCCCTCCAGCCTGCCTTAACAGCCTGGATATATAAGGTGAGACTATGGCCACGCAGTATTGCTTTAAGTTTTCAAGAGAGACAGGGTGGGTGAGGTAATACCTTTTATTGAACCAGCCTCTGTTGGTGAGAGAGACGAGCCATTGTGCTTACACAGAGCTTTTCTTCAGGCCTGGGAAACATGTTCATTTGTGACTCTTTAAATACAAGTTGGAACAGGTTGTTTGGTGTAAACAGTTAACACATATTTCAAGGATCAGTGGCCCATTAAAACCTCATCTTCATAGGGGGAAAAGGAGGGGGAAAAAAGAAGGGAGCAGGGGAGTTAATTGGTTAGGTTGTTTTAATAAGCCATCAATCCAGCATCTCTCTTCAGCCCATGATTTTTAATGTCTAGCAAAGTTATGAATTTAAGCTCCAAGGCTTGTCTTGTGAAGATATTTAGGTTTTCTTTCAGAATGACGACTGAGAGGTCAGATATAGAGTGATTGCCTTGTGAAAAGTCTTCACCCATAGGTGATAAGGTGTTTTTTGTCTTTTCATTTTTCTGAGAGAGTTCATTTGAGAGCATAGTGATTGTCTGGTTTCACCCACAAAGTTGTTGTTGGGGCATTTAGTGCACTGGATGAGGTACACCGTGTTGTGATAAGCATGTGTGGGAACCATGGATCCTGAAAGGTGTGTTGTGGGGGCTGTTGATCATCATAGCGGTTGAGAGGTGTCTGTAGGTTTTGCGTCTGGTGTTGTTTTGAGTTGGTATATTCTGGTCTGTGGGGAGATTTCTTCTTCTGATGAGCTTGGTGAGGTTGGTGGGTTGTTTGGGGGCCGGAAGAGAGAGTTCTTTCAGGTTGTGCTCACCATTAAGCATGGGTTGTAATTGTTTGATGATACCTGATATGGGTTCTGATGTGTGGTTGTAGGTGACAGCTAGTGAGTGGTGTGTGGTCAGAGGGGGGGTTATTTCTGTATTGAAGCAAGTTCTTTTTGGCTATTTGTGTGGTCCATTCCATGTTCCATCTGCTTCTCTGGTGGAGCATCCTTGTTTGGTGGTTTTAAGTATGTTTAGGTATACGTCTTGGACTTTCTCCCCAGAGCATATGCTATGGTATCTGAGTGCCTAGCTGTAGATAATAGATTTATTGGTTGTTTGGGGGTGATTACTGGATTTGTGAAGGTAGGTGTGGTGATCAATGTGTTTCTTGTTTATAGTTGTCTATGGGGTTCCATTTTTAAGTTTGCAAAGCGGTTTCAGATCTTTTTGGATGGAAGATGCTGTATGTGGGATACTGTTTCTTTACTAACCTATTACAAGAAACCTTGTGACAAAGGCAATTCTCCTATCTAGAAAAAAGGTATTTCAGTGACATTTGGAAAGAACCATTCTTGTTATTAGGAAGTCTCCTGTAATTGCTTTCAACAAATAACAGAAGACCTCCTGTTTCAAAACATATTTTCTAAACAAGATGCAACAAAAACACATCTTACTATGTGTCCTCTTCAGTTAATTCTGTATTAAGTATGTTTTGAGATAGGATGTTGGTCTTTTTGAGAAAACATTTAAACATTCTAACAATTCAGTATTAATATTGGTAGCTAATACATCCTGGTAGGACTCCATGTCTATGAATTAGTGTAACACATTCTTGCCATTTTTCCCTTGTCTTCAGACTCACCCCTTTCAAACTAGTGTGTGTGGGTATGTGTATATGTGTTTGGTATTTTACCAGATTTTTCAAGAAAGGGTCACTTCAGGGATGGCAGCCCTTTAAGGAAACCAGTGCTGCAGGGAGTGGTGGAGGGGATTCATTAGGGATCTCCACGGATCACAGTTTAAAAGCCTCTTAAAGAGAAGACAACATAATGTTCTCCTTCCGTCCCCAAGAGAGCAAAGAGTATGGATAGTTTACCAACTTAGCTTGTGTACGTCTAACCTTTTCCCACCCTCTCTTTTGGAGTGTATTTTACATGGAAGTCCAATATTCAGGAACAATGGACAGTGCTACCTCTCATGACATGCAAAATATGTATGGTGATGACATGATGCCTGCCTAAAATTTCTCCTGCAGTTCCAGTTGGGTTGGCTATCCTTTCACCGCCTACCTTGAACAGTTCTGTGGAATTCCTGTGCACTGTTGAACAATTTGCTGCATTTCAGAATTGCTGCATTATGCAAGTCAGTTTATCTTGGCTCTTTCTGTTAATGTATCTCAAGAACAAATGTGTAACTGACACAGAATACTCTTACTAACCGATATAAGGGAGAGCACGAACAGGAGGCTTTTGTCGATTGATAACAAAAAGGCTTTTAAGAGGAAGGATGATCCAGTGATTAGAGTGCTAGTTGAGAACAGGGGAGACTTGGATTCCTTTCACTACTTCCCAAGATGACAGAAGAAGTCTGTGGTGAAAGACCCTTAGTCTCTTTGTGCCTCAGTCCCTCATCTGTACAATGGGGCTAAAATTGCAGTGCCCTTCCTCACAGGTGTGTTGTGAGATAAATGCATTAAAGGATTGTGAAACACTTTGAGATTTACTGTTGTAAGAGGTATTATTTTGTAGAATTTAATATGTGCAGGCATTGAAATGTTGTATTACTATTCATTTTCCAATTAAATTTATAGGAAGATGAAAAAGAGTTCCTTTACAATGAGAACACTATTAAGGAGAGCAACAACATCATGGATAAATGGATTCTTTCTTTCACGCAGTCACTCATTCAGTTCTTCAAGGCTGAAATGGCAGGTATGTTCATCTTCTGCTTTTTGTTTCAGTTCAGAAAAAGACTTCATTTGAGTAATTGTCACTGACTGGTGGCTAGGAACGGGCTTGCACAAAGGATACATTTTATCCAGGGATTATCAGATTTCAGATCAAACTGCCTGAAAGAAAGGGGCACAAAAAAAAAATTCCTAAAACAGTAACAGTGAAATGCACAGCTAGAGAATATTAATTTTATTGATGTACATAATCTTGCTGTTATAAGAACTTAGTTCTGATGATCCAGTGGCCTTCAGCCTGGAGTAACTTCTTCTTCCAAAATGAAGTCTGCAAGATACCATGGTTTTTTAACTACTCACATTCATTTCACAGTGTTTTTGTCCTCATCCATCAGATCCATCCATCCATCAGCTCTGAGCTCAGTAATATAGATTTATTGATTTTACTTGGTGCAATAGAATCTTTGAGAGAATTAGGGCAATTGACAAACCTATTATAAAATAGTAATGAAACTGGGACCAGTGACTGAAAGACAGTCTTAAACAAAAATGAGTTCCCTTCTCTACCCCCCAAAAAATCCAGAGTTGTGAAAAGGACTAAAATGGTGAAAAAATCAGCCAGATAAAATAATCTTGAGAAATAATTGTACTGTGGAAATTTCACCCCACATTGGGCAAAATAGCACAATTTAATCCCCTGACATTGTTTCTTGGATATGTTGTCCTTTTGGATATGTTGAGGAGAATGGAATTCTCTAGGTCCTTCTTAGATCACAGCACCATGTACATAGAGGTAGGACTCTGGGAGCTTCTGGTTAAAGATATGCTGTTTATCATTTTATGGCTTTTTTATATGAAATGTTTGTTTCACGCTGTCACGTCTCTCCATGTGTATATGTTATATTAATGCGCCCTTTAAATGTATGGGGAAGGTGCAGTAGCCCACTGAAGCAAATAGTCTCATGCAGTGAACTGCATACCCATAAATTAAGACTCAGTGGGATTTAGACAGTAAAATTTGTGCACACATTGAATGGATTCCTGGAATTGGTTAGAGCTCTTAAGAGAAGGGTAGAGTGTTGCTAGAAAAATGTGGAGGAAGAGATATCTTCTTATGCACCAGAGCTTTCCAGTTCTGCAGGTGGGGAAAAATCTAACAAAGAATGAGAGAGTTCTTATCCGCCAGCTTTATAAAACAAGTGTGCATTTTGCTAAGAAGCTACTAACTCTCACTTAAAAGCATAAGGAAAAGAAAGTCAAGGAGCTGCTCTGCCATAGCAATATATTGAAGTTAGAGGCTAATGTTTATTTTTCAGGCTAGATGAAAGAATGTTACGTTCCCCTAATGAGTGTCACATCTCATACTGAGTTGAATGATGATGAATGTAGCATTTTTACTTGTACTTTTGCATAAAACATCTGAATCCGTTTAGTTTGCAAATACATTATTCTACTGGTTTTTACCAGTTTTACCTTGTCATACATAATCTGCTGTACTTATAACAAAATTTAATACCAGCTTGGTTTTTTGATAAATTTTCACATTTATATTTCTAATATATTAGACTGGATTAAAGAGGTGAGACTTCAAAAATAATGAACAAATAGACATGGTAGCATTTAGAGATAAAGAGTGACTGGAACTAAACTTGATGTATATCACAGTGGTCACTCTTGGCAATAAATGCCATGTGACTCATAGTTCCTGTGCTACCTGGAAAAGAAAAACAAAACACTGAGAAATCAGAATCAAACCAATTGCAATAGAATCCTTGTGCTTAAAAAGCTGTCGTGAACATAAAAGGCTATTTTGTGTGTGTGTGTGTGAAACATTTTAAAAGGGCAGGAAATGAAAAGATAATCCACTGCAGTTTGGCTTTAATTCTTTTTTGGCAATTTCTGTGTTCAGAGTGTAGCTAAATTTTATACCAGTTGGCCACCTACAGTACAGTACCTACCTGTAGTCCTAAAGCATTGTTTAACCCCTTGATAACAGCTGAATCTATCCACATTATTTGCCATTTATATCAATTCTGCCACATAACCAGCGGTTTTGGTATTTAGGCTAAATTTGATTTCTTGATGATTGTCCCTGTTTTTTGTCTCACTTAAATGGGGTGGGATTGGAGGAAAGGGAAGAGAATAAAAACACCAACTTTGGGGTGACTGTGGAGTCTAGAAAGAGATATGGAAAGTATGTAGGGTCAGAAGAGCGTGTGTGCTGTGGTCCTCCTTGGGAGCATTCCTAGAGACCAGTTTAGAAGTGGTGTAGTTATAATGTAATTCTCCATGCTACAATAATATTGTGGTGGTTTCTTTTGGTTACTCATTTGATCATTTCTTTGTATCATTATTTGAGTCCCTTGGACTCTTTAACACACTGCTTTGGTAGAAGGTGTCCCTTCCATGATTTCCCAGTTAAGTGGTTTCAGCACACTATTTCCTTAATCCTGCTACAGGGAATGTCTGTGATTCCCTCCCTTGTTTGACCCTTTAACAGAGAGCATTTTACAGTGCTCTCCCCCTTTGACAGCTCACAGCTAGTTAACAACCTAGAAAGAGGGCTGGTGGCCAAGGGACTCTGCACTATATACCCTCGATCCTCCATCGGTGTCACAGTCCAGAAGAGTTTTGGGGATAATCAGGGTTACCTCATCTGAACCTTTCAGCCTACTAATGGGTTGAATTGTCTACTAGTTCTTTCGGTCATTTACATAGACCCTTCTGGTTCTTTAGTGTGTGCATTTAACATGTAGTAGCATGCATTTAATAGCTAGCTGAAACATGTTTGGTTGAAGCGTAATTAATATAGTCTCTATGTACAATTGAGGCATACTTAATTGTTATACTGTTTAGTTGGAATCACTAGGAGTCCCACTGTCCTGTAGTTCATGCTACATTATTTTAATTTACTGTAACAAGCAAGTGGTGAGTCAGTGGCTAAAAATAGGTTGCTTTTTGAAATCCAGAAAGTGAATTTGCTAGTATTCAGGTATAGCCTGGCAAGCCACAGTGATATGGCACTGCTCTTGAGAGCAACATAAATGTCATGGACCAGCATTAAACAACTCCAAAGCAAATAACAAAAAGAGCTTACCCATCAAAAATCACAATTTCAGATGTTCGTTCCATAGCTCAGCTCCTAATATCTAATCACTATACTGTAGAATAGAATATTCTGTTGGGTTCTGTCTGTTGCTCCTGCAAAACCTATAGTGAATTGCTGTAGACTTCTCCAAGCTGGTGTGCTTATAGAAAATAAGTAAGTAACATGAGCGTACTTACAAATACAGTAGCATATATAGTACAGAGAATTGGTTTCAGTTTTGTATTTACTGGATTTTGGTTGATTTGTGTCACCATCTAAACTTTCTTAAAGCATACATTTTTTTTTCCTTTTTAACATGACGCAGCTTCTATCCCTGCTCATTAGAGGTGCAGAACTGGAAGAATGGATAGGATGGCCTCTATTTCAAACAAACCAATCCTAAGTTAGGTAGTTCTCTATGGAGAAACTTTTAACAGAATCTCTTTGCTATAACTGTTCCAGAGGGGTAGCCCTGTTAGTCTGTATATAGACAAAAGCTTCTGCCTGCAGAAATTAAATTTGTAAGTTGTTAAAGTGCTACAGGACTCTCGTGGTTTTTTTTTGTTGTTGCTATAACTGGCTTACATTTATTAACATTAAATCGTAGCCACCAAAATACAATGTTAGCACGTACATCTTAGCATTATTTATTTCTCCTATTAAGTCATAAGTTTTTAAAACTGGCCATCTTGAGTCATTTTCATACTTTGTGATTTACATTTTGTGATTTGTAAAGCACTTAGTACTTCAGTGAATGAAATATTAAATATCTAGACTGATAGATGATAAAGCCATTTAAGGATGAAAGAAAAATTGAACTGGAAGTTGGGAATGTAATAATTAATTCTTCATGTTTTAGTGAGATGAAATTTCCTAGTTAGAAACAGTGGCTTTTATCTTGGTGCATTTGATGCCTTAATGTGCCTGTGTGCAGTATATAAGAGGATACGTTTACAGATTGATGTTTTTCATGCTGGTTAAACTTAGGAGAATAGTTCGATGACTTTTTTCCCTTCAGTCAGCTGAAAGTATAATATTGTGTTATAACTGGAGATTCTAGACCAGTGGTTCCTAACCTGTGGCCTGGGGGGCCAAAAGTGGCCTTCAGGGGCTTTCCAAGTAGCCACCCACTCCCCTCCCACTGGCTGCAGAAGACCCAGGCAGAGCCACGTGTTGCCACCAGTGCAGTCTCCTTGTTACAGCCAAGAGGATGGGAGATCAGTGCTCCCCTCTTCCTGGCTGTAGCAGGGAGCACGGCAAAGCGCTCTGTCGTAGACCCTAGGCATTGGTGTTTCTGCTGGAGCCGGGGAAGGGGGGCACTGATCTCCCATCCCCCCCCAGCTGTAGAAGGGAGCCACTGCCTAGGGACCCAGGTGGAGTGCATGGGGCTGCAGGACTTGAGGTTTCCCTGTTGCAGCCAGGGGGGATGGGAAATCAGTGAGAAGGGAGGCAGCCTCCTCACTGAACTCCTTCTGTCTGGGTGCAGTGAGCGGATGGGGGGAGGACTGCTGGCAGAGACTGGTGGCCCTTCAGGGTTGTTAAAATGATATCTGTGGCCCTTGAGCCAAAAAAGGTGGGGAACCACTGTTCTAAAGTATTAAAAGTGGATGAAATGTAGTTTCAAAACAAAATCTCACTGTAAAATACACAAACAATTTTGTCAAACTTTTCTTGTTGTGCATCATAATTACTTTCCAAGTAGGGATAGTAGTGGGATCTCTGAAAAACATAAAACCCTATAAATAGTTTTTCTTTTGTTTGGCACAGGACTCCAGAAAATTTCCTTTTTAGGCTGAAATATCTAGTGCTCCGTCTTTCAAAGATATTACTAGCTTGTGAAATGCATTTGTAAAAAGTGTGCTGAGGAAGTCTCAAAGGAAAGGTGTATAATTAAATAGCTGTTTGATTAATAAAATAAAATCCAGAAGTAAAAGCAGCTCTTTATTTTTAACAGACTGTATGCGCGTTAGTAACTTTTGTTTGTTTGTAAGGACTAGTTTTCTAGAAACTTTCTAGAAAACAATTTTTGTGTACTAAAAATGATTTGAGCAACTAAAGTCTTGATTCCCCCTGGTTGGACTTTGGTGTATGTGAGAACCAGTTATTTGTTTTAGCAATCCTTCAGACATTTGAATTATACAGAGCTTAAGAAAATGGCTATGCCTAGCGTTTTATTTGTTTGTTTTTATTTATGAGACAAAAAAAAAATATCTGTTTTCATGAATGATTCTACAGTCTTTAGGCTACTCTACTATTTAGCAGAACTGAACAAGAAACTGTCTTGGGGGGAAAAAAGTTAAATGAAAAAAAATTGCAAAACAAATTAAAATGGTTCCTGAACTGGGTGATTACATCTCCATTCATGTTTCTCCTACAATTTTAGGTGAATTTTTAAATACTTCTCTGTTTCTTTTAGCAGTGTGTTCAAATTTAGGAATTGCCAAACCGTTCTAGATCAGTGGTCCATTTTGTCCTGTACCCTCTTTCAGTATGCTTCCAATTAAGGCATAAAATGGTTGTAATGCACCTCTGTGCAGTACTAGCCTATGGGCGGCAATTTATTTCTGACCTCCAGCTCGTGACATGTTTATGGCCTGAAGCATGAGAATTGATTATGCTGTAATTTCAATTTTATGATACAGTTCAAGTGCAGATTCTAGTAATACTAGTGTGTCTAATCCTATTTTTTAAATCTTACTAAGATATTTGCTTCGGTAAAGTCCTGAATGTTAAATTGCTAAGACGTTATATTATTATATGAATCTTTAAGGGAAGACTTTGATGCAGAAGACAAGTGCTTCTGTACAATAAGAAATTACTTTTCCTCCTAGCCTACAGACTATACACAGTAGTCCCTCGACTGGTTAAGTTTGTTGATGTACTGACCAACTGGTACGTCAGAATGAATCGCAGAAGGTTAAAGGTAGGTGACTATTTCCGTGGCTAACTTTTACGATAGATAGAGCCCAATGTTGTTTAAATACATTAACTAACAAAATCCTTATAGAATGTCTGTTGCGTGTCTTATAAAATTGTGTTGCTTTCAGCTGAATAACTGAAATTGCAAATAAACGTGATATTCTCTTTTTACTTCATTTATGGTTTTTCCCTTTTATTTCTTCATAGGGCAAATAATAATACACAGTAGCCTGTAATTTTTGTTTTGTTGGGTAGGATTGAACTGTAACTGTGGATCTTAAAAAGCTAGCATTTATTGGATGAAAGAGTAAAATCATGTATTACACAGTGAGAGTGTAGTTTATTATTTTAAAAGTAAGGATCTTTTTCTAATCCTTTTCTTGTCTCAATGGATACTTTGAATAGGGTGAAAATGGGAATGATGACTGTGTTATGGCCTTGGAAACCTTGTTCAGTGTTCTGTATGCAATGTGCAGACTCATGGTAAGGCTTTACACTCAACTTTAATTATTTAAAGTATTAAACTTGATTCCCCTGCAAGCCTGGGTGCACACTTCTGATTGTTACGGTTGCCCCTAGAAGCTAACAGACCAAAGCCTGAAAATGTGGAAAACTGCAACTGCATTTTATCATTACATTGTATAGTATTGCATTTTCTCTGCATGCTTACTTCTGCTAAGATTCTGTGTTGTTAAATTTAGACGTTAACTGAGATTACAAAGAGATTTCAATAATAGAGGGCTAAACACGAGGAAGGTGAACAGCTGGCATCAATTTCATTTGTTCATCAGGGCCTATTCTTTGAATTATACGTGAGTGTTAAAACAAAGTAAATATTGCACTTTCGCAGAGCTGTCTATTGGACAGTTTAATCCTGTAACATAAGCGTCCTGATTAATAAGGAAAACAAAGAGCAAGTCTTGTGTTTTGCTAATAATGAAGGTAATTGGTTAAGAATGATAGAGGATAAAATTCAGTAATGAACGTGTCCATGAAATATAACCTATAAAACATTGCAGGCACCTTATACTCCCTTTATCACTGAAATGATGTATCAGAATCTGAAGACCCTTATTGATCCGGCCTCCGTTCAGGAGAAGGACACTGATAGCATTCACTATCTCATGCTTCCTCAAGTGAGGTAAGAAAGACACTCTGCTGGTGACAGTGGGCAGGCTTCTCTTCCATGTGCTTTCAGAGAGAAGTTCTTTATACCTTACATAAGCATAAATACTAGTCTTGGGTATTTACAATCATACAGGGAACACATTTTTTGATACAAAGGATCCCTTTTGCACCCAGAAAATAATTTTGCAGCTGTGCTTATGTTTTTTAAACACTTCTGCTTTCCTTAGGCATGCAAAGTATGTAATTGAAAGGCTTATGAAACTGTTGGACTACTATAAACCTCTTTGCTTTAGGACAGTGTTTCCCTTTAGCCTTTAACACACTTACGATTGCTGAGGAGTGTTAATCCCTCAGGACTGGCTAGTTTCGAGTAGGTTCTGGATATTGGTAGGATGCTTTGGCAGTATCTGAAGGAAAGGTGTGGAATTAGCTCTCCTTCTAGATCCAATCTCTTTCCCCCCCCCCCAACTTCCCCCAAAGCTGGCCACAGACGTGCCTTTCTCTTAATGCTGAGAAGCAGTAGGGGTGTACAGCTTGCTGGGGCTGGAGAAGAATGGGCACTGAGGTGTAATGTTACCCATTTCTGATAGGCACAAAATGTCTCTTTCAAGAAGAACACTTAGCTGGAGGCTGGGATGCCTGCGTTCTCCAAAAAGACTGCAGAAGGATTCTAAAACACAACTCCAGAGCCTATTCATGTCTGAATATGTCTGGCTATAAGCCTTCCTCAGTATCAGCCTGGTATTAAATCTCCGGCCAAAAGAGGTTGTTGCATTGAATGGGCTCTATAAGGAGCTGTGAAAATAATTTCCACTGGGTAAAGGTCTGTGTTCATCAGATGGAGCCAAGGAAAGCTCCTCTTTACAAGAGGATGCATGATTTAAGAAAGAACTGCTCTGATAAGGATCTTGCCACTGAATCCACTTGGATTTTGGTGAGATCAGCATCCTGTATCAGAAGGGTTCCAAGACGGATTTTCTTGAATCCAAAGTGGTCACATCAGTCATCCTCATCAGGCCACCCCTGGTATCAGTTTGACCACAGTGTCAGGAGTCTACATCTTTTCAAGGCTCTTGTGAAATTTTTCTCTGAAACAGTCTTCCCCCTAAGATCATGAAAGTGAGCTCTTACTACCGTGGCAGTAACCGTTCTAGAGTAAAGTGGTATCATCTGCGAATCCATTGGGTTCTTGGTCCCTGTGGATCCAAGCTTGGGGCTGAGGACTTCTTGGGAGGGGCGGAGGGAGAGTTTCTTTCTTGTTGCATTGCAGCTCAGTTTCACAACCCAACAAGGATAACAGAAGAATATATTTGGTACTTCAGATGTCAGCGTGGGCAGCCTAGAGATTAAATCTTACCTAGATTTTTCTTTTTATGCATACTGAGCCCTTTGGTGTCTCTGACCAATCAAGAGACCTTGAAGAGAATGATTGAGTTCGTTCTGATGGCTATACAGTATACATTAGTTAGGGAAAATATTGCTACAAGAAATCTTTTGAGATTCATTTATCAATGCTCCTGATTTTCTGTATTTAGAAATGTATTCTTCTATGATACATACTGTGAAACTGATAAGTTGTCATTAGGAATGCCCTTGAACTGGTTGTGTATATGGATTAATAGAAGGAAACGCAGCTATTCATGGCAACTTAATTTGTGTAATTTACTGGATCCCATGTGCATTTCTGTTCCCTTCTACTAATCAAATCAAAGATAGATGTGATTTCAGACCTAAAGTAAACTTGAGATTTTATAGTGGCTAAAAATCTGGCAGGCATTTTTCTTCATTGGTGCCTTTTTTGTCTTAATATTACTTTAAATTAAGCTTTGATTTTGATAGTTAATCTGTAATGAGTTAGCTTTTCCAAGGACAGTAGTACAGATAGTAACAGAGACATTGTCTCTCTTTGTGGCAGTTGTAGATTATGTTGCTGTGTGGTGCATATTTTCACAGCAGCATGAGAGGTTTATACAAAAAGCTGTATGATTGTCACACTAAACTGACTGTCATTTTTGGGATTGGACATAAATTAGTGTCTGGCTTTTAAAACAGCGTGTGTGTAAGAGAATGAATTGCTTCTGTGACATTTAAGCAGTATATTGCTCTATACAACTAATAGCGATTAGCTCTCAATTCTTGGGATTCCACAAAAATGGGCTTTCATTTTCCTTGTAGGTGCTATGCAGATTAATGATTTAGGGAAATTCTGACACCCTTCAAGACAGTCGTCAGGACACAAGAGGTTAATCCAACTCTCTTGCCCTGCATAGGACTGAATCAGACTCCCAGAATTCTGAGCTACAGCTATGGCTCTTATTTCCTGTTCTTTGTTCTAATTACATGGCCTCCTGGTACATTGTTTGTTGCAGATCTTTATATACCCTGGAAATCCAATAAGTTAATTCTTTTTACAGAAACACTAGCATATGCATTGCTGTAATAGATCTCTATTTCAGTTAGTCAAATGAACACTGTATCTGTAAACTTTACACTGAAATATTGGATTTATTGAATAATTACTTATGTTTCAGGCCCTTTGTCTTCAGTTTTTACTGAATTTTTTTAACCAAAAAATTCCTGGGATTTAGAAAAACTATTATTTGGTTTTTTACTGTTTTTTTTTACTGGACTTCTTGGACCATGCAATACATAAAGATACTGGTTGTGTTAAGAAAATCCAGGACATCACATTAAGTAGATAAGTGTATTTTAATAATAAATTAGTCTATAGAGAGAGCTTAAATCTTGCTCCACTGATTCTTCTCCCTTCTGGTTAACTTTCCAGACTGTTCTGTTTTTACCAAGAATGCTTCCACTTAAAATAATATAATTAGCAACGTCACATCCATAGTAAACTTTTCCTTTGTTCACTGCTTTTCTGACACAAATCTATACCAAAATAATGACTGTGCTTTGCTCAAAAATTTGTGGTTTTGAAAGAGCTGCCTGAATTACAGATACATTCAAGCAATAAATAAAGAACAAGAGCTGTCATCATTCATAGAACTGGTGATTGCTTTTACATTTGAAACAAGCTTTGACTCTGAGTTTCACCAGAAAAATAAGCTGTCTAGAAACAAGGAGCTGTGAGGGGAGCTTGTTATCAAGCCACAGAGAAAAATATAGTATTCTGAAGCACCAGGTTTGAAATACATAAGCTTTCTTGAAAATACAGGTCTAAATTCTGACAAAATGGACATCATTCTCTTGTAACCCATACTTTCAAGATAAAAAAATAAATTGAGATGCCACCAGCTCACTGTGTGTGGTTATTTGAATAGCAGTGTAACTATAATAAATGTAAATCCTGCTCTTCATTGGACACTTGTGAAATAAATAGTGTACATAATTATTTCACATCAGTCAGTCTTGTGAAAGCTATTAATGATAGCTGATGAGAATAATTCTTAAAAAAAACAAAACAAAACAAAAAAACACCACACCATCTAAGACAGAGAAAATTGCTTTTTAGCATTACCAGTAAAATGATATGACCAAATCTGTTATGGGAAATTTTTGACAGATGTGACAATGGGTTAAAGGCCTACTTAAATAATCTAAAGAGATGATAACATTAAATTGTTTCTTCTTAATCTAGGGAAGATCTGATTGACAAAAAAATTGAAAATGCCGTTTCCTGGATGCAATCTGTTATTGAGCTTGGCCGGGTAATCCGAGACAGGAAAACTATTCCAGTAAAGGTTAGAAGCTCTTAATATCTCTTACATCAATATTACATGAACATATAGCAGCTCTGTAACTTTTGGAGAAGGGAGGAGTGAATGAATAAATCTATGCTAGCAAGCAGAATTAAACAAAGAAATTTTGTTTAAAATGACCAGAATAATTTCTGTAGCCTTTCATTTCCTCTTTCACCCCAAATTTTTATTGAATTTTGTTTCAGTATCCTCTGAAAGAAGTAGTGGTTATCCATCAGGACCCAGAGGCTCTGGAAAACATCAGGTCTTTGGAGAAATATATACTTGAGGTAAGAACATAATCAATAGACCATTGGAGTTTTACTATGCAAATCACATTCAGAGAAGCTCTTCTGTATTATAGCTATAGAATAGAGTAATACCACACTTAACTGAATTTCAGTAAATTACAGGTATTGCTTTTTTGGACCACATTCTACACTTGGTCAGTATGCAAATATCTCAGACATATAAATGGGAGCTATGTGCAAAAATTGAGGAGAGATAGTGATCCTAAATCTGCAGACTACATTTATAAGGAACACTTAATCTCTGAAAGTGTCTGGCCACACAGCATGACTTTGTTGATATACAGTCATTCAGAGAACTTCAGAAATATAATTTTTCATGAGCAGTGTGGGACAGAAACACAGAAGCACAGAAAATGAGGCTAAATCACTCAGGACTGGCAAAGTATATTGTAGCCAAATCTTGGAGGTGAAATTATGCGGAAGGTAATCATTATTATCAATAAAAAATAGTCTATTAAAATGCAATGACTAGAGTATATGCTGAAGGGCTAAGGAACTATGCAGATCCATAGCTTCATTTAGGTGGAAATTATGGTGAAAAGTAAGAGCAGAAGACAATTCAGTATGTTCCAAAAGTTCTCAAAACTTAACTTGTTTTTCCAAAGTTCTGTAGAAAATAAAATGTCAAATAGGTAAGATTTTCTGGTCTATCTAATTTCTTGCAATTATTTTGAGCATCCCCTGTGATATGCATTTGTAGTACACTCTCTTTAATGTGGGTCCATTAGAGAAAATGCACTCTGCCCTACTTTAATACTTTACAAGGATACAAACCTTGCCATTCAAAATAAATGAACCTTTTTGGTATTTGACATATTTGAGTTGACTGTCAAATTGTCTGGGCATCCTACTTTTAGCTAGTCTTCTAAAAATTAATAGTTTCAAGATGTTTTTAATCTCTGTACCAAACTGAAGAAATTGGGATGGGGAAACAAATTTTTTGCTTTTGATCCTTAAATGCTGATTGCAGAAATATTATTCATTGGCTCTTAAATTCAATTAAATGCCTTTACAAACAGAACTTTTTAAAGTGTGTATTCTTTCACTTCAAAGATGTCCTATAGTAGGTGTAGTTCTTTGCATTAGAAAAATTATGTGTCTGTGTGTGGTGTGAGGGTGGAGGGAGAGGAAGGTAACTTCTGGTAAGAAAGAATGTTTTTCAGCCAGAGCAGCTGTTAAGTATCTTTTATCTCTCTTCTACTTCTTTTTGGAGTGTTTTAAGGTTTAGAGGGTACTTTGACACTTCTTCAGATAGATAACATGAGTATAAAGCATAGATGACTGGATGAAGGAGCTACCTTCAATGTTTATGTGCACATACATACTGAATGTGGTTCCTTCATCCAGACATCCTTCGCATTAACTTGATTGTTTTGTTACAGTATAACTTCATTTTTTGCATATTCTTGGTAATATGCACTAAAGAAACACAGATTCAAAAAGTACTTGAAAAAAACCTGTTTTTCCCAAATAACAAGATGGAGATAGTTCAAGATGGAAAAGGTTTTAAAAACAAATCCAATTTTCTTTGCTGTGTTAATACTTGTTTCTCTTAGATTAGGCTATACAAATGGAGTAATCAATTTCACTTTCATATTCATAGCCACTAGCAAAATTCTACCTAGTTTGGGCTATAAGCTCTGCAATAAATGTTTGTTTATATGTGCACTCATTAGAATCTTTTTTTATTGATAAAATGGAAAGTAAAATGATTAAACTAGTTCTACCAGTGCTTGGTTTGGTATGCTTACGCCAATTTTGACTAGTTTCTTTAAATATGAAAATATTAATTCTCCCTGCTTAGCACTGCGCAGTCTGTTTCGGCGTATTCAGTGTGTTACACTCACTCTAGAGCCATCAGGCATCAGCTGATACCAGCTAGACGCCAGAGGACTGATGAAGTGCCTTAACCAGGAATCTCAAACTTTTTTAGCTGGGACCTCTTTGAAATGTGACTTTTATTTTTTATTCTTTAGCATTAATTCCAGAAATGATTTTTGGTAAATTTGGTAAACTGGGAAGTGCTGACAAAAGAAATTGAGAAGAGATGTCCATGAAGGAGATGTCAATTTTTGTAAAACCTAATTTATCAGAACAACTTTCTGCCGAGAGCTGCTTTTTAAATTGTCTTGCTTTCTGAGCTATCTCTTGATTCTTTATTATGAAAATAAAGCAATTCTTCTAAACAAATGAAACTTGAAACTAATAGAAGGGCTGTCTAGATGAGGAAATTGATCCATTGCCAAAAACGGTTTAAGTGCAAGTACAGAAAGGACCAAGATCAAGCACACAAGAGAAACCACTCTTAAGAAAGCTTTTAGTAACAGTGCCAAAAATGAGTTTGTCTTGTCAGCACTAGGAAATGAGCTATTTCCAGTGCTGGTTTGAGGGACCTGTTACAAACATCTTTCAGCGAAGGATCAGTTACCTAACAAAGTTTTACACGGTTTTAAATCCAGCAGATAGCCCAACATAGAGTATGAGCATGTATCAAACTTTTAATAGCTTTATACCCCAAAAGGGGAGAGAGTGCAATTCTTCACCCTACATATTAAAATGGAACATACTCTATTCCATATGGGCCATATCCAGTATCTCCCATGGTTCCGTATTAATTCTGATGTCACAGCATGACAGTGCGTGATGGAGCATTAGATTGGCAAAGAAGGTGGCTAGCTAGAACGGGGTTGGGTATCATGGTCTTGAAAAATGTAGTATGCTGAATACTCATCTTACAATTCAGTCCACATTTAATCAGCGTACAACTTAGTACAAGTATCATAGAAGTGTATGTCTGGAAGGGATTTACAAGTCATCAAGTCCAGACTCCTGCACTGGGACAGGACCAAGTAAACCTAGACCATCCCTAACAGGTGGTTGTCCAACCTGTTGTTAGAAACCTCAATGATGGGGATTCCACAAACTCCCTTGGAAACCTGTTCCAGAACTTAGCTACTCTTACATCTAGAAAGATTTTCCTAATATCTAACTTAAGTCTCCCTTTGTGAAGATTAAGATCTTAACTATTTGCTTTATCTCTTTATAATGACCCCTAACATATTTGAAGACCGTAATCAGGTCCTGCTTAGTCTTCTTTTCTCAGGACTTAACTTGCCCAGTTTTTTAACTTTTCCTCATAGTTCAGGTTTTTTAATACTTCTGTCATTTTTGTTGCTCTCTTCTGGACTCTCCAATTTATCCACACGTTTCTTGAAGTGGAGCACCCAGAATTGGACACAGTATTGTAGTTGAGGCCTCACCAGTGTCAATTCTTTGAAAGAAGGTAGAAATAAAATATTTTACAAATACTCCCAGAAGTAGATCTCAACCCTTTCAATACAGTATGTTCATATTCTGCTAGCTATAGCTGTAATTCTGTTATGATAGGAAGTCCACAGACCAACCACCTGAACTGACAGCACAGAGCCACTAATCCATAAAAGTGAAGGGTAAAACTGAAAATGAAGTCCATCATGAATGGATACTAGCCAATAAAGATGTAATATCTGCAAAGTCCATAGCCATTTTCTTCTGTGTCAGATCATGCAGCCCAGGCAAACTGATGCTTCACTTGAAGAAACATTTGATTTCATTTCATGAAATGTTTTTGGTATATGATCACTGCAGATTCTGCCCCAACAGTGAAAAATAAAGTTTTTAACATAGCAACGTCTATTTTTAAAAGTTGGTCTTTCAGGAGACATGTGAAAGCTTTCAGGGAGAATCTAACATTTAAAATATCATAAAGGATTAACATTTAGGAGGACAAGTATTATATTACATAAATTATCTTTAGTCTGTTCATTAAACAAATACATTCTTGAAATTATTATGTATTGTATTAATTTAAAAAATATAAACAAAGGTCATGACTAATACAAGCTCACTATAGGGATGCTGGAGAGAAATGCTGAGTCTAAGCATTTAGAACAAAGATAAATGAAATGAACGCTCCTTAAAAAATACATAATGCTCTCCTAATATCTTTAATAAAGGATAATACCAAATTAGAGAGAGGGCTGTGAGAATTTTTAATGAAATGCAATTGGATATTCTAGTTTCCTGGTAAATTACATAGTTAATTTTAAGATTATTTATTTTGGTGCAAGTTACTTACTTATTTTAAACCAACACATTTTTGAAAACTAGAGTTTTTGCTTTGTTTACTGTAGTTTGCTTTAAAGTACTTAGATGCAAGTATTTAAAATGTAGTACTGGTACGCATTGTAACATGTTACACAGTGTATAAATATATTTGTGTGTATAATTACACATTCATGCACACAGCATAATGCCTTTATTTTATATTGAGAAAATTAAGGATGTCATAGTGACAAAGTCAAATGAACCAACTGTTTTTTCTAATCAAAACAATATACATTGTCTCACTGGTGCAGCATATTAATAATCCTTTTATTCATGAGGACATCTACATAGAAAACTTTTATGTGTACATGCTATAATCCCTCTCCCACCCCCTTTCCCTATTCTTCCAACTATAATTGTTATGAAAGTTGTTACTTTGCTTACATATTTTTTTTGGTAAATTTATGCAGGAACTTAACGTGCGTCAGGTGACATTGTCTACTGATAAGGATAAGTATGGAATCCGTCTAAGAGCGGAACCGGATCACATGGTGCTCGGGAAGCGTCTGAAAGGTGCCTTTAAAGCTGTTACTATTGCCATCAAGGAGCTGAAGAGCGAGCAGCTGGAAGAATTCCAAAAGACAGGTGCATGGTGGAACTGTACACGTTGATCAGCAGATAATGGTTGTGATTTGGACCTTAGAAAGAAGAACCAAACTATTTCAGGCCTCTTAGATGGCTCAAGCCATTGCTTTTAGTTTAAATATATAATAGTCAGTTTAATACATTTTTGGTAAAAATGAATAAATAAAAACAAATTGTTACACTAAACTGCATGAGATTTTTAAGGCCCGACTTCCAGTTATCAGTCCAGGCAAACTTGTGAACTTTCCAAGAGGATAAAGGGAAACTGAATTGATTCCTTGAACTTACTTCTCTAGAGTAGAAACAAATTTCTATTTGTGCATAACTTAAACATTGCTTCTATACTATGGGGAAAAGTACTATGTAGAACAGACTAGACTGATAGTCTTGCATGTAGTACAAGAACTGGATTGTTCCATGATTCTTAAATTCAGATATGAAGTAAACATATAGGTGAAACTTCTTGTGATATCAGTTTAATAGTTTCAGGTGGGTGGGATTTTTCCAAACATCTTTACTCAGTTGTATATTTAACCTTTATTCAGCTTTAACAGTAGACATCTATTGATTCCAAATGGTCTGCACCAGTTCTGGTGCTTGAGTTTGAATTCTACTGCACGTAGTGACTTTACCTTGAGAAGTCTAAATTTGGAATAGTTTTAGTGTTCCTAAGAATTGCTAACAATGTTGCCCAGCAATGCTGGACTTCAAATAACATAGCTCAGGGTTCCTGTCAATTTAACTGCCTATCATCTGTATTACCTATATTAATGAGACCTGGACACTGTCTTCCTGTTGAAAGAAATGTCACAGTGTGATGTATTTCATATATTTGAAGTTTGGTATTAATGTGTACTTAGTTCAAGAGTCAACTGCAGGGTGCTCACTGACATGTCTAAGAGAAAAATGCTTTGTTCTCTAATAACCGAGTGTAAATAATTGTTTTATTAATTATATAGGTACCATTGTTGTGGAAGGGCATGAATTACACGAGGAAGATCTCCGTCTCCTGTACACCTTTGATCAGGTCATGGGAGGATCTGCCCAGTATGAGGCACATTCTGATGCTCAGGTATTAATTGTAGTAATGATTTCTCTGGTTTAAGCAAAGTGTTTCCCTAGAAAGTAAGCATTTAAATATTTAAGTAAAGTAATTGCGGCACAGTGAGTGATTGCAGTAGCCTTTCATTTCAGGATACTTACGTTCAAATCATATTTAGTACACAACTAGAAATGAACATTCCAGTCTTAACCTAGTTCTTACTGGACACTCATCTATATCAGTGGAAATACCAGTACTCACTCTCCTCCATTGGTAACAATTGTGCATTTGTAACAGGAGTGACAGCAGTAAAGGCTGATCTTTATTACTAAAGAAGCTATGACTTTGAAAGTCTATGGGGAGCTGATCCGTTGAACATGAACACTCCTTATTAAGTCTATCTCCTTATCATAATCACCTTTAAGTGATCAGCTTCAGGAAGACATAAGCGTGCATGTTAATGCAATGACTGGTTTGTTTATTTTTACTAATTATTCTGTTCTACATTCTTTCAGGTTTTAGTTCTCTTAGATGTTACCCCAGATCAGTCAATGGTTGATGAAGGAGTTGCTCGGGAAGTGATTAATCGCATCCAAAAACTTCGCAAGAAGGTTAGCAAGTGATGGAATGGGATCTTATTTTGTAAAAATCATTTTTATATAATATACAGAGGGAGTTGGAAGATTGCAAATTGATTTCAAGGGCAACCCCATGTAATTTAATCTTGCATGGGTAGCTGTCTAAATATTTCTAGGCTCCTGGTCAGACATAAGTGGAAATTAACTATGTTGGTCACTTCTGCTTCCTGATCTTATAGCAACTGGCAGTCTAACTATATTACTTGCATGCCTACATCATTTATAGAGGAGACGTGTCTTCCAGAAGTGGAGCAGATACAGCTATGCAAAATCTTTCCCCATCCCCTAGCATCAATTTAATCTTACCTTATTTGAGCCGCTGCCAGCTAACCCTCCTCCATGTTCCAGTTTCTGCCAGACTGTGAGAGCTGTGCCCCTGTTGGGTGAGTTAGTCTGCATTAGCTGGTCAGTGACAGTGTGATGAGTTGGTTGCAGTTGTCATACTTAAAGACACCACAACTCAGGTGTCTTCAGTCACTCAAGCAAATGTGTGTTTTGCCGAAATGTGTGAGGGATTGTCTGATAACGTTGCGTTGGCAGAAATATTTTGCCTATTTATTTCTCTCTTCCCATTTGCATCAAACATGGGTTTTGGCCTAGTTTCCCAAATGACAGTCCCATCTACATTAAGGCAGTTTGAACTAGTGTAAATATGGCAATGTAGTTACACTGGTGCCACACCCCGAAGGTATATGCACTGCCTGCACTCACTGGAAACTCCACTTCGCACCATGTCTTCGCATAATGTCTACACTGGTGTATGTATCAGTGTGACTACGCTAGCTCATGTTTTCTTAACAGGACCTAAAGTACTGTACAGCCCTCTGCAAGAGAATATAATGGTTTCAAAATCCACAAGTAAAAACCAATGACTCTGGGGGATGTTCTGTATTCTTCAACTTTGTTATTGAACTTCATAGCATAACGGAGTTTTTCTAGTTGCTTAAATACAGTTTCCACAGCCATTATGACCGGTTTATATACATCTACACAGACTCTCAGTTGGAATTTTGCCTTGGAGTAGGATTGAGATTCTTATTTTCTAGGGGATAGGTTCTGGAGAATCAATTTGTCTGATGTGTTTAGAGTTAATTCCCTAGAGAGCACCCGTGAAGATTGACATACTGATAACAGTGATGGTACATAATAAAAATAAGAGAGAATACAGGCAAGAAAAGTATCTTTTAACAGAAGTTATCACAGAAGTTAAATTTACTATCATAATGATCCAGGGTAATAAATTCTTCCCGTCTGGTCACTAAACCCCATATGTTCTTTGATCTCTGTTCATTAATTATGGTCATTGCTGAAAAACATTTTACAGCTCTCACTGCTTCACTCCTGTTCTTTTGTTTAAAGTCTGATTGATTGTTTTTTCTAATAAATTATTTGGTAACATCCTAAGCTTTCAAAATATTTTGCAGTACCATCTAGCAGTAGTGACACCGTTCAGAGGCCTGGGGAGTTTGTCTCTGCCCCCGTCTTTCCTCTCCCTTACCTCCCAAACAAATTGTAATTCAGAATTCATGTGGGGTTCTAGTCTGAAACACTGACATGCATCCAGCAGTATACATGCAAGTTACTGCCATATGTTTTAAGATATAACATCTATATGTAAATTTCCATGCTTGATTGTGACAGTTGCAGTATCACTCAAAGAGAGTTTAACTTGTCAGAGTTTTGGTTTGAGACTAACGTTGCTTTAATCCTATCTGAATTATTTTGCATCATGAAGAATTGAATTTCTTAAAGCTACTTAGTTTGATTACGTAAAATACTGTGTTTATTTGTAGTCATT
The DNA here is from genome assembly GCA_007922155.1 of Mesoclemmys tuberculata. Taxonomy (NCBI): domain Eukaryota; kingdom Metazoa; phylum Chordata; order Testudines; family Chelidae; genus Mesoclemmys; species Mesoclemmys tuberculata. Next base: position 8,224,819 of record ML677085.1, read on the forward strand.
CAGTTGACTTGATGGGTCTTTTCTGCTTCTGTCCAAAGAATAGCCTTGTTTTCAGTTTTCCCTAAAAACTCTTAGTTTCATATTAACAGAAAGAAGATTGATATTTTCTACAATATTTTTTTTTAAGTTTTAACTTGCATGTTTCTTACATAAATTTGTGTATGTACAGATAATCTTGCTGTCACTGAATTGAGTTTCTGGATTTTCTTCCAGCGCAATCTAGTTCCTACAGATGAGATTACGGTATATTACAGATCACATCCTGAAGGTGACTACTTGGATACTGTTATTAAGGAGCATACGGATTTCATTTTTGCAACAATAAAGGCTGCCCTGAAGCCATACCCTGTGCCTACATCCAGAGAAATGCTCATTCAAGAGAAAACCCAAGTAAGAATGATTGATACGTGAACTACATGCTTGAAAGGATTTTTCTTTCTGATTAAACTGAATGATACATTGAACTACATATGATGGCCTGTGTGTTGACAGCACATGTTCGTTTTATCAGATGGCTGTAAGCATGTCTGACCTGCAGATTGCCATAGCTGGTGTTTTAGAAACAAAATGTCAATGGACACCGCTGGGTGTTCAGTATCTTTGAAAATCAGGCCATTTAGGGTATATCTACACTGCAGTAAAACATCTATGGCTAGCTTATGTAAGATGACTAAGGTCCTCAGGGCTTGGGCTGCAGGGCTATAAAACTGCAGGTCAGACATTCGGGCTCACTCTCCAGAACTATGACTAAAAATTGGGTAAAAATGATTTCTTCAAACCTTAGAGAGGATCTTATACGACAGTTTTCTCCTTTAACTGGACTGACCCAAACAATTCAGTGTAAACACAAGAATGGAGTAATTTTGATTTGGAACGTAAGTAAAACAAGTTTTATTTAACTACAAAGAGAGAGTTTAAGTGAGTACAAGTATAAGACATTAATGTTAGAAATGGTTACGAGAGAAATAAAGAAAAAATGCTTTCTGGTAACTAAAACTTAAGCTAGTCCTTGACCAAGATAAAATCTGTAGCCAGGTTCCCAGCAACGTCACTAACCAAACTCTCTAGTCAGTATCCCCCCCAAAGTCAAAGGGCTGGTATTTTATCTTCTTAAGTGAAAGAGTGAGCATGGGGGTGTTTTTGCCCCACACTGTTATAATCCCAGTCACCCTTTGAAATGCATTTTCCTGAGAGCTACCTCTAGTTAAAGTTCATTCCACCTGTGAGAATGGAGACATGGAGTCTCATGGTGAAAGAGGTTCCATGTTGTTGCTTGCTAAAATGCACATCGATCTGTTCCTGTCCCCGTTTGTTGCCGAAGAATGGCCTCTTGATAAGTGACTGCCAATCAACTTTGATGACACCTGGCTAGAGGCATCAGCTTGTGGTTTACCCTTTTCCAGACTTGTCTGGTAAACACATTGTAGTCATAATTTCAGCTTATATTCATAACTCTTGATACACATTTTGTACATATATTACACAAAAATATTAATGATCTATGTGCTGGTAGTTTTTAAATGATACTTCACAAGGTATATTTTTCACAAAATTATTATAATAGAGTGAATACAGGGGTAATTTTTGTCACAAATACATTTTGAAGGGGCTGTACTTTGTCCTTGCATGTGTGGTAAGGATAGTATAACATCAAAATCAAGTCTAAACCATTTTTACCCTATTTTTAATGATAGTTCTGGAGTTTAGCCTTCCCTGTTAATATAGAAGAGGAATCTGGTATCTCTTGCTAAGTGGCTTATGCATTCCAGCACCAAAGTTGAGGTGCTACCTTTGCTTCAGTAGATACTTGGCCTTATTGGACTGCATCTTGTCCTGAGCATGCCTTTACTCCCCTATTGTGCTGAGACTTGCTATAGTCGTAAGCATTCCTTTCAATTCATTAACCATTCTGTATCTTTGTCCTATGCTGTCAGTTAATCAAGAGTGACAAGACCACATGACTAAAGAGTCTAGACATAAAATAACTTACTGATTTGAACTGCACAATGGTGTGTGTCCTAGGAATATCTGAAAAGTCAGAAGTATTTATTCATGTATCATTTTTGACCTTGTACTGGTAGAGAAAGGCATGCTTGTTTTTCTTACGATTGAACTTTTAATGTCGGAAGAGTTTCAAGCAAAGATGGTCTCTGGTTTTTGTTCAACACTGTCAACTATCTCTTGACAAAAGCATTGGGAAACAGTTTACTGAAAATTATGGAACATGCTGATATAAGAGTTGGTGAGAAAACAGTAAAAGACTGAGAACTGGCAAGTAGTTTGTCATATTCCTGTTAAATAATTGCTTGTTTGTGATAAGTATGGAGCTAGATGCTGTTCACCTGGAGATATGACCTTAGAAAGTTGATACCAAATCTGAGAGCAAACACTGAGGAATGTAGGAAAGCTAGAAAAAGTGAATTTAGTGTGAATGAAATTGTGTTCTTGGTAGACTGTGTGCACAAGGTTTGTGAAAATCGGATGAATGAGGCACATTATTTTAAAATGCTTTCCATAAGATCTGATTTTCAAGGCCTGGTGGAAAGTCCATCTCTTTGCTCAGGCTTTGACCTGCAAGTGTGATTATGGAGCACATTTGTTTTCACGTGTAAGTGTGATGTGGATTACTGCATTTAGCTTAACATTGGTCAACTCATTTTGCTTTTAGACTTTTGTGCATGTGTGAATATGATGGGTTCATTTTTAAAAACTAGATAAACTCACCTGTCCATCTAGAGAAGAAAAGGTAAATCGTAGAATATCAAAGAATGAGCACAAAGCTAGTTTTTTAACTTTCTCTATCCATGTGATGTTGAGAGTTGATCCTGATAGAAGGTGCTGGTTTCTTTGTAGATGTACTGTGTTGGATATGTTCTAAAGATAGTAGAAAAAACAGTCAGCTCTTTTTGAAATTGGCCTTAGTTAGCTACAGAGCACATGTGAGATGGTCATGTTGGACAGGACTAATCATGTGAAGATGAAAAGAGAACAAATAGTGAAAAAATAAAGAATTTTAGCATTGATAAAATTTTATAGGGGAGGAATTGGGTGACTATTGTAAATGGTGAATGGGCCAATGGAAGCACACAACAAAATCTTGATCTGTGTTGAACTGAGTTTTAACAACTACTGACCTAAAATCTACCAGCACGGTAGATCACATATAAACATTGGCTAAGAATTGATGCAAATTTCAAATTGATACATCGAAAAAGCTATTTTATAGTAAACATTTTAGTAAAAGAAAATATCAGCGAGGTAAACAGACAATCTTCAACAAATAAAGCACAGCAAAATTAATCTGTGTTTAGTCTCCCTGGGTGTCTGGATAATCTACAGATTTAAGTGCTAACTGAACTCAGATTAGCCATTTAAATTGGTAGAACATCCAGACGTCTAGAGAAACCAATATTATATATTAACAAATCTCTGGCAAATACAATCAGAATTTTTAAAAAATCTGACTTTAACATTTATTTTTCAAATAAAATCCAATTAATTGGATTTTACTGTAACTTAAAATCTTCCCTGGGACCCTCATTTTCTTGGACTGCAGAAAGTGATTGCTTAAAACAAATGTTGCACTTTATATCTACAGTGGTTAGGAGATTTTTGCATTTTGCTTTGGCTGTTTGCTCATCTTAACTGTGCCAAATATCAATAATTTAAAAAGGTGGAAATCCTTTCATTGTAGAAATGTGACCTTAAGTTGCCTGGTAGTTATAATGTATGTTTATTTTTTATTTCACATTTTAAAATTTGCTGCTTATTAGAAAAATTTATGTCAAAAATGTCATGGTTTTTGGGGATCCAACACACAATTTTTAAGTTAATTGAAAAACCATAAGATTTTTTTTTTAAGTAGTAGGTGTTGGCTTCTTCTTTCAGTTTTTGAGCCTTTAAGATTTGAATTTTCAAGTTTTTCCCATCAACAACAAGGGCTAGAAGGGGTTTAGGTTTTTTTGTTTGTTTTTAAATTAATGTTGAGATTTGTGCATACTCAAAGGACTCTCCGACCTGTGGCTTTAAGAAAAACACTAAGTAACTTAAGACTGTTGATGGTGTTGAGAGAACTGGCAACGCTGATAAAGGTCACAAGTGGTTGCTGCATTTTACATTGATTGAGCAGAAAAATTCAGCTTTTGAGCTATCTTTAATGATTTTCTTCACACTTGTAGCATACCCACTGACCTAGTTCTATGTGTAGCATTCTCATTATACTCTCTGGAAGATTTTAAGGGAGAGGGATGGAAGTGAATTGATATCACTTAAATTTAAAAAAAACCATGCTACTCAACACTGTGAAAATTAAACAATCCTTCGTTTAGATTTTGAACTCTAATCAGTATAATTACTTTATGTAGAGGAAAAAATATATGGGTCTGAACTCCAATCTAGGGCCCAGTAGCATTTTTTAAGGTTTTTGTTTCTAGAGTACACAAGGGTAAGGAGAGGTTGAAGACCTTTTATACACTAAAGAGAAATTGTGAGCTATGACTTAAACCAAAGAGTACCTTGGCATTCATTGTATGTAAAAGCTTTTGCTGTAGCTATTCACAGCTGTGTGTAGTACCTTTCTTTTCACGAACAGAAAGATACTGCTGAATGTGTGTGGAAATTCTGTTTCACAAGCTGTAATCAGCACTATTTTCAAATAATGTAGCATGCACTAAATGCACCCCTAATTTTGTATCTACAAATGTTTGTTTGCATGCAGCAAAGTGAATAACTGCCTAAGTGTTCTGTTCCAGAAGATGCAGACCTAAGATGTTTGCAAATCAAGTTCAATATAAATTCGAAACTACTTTGTGTAGACTTCCTTCTGTGTTTGTGGAACTCACTAAGTGCTTTTCACATCAGCATTGATACAGAATAAGATTATATAATAACTTGAATGCACGTAAAGTGGAAAAAGCAGCTCAAGATTAAAGGAACTAGGTGCATATAGATTCCCAAGCCCCTTTGCACATCAGTTTGGAGCTAGCAGGTTTTTTACCATATTAATGAAAAATTGAGTGCAATTTGTTAATAAATCAACAGTTTTGTATGAATTTGAACTTATATGCAGACTCAAGACAAAATCAGACTTAACCTCTTTTTATTGGAAGTATTTTGTTTGAACAAACCTCAGCCCTTCTCTGATCTTCAGGCTCCTTATGTAGGCCCTTTAACCTCACATCTTACAGCAAACCGTCTTCCAAAAGTCTTGTCCTAACAAATGGCAAAATTTAATACCCTTATTGTGGAAAATCCTGTGGAAAGACAAGTAGATGATTCAGTTTATTGATTGCTGTCCTCAATAGCTCCTCCTCCTGCTTTCATGACTGTCAGTTTCTAGACTCAAAATGGAAAAGAAGCCTCCTAGATTAATTTGGTTCCCTTCCTTGGGCCTCTAATCATCTAACCCAGATGTTCCCTCTCCAAAGACATCCCTATGCTTATTAGAAAAGCAGTTAAATTCCATGTTTATCTCTATTTCCAGATTATATTTTAGTTTCCAAATAAAAGGATCTCTCCAGAGCATCCTGCACCATTGTTAATTTGAACATAGTTTGTGTTTAAGAACTGAAAAATGCATCCAGTTCAGCCATGCTATAGATGATAGATTATGAGGATGGCCTTGTTCACTGTAAATTTCATGAAAATTTATGTTTGACCAAGACTGCAAACTACATTTTGGTTTTTTTTAGCGGTGCCACAGACTTTCTGTATGATGTTGGGCAAGTCCCTTCATCTTTTTGTGTGTCCGTTTCTCAACTACAGAAGGAAAATACTATGTCCATTTTTCCCAGTGGTTAGAAGAGAGTGAATTTATGTTTCTGGGGTAGTAAGATGCCACTGGGAGTGCAACAGAGAAAAGTTGGCTTGTAATGAAAACCTTAGCTCTTACTCTTTGAATGTATGCATTAAAATACTGTTTATTACCTGATCCTATAATAATGAAGTACATTATATTATTTACTTATACAAAAATTACTTACTTGTTGTGTCTCTCCCATCTCCTATTCCCAGATTTATTTTTTTGTCATAGTTGTGTCTGAATAAATTTCAGGTTGTGGTAGGATGGTTCAAAATATAAAACCTCAGAATTGTGAAAATGTACTTCCAGTTACTCATAAGGTTCTGTATACTCCAAAGAACATACACTTGCCTGTTTTTTTCCCCTGTTCACATCTTGATATTTTTTAATATGGAAAAATAATGAACCAAATAGGAATAATTAAAAACCAGCTTCAAGTATACGAAGAATCCATTACCAGGAAATGCTGACTTCTCTTCTTTCAAGAGCAGATTGCTTTGCATCATTGCTAGGCATTGCTTAAATAGTCTAGTCCATGACTAAGGGGCTTTCGCTTTCTCAACTAGCTTTCTGACTAATTGAATGGTGTTTCTGACTTCAGGGTGTTGGGGGAAGAGGCAAGAAAGTAAAACCATCCCACAGTTCATGTCTCTTTCCATATTCAAGGGGTCTACAGAAGATTTTACATAGCACTTCATGAAAAAGTGGAAAGTGAACTTAGGTATAGGGTTGGGGGTTTGGGCATGGGATTGAAATTCAGGAGACTGACATTTTTCTCAGCTCTGCCACTGTCTTGTTTGCCTTGAGCCTTTTGAGCCTTGAGCCTTGTTTGCCTTGAGCAAATCAGTTATGGTCTCATTTTCAAAGGTGTTTGGGCACTTGTGGTCACCATTGATTTCAGTGGCATTGGTGGACCTCAGCACTTCAGAAAATTAGGCCATTTTAGCTCTCTGTCCTCCGGTTTTCCTCCTTTCTCCATCTCACAGGTGCAGTAAGGGTAAATGTATTCATATTCCCAGAGCTCTCTGAGGTCATCTGGGGGAGAAAGCAACATAGTATTTACCATTTTATTATTTTCTTATGTAATTTTGTTTAATATAAAGACTGTAGAAATGTCCAAATGTGCTTATTTTGAGGCAAATGCTTTGTTTTAGATCTTAATAGAGTACTATTGAAGTAAAAGTAATACTCTTGTTTCTTTAGCTGAAGGGGTCTGAATTAGAAATCACACTTGTCAGAGGGGGCTTACATCATCGTGTTGATCCAGCCTGTGCTTATGTCAATCTCAACATTTGTGTTAATGGCACAGAGCAAGGTAGGAGATTTTTGTTTTGATTTGACATATTTAATGTTTCATTGCCATCGCTGCATAAGATGAATAAAGGAATAGCATGATATATAACAGAACGAAGAGATTGTATGTGCAAGGTGGTTCTAGCTTCCTTTACCCCGTAGTTATAAATAGTATTCGATAAAAGATTTTTAAAGATTCAGTAGAAACTCAGAGTTACGAACTCCAGGGTTCTGAACTGACAGGTCAATCACGTATCTCATTTGGAACTGGAAGTTCACAATCAGGCAGTGTAGCAGCAGAAACCAAAACAAAAGCAAATACTGTACAGTACAATACAGTGTTAAACATACGTTACTAAAAAATGGACATTTTAATAAAAAGATTTAATAAGGTAAGGAAATGGTGCTTGTTTCATTTAAGTTAAGGTGGTTAAGATTTGTCAAGCCAGGCACCTGAGGACAAGCTGACCCAACAACCTGGGTCTGAACTCCGGTGGCTAGCCCGATCCTCTGTCTGTGCCACAACATCTACGTTGCTGTTTTTAGCATACTAGCTCAAGGAGGGATAAAGCATGTCTGTCTATCCAGTCTGAGAAGCACACTTCTGTCTACAGTGTAGACATGCCCTGAGAGTCTATCCAGTCTGAGAAGCACACTTCTGTCTACAGTGTAGACGTGCCCTGAGAGTCTATCCAGTCTGAGAAGCACACTTCTGTCTACAGTGTAGACGTGCCCTGAGAGTCCGGCACCACCAGGGGCTCACAGCTCCGTAGCAGAGAGCATGGAAGCCCTGATAGCTAGGTTTCCAGCTCCCTGGCCCTGGAACAGTCCACATGTTGGTGGACAGAGTCATGGACCTTGAAAGTCCGGGGTTCCCCAGATCTTCCAAAGGGAGGAGCTTCCACCACTTGCTTGAAAATCTGAATTTCCATTTATTTCTCAAACTAAGGTTTTTAAATACTTTATTTGCAAAGGGAGCTGAACTGAATGCAATGTTGTCCTTCTGTTATAATAGTGCTGTGACCCATGAAACAACTGTCCCATTCATCTCAACAGCATGTTAATGTTAAAACTTATCATTCATGTGTCAACACTGCTGAACATTTTAACAGAATCATCCAGCTCATGTTCTGTTTGTTGTTGTTGATGGTACTGGGTTGTAAGCAGATGGCATTTCCTTCTTGTTATTAAGAGAATACACACACAGGATGTTTCCAGATTTACTCCCTCCATCCATCTCTTACTTACTTTGAACAACCTGTGTAAGTCTGAACTTGTTTCTGAGTTTGGTTCTTGCTTAGCCATCAGGACATCTGTCTTTACCCTTAGTTACCTTTGCCTCAGATACTTTTATACTCCTACTTTGGGTCTTTTCATACTTTACCTGGCCTGTCTGCCAGTGAGAGTCAGCAGATTAGCTCCTAATTTCATGGCGAGATCTTACAACCTTACGTCCTGTAAAATATTCAGGAGGTGGGAAAAGCAGTGTGGTGGCTGGGAGCTTTCGAAGGGTGCTGAGGCAGAAAATGAAGTTCAAGCCCTCAATCCCTCCTCATGCCACCAAAAGAGGTTTTTTCCTCCAAGTTATCTTTACACTTGTGTATAAGAGAGTGGACAAAAATGGACACATTCCCTCTCCATTGTTGCCAAAGCCTTAACCCTCTTTTGATTACCAAAATCTTTCACAATCTTCTACTCCTTTTGATGCCAAAAGCTCCAACTGCCCCTTAAGCGGCAACTGTAAAACCTCTGCCTTTACCCCCAACAACTTTGCCTTCACATCTATGCATGGTGAATAGAGTTCTGTGCTATTGACTTGGATATCAGAATAAAGGATGCTACTATTGCTCTACCAAGTCTCTGTTTTCATATTTAATTCAATAAAAATCTATGCTGCTGAAAGCATTTGCTGTTGCCCTAAAAATTTCCATGTACTATACACTTTAGCATTGCTGTGTGACAGAAATTAAGGGTCAATGCCACAGAATTTAGCATCAGATAAAGGTAGTCTTCGGCCACCTTTCTGTGCCATGGCCCAATTTCTTCCTTTAGATGCTCACCCAAGGCTTCTGTTGACTACAAGGAAAGCAGCATGTCCACATCAGAGTACTGATTTTAGCCCATTGATACCTATTTCTCATGTTCAGCCTTTACTGTCAGAAAATAGACTTGTAACAGCAATTCTTGTGCTTTGTCACAAACACAGCATAATTCCTGTCTCAGCTTTGACTCAAAATAACAGACAAGATCTGGAATTCTTTATCATTTTTCAGACTCCGAAATATAAAGAAATAGTTGTGAATGTATTATGTGGTATCGTTCTAGAGCTCAGATTTGGTTTGTTTGAGTGATACCGCCCATAGCAATGAAATACCAGTACCTAAGCTGTGGTACTCATGCATGATAGAGAGGCATAATTTTAAATCCAATACAAGGATAAACTCTGTTCGAAGGCTTCTGTTCTTTAACGCGTACAAGATTTTTCTGTGTTCAAATATGTCAGGCTCCAGGGGACACAGGGATTCACTCTGAGAGGAGCAAACCCAGAATGCCAGCTGGGAAATTGCAGCTTCCATAAGCCACTGAAAGTAATTGATTTTGGGTATTGCTCTATATTAATTTTGAAATGATGGCAGTATTTTGAAGTGGTTGTTTATGAATATCAAAGTGATAACTTAAATTCTCTTTTAAAAAGTGCCTCTGAGAGGCTCTTTCATGTTTAAATTTAACTTTAATGCTAAATTTGTGATGGAACACAGATTTATCTTTTCTTATATTCATTTACTATATTCTTAATAGAAATCTTTAGCATAAAACAGTATTTTGTTCAGTAGACAGACACTGTATGTCTATAGAGCAGTGGTTCTCAAGTTATTACCATTGTGGGTCGCATGTGCAGCTCTGTGTTATGTGGGCAGCATACACTCAATATGTATACTACCTGTATGGCCCTGAGGATGTCACATAGGCAGCAGCTGTGTGCTGACTGGCCTGCAGGTTATAAATTACTGCTATAGAGCATCCCTGTTTAGGACTTTACTATGTATGTGCTTAAGATTGATCAAACTGCCAGTGAATTGTCAACCACTCCTATATGTGTTGGCACATTAGTTATTTTCACTTAATTTCAAATGTACTGTACCATGCCATCAATTAGTATATGCATAAATAATTGATTTGATTTCATTATAGTCTTTTAAATTTGCATGTATGTGCATCTCCCCGGTAGATTAATATGCAAACCATTCTCTTGCATGTGCTGAATTTTAATGAGTATGTATTGCATTTAATATATATTCAATGTATATTTTAGGATTATGTATTGATTTATTTAGTGCAATAGAAAACATTTGCACAAAGGGTTTTAGTATAGCAAAGGAGCACATTATTTGTATTTAAACTTTTTAAGAAATATCCACATTGTCTACATAGCATACAGCTAAGTATGCCTCTGCACTGCTACTAAGATGGCATCATGCATTAAGATTTAAATTAATTTTTCTGTGAACATGTATAGAATTATTGCATTTGATTAAAGCCACTGACGGATGCCCATGCAAATTATTCAATAGGAGATTAAATTTCTTTTAACTAAACATACCCCAGAGCAGGGCTTTTTTCTCTTATAATGGGCTTAATTTAGATAAAGAGGGGAGACACAGCTCATATTTTTGGGGAAAATAAATGTGGGGGACCTTTTTCATGCAGTATAATCCATATTGGTTTTACGTAATATAGTAAACCAATTCTAAGCAATTCTTCATTGCAACATATAAACTCATGTCTTAAATTACGTTTTAATTCTTCACTTTTGTTTTTATTTTTAGGTGGTGTGTTGCTGCTGGAAAATCCAAAAGGAGATAATAAATTAGACTGCACCAAACTTGTAGATGCTGTGTCCTGCATTTTTGGTCTTAAAAATTCAAAACTGGCCATTTTTAACGGAAAAATAGGTAGGTAGTGTTTGAGGATGAAAGCTGAGAAAGTACATACAGTAGCAATTCACTTGATTTCCAAAGAACGTCATTGGCAGCTTGTATCGTTTATTGTATTCTTTTCTCAGAATGTGTGTATGAAGTTCCTAAAAAAGTGCTCCTGGGAAGTGTGCCCAGTCTTCTAGGACTGACTTTTTAAATAAGCATCTGAGAAAGTGTTTATAGACTGTTTACAGAGTTATAAACAATTCTAAATGGTTTTAAAAGTTTCTGCTAAATGGTGTTAATCACTTTTGTTATCCTATCCATTTCCAGTTTGTATTTCTTTCTCAGTTCTCATTAGGATAAAATTTCATCCATCTCAGAAAACCTTTTCACCAGTGAAGTACTATTATACCATGATTTGGCAAAATGCCAAGGAATATTGTGAGATTTTGTATATACACTAAGAGATGGAGTTAAAACTTAAATTGAGTACAGACTGATTTCCCCTTTTAGTCAAATGCTTTGTGTTGCCATATTTTTGTATTTTACAGCAGAACAGTTTGAGGCTCTCCAGACTTCTTCTGTTAGAGAGAACAGTTTATTTTGAAAATATTTTTGTAGGACTGAATTTGTGCCCTATCTCTGTAAACAAATGAAAATGTAAAGTGCACTTTGTGGGTTATGTACAGAGCACATATAATTTAGTAAGCAGAACAGAGATAAAGTGTCTGATACAACAGAAACTAAACATTGAAAAATGTTGCAATTAGTGTCCATGAGATCCTAGCAAACAAACTAGCTTTATTTTCTTGTCTCTGGAAATCAAGATTCTGATTTATGAGAAGATTACATTTTGTATTCTGTTGTATTAGAATTAAGGGATGGTTGGCTGGTAGTGTAAAGACCAGTCTATTGAAGACAAGATATACCAGTAACCAAACCACTCAGTGAATAAATCAAAAAGAGAAAAGAATTGGCTGCAGCAGAATAAAACCTTAGATTAGCAAGAATTATACCTTTATTTTATAGTAGATGAGTGTGTTATTTAGCTGTGTCAACTTGAGGAGTAGTTGCTCTACAGAGTTTTAAAAACCGAAGCATTTAAATTTAATATGGTCTCTGGAAATTAGACAGCTCAAGGTTCAACAGGAGTGAATAAAGGAGACCTGAAGACACTGTGTGTGCAAAATGATCAATGGTTATAGAAAGTTTACTTTGTAGCTTTAAAATTACTTAATCCTGAAAAATAGTGAATATTAAGGGGGAGATGGCGGTAATAATTTGATCATTGTGAATGGAAAGTATGAACACTTGCCCTAAAATTAGGCGCTATTAGGAGCAGAAGTTTGTACCCATACATTACATCATTGGACCCAATAATTTTTCTTAGATCTGTATTGCCACCATTATTTTTTACATTTTTGCTTTTCCAATTACTGATTCCCTAAAACATTTTTATTTTCATGTTTTTAGTAGAATACCTTTGGGGTACCTTCTCTGAACCACTCTATCTGACACGCTCCACTTGCCTTACTCAGATTGTTAATAGCCAGCACACTTAAAGCAGTTGGTTGCATAGGACCATGGGATGATTTAGCTGAGGATAGTCCTGCTTTGTACAGGGGGTTGCACTAGATGACCTCCTGAGGTCATTCCAACTCTAATATTCTATGATTCTGTGGACAAGTGGAATATTTCTACCATGTGAAAAGTGTACTCTTTGCTGTTCAGGATTGCTTAACAAGATCATCTAAAATGAATTTGGTTGTAGAGGAAAAGAACCTTTCCTTAAAATAATTTTCCAAATAGCAGCAATACGTTGTATTTGGAACAAGGAAAACAAAATCAAATCAAATCAAATTAGTCTTGTGTGAAGTCCTAGAGATAAGTAGTTGGTAGAACCTTAGTTTTCCCAAATCCCCCCCCCCCTGTAGTCTGAGGTGGTGGTGTAGGTTTTATCTGGGTCAGAAGATGAAGGAAAACTTTTGTCCCCTTTAAGGATTGTGCCTCCCTCTGTGCTTGAAGAGGGGTCTGTGGCTGATTGGTTGGACAGCAGGGTGTAGCATAAGCCTATTGGCTCCCAATAGGCTCCCTTTTCCCTTTGCCCAAGGGTTCCATTCTGTTCTGGGAAGATACCCTCTCTCCCTCCCATCTCTTCCTGATATTAGGGTAGGACTGGGTTTTGAGGCCTTGCTGTGGGCCTCATGCTAACTGCCTTTTTGGGACTAGGAAGGAATTCCTTCCCTGCCAGATTGCCCAAGCCAAGGTGGGTTTTCTTGCTGTCCTCTCAGGGACTTGGTGGGTAGGTTAGGCTGTGAAATTCATTTTGTTGCTACTTGGCAGGTGTTCAGTGAAGGTGATGGTTTGTTCAGTAGGGGGTCTAGTTCCCTGACAAACTCCAACTGGAAGCCGTTTAGGAGAAGGTATCTCCTAAAGAAAGTGGGGAATGCGGATTGGGGCTCCAAGGACACAGCCCTCTGTTCCCCAACCCCTTAACCCTTGTATGACAATCCAGAACGGTCCTGGGACCAGGTTAGTGGGGTGGGGGCTAACAGCAGCCTTCGACCAGGTGGAATATTTGGCAAAGGAAGGATGACCTGAACTGGACAAGTTATTGCTGGGTAATTCTCAGGTGTGTCCCTTAATAAAGCTGTGGCCTAGTTAAATCACATTTCGGATGTCTGATCTTTCTTCCTGTGGTGTTCAGGACAAAGGGTCTCAGCAGAAAATAAATGAAGCTGCAAACCATTTTAAAATGAACAGTATTTTTTAACTGATAGGATAAAATGTACATATTGTGCAGTTGTGGATAGGTTAAACTTTTGCCCAGTGAGGGGTGGTTTGACCCAGAATGAAGAGGCCTGTAGTTTTGGGAAGTCCATCTTGCTGCCAGTCGCAGTTGGGCAGTAATGCTTTCCTATGACAAACCTCAGCTCCAGGCTGAACTGAAGAGGTTTTTAAAATATTTTAATATTGATGGATAATAGTTGGTGCTTTTTTAATACTTGTCATGTCAAATATGTGAAAATATTGGATTCCTTCTGGGTTTAAAACAAGGAAATGATGACAGCATTGCAGATGGAGAGTTGTCTCTGTGTTGACATGGCGATGATTCTGTGATGCAAAATACTCAAGTTACTTGAAAGATAAATCACAATTTCTGTCATTAATGCTTGTCCACGTCCTGGTGACCTCCTGCCTGGATTATTCCACTTATCCAGTATTATTGGAAGCTCCTTGGACCATGACTTTTACTTGTTCTGTAAAGCACCTTGCAGATTTAAGGTGCTGTCTAACTAATACATACTAATCATGGGTCTAGTACATGGCTGTGCTAGGCACAGCTGCTCTCGATTTATGCATCTTAAAAATAACTGCTGCTAGGTCTCGCTGCGTTATAATAACTTCTCACTAAATATTGTGCTTTAATTACTTAATTTTTTCTGCTTTGTTTGAAAAATAACAGCTAACCCTCTGGAGACATCAGGACCCATCCACACATATAAACATATCCCCTTACGCATTCAGTTTGCTGGAAAATGCTAAAATTATAAGACATAAGATTAGCTTTAATCTTTACTCCTGAAAAATATCAGTTTCATGAGAAACCAGAGAGTTTTGTGCATTTCTTTATTGCCTGGGGATCTTGTGAAATATTTTGTTTCTTTATATACTTGCTGTTGCATAAAATACTCTGCCTGATTTTTTTGGAGTAAGATGTACCATACCATTAGTTCCACATTAAAATGAAATGAGCCAACAGAAGCAGTCAATTTGTCAGAACACATTAACTGAGAGGAATTTAGCTAAAGATGCTGTGTCATCACCAAGTGATGAGGGTCATTGGAAAGGTTTGTCATTGTCTGATTCAGCATTTTGAAGGGAAAATGTAGCCAAATCAGCTTTATTGAACTCCACTGACTTAGTGTTCTAAATTATTTATCTCCTTCTATGGTCTTATTTTACTACAACAAAGACAGTGTTTGGATGTTTTAGTATCTTAAAATCTTTGGGGTTTCAGTTAATGGTTAGCTAGGAAAATACTTTTTGTCCCTAGTGTTATACCCGCAAGTTAGATATTTACTCTAAGTAGCTGAAAGCCCATGCTGTTCTAGGGGTGTAATTTGTGAAGTTATATGTAATTTTTTTTTATTTTAAAGCCAAAAATGACTCAGAACTTGAAAAATGAGATGGTAACCGACCACCAATCCCAGTGATGATTGAACCTGGTAATGTTCTAAACAAAAATAGCTCCCAACCATGCTTGTAGCTGTTTCCATCACTTCACACTGATTCAACAGACATTCTAGGCTTCAGAGTGTTGTTTAGGGTCATTGTGTGTGCTGGTTGTGTTCATGTGTGGGTGGCTGTGTTGGTTTTTGTTTGGGAGATTTATGTTGATTTATGTGAGTGGCTTTAGGGTGCATGGGTGTGACAGTTGGGCCAAGTAATCCACTATCTGTGCAAGTCTCCGTCATACAACTAATTAAACGGTTGCATGCAATTTAGCTGTAGATTAAGGCTGGTAATTGGTT
Source organism: Mesoclemmys tuberculata (assembly GCA_007922155.1). Lineage (NCBI taxonomy): Eukaryota > Metazoa > Chordata > Testudines > Chelidae > Mesoclemmys > Mesoclemmys tuberculata. The sequence goes on from ML677085.1 coordinate 8,240,367, forward strand.
TAGTTATCTCAGATATCACAATGGTGTAGGACTCTTGGCATGGCCTAGATACATGCTTTAATGTAGTTGTACACTGCACAAGTGTAGTTGGTAAAGTCAAAATGGCTGAGAACTTTAAAAGGAGGGTAGCAGACCAGAAAACCCAGTGATGAATCAAAGTGCTTATATTCTGCATAAATAGAATTCTCAGCCATGCTTGGAGTAGCTTGCATCACTTCACATTGACACAACAGATGTTTTAGGCTTCATTCTTGTAATCTTGTAACCTTCTTGTAATCTTATTTTATTGATAAATTTATGGGCTTGTCTACATGAAAACAATGTGCAGCAAGCTAGTGTGCTGTAGATTCACGCCTACACACTGAGTCTCCATGTAGATAAGCTCTGCTTGTTAAAAGCTTGAGTCACGTGAGGGTTTTTTTTTGCTTAAAGTCTGTGGAAGATCTCTGTTTATTGTCCTTTTTAGAATATTTGTTTTGAAAGAATATGAAAGTGTATCTGAGCAATTGAAAGAGTTGATTTGTATCATCTGTTGAAGGGACTTTGTATTAGAATAATTCTGGATATTTGATGTCTTGTTGTTTATGGTGTTTAATTGTGCCTGAAATTTGTTTGTAAATATTTTTCCTAATTTTAAGAGATTCTGAGGTGGTTCTATAAGTTGGTAATGCATTTTTAAACATTCAGTTCCTGAGCTTGTTCCTTCAGAGGATGGCATTGGGAAATTGCTTACCTCTCTTGAGGGCTATCTCCTAAGCTATTCCACAATGTTTGTCATCACATCTCATATTCAGCCATGAGGTTTGAGTTGCTTTGGGTATGTTGTCAGTCTGTTAATGCTACTCAGCTTTGATTACATTATCGATCCTGGACGCTGCAGTCTCTAACCCTGTTAGGCAGGGGGACTAGTTGAAAATGATATGGTTGGCCCTCAGCCCAGTCAGCATGATGGTATTACTGATTGGTAAAGGGAAGTACATGGAGAGTATGTTTAGAGGTGCTTGCTCATCTCTCCAGGCCCTGTGCTTATCGAAAAGGGGTCACAAGAAAGTGAACATTTTAGTTGTTGCTCTTTGACTTTTTCAGTTTTGGATAATACATGCAAATGCCAAGAGCTTAATACATGATCCAGTCACTGTATTAGCCACTGCCTTTGTGTTAATGGGTACCTGAAGCTTCTGAAAAAGGTCTTGAATAAACCATATATTGTATGATGCTTCAGCTAACAAAATTGAGATAGAAGCAAAGACTCTATAAAGTCTTAATTTGATGATTTGGAAGAGGCTGGTACAAAGTGACTCATTGACTTAGTTTAAACTATCAAGCAAAACATTTTTTATTGCATATGTAATTATGATTCTAGAAGTTGACCTCCCGAGTGGGTGAAACTCCTGGCTTTCATGTACTAGGGCTGCACTTCTAAGTGACGTCATTTTAACTCCCCAGCCTCTTACACACACTAATTTTTTAAGGTTTTTGTACTATAGTGCTGTTGTGCATTCCAAGCCAATTATGCTTGAAATGCTAATTTCCATAGCAGATGAGATACTTTGCATCATAAAACAACTCCCTGCACAAGTTCACTTATGCTTTTCAGAATGAAGAAATATCTCTCTCTTGAGAAAAAAATCTGAAAAGGAAAGCATTTCTGTAACGGAAACAGTAGCTAGAAATACTCATTGTCAATTAATCAGATGAGAACTAGATGTTAGTTAGCCTGTAATGGCCTGACTGGTCTCATTTTTCTTTTCAGAACTGCTGAACAAAACAGACTTACTTAGTCTCAATGGAAAGACTCTTCATGTGACATCAGGGTCGGCCCCTGCATTGATCAATACCCATGATACCCTCCTCTGCCAGTATATCAACTTACAGCTAGTGAATGCAAAACCACAAGGTACTGAATGTAGGATATTTCTCTTTTCAGTTACTGGTTTTATATGTTGTGATTTAAGTTTCAGACAACATTATTCACTTGAGAGCTATACACGTATTTGGATTGGCAGTTGGTGTGTTCTATTTATAACACTTTCTAATGTCCAAAGTGGAAGTTGATTTTTAGTTTTCCCCCATTTCTTTTATAAAAGGGAAAAGAGATGAGTTGAGATGATGATCTTATTGGTATTTGAACATGAGTCATTCAGTATTGTTCTCCTATTTCTGATGGTCTATTTGCATGTGCAAAACTTGTTTTAAAAGACTACAAGTCTAAAATTGACTTGAAAAGGTCAGTTTCTCTTGTAATGTAATTGTCACTGGGTGTATGATGCAGGTATCACAACGACTGCTTATATGCTGATTTAAAAACAAGGGGAATTATTTAATTATCAACCTAGAGGTCAAAATATAGCTACATGGGTATATAATTGGGTTTCTTATTCATTAATCCCATTGTACACTCATTACTTTGCACAGATTTCCACCTCACCCAAAAAAACAAAATTATTTGCCCTTCCAGTGATGGGTTTCAGTGTTTTAGGCTTGGATTCTGTGCAAAGAAGTGCCGTGTGTGGACCCTTATTCCTGCATGGAGTTCTTCTGAAGTCACTTGAAATGTGCATGGTCCTTGGCAGAAAATAGGGCCATAATCAGTAATATATTTGGTGTTTTTCTTTGAGCATTTATGATCTGTACTTCTGTGTAATAGTAGATAACCTGTGTCCTACTGAAATACTTATTGTTTTCCATAACCCATCTCCAGCTACTGTGGCCTGCCTATTGTAGAGGAGCTAGTGATTTGCTTTTATTTGTTGATCTGCTCTCAGAGTTGAGTGCTCTTGGATCTATTGCCCAAAAAGATAACTTTCCAGTAATTAATTTGTGATAGCTATTTGTCTCATGCAGGTAAATGAATGCTATTGAGGAAACATATGAGTTGAAGGAAAAGGTCCTAAGCTTATGGGTCAAGACAAATGCAAACATGTAATATGAGGCAGTTTTCCCCCTCAGATAGCAATAATACACAATTTGTTTCCTTAGAGTGTCTGAAAGGAACTGTGGGAACTCTTCTCATGGAGAACCCAGTTGGTCAGAATGGACTGACGTATCAGGGTCTTCTCTGTGAAACAGCAAAAGTGTTTGGTCTCAGGAGCAGGAGGCTAAGATTGTTCCTAGATGAAGCACAAACACAGGGTAAGTTACTTAATGCCTCAGGGTGTTGTGGATTTTTTGCTTACATACTTTGTTGTTTCTCTTCAACAGCAGCTACATATTTTAATTGGATTCCAGTGGATTGATTTATTGTTCCACAGTCTATATTTTTTGTAATGATCTTGTCTGACAATTTATTTTCTATTTAGTTTTTAAAATTCTTATTTTAGTATGTAATTGTTTGCCATATCAGGATTTAGGTGTGTTAATCAGACTTGAGTGCACCTGATCTGGCATCTCAAACCTATATTTAGTCAGTGAAAAATGTATCTTATCCAAAGTACATTTTTTTACGCACGCACGCACGCACGCACGCACACACACACACACACGCGAAATTACTTTTCATGTAGTGTAGTAAAATTTTGCATGAATAGTGCTGTTACATGCATCAGAGGAAATGGCTAAGAATAGTTCTCTAGGTCAATCAGTAATGAAAATGTTAGGTATGTGATGAGTAAATTTTAAGAAGTCTCTACTTAAAGGAAAAAAATTAATTTAAATGGTAATAGATTTGTTCTGCAGTAAACTGCACATCATTGTAGATTTGACTTGATTTTTTTCCTTTTGAGAAAGGGAATGGAAGAAAGGAGTATATCAGTAGAAATCAGAGCAGGCGTTTCAGAATTGTAGCATAGATTGGAATGCCAGCAAGTGACACACTTTTCCCCTCTATTTTTCATTTTGAACAATTGATTCAGTCTTACTCAGTTTATACTTCCTTTGTGCTTTCATCATCATGAAGTACTTGTACTGAGTTCATTTTTGTGCTCCATGTTCAAAGTGGTACACTTGAGTCTGTACTCAGTATCAAGTTTTAGACCATAATGTTTTCTTGTCAAAAGTGTTAATTTGTGCTGTTCTGCAAATGTTATCAATACTTTAATTGTATTAACGAAGGTGTTTTGTTGCATTTGTGCCCTTCAGAATCCATTCCATCGCCCCAGAATTGTTTACTTGATGGGTTCTCCTAGTCACTCCAAAATTATCATCCAAGCTAAGATTCAGGATCTTGGCTTGATGGACTTTAGTACTAGGTCTTGTATCATGTGAATCGCAAATACTAGTTATCCAAAAGCTCTTTTCTTAAGTGAAGTGTTTGTGAAATGTTATAACTGTCCAATACTAGTTGGAGCTCATGCTAAAAATAATTTACAGACTGATGTTAATGAATATAGAGGAATGAAAATTACCATCATTAAAGCACTGCATAAGACATAAGAACAGGATATACCCTGCACCGTTCTAATTTGTGTAAATGAAAAATCTGGCTGTATGTGAAATTTTGCTGACTAGAGAGAATGCTGTTACTTAGCAGTAGTTGAGGTTACACTTCATTGTTAAAACTTCATCTGTCTTTGGTTTCTGTCAATGTTACTGCATGGCAGAAATAGCTCACTGCAACAAATGATCATAGTAGCTGCTCATATATATCACGGAGAAAATACTGGCTTGAAATAGTAAAATAAATGAGAAAAACAGTGTAATGTGCAGTGGAGGAATGTAGGAATGTGCAGTCATCAGGCATTGGAGGAAAAGAATTTGACCATTATGTTTAAAGGCTGGAAAATGGGGACCCCAGCGAGTAAAACTGAGCTCCTTTTTCATTGTGGCAACTTACTACGGCCCATGTGTAGGGGAAGATTGGCGATACCAGGCACATTACCTGCCCTAATTATAGCAAAATGGTAAAAGAGCTTTCCAGATGTTTCATTAACTTTGCCAAGCCTGTCAAATATCATCTGCTACATCTAGGATACCGGTTTGCTTTATGCTCCTGTAAATACAAAATATAGTCTCTGAATTGGCTAGTTAAGAACATACTTGATTTTAAGACTCATTTCCAGGCAGTTGTTCTCCACAGGTGCATCACTTCTGTTGACGACATATATCTTCCTATTGTTCTCTGATAACTAACACTTCTTACATGGAGTTTTGAAACATATCCTCTATCTGCAGAATATCCCTCACCAAATAATCCTAAGAACTCCATGTACATTATTTTGGAAAGATTTAAATTTCAATCTGGCACAGTGTGGAACACCTTATTGTATTTAACAAGGCAACTAAATTAATCTATTTTACCAAATGTTACTATAATCCCTGCCTGAAGTGTAACTCAGCTGAAACTTAGCTGTGGAGTCACGGTCCATGAGCGCAAAATAAGGCACCTAATTTCTTCTGGTGAATTTAGTTTTATGGAAACCACCAACTCACTGCAAAAGTTTGGTGGTTTTCAATCAGTTTTGGTGATCGGGACCATCCCTGCACCAATATTTTTTTACACCATTCTTAATTGGTCTGAAAAAACTTCTAGAATGTTAACTCTCCAGACATGCCATCATATAACCGCCATGTTTCATGAAAACACTGTAAAAGATAACGATGCAGAATATACAACGTGGAATGTGGTGTCAGAAAAAGTATCTGAGACAGCTCTGAGCTGAAAAAATATTGTCACCTTATTCAAACAAGTAAAAATAGTCACTCAATAGTCATGTTGTACGTGTGATACTGAGATGAACTGATATTCTTCCATGTAGCAGGGCTGTGAATGGTGAACGTGTATAAAATATGGAATATGAATAAAGCCAATTTCATCACTGCAGGTTTGCCCAGTTGTTGCATATAACTTATATTAAGCATATTATATTCTTAATTATTCAGAATATTAAATTGCTGACGATTTTAATGTGGGCATTCCTGCCTATGTTCCAGAATGGAACGCTGTTTAGCTCAGCTGTCTCCTGTGCTGAGGAAAACTGTTGCTGTGTGTTTGACTCTAAATGTGACCTCACTTCACTTCTGTAAAGTGTTCCCTATATGCCCCTGAAAGAGAGGTCCCTCCCCCCAACTTGTTCAGAGTCCCACTGAATTTTATAGACCTCCACAGAGACACAGGAGTCTCCACCTTAGCAGATCCTGATTTTAGGACTAAAGATTTAATTTGTAAATTGCCTTCATCCTTGGATAAAAGTGCTGTAGAAGAAATTACTCCATCAGACTTCAATGACACTTTGTTCTTGCTCTTAGTTTTGGTCACAGTAACCCACATCTCAAGTGTATCGAGCTAGATTAAATCACTTTTTCATTTCTTGTTCTGTGCTGCTTTTGTTTTCACTTCTTCTTACAAAAGGAAATGGACAACAGTGTACCAGTAGATACAATTTTCCACATGTGCTTATAACCGACTCTTCTATTATTTGTTAAACTTTGTTTTTAAACACAACGTGTATTATTTAATGGAAGAAGACTAGAAAACATCTGAATGTGCTCACGTACAACTCACTTGCACCCTCTGACTACAGATTTTTTTTTCCATCTAGTTTCCTTCCTCCTCTGTTCCTTTTCCCTGAATGATGTCTTCTCAGAAGCACTGAGCTCAGCTAAAGCTGCTTGCAGCAGGCAGCCATATGAAGGAGTGAATGTAAACAACTATCAGTGTATTATGTCTGTTGAGAACTTCCCAAATAACTTTGAACACCTTGTGTTACTCAAATTATTTTATTTTATTTGGAAGACATTCAGTGACCAGCTTAACAGGAGAGATGATTTTCTAGCAGGGTGAAGTGAAAAATCTGTACTTCACATGCTTCAGTATGCTAACATGATCTGTTACTTTATATCTATGGAGTTGGGAATCAGGATTTCTTGGTTTTGCACTAAATGCCACAACCAGCACAGCTCAGAATCTTTAATGCCTGAGAAAGATACGGTGAAGAGAAAAGAATTGATGAATCCAAGTCTTAGAGACAAGGTCTTTTACTGGCTCAGCTTCTGTTGATGAAAGAGATGGGCTTTTGAGCTACCCAGTTCTAGTACATAAGTGATAAAAGACTAGGAAGAAATAGAAAATGGGGACTTCAGTACCATTTAAGGAATCCTGCAATTTCATCATGTTGTACTGTTAACCTTTTCATAGTGGACCTTATATTATTGAAATGTAACACCATCCTCTTGTCGTCATCATCGTCATCATCCACATAACATTGAGGACTTGAAGCTGGGGGCTCTGTCCCAGAACATACATTGGGATGTTTAAGTGTCCTTCAGTCTTAAACTGCATGTTAGCTTTGTTGAAATCATACTATAGCTTGAAAATTTTGATAAGTGGCAAACTTAATGTATGCTGATCTCTTGTTTGACTTCACTGCATTATCATGACTGGATCTGATTTCAGCTGAGGGTTTTCTATCCAGGCCTCATTTTGGCTGAGATAAGGAGAATTGTCAGAATATGGAAATAAGTGTGTTGACAATGACAATGGTCTGCTGTATGGAGATTGCTAATTCAATTTCATCTTTTCTCTTGCCTTTTGTTCAGAGATTACACAGGACACCTCCATGAAGACCCTGAATATGAAGACTGTGTATGTTCATGTTATACCAACAACAGCTGAATGCTGAGGGTTCCATTTTTATGAATAAGCTCATGTAGGCTTTTTTGAAGGAAAGATCTGATTCTAATTAGCATGCTTTTTAATGAACATCCAAGTTGTGTACAGTATTTTCAACATCAGCAATTGTACACTGATGATGTTTTCTACCAGTGCATGTGTAATATGCTGCTTTTGGTTTCAAATACAATGTATTTTCATTGTTGTTATAAGATGCTATAAAGGCTATCCAAAGTAATGTCAGATCTTAAGCCTAGATATCTATGCAGTAAATTGCCTAAAAGAAATGGACTCATACCTCAGTGATGCTGTTCTCTGTCTGTCCTTTATGCAGAGGCCATCTTTAATTTTCTAAACCATGTCTCCAAGGGATTGTTACTATAGCTTTGAAACTAATTAGGGAAGAGTTACCCAGTTTCATGCATTCACACTAGTTGGGTTATAATGAGGTGTGGTATTGATGAAAATACATCCTAATTTCCATACTTTGGAACAATAAATTTGCTTTATCTCCAAAACCATGTTTTCCTGATTTGGTAATGTTTCAATATTTCACTTCCTTGCATCCTTAAAGAAGATTGAACTTTGATTCCTTGGGGATCAGCAAAACCTAAAGGAAACAGACAAACTGTATGAGCTTCATAAGTGGATGTTATGGATGATTAGGTTGTAAAATTTACAAAACATTTGTGTGTTTAGTTTTATTTACAGTATTCTGCTAGATAGCCCAAATGACTAAAACCCTTACTTCATGAACTTTCCTAAGGTCCAAAGAAGAGAACAATAAATTGGACAATTATCAGATTGACACTAGATTTGATACAGTTTCATTTTAGAGATGTGGTACATGTTGGATTCTCTACTCACTATGCAAAACTCCCATACAATTACCTTCACGGTTTTACCTCTCAATTTTTGAAGAAGAAAGTTAAGTAAACTGGAAAAAGGAATGATTACAGTGAAAGACATCTCATGAGAATAACCAGGACTTACTTAAAAATACCTTTCCATTACTCTGCATCTTTAGGCTCCATTGCTTTTTAATCTTTATGCTAAATGTAGATATAAAACAAAATTAAATAGTGTTCCACCAATATAATATATCCATGGCAAATATGAATATTGTTTTTATTCTCCTTGCTTGTTGTTCTTCAATGGGATACACACAATTCATTTGAAGTGGAGCAGGTTTCTAGCATCTAGCTACATATGTGTATTTGCCTGTAGTGTGATAAAGCCCTTTCTCAAAATCAGTACCTTCTGACATACTGGGAATGCATAGTTCAAGAAATATTGGACAATGCCCAGTTATTTTCCCATAAGTACAGATAAAGCATGTTTATTTCTTGATTGATTTAGTCACATGAAAATCAAATAGGGCTTTATTGCCATCTTTTCTTGGATTTAAAGTACTGTGTTCAGGATTATATCTTCTGTAAAGATGAAGCTGCTGATCTACACCTAATGACTTTTCTTTGTATTTCTACAAAAAGTAAATGAAAGTAATGTAAAAACAAATTAAAATCTTAATAATGAGATGAGGAATTCATTTTAATGAAACTGTTGAAACAGAGGACACAATTATTTGCCTCTTAGAGCTGCTTGGGGTTTCATCATATAAATGATGGATGGCTGCGTCCTGCATATCTCTTCAGAAAACCTGGGTTGTAAATCAGAGTCTGAGTGACCAGTAGAGAAAGTCAAAATCTCTCACAGAATCTTTACCTTTCCTCAAAGTATGCACAATACTGCTTTGTGCCAAACACACATTCTACCCTGGAGCAAAGGAGTACCTGCTATGGATGAAGTCTGATAACCTCCCAACTGTATCTAGTAAAATGTAGCCAAAATAGGCTTCCCAGATAAGCAGCTGGTATATTCTGCAGATGAAAATAAAACAGCTGCTTTTCCCTTCCCTCTATACCAATCTTCACTCTGAAGGCTATTTGCAGAAGTACAATACCTACATTGCACTGTTAAAAGTAATGCTTGTTGATACTCCAGTAAAAAAATTGAAAATCTTTGTATTAACAGATGAATCATTTTCTGCATATGTCTATTATATATTTTCACAAGAATGTATACTGCGGAAAGCATATAGATACAGCAGAGGGATAAATACCTGGGATTTACCAGGGAAAGGAATTATTTAAGTTCAGTGCCAATGTGGACACAAGAACTAATGGATATAAAGTGGCCATCAGGAGGTTTAGACTTGGAATAGGATGAAGGTTTCTAACCATCAGAGGGGTGAAACTCTGGAACAGCCTTCCAAGGGGAGCACTTGTGGCAAAAAACCTAGGTGGCTTCCAGACTGAGCTTGATAAATTTATAGAGGGGATGGTATGATGGGACAGCCTAATTTGGCAATTAACTGACCTTTGACCATTAGCAGTAAATATGCCCAATGGCCTGCGATGGGATGTTAGATGGGTGGGTTCTGAGTTACTACAGAGAATTCTTTCTGTGTGTCTGGCTGGTGAGCCATGCTCAGGGTTTAACTGATGACCATATTTGGGGTTGGGAAGGAATTTTCCCCCAGGGCAGATGGGCAGAGATCCTGGGTTTTTTTTTTTAACCTTTCTCTGCAGTATGGGGCAGGGTCATTTACTGGTGGATTCTCTCTAACTTGAATTCTTTAAACCATGATTTGAGGACTTCAGTAACTCAGTCATAGGTTGGGGTGTATTACAGGAGTGGGCGGATGAGGTTCTGTGGCCTGTATTGTGCAGGAGGTCAGATGATCATAATGGTCTCTTCTGAGGTATGAATCTATGTACCCTGCCTGAATGTTACAGTGGTGACTGTAAGTTAGTAATGACAGAACTCTTTTTTCTCTCTGTCTCAGTGTGTGCTTCCATTAACGTTAAAGAAGAACTCCCATTGATTTTAATGAGAGCAAAGTTAAGCTAATGTTGAGCATTTCTAGAAAAATCTCACCCTTTGTGCTTTCTCTCCCTCCTTCTCCCCCCCCCCCACTCTAGGCCCCTGCTCCTTTCCTCTGAGGAGCAGGAGAGCAACTTCTCCATTAGTGAGGACAAATTATAATTGGGAGGGAGGTTCTGGAACATCACTTGACTTTTTCTCTCATTTAATAGTAATATTTGCACGTTGTATTTTCACAGCGCTATACAAACATTACCTGACCATATTCATTGCTCCTGCATAATGTATTGGGCCTGCTTAAAGACCAGTTTGATGAGCTACAGAGAGAGAGCAGCTGCTTTGCCTTATGTCACTTATCTGTACCTGAACCAGGATTGGGACACAACTATAAGAAACTGATGTTAGGCTAGAAATCAGAAGGAGGAACCTCTATGGGTTCTCAGAAACTGCATCTGACCAGAATGTGGTTAGAGAACATGGTCCAAGCAGGCAGAGAATCTGAATAGTACCAGTATTTGTGTATCTTAGTAATATTTTCAGGTGGCACTAAAGGGGGAGGCATTGCAAATATGCATAAGAACAGAGAAATTAAACAAATGGCCTACCGAAATTATAATCATAGACAGGAAGTAATAAAAATGAGACAATATGAAATAAAGCAACCTACCATCTGGAAAAACAATCTAAAATTCAAATCTTCTATGCAAGAGGGAAGAAGCAAAGAAGACCGTTAACTCTATTAGAGGCAAGATGGTAATATTTATAGTGTTTCCAGTAGTACCTCAATGTGCTATACAGACATAAGAAAGCATTGTTCCTGCCCTAAGAGGTGATAGTGTAAAATTTGACAAAAAGAAAAATGCAGTTTTGAGCTGCTTATGTAGAGGCAACACAGCACAGCTTTGGTTTGATTGAACCTGTAATTTTAACGTATCTTTTTGGACACCCAATTAACAGAAAGATATCGCCAAATGCAGGCAGTGCAGTGATGAGCCAATAATAGAATAAACAATAGAAATCAATTTTCATAAGGGGTATAAATCCTCATGCTTCAGGGTGTAAGCAAACCGCTAATGGGGGTGAGGAAGAAGTTCATGCTATGGCAAGTTATTCCATAATTGCCCATGATGGGGTTTCTTGCTGCTTTCTCAAAAGATTTTGGTACTGGTCACAGTCAGAGACAGAACTGGAGAAGATAGACCATTGATCTGATCCAATATAGAAATTGCTGTATTCCTGGAAGGTCATAAATGGTGCAAGGTGAATTAGATACAACTATGTGTCATAAGAGGAAATTTAAATAAGAAGAAATATGGGTTGAATATTGGGCAGAACTTCTGGACGGTGATATGTACTATGCTACAGAACAATTCCTCAATGAGAAGTTGTGGAAATACCCCTAAATGGTGTCTTTCTTTTGACTACTGTAAGCTTTGAATCAGGCCCTAAAGACAATTAAAACTGGACTAGACAAATGACTAGAAAATTAATCCTGCATTGACAGAGAGATGGGCTGGATGCTGGAGAGGTGTTTCTCTCCTTCTCTCTGATTTAGTTGTGATTAAAGTGAAAATTATTTTTCCCTCCCTCCTCGGCTTTTTGTTTGTCTTAACTGAATGTTACCTTCTCTTATTTTTTCCCTTTAGTAGAATGCATTATGTATTCCCAAATAAATGTTATCACCCTTCAAATGGCATGAGAAGGTACTTCGTGTTTCTGTCAGTATACTAATTGGGATCACTACAAGGCTGAAAGTCTCTCATTTCAAGTGGGAGCATGGCACAAGGAATCATCTTTCAAGCAAGTGTGAGGCTATTCCCCTTGTTCAGGAGCATATTCAACTAACAATCTGAGTTTTGCCTTTAGGTAAGTTGCCTGCATAACCCCGTCACCTCAGTCTGCTGCCGTTCTCCATATAAAGGTTGTGTTTAACGATGAAAGAGGCTGTGTCGCATGCACTGAAAAGAACCACTGTTAAAGCTGCAATTTCCTCAAATAATGGCTTCCATTGAGAGTTTTGGAAGTACTGATCCTCCACAGAGAACCATGTGGGTGAGCTTTGCATGGGTGCAGGCCACGTGGTTCTCTTTTCAGGATTAGGGCCTTAACCTGCACATATTATAAATATAATAGTGTTCCCTCACCTTTCTCTCCCTTCCTTTTCTCTCTCCCCTCACTTTCTCCATTGTATCCCGTTTGTTTTCTTCCCCCTCTTTCTGTTTACTCCATCCTTCCCTCTTAGCTGCTGTTCCATTTACTCAGTTGCCCATGTTCTCTCATATCTGTAGCCCATCCTCCTTTGGAGCTATGAATGGATGGAAGAGAAATGGAGCTCATCAGCTACAGCTGATTTTATCACAAAGTCAGAAGTGCCCTTAAATGCTGTTGCAATTCCCACTAGGATCAGTCCTGGTTAGCAAGGGGGGACACCCACCCATCCAGGGCAGGCAGTGGAAGAAGAACACAATAGACTAAGCCTGAGTTTTTCATCTGGCACTATTGAGCATGATTACTACATCACAAGGTTACTTTGGCCTCCCTTTTAATGCATATTAATGGTATATAATTAACAAATGAGGATTAGTATATGAGTTCAACTTTTGGCTGCTGCAGTGTTAGCTCATCAAGTTCCCATCTATATAAAACTTACTGTAAGAAATCATTAGGAACAAGCAGTGACCCTTTGAGTTGAACTTCTTTTCCTTTCCCATTTTTAGTCACTTCCCCCAGGATAATATCTAATTATTTCTTCAATATGCTTGTCTCGTGGGCTTTCATGAAATGGGAACGTTCCATACTTATTTTTTTAAATTAGTTTTTTTTTTCATTTTTGTGCCTGCTATCTTGCTGTTTCATCTAGAGTAAGCTAAAAATAGTTACTTGACTTGATGTGATATTCTTAGGTTTGATGTACTTCAGTTGACTTCCCTCTTAATTGTCTTTTGTTATATAAATTAGGTCCTGGACCATTTTGGTATGATGTTAATAGACACCTGCAGAAGCCTGTATTAAATGCTGAGCGTGTCCTTATTTTAAGAGTTTATATCTTCCACTCCTGGTCACAATCCCCTCACCTTTCTCTCTCACTTTTTACGTGATGATAGAAATACAGCCTCTCATCTTTCTCATCTCATTGAAATATAAGTTCCTTTCAGGAGTCTGCAAGAGTTAAATCTTTTTACTGCTGGAGATCTTTAGGTAGCATGTAATAGAATAAATTTATCATTACAACTGCATCCAAAATCATGGTATTGTGGTTTTTAAGAGTGAAAGGATGGACACTTGTCTTCTAAAACGTTAATATTTTTCTTCTATACAAGTCCCTCTGTCCTCATCTGATGGCTACTGTGTACCTAATTGGTCATGCTAACTTCTCATGTGGTCAGTGGGAGTTGGATTGGGCCATAAATGAGTGGGTTGTGTCCAGTCCAATTCCTACCTGGGGAGATGTCTACTCCACAGAATCCACCACATTTGGCACCCTTATAGCTCACATAACTGAGGGGCCAAAAACTGAATGAGGCTGGAGAGCCTCACCCTTGGAATTGATCTCTCCAAGTTACCACTCAAGGTACACTAGCAAGGCAGCGTGGAGGAACATGTTTTTGTTACTCCTTGCACTGCACCCTTTCTCCAACTCAACAGAGAGGATTTCAGCATCCAGCTCTGTCAATCCAGTGTCTTTTCCCCCAGATTGTAATTCAGACTGAAATGGTGAGTCTGTACAGGCACGTTACAAGGTGTTAATTTAGTTGTTCCATATGAATGTACAGTGCAGAGAAGCTGTGTTTGTGCATTGCTGCTGGACACTAAATAAAACATTAAAGAGAAAATCTTCATTGTAATTATCACTGCACTTTTTATGGTAACCTTCTTTTCAGTGAAGGTATAGATTTCTCTAGGTGTTTTTTTTAAAGTTCTTTCATTCTGTCAAAACTTTATCCAGTATCATTTTTTTCATAGCAACTGAGTTTTGTTTGCCGATTGCATCAAATATGATCACACTGTAGCAATTTTGCCATTGTGAATCTTTCTAATTTCCCCTTTCCTTCATCATCATTGAATGCTGAGTCTAGACAGCCTTGTCACATTGGTTAAGCAGTAAGCAATTATTCTTTTGTTTAGTAGTTATTTATATGGTATTGTATAGTATCAGCCCATGACATCAACAAAACAGCTAAAGAAAAGTATCTGCATTGCTGTATAACTATACACTGACTTTATAAATGTTCCCTAAGGTTTTCCTTTAAAAAAAAAAAAAAGGAAAATGGCCATTTTGTATACATATGGAGGCAGTTTACAGCATAAAGTTCTGTTTGCTGAGATTTTACTGTTTTGCTGTGCTTTGAGTGGTAATTGGCTGGGGTTGGGCAGTGTGCACCTCCAGGAATCTAACTTTTTTCCACAGTTAAAATGTTTAAATAACCAATGTAATTATAGCTTTTATGTAACTGCAGAAAAGTCTTTCCTATTTCAATATGTCTGGATGTTTCAGCTAATTTGCAGTCCCCGTCTGCAAAGAGTTCTAATGATAGGTCACTCAGATCCTCAGAAGGTAGATTTAAAAAAAAAAATTCCTTGTAAGTGCAATTAATGCCCAAATAAAACTAGCCGTAAATACGTATCTGCATTACATTTTAAAAGCTGCTTGGTTTTGGAGGTTAGGGAATTACATGGAAATTGCCCTCACTTTTGTAATTTGTTCCCAATTCTCTTCACTGATTAAAACAGTGATATGAAACTCACAGATAAATTGCCAGGGTGCCCAATGCTTATAAATTGCTACATTTGATTGAATATGACAATGAGACATCTGTGCGTAAGGTATTTCCATGGAATGTGTTCAGTACATTTGAAGGACAAATTATTTTCTTGACTTTGCAGAATTGAACATTTGCAAAGGGAAAACAGTCAGAACTCAGACTTACGGCATGTGTTGTGTGACTAATTGTGCATCCAAATGCCTTTGTTTGATCTTTTAGCCTCTTTTGGGCTATACTGATTACTAATTATATATGAAGTGAGTTCTGCCAATCAGTGCAAGTTAAAGAAGCCAGAGGAAGATTTAAGAATTAGTGGAGAAATCTAGTTTAGGATACTTGATTCTGCAATGTATGCTCATGAGAGTATTTGCATCAACTTTATAATAGCATGAAATAGTCCAGCTAGACTTGAGGCCAATGAAGTACAGCATATTATTCCTGTAGAGGAGCAGTGGTCATCAGGCAGGGAAGGTCCTTGGCAAGAACTGAGAAAGGCAAGAAGTATTTTACTGTGTTAGGACGACATGTCATCAGAATGAGTTGTGCAAAGATGTACTATCAAGTGGTGTTTAAGCCTGGAATTTGACTATTTGTGAAGATCACTGTGGGGAGAGGAAAATGAACTCACTCTGTGATGTGGTGATTCTCAGACATTTAGTCTTTTCAGGTTCTTAGTGTGTACATTACAGTGGTATCTTAGCACTTTTATTCCGCTCTATTTGGTATAGTTCAAGACTTCATTTTTAACCATATTTTCATGAGGGCTTCTACAAATACCCTGGGAAAATCCCTGCGTTCTCTTGCCTGTGTATGCCAATCCTCCATTTTCCTGTACGAGACAGGTAGTTGTATCCATTTTTACCAGCTTTTACATGTGCAGATTGGATGCCCCCAGCAGATTTTCCTAGTACTTTTTGGATTTATTCAAGAATTTGGCCCTTACTGGTCCCATCATATGATTTAAGAAAAAGTCAGATGTACCTTCAGCTTGGCTGAAGCTAAAGGACAGAAGGAATTGAAAAGTAGCTATATTAAAGCTATAGTAGAAAATAACATGCACTGCATAGGCATCTCTTTACCCAAGTGGTGATAAAATGAGTTGTGTGTGCATAGTAGGTGCTACAGTTTAAGGGAATAATCCAAGTCATCTAATGTTACACTGAGGCTGTTAGAACTGGAAACTATACATTCCTAATCCTGATGCCCTCTCGAGCAACTGTCATGGGAAGAATTTCATCTTGGGTTCCTTCCTACCATGTTCTTTGTGGCCTCTGTTTCCTACCAGCCCTGAAACTATATTAAGTAGGTCATCTTTAGGGGCAGGTGATCAAGGTGTTCAGCCTGGGCCCCAAATCAGAGTTTTGTTTTGCTCCCATATTCTGGATCTGCCAAAAACGTTTTCCACAGAGGGTGACAAAATCCTAGAGCCAACCCTGCTATTAGCCTTCTCTTTGGTATCTGCTTTATCATTATGTCCGTGACATAGAGTTTATCTAAACTTTACAGTTGAAAATTAACAAAACAGATTGCCTGGTAACTAGCCATAGAAGTTTCATTTCCCCACATTACTCAGAAATTGCTGTAAACCATTTTAAATACAGTTTAAGGGGGAAATAATTTGTCATGTGATGTCATTTTCATGAGTTTACTTTACTCTGTCATGTAATGTTGTTTTTACTGGTTATGTAATGTTACAATCTCCTGTATTTCTTACCTCAGGTGGCCACTGATGCTCAGCACTGCAAGATACGTTTCTTAATAACTCACTGCCTACTGTTAGTTTTTCTTTCTTTCAGCTGTAGAAGGCTGAGGTCCAACTTGCAGTTTCTCTGGTAGGCATTAGATCTTTTCTGCTTCAGAGCTGAATTTTCTGCTTCAGCCAGTGCCATGTGAATTTGTGTTCTGGTTTTATTTGTTTTGTTGTTACTGTTTTGGCATATAGACATAAAAGGAATGTCTGTTCCAGATTCTAGCTGCACTTACTAGCTAATCAATCCAATTAAGAAAAAAAAACCAATAGCCAATCAGCAACCTTCTTCCACACAAAAGAAACCAATGCATAAAACCAACATTTTCCCACCTTTTCTCCCACAAACTTTAATCTCTTCAGAATACTGTTCTGTTGCCACAGATGCAGATAGCTCAGTCTGGATCTGAGTGAGGTTTTATGATGGCTACCATCAATACAGAAAATATAAAGTCAGAAGCACAAAATGTGAATCAAGAGGACTAACAAAGCTAGTCAGATGAGCACTGACCTTTATTATTGTGAAATACGCGATTCTCAGTTGACAGTATATTATAACTCAGATAGACAACTGACCTTCAACAGGTATATTTTCATTCAAACAGGACAAAATGAGAACAACTGAACTAAAACTACACAATCTTTTAGGATATCAAAATTTCCTTCCCTTTCCCGGGTTGTAACATAGCCCCTAGTGGTCTGTTGTCCGGTTCTAACACTACTTTCAACATTCTGAATCAGTGTGTTTGACATAATTATAAAACCAAGCTTTCATTCCTGAATTTCTTTTTCAGTCTCTAGGTTCATAATCAGGGTTATTAATGTTACTTGAGAGAGAGATTTCTAAAGCCAGACATATCCCTGAGCTAAACCTGAAAACCATGCACTCAGGTGATGGCTGCTTGCAGCTCAGACCTTCTGAAGTCTGTGGGTGTCTTCTCATTCCACACTATTGTCATTGCTCATGCAGCTTAGGTGCCTATGTGTAGCACCCTAGATGAGTAAATTATTGAGCACTGGCAGTAGACAGTGCAAAGTGACAAGCTGAATAAGTACCTTAATTTGGAAACCTTCCTTAGATTTATTGGGAACAATGGGCCCTGAGGTGATTGTGAATGTCTTGACTGTTGTTTCCCGTGACTGGGTGAGGTCAAGTGTTGGAGACACTCCTTTCTTATTTTCCTTTTCTCATTTTATCGAGTGCTTTATTCACTCCCAAGATACTATTCTTTAAGCATCATGTATGGGTATGATAATACCTTGTTCTTGTCTTAATGTTATAAATGACAGTTCAATAAGGTTTTTTAAAAATATTAAGGGCCTCTTTGAAAACTTGGCTGTTAGCCTGTAGTGTTACTTCACTTAACTCCCAAGCTGATTGCTTTCAGATTACTTTTGTGGTGTGTGTGTGAGTTGCAAAATGAAACGAGGATTTTACTGATTATCTTACCTTACAGTTATGACATGAGCAAAGGAATTGCCAAGAAAAGAAACAAATTAAATCAATGCTAACTTATGGGGCTAATAAATAACCTGATTATTCATGTTTGCTTTTAAAAAAGTTTAATGTCTGTTTATGGTTTAAGATCCGTACCCGGTTTCCCATACAACTCAGTGGCAAAACTCCCAGTAACCCAGACCTAAGAATGCATCTGCCTCTTCTGGTGCTTTTCCACCCAAATTCAGACTTCAGTCTGTGATGTCATAATAATTGCCATAGCAGCTGGTTGAAATAGACCTTGGCCTCAGACTAACCAGCAGCAAATCATTTTTAAGTAGTTTCCATCATATTAAAAGGGAAGGGAAGAAAGATAGTATGGTCAGGATGACACAGAACATGTTTTCATGCAAATGTGCATATTTGGGGAGGAAAAGACAACAGAATGAATAGGGACATAAGAAAAATATAAACTATGTTCAGTCTTTACTAAACAGTCATTTTTCAGAACGTGTTGGAGTGGCAAGAGACCAACATAGTTTACATAGGGTAATAAAGTACCAAATAGATTTTATGTACCTTCGTAATAGTCTTTCTAAAATATTGCCAATTTAAAACTAGTTTTACAAGAAATAAGAATCACTTGGAAAAAAGTCTTAATCCTCTCAAAAGGGCCATTAAGGTATTTTATAGTGGTGGCCAGCAGTAACTCTGTGGTTAGGGATCTGTCTGCATTTTCCTCTTACACATGATTTAATTAATAAAAAGGGAGGCTTGAACGTTTTTACAAATTTCACAGTGAGCATAAAACAAGCACAATAATAAACCAGGCTGAACACACAGAATGAACATGGTAATATCTCAAAGGGGGAAACCATATAGATTCGAAATTTGGCTTCTAAAGTACACTGAGCTATAAGATTAACAAAACATTTTAGTCCACCTGCTGTTGTCATTATTTTATGATAGTGGTCTGAAATACGATCAGTGGCTTTTCTAGGATTGCCACGTATGTACCCTAACTTAAAAAGACGAACCCAGAGCAATGCAGCATCTATCCATGAAAGTAATTTTTTTTTATTGGTAAAAAGTGAGTGTTATGTTGTGTTGTATTTCATCTTTTGAACTTATCTCAGAAGTGAAAGGACATCTCAGGCTTGGTGACTTTAGATATCAGTGTTCCATAGTGCCAGAATTTGCAGCACGACAAGTAGGTGAACAGACATTAAAAGGAAGGATAATCTAATGAAGATAGTACCAATAAAGCTAGCAGTCAGGTAGACAATACTTGGAAATAAATTGACAGTACCTAATCGAGAGGAATTTGGGCAAAGCCAAGTAGAAATAGCTAAGATGTTTGTATCCTAATGCAAGGAGCTTGGGTAAGAAAATGGAGGAACTAGAACTGCAAGTGCAGGAAGTGAAATCAGGTATGGGATAACAGAAATATGGTGGAATAGTAGTTATGACCGGAGTACAGGGATTGAAGGATGTGTGCTGTTCAGAAATCACAGAAATAATGGTAAAGGTGGCGGAGTCGCTTTGTATATTAATGATAAGGTAGACTGTAAAGAAATTAAAAGTGATGCAATGGATAAAACCTAGTCTGTTTGGGTCAAAATCACTTTGGGGAAGAAAGCTACAACAGGCTTCCCTGAGATAGAGCTTGAGGTAGTCTACAGACTCCCCAGAATCCAGTTGGGATATGGATAGCGACCACTTTACTGTTCAATGAAATAAATACTACTGGGAATTGTGTGATTGTGGGAGACTTTCACTTCCCAGATATAGATTGGATGACAAGTGCTACTCATAATAATAGGGCCCAGATTTTCCTGGATGTGAGAGCTGACAGATTTCTTCATTAAAATCACTGAATCTACAAGAGGTGATGCCATTTTAGATTTGGTATGGATGAGTAGTGAGGACCCCATAGAGGAACTAGTTATAGGAGACAATCTTGGTTCAAGTGATCATGAGCTAATTCTGTTCAAACTAAATGGAAGCATAAACAAAAATAGATCTGCAACTAGGGCCCTTGATTTCAAAACGGCAAACTTAAAAAAAAATTAAGGGAATTAGTTAGGGAAGTGGACTAGACTCAAGGATGTGAATGTGGAGGAGACTTAAAATTTGTCAAAGTTGCAGAAAGTATCTGAAGTCTGTATCCTAAGCAAGGGAAAAATTCATGGGGAAGGGTTGAAAGCCAATTCAGAGAAAGCAAGAAGCCTAAAAGAAATCAACAATGAGATGAATCAGCAAGGAAAGCTACCTCTTGGAGTTCAGAAAGCGTAGGGGGAAAAGTAAGAGCTGCCAAAAGCCAAGCAGAGTTGGACTTTGCAAAGGAAATTACCCTAAGTTCTATAGCCATGTAAATAAAAGAAAACAAGGAAAGAAGTTGGGACCACTAAACACGATGGGGTGGAGATTAAAGATAACCTATGCATGGCCCAACATATAAAACTAATACTTTGCCTCAGTTTTTAATAAGGGTAATGAGGAGCATGGAGTAATAGAAGGGTGGCTAATGAAGAAATGGAAGTAGAAATTAGGACATCATAGGTGGAAGTCAAACTCTCATACAGTTTAAAGGGACTAAAGGGGTTGACTGGGTAATCTCCATCCGAGAATATTAAAGGAACTGGCACATGAAATTGCAAACCCAATGGCAAGGATTTTTAACAATTCTGTAAACTCTGGTCATACCCTATGACGGGAGAATTGCTAACGTAGATCCTGTTTTTCAGAACAGGGAATAAAAATGATCTGGGAAACCACAGGCCTGCTACGGCATGTCTACATAGCAATGTATGCCCAGGTGTGAGCCCAGGCTCAAGCCTAAACTCTCTGGCATTCACACACCAATTGTGTTAACCTAGTGCTCGAACATAGGATCCCAGGACCCTGCAGGGCTCCAGAGTCCAAGCCGACGTTAAGCTGGGACCTAGGATCTGAGCCCTACTGTTTTCCTGTGTACACATGGCCCCGGCAAGACTTGGGTCCTGGAAGTTCTCCGGGTGTATCCCAGAGCTGTTTGGGGCAACTTCTTAGACCTCTCTGTGCTGACAATCTGTGGTGCAGTCTATTGCACATTGATGCAAGTGGAAGCCAAACGTCCATTTGCAAACAGCAGCAGCTCAGGTCAGCATTAACCCATTGTGTGTTAAGCACCTGTCTGCAAGCACGCTATCCGAGACCCTGCAGGGTTTCTAATGGAGACTGCTCAGATGAACCTTTTTGCAAAGAGTGCTGCTTCCTGGTCACAAGAGCACAGCCGGATTTTGATGCACATAGATTGATCTCTTTCTTTGAGAAGAGAGCTGATTTTTTAGACAAAGGAAATTCAGTAGATGTAATCCGCCTGGTTTTCAGTAAGGCATTTGATATAGCTCCACATGAGAAATCATTAATTAAATTGGAGAAGATTGGAATTGATATGAGAATTGAAAGGTGGATAAGGAGCTGGTTAAAGGGGAGACTACAATGGGTTATACTGAAAGGTGAACTGTCAGGCTCAAGGGAGGTTACTAGTGGAGTTCTTCAGGGATTGGTCTTGTGACCTATCTTAACATTTTTATTCATG
This sequence comes from Mesoclemmys tuberculata, assembly GCA_007922155.1. Taxonomy (NCBI): domain Eukaryota; kingdom Metazoa; phylum Chordata; order Testudines; family Chelidae; genus Mesoclemmys; species Mesoclemmys tuberculata. The sequence goes on from ML677085.1 coordinate 8,262,330, forward strand.
ACCTTGGCACAAAAGTGGGAATGAGCTAATAAAATTTGCAGATGGCACAAAGTTGGGACATATTGCCAAGATAGAGGAAGACCGGAATGTCATACAATAAGATTTGCATGATCTTGCAAACTGAATTAATAGAAATGTGATGAAATTTAATAGTGCAAGATGCACTTTGCACTATTAAGGTGCACTTACTCACAAGCAAGAATTTTTGCTATATGCTGGGGACGTACGTCGGAAGCACAAAGAAGGAGAAAGACCTAGATGCATTTGTTGATCACATGACTGTGCTGCCAGTGTGATGTGGCCATGAAAAAGGCTAATGTAATCCTCAGATGCGTCAGTTGAGGTATTTCCCATGGAGATAGGGAAATGTTAGTATCCTTATACAAAGCACTGGTGAAACCTCATCTGGAACATTGTGTGCAATTCTGGTCTCCCATGTTTAAAAAATTCAAACTGGAACAGGTGCAGAGAAGTGCTGCTATGATGATCAGAGGAATGGAAAATGTATTTTATGAGAGGAGACTCAAAGAGCTTGGCTTGTTTAACCTAACCAAACAAAGGCTGAGGGAAGATATGATTGCGCTCTATAAATCATCAGAGGAATAAATACCAGGGAGGGAAGGGAGTTATTTAAGTTGTCATGTTGACACAAGACAAACTGGCCATCAATAAGTTTAGGCTTGAAATTAGATTACTTCTAACCCTTAGAGGAGTGAAGTTCTGAAACAGCCTTCCAAGAGGAGCAGTGGGGGCAAAACACCTAACTGGCTGCAAGAGTGAACTTGATAAGTTTAAGGACGGGATGGTATGATGAACCTGCCTCCAATGGCATGTAACTGATCTGCAACTGCTAGTAGAAAATATCCCCAACAACTGGAAATAGGACACTAGGTGGGGAAGGCTCGAGTTGCTACAGAAAATTCTTTCCCAGGTGTCTGGCTGTTGGGTCTTTATCTGGGTCCAACTGCCCAACATATTTGGGGTGAGAGAGGAATTTTCCCCTTGGTCAGATTAGCAGAGATCCTGCAGCATGAGGAATGGGTCACTTGCAGCTTTAAACTAGTGTAAATGGTGGATTCTTTGTAATTTGAAGCCTTTAAATCATGATCTGAGGACTTCAGTAACTCAGCCAGAGGTTATGAGTCTATTACAGGAGTGGGAAGACGAAGTTCTGTGTCCTACAATGTGCAGAAGGTAAGACTATATGATCATGATCATAGGGCTGGAAGGGACCTCGAGAGGTCATCTAGTCCAGTCTCCTGCACTCATGGCAGGACTAAGTAATATCTAGACCATCCCTGACAGGTCTAACCTGCTCTTAAAAATCTCCAATGATGGAAACTCCACAACCTCCTTAAGCAATTTATTCCAATGATGAACCACACTGACCGTTAGGCAGTTTTTCCTAATGTCCAACCTAAACCTCCCTTGCTGCAGTTTAAGACCATTGATTCTTGTCCTGTCCTCAGAGGTTAAGAACAATTTTTCTCCCTCCTCTTTGTAGCAACCTTTTATGTACTTGAAAGCTGTTATCATGTCCCCTCTCCGTCTTCACTTCTCCAAGCTAAACAAATCCAGTTCGTTCAGTCTGCCTCATAGGTCAAGTTTTCTAGACCTTCAATCTTTTTTGTTGCTCTTCTCTGGATTTTCTCCAATTTGTCCACATCTTTCCTGAAATGTGGTGCCCAGAACTGGACACAATACTCCAGCTGAGGCCTAATCAGCCTGGAGTAGAGCGAAAGAATTGCAACTCGTGTCTTTCTTACAACATTCCTGCTAATACGTCCCAGAATCATGTTTGCTTTTTTTGCAACAGCATTACACTGTTGACTCATATTTAGCTTGTGGTCCACTGTGACCCCCAGACTTTCTGTAGTACTCCTTCCTAGGCAGTCATTTCCCATTTTGTACGTGTGCAACTGATTGTTCCTTCCTAAGTGGAGTACTTTGCATTTGTCCTTATTGAATATCATCATATTTATCTCAGACCAATTTTTCAGTTTGTCCAGATCATTCTGAATTATAATCCTATCCTCCAAAGCACTTTCAACTCCTCCCAGCTTGGTATTGTCCGCAAACTTAATAAATATACTCTTTATGCCATTATCTAAATCATGGATGAAAATATTGAACAGAACCCAGAACTGATCCCCGTGGAACCCTACTCATTATGCTCTTCCAGCATAACTGAACCATTGATAACGACTCTCTGGGAATGGTTTTCCAACAAGTTTTGCATCCACCTTATAGTATCTCCATCTAGGTTGTATTTCCCTAGTTTGTTTAAGAGAAGATCATGCGGGACAGTATCAAAAGCCTTACTAAAGTCAAAGATATACCACATCTACTGCTTCCCCCCATCCACAAGGCTTGCTATCCTGTCAAAGAAAGCTATCAGGTTGGTTTGACACGATTTGTTCTTGACAATTCCATGCAGACTGTTACTTATTACCTTATTATCTTCTAGATGATTGCAAATTGATTGCTTAATTATGATCCCTTCTGGCTTTAGAGTCTGTTTATGAAAGTTCTATCACTGATCAGTCAATATGAATAAGAGTGAAGCAGTTGTCTGAACAGTATTTTACTGCATGAATGAATCTGTGTTTTTTCATGATGATTTCAGCATCATATGACATGTATCTGAGGCTATAGGTGCCTTGCCATCCAATAAAAATACAAATCCATAACTATAAGACAACAACACACCAGCAATGTAAAAGAGCCCGACAGCAAGAAATCACTGCAAACAAGAAATCTACCATCCTGATTCCAAAATACATAAGCTAGACCGCAGCCAACCCAGCCTGTCAAAATGGTGGCCTTTTGCAATCTATCCTGCATGTCAACCAGTCTGAGCTATTTTGGGATCAAGGAGATGGAGAGGAGTGAGTTTCCAAGTAGGAGTAGCCTTCATGGAAAATATCCTGCCAGCAACCCTTTTCTTACATCAAATCAGCATCTTTCCACATCACATTTGGGGAAGAGAGAGGCAGTTTCTCAGATCTTGGGTCATTTAGAGCTTTATACGGCAAATCAAAAAGCTATGACTTGCATTCCCTGTAGAACTCAGTAGACAGCCAGTGGAAATCATGATGCATTGCTGTCATGTGCTCTTCATCAGATGCTCCATTTAGTGTGGAATGTGGCAGCCTGTTTGTTAACTTCAGCTTCCAAGTAAATGTCTGACCATGGTTACCTGGCTTACAATACAGCCCTAGGGATAGTGCATTGCATTAGACCCGTCATGGATCATGACAGCAAGGTCTGCCTCTGGGATAAACTTTCAACCTCTGGCTCAGGCAGTGGTGACCAGAGAGCTTACACTGTGCAGTTTAAATATGATATAACAAATGAGAATGAATACAAACAAAAGGGAGGATGTGTTGACATCAGGCAGGGGTACACTGATAAGATCAGGCCACATAGTAAACAAAATTATTTTTACCATTTTATTAATTAGTTATCTTCCTGAAGACTTCCTGATGTGTCTTTAGCCGGGATTTGAATGATGCAAGAATGGTGGCTTGTGAATAGGTTCTGAGCCAGCCTGGGTGCTGCATAAGCTGTTTCCAGTGCATATTATATTTTGCCTAATGAGTCAACAGTGAGTTTAAATATCACTTGCCACATCTCATCTGCATTTCACATTTTGAGATACACTTGTGTAGTATCCTTTATCTTACCTATTCTTTTGATAAAGCTATTCATAAATAAGACATTGGTCTTTGTTTTTCAACATCTGATACTGCTGCAACCTACTTCACCTAGGAGAAGGAACAATCTTATAATACACTGTCTTCATTTTCTTAATCTCTCCTTTCCCAACCTTCAGAGTTTGATGGGACAATTCACATCAAGCTGAAGGGTAGCAAAGGTTTTCAATACAGGCAAGAATTACTTTAATAAAAATGCTGCCTTATGCTTACCTATCATATGCCATTGGCTGACCTTAGAACTCTTTAAAATATTAAATGTAATTGAGTCTCAGCACTTCTGTGAAGTATTGTCCCCATTTTTATAAATGAGTAAACAGAAGCACCTAGAGGTGTATTAACTTGCTTAAAGGCAAGAATCCAGGAGTCCTAATTTCCAGTGCCCTGCTCTAAGTACAAGACAATACTCTTTCCCCAATGTGCTGTCAAATTACTTGACTGTGACGTGAAGAAAGCTCACAGAAGATGTTGATCACTGTGTGCTGTAACCATCAAATTTGTGCTACTTAAATATTGCACAGACAGTGGAGAAAGACAGTGCATGGAGGAGGCAAATACAGAGATGGTGCCCAGGACAACTATTGCATTTAGCATTGCATTGTCTGGCATTTAGCTTTCCAAGGCTTGTATTAAAATCACAGTGCAGGGCTCTTCTGTCTGATAATCCGTTTAAGAGGGTAAATTAAGATTTTTTGTACTTTGTTTAACCTGACCTTTAAACAGCAAACCCTTTTCGAAGTTGGATCTCTGTGCAGCGCTCTCATCTGTATGTGTTTGAAATATTTTTGTGAACACATTGTGATTTTGATAAGATTCTCTTCCTTCCATTTGCAGTATCCTTCAATCCATTCCTCATGTTCATTACTTCTTTGCTTGGAAGGGTTGTTCCTGAGTGCCCCTCTGACTTCTAACTGCCTATTAATAATTGATCTTTTTAAAGTCGCCTCCTTTCTCAGTGCATTATACAATAATAAAATACAATATTGTGATGCCCACACAAATTAGGATCTGGTCCTAAATTATCATAAGAAGTAATTAGTCATGGTAAATGCTTGTGTTGAGGTGTGGAATAGGGCTACAGTTGAAGGTTTAGGGTGATCTGGAGCCTAGACAGGCACAAAGGGCTTTTCTTTTCCCCTTCCCATCTCTTTCACTCACAGCCCTCAAAGATATATTTATTAAATCATAAAATGGTTTCAGTGCTGTAATATTAATTTAAGCTCTACAAAAATTGGTATGAGGAAATGTGATCCTATGATGTCCATGTAGATATTATTCACTGTGGTGTAAATAAAACACATTTTATCTGAGGTTGCGGATTGAAGATCTACCCTCTCAGCATCTAAAGACCAATTTTCCATGATAAAAGAAGTTTTCCTTGCTTTTAACCATTTTAAAGTTGAGTCATTTCCTATAAATACACTGAGCATAATAAGGATTTAGGCATGAAACAGTCTGTACCAGCATTTTAAAAAACAGTTTTACATTGTTGTTTTTGTACACTTGAAATACATGCCAGGATAATCTTAGAATGCCTTTTAAAGCTTAGCAAGGTCAATGAGTGTTTTGTACAAATCATACATATAAGTTTTATTTAACATTTCTGTTCATTATGTTTTCTGTGTGCTCAAAATATGCATAATTCATCTCTGCTGGTTTTATTGTAAACATGATAAATGAACAGAAAAAAAATAAATATGAGAGATCGGTGAAGATTTCTCATGTTTGCCTGAGAAACCAGTAAATCTGCCTGTTTAGAAAGTTTGTCTTCAGTATAGCTTCAATTTTATTCAGATCTCAATAAGTTATATAATTAAAGGAATATTAATCTGTACTAAGTACATCTAATTGAAAGCCCCCTTACAACTGCATGACTTTCTAATAATTATGGTGTAACTTTAGCTTAGAATATCTGATTAATGTATGCCATAGTAGCTCATTAAAAGTAAGTAATGTGCATATACAATCTTCCAGAAGTTTCAAGGAATGGTTGATGTTTAGCTTGTGTCTTTTTGCTGTTACAAAATTGAGTTTCTTTTCCCTTATGGGTACAACGCTGTCCTGTGCAGTAAATCAACCATTTTCCCAATATTGTATCTGGCAAGAATGCTTCACAGCTGGGGTTTGTTTTCTTGGGTCTTACATAACAGTACATACACTTAAATCCATCTCCTCTGTTTGTCTGCTTCTTACAAGACCCCTGGGAAGCCTCTGTCATTGCACAGGGTTCTATTAGACTCCACCACACTCATCTCAGACTTCAGATTGTTAATTCTGCCTTTAGTGCAGGAATTTCTGGACTTGTCTTTAACAAAGTTCAAGTAAAATTGTATCAAAGCATAGATTGAAAAAAAAATAGGACAGCTAGTTGTCTAGGAATTTGTTTAGCTGGTTTGAGAGTTATGGTGAGTGTTAGGATACCTGGGCAGGAGGATCTCAGAAGAAAAGAAAAATGGGGTGGAGTGTTAGGATAAAAGTATGTAATTTAGGTTTGTATAAGTATTTAGGTCAGTGAATGCACCTCAGATGGTATTTTGGCTGCTTTTGGGCTTGCTGGGTTTTCTTTATTATTGTGAGAAAAGATAAGGGATGTACGAGTTAACATGTTTCATAGTTAACATATTTTGAGGTATAGAAGGGGTTTGATATAGGAGTGCACAAATGAAAGAAAGCTCTGACTCCTCTTCAAGACAGACATCAGAGCAATGTCAAGCAACCATTGGGGAGGAGCAAGGGGGGTAAACGGAGGTGTGAGAAAGAAATGCTATAGGGCTATAAAATGACCATGGCCAAAATATAACCTCATTCCATATCCCTCCCATGAGGTACAAAAGAGATGGTACCAAAGCCCCCAGGCTAAATACCCTCCAAAATGAAACATGACCATAAACTGGAAGGGATGGTACTGGAGGGACTGGGGGGGGGGCACCACAGGAATAACAGCCTACCGGGGAGGAGGGAGCTCTGTGAGCGTATGGAGCTATGATTAGGGAAAGAGGGAGCTCAATGGGCCTACAGAGCTATGGTCAGAAGGAAGGAAACTATCCATGTATAGAGATATGGTTATGGGAAAGGAAACCCAACTAGTGTGAAGGGCAATGGGTTTATGCTTGCTTGTTTAGCCCCAATAGATCCATCGCATTGCTTGCAGATTGGACTCTGAACTGTTGCTTTCCAGCGAACTGTGTATGGGAACTGGAAGAGACTGGGCAAGGGAGCCCTAACAGTGAGTTTGAATGAATGTAACACCAGCCATTAGCAGTACTGTAAGCACTGTAGAATTCCTAATTTAAAACTGCACAGGGACTTGCCCTTTACTTTGCAGAACATCTACTCTGTTGGGAAGGTAGTTTAGTTGTATTTTATCTGTAACTCTTTCAAGACAACAAAACAGTTTGTCAATGTGGAGAGAGGGAAAAGTCGGCACTGACCAATAGTTACCAGGGCTAAGACTAAAAGTGAAATGTGATTTTTTTTTTCATAGGATGCTTGCCAGAGCCTAAAATATGCAAGTAAATTCCATGTTCAAAGAATAGTTTCTCACTTCCGCTAATGATTTGTTAGGGATGGCATAGCTTGTTTGTGTAAAATAAGAATCAATCTAAACTTTCCCCTGACTTAAATAGATTCCAAACCCTTTACTGAGCTTTGAAAAAAAGTTCTTAACTTTTTTTGTTCTTTATTTTTTGGCAATATATGGAAATACTGTAATAAAATCTCTCCTTGAAGTATTTCTGATCCTTGAGATATTTCTGTTCCACCAGGAACTATTGGAACATAATAATCCGAGATAGCTGGAAAAGCTCAGATAAACGCCCGAAAAGCATTTGGAGATGGAATTTCCAAACATTTTGGTGGGTTCATACAGCAAAATTTGTTCCAACCTTTAGAGATCAAGAGATACTGTGATTAGGATACCCTTTATTTTAGGTCAAACTTAGGAGTCTAATTTTGTGCCTAAAAGTGTCTGAACAGCATAACCCAATGTGTTGCTGACATGCTACTTGGGCACATGGCATGAACAGCAAGGAAAGTTTGAGGTTGGCCTTGACTTTGTAATGTGTGCCTTAGGCTAGCAGTACGAGTGTAAAAGGTAACTGAGCATTCCAACAAAACAGCATGAATGTTGCTGGCATTTTTCACTCTAAGATGTTTCAAAAGTCTATTATCCTCAAAGTAAAACGTTATCCTTACCCAAACAGCAGCAAGCTAAATCTGATATTCATATTATGACCATTGGGATAATTTCTGGTCGTTGTTTGAGCTCATTACATTCATCTTTATTCATGAGAAGACTTCTGTAGTATTGATAACTATTTTGTTTTAGGACTTTTCCTATAATGTTTGGACTGTAAATTTTTGCCAGAACCAGTGATGACACCTAGCACTTACATCAATTATTCCTTTTTTCCACTGGGAAAATATTGTAGAAAGCAAAAGATTTACTTGTAAAAATAATGTACTATTCTATAGAATCATGCATGTCAATATTCATGGCAAATTCTTATCAATATTGATCTTTAGCTGTTGCCTTGTGCCTTAACTACTTCAAAGTTAGTCTTTTTCTTGTCCGACTTTTACCCTTACTTCTGAGATGTCACCAACCCAGGTCCAAGGATTTAATCGTCGATCATATTCAAAATGCAGTAATTCTTTCTCACTTTGACCATGTCTCCAAGAGTTTTAAACACAATCCATGCAGATTCCTTCATCAGTACCTGACTCTGAACACAAACCACATAGGTAGAAGAAAAATAAGGAGGCATTTCCATTGAAGTTGATTTGTGATAATGTCCAGCTCCCCAAAATAAAGACGTCTTGAGTTCCTGACATCTACAGTACCTCCATTTTATTTAAACACAAGTGCTCTTTGATTTAACATTTAGCATCCATATGAACTATTCTTTCACCTACTTTTTCCTCAATAAGCAGATTTCTACAAATGATGTGAATGTTCATAAAAGGATCCCTCCATCCTTTCTAAAACTTCTGCTAAATTACTTGTCATGATGGCCTCTGTACAGAGTAGTGAATAGCATTTTGTTTTTAAAAGTCAAAGTCACTACCTAATAAACCAATCAAGTAACTTAAGAGACTGTCAAAATGTTTTTAAAACTCTAAAACACCTCTGTATTAAAATTGTTTATAATAATCTCTTAAAAGCTTGAAACTAGACTGTTCCCTTGCAAATTTTAGTTCATTGTGCATATGAATTGTTTTATCATTGGGTGATTGCTAATGAGGTCTGGAGTGCTTTTAAAAAGATCAAACAAGCACCTCTTTAATCCCCATTTATATTTACATCAATCTGGCAAACAGCAAGTCAAATTATGCATCTGTCAGTCTTGGTTTTGGTCCTTTAAAAAAAAAAAAAAAAGTAAACCACATAGGGAAATAAAGAACCCTCTGGGCTCTGAGCTATTTCATGCCTGTTTGCTATATGCTTCAGACAACAGCTTTTTTAAATTAGGTATGTACAGTACAAGACATTTCCACCAAATCCTAAACTCCAAAGGAATGCTCCTTTCATATAGTTTCTGAATAAGTGCTTTTCAGTGCAAGATCATCAACTTTTATGTCAGGTTTAACATATTCCTTGACAGTGTGAGAGTGCTTATCAGGCAAGTGTCAGATTTACTTTAGAAAGAAATCAATCAGTAATTTTTAGTAGCTGTTATCTGTACCGGCGGTCACTCCAGCAAGGTCAGCAATTGGGGCACTGTTTAGATTGTGATGTCAGGGCTACAAAGTTGCTTCTCGCACCAGATGGTGGTGAAGTCCATCCAACAGGTGTAAGGCAAATTTAGTTTAGTTTCAAAGGCATTGCAGCTAGGTACATACCGTACTATATACATTCTCTGCTGTGACACTGGGCTCCAGCTGCATCTCTTTTGCTGAATCAGAGGTGACACAGAATAGAAGGGAGAACAATGAATGATAAGGGCTGACCTAAGAGGCCTTCAGAGACACAGTGATGGGCACCATATAAGAAACCTGAATAGGATAGATTCCAGATCCTTAGGAAACTTAAAGAATTGTTACGTTTGTTCAAATTGGGTAGATGTTCATAGGCAGATGTAGCTGAAACGGGCAAAGTGCATCCTGGATTTTAGGTGTATCTTACCATCACATATTATAAAGAGCTGGTAATTCATTCTGTTTTGCAACCATTTATAAAGTCAGTTTGAGGAAGGAAGAGGCAAGGATCTGAGGCCAGGAGAAGGGAAGAAAAAGGGTGAATTCCTAGTATTCCCAGTGCTTTTTTTTCTCAGTCCTGCTTCATGTTGAAGTAACAGACTTGCTTTAGGCTCTATGATGTGCCCGTCATACAGTCAAATACCATCTACTGTCATGCATACAAAAGAAAGAATGCACACCTGATGATTTTCAATTTGTATCCCAATCCTCAGTACTAAATGATTAATAAGCACAAGCTGAAAATAGCACCAGATTTACCTAATGCCTGCATGGTTATTTTTTGTTTTGTTATGTCAACATTTTAATTCTGGTTTTCTATGGAGTCAATTTAAATGTCAAAACAGAGATGCTGCTATTTTTTATTAGGTTTCCCCAGTTTATTTGCTCTTCATACAGGTATGAGATGTATCTGGGGAGAGGAGAGGAAAATGTTATTTCTCAGTTGATTGTACATTGGTTGTTGAGGATAAAATGAGGAACCTTACCTGGATATTATCACGTATTACCTGGATATTATCAAGTATTTCTAATTTTTTTAAGTGAGTAATCAATGTTTTGCACAAATAGCCTAATTGTATATTGCTAACAAGCTTGTGCTGAAAGTACTGCAGAAATATAGTGAATGTCCTCCTGTTTTTTTATATGACAAATTGAAAAATGTCTCTCAAAGAATATATAGAATATGACTTTCTCTGACTCCTCTGCCTATCGTAGGTCTTCACTTGGAATCTAATGGTATGGTTAAGGTTGGAACTCAGAAGGTGATAGGGAGAAGGCAAAATGGTTATCAGAATGATGTGATTTAAAAGTTTAACATCTCACAAACCACCAAAGCTAGAAGATGTATACACCATTTGAAACCTGGTGAAAAGCTTGGTATTTATAGATTCTATAATAAATGTTTCACAAGTACCTACATTTAAGACAAGCAAGCACTGACCCTTTGGACCAGGCAAAAATACAGGCATTTATAAGACAGGCCAGAATTTTCTCTGTATCCTGGATGGGGGCTAGTAGTCAGTCTGACTACACAAGTAAGAAAGCATCAGAACCTTGGGCAAAAGAAAGATACAGCTTTCATTTACAAGGATCTGCTCTACCGGGTACTTATGCAGCAGTTCCAGCACAGCTCCCTGAAGCAGTGGCTTCAAAAGGCCTGGTGGGATAAGTCAAATTTCCACAATTCCAATGAAGCTCCGATAAATTCCTGGAAATGGGTACCATGTTTTATCATTTGCTCAGAGTGGAAGCTGGGGTGAACACTCAGCTCTGGCTCCTTGTTCAGCAAGCAAGGTGTCACTTTGAGCCTCTGAAAAATAGCCGTGAGGCGTCTCAAGCTACGTCTATACTGACGGTGGCAAATTCGCTGCCATCAGATCAATGTCTCTGAATCGACTGAGCGGGTCTACGCAGACATCGATCCAGAAATTGATGGAGGAAAACCACTTTCGTAAGTGGTGAAGTGTATTGTAGATGGCACGTGGAACAGACGCAGCGAAGTCGATGGGAGATAGGCAAGTTTTTTACATCACTGAGATGTAGGAGGAACAATAGTAGGTGGAGGACTTCAGGGTGTGGAAAACTTGTTTTTGTACCTCTGTGGTGAGTTAGTCCCAACTCACTTGCAGTTGGAAAATTGAGTGGCAATTGTCTTGTGGAATTTGGCTATCTAGACAGATTCTAGTCAGCAGAGCACCAGCTTTGGGGTGGGACGTCCATAGTGGGAGCAGTTTCCATGGCATTACAAACCATGTGGAAGGAGAACTGTGATGAGAGTGGCCTATGTACTTGAGGTTGATGTGGAATTTCAAAAATTGTGCATCCTTAACTATGCTGGAGCTATAGATGTAACCAAGCCTCCATTCTGTGTCTACACCCCAACAAGGCCAGGATTACACTACCAGGAAGGTGTACTAATCAAGGGAAATGCAAGCCATAGAGGATCATTGTGGCAGGTATTTTGATCATGCCATAGGCTGAAATACACAATGCCAGAGTTTTAGAAAACTTTGGACTTTTCCAGAGTGGTGAGAGTAGAAATTCTGTCAGCCACACCTCAGCAACACTGAGGATGTTTCCATCTCCACAGTCACTCACAGCATATCCATTATTTCCATTGGCTTATGAAACTATCCTGTGAATATGTAAACCCAGCCTACCCTCAGCAAGTGCAGGCCTGTGGCTGAGTGTGCTTTAGGAAAACAAAACAAGATGGAGATATAACTGGAGTTTTAATGACTGGTCCTTTACTATTCAATTCAACAAATAGAAAATCTAGACAATGGTGTGTTACAAGCACACTGAAATTCTCTAGCCTAGACAAGGCCTTAGAGATTGAAAGGCCCTCAGATATTCAGTCCGTTTTATCATAGATTGTAACTACAGATCCTCAGTTAAACTACAGATTTTTTAAAAGAACTTGTTTAATACATTTGGAGGGGAAAGATATGGTACCCTAAGGCTTTTCCCAGGGAAACTTGGCTAAATCTCCCCATGCTAACATTAGAGCTGGTTGAAAAATGGTTAATATGTTTTGAGAAAACTTTCAAAAGAATTTCACCTATTTTTTTCAAAATGTGGATTAAAAATGCAAATTTGTAATGTTTTGACTACTTCTAATTAACATGTAGTCTGTGCTGTTGTGAAGTGTCAAATTCTCCCTCTCTCTTTCTCTCTCTCTCTCACACACATTGCTATGTATATTACAAATATCTGTACCTATAATACCAGTTGCTATGCATATTATAAGTAATTGTACCTATATCTGAGGATACAGTAACATTATTTGATATATATGCACAGGTCTGTTATTTTAAGGCATAATCCACTACCTCTTGAAGTTAATGGGGTTTTTCCCCCTGATTTATAGGGACATTGGGTCAGATCTTTATTAGGCAGGGAACTGACAGGAAAACTTCCATTGATGGTAGTGATAACTACACAATTAAGTCCCCTATTGCATAGATGGAAGTAGGGTGCCCAAGGTCAAAGTGTCATATGATTATTTTCTGATTGCTACTGTAAAATTTGTTGGTGATCAAATTCTGAGGCCGTGCCTACATAAATTAGGGTAACAATTAACAATGTCAAAATGTACTGCTCCCTGCAGCCACTTTGTTTGTTGTGGTTCTCTGCTCCCTATGCTGATGGAGCAGTGGAGTGAAAACAAATAGTGCCCCCCTCTCTGAAACACCCTGCCTGTGAGTGACTTCTTAGCAGCAGGAGCCTGACGGGCTAGGTGACCTACTGAACTGGGCATTAGAAAAGAGGGGCCTAGTGGGGCAGGGCCTGGGTGAAAGTGGGGAACTGGGGCTGGAGGGGAGAGCTCCCATTTCCTCCAGCTTGGCTCACTGCCCCTTATTTCTCTCCTGACCCAGAAGAAGATTGGGCGCTCTCCCATCATGATGAACGTTGCTAGGCTTGTAGGCTGGACACCCAGCCCCCTCGTGTCCCCCCTTCGGCCCAGTCCCAGCCGCGAGGGCAGAATGGAGCTGGGGATTCCCCTTCCCGCCCTCTCCCTGCTGGGGAGGGCCGTGGAGCCCTGCTGCCCCCTTCCCCCTCCGATCCCGGGGGAGGCTCCGTGCCAATGGCAGCAGCGGGGAGTGAGTGGCAAGCGGAGTCTCCGGTCCGTAGCCAGCCCTGGCAGCCGGCCTGCCGGGCGTTTCCTCGCTCGCCACGGGGCAGGGCTGGAAGCGCCTCCGAGGGGGCGGAGGGTCTGTCTGTCCTGCCGGGCTCCCTCTCCGCGGCTGCCCCGCCGAGGCCGGACGGGGGCTGGCGGCGTCGTGCCAGAGCGCCGCAGGATGGTGCAGCGGCAGCAGGCGGCGTCGTGCAGCCGAGGATCCCCCGGGCGCCGCCGCGCGCTGCTGGGGATGCTGGCGCTCTGAGCGGACCCTGCAGCCGCCGGGGTGACTTAGCAACGGCGGCGGCGGCAGCAGCATCCGCGCGCCCGCCTCGGCCGGCCGGCCCGCAGCTCCGCGTCTGAGGCGCGCTCCCCGCCCCGCCCGCGCGGCCAGGTAAGCCCGGGAACTTTCCGCTCCGCCTCCGCCCGCGCGCGGCGGGTCTCGCGCCAGCGCCCCCCGCCCCGCAAAGCAGGGCCCCTCCCGCGGCAGGTGTCCGTCCGTCCGTCCGCCCGCCCGCCCGCTGGCAGGTGCCGCCGGCTTGTCATTAGGTGACCTTGAGGTGAGCGACGCCCCAGGGCGCGCGGGGGGCGGGAGCGGCGAGGCGGGGGCCCTGAGCGGGAACGCCGCGGGGAGCCCGGCGCGCTGAGGGGGGCCGGCGGCGCAGCCCAGGGCCGCGGGGAGGGGCGGGCGGGCGCGGGAACCGTCGGCTGAGGGAGGCGAAGGTCCAAGCCCCGCTGGCCGGGGCGCGGCGCTGGGAGCCTGGGCACGGCGGGCCCCTGTCGGGGACGGGGCTGGGACGGACTCTGGGGGTGTGCGCGTGTCCCAGCCGCCGCCGCAGCGCGCAACCGGCCGCGTGTGGAGCCGGGCGAGGAGAGACCGGCCTGGGCCGCCTCGGCTGAGGAGCGTCTGCCCGCGCGGTTCCCGCGGCGAAAACGCCCCGCCTGGGGCTGGCTCAGCTGCCGAGCGCCCGCGTGCCGCCGGGTGTAACGCCCCGGGCCGGGGCTTCCACACGGTGACGAGCTCGGGGCTGACACGTCTCGTGTGTGCGGCACCGGCCGCTCCTGTAATCCGGCCTCTGGCGCGGCAGGGCGCGCTCAGCGCTCGGGCCGGAATTTGAGACCAACCATTTCCATAAGGGAATGGCGGGGTCTCGGTGCTGGGGACGGGCGTTCCGGAATGAGGCGAGCGTGAATGAGGCGTACGTTTTCTCTCTCGCTTACAAGTTCAAGAAGCAGCCAAAGTAAATGCTGGCATGGAAACAGACCCCCGCCCCTTCCATCCTGTTCGCAGCAAATTAAAAGTTACTGTCGCCGTTCATTAAGACACAGAATAGTTTTAAAATGGACGGTGTTTTTAATTTGAAGGAAAAGTGAACAAAATGATTCTTTTTGTAGTGGGCTTCAGTGTGTCCGTTATGTAAAACAAAACTTTCCGTTTTTGGCCAGTTCCAAAAAGGTTGATCATTTACGGTCTTGTTCCTTAAATAGACTTTGTTTGAGCCAGGTGCAGAATACAAATGAAAACGCGAGAATCTTCAGAGCAACTAAACCTCACTTCTCCACATGTTGGATGCATATTTCTATAACTAGAAATAGACTATTGTCTACTTGTCCACTTAGCTATAAATCTTTTCTTTTTTTTTCATTTGGGGATCTAAGAGTGGTTTACAAACACTAACTAACACACTTTACCGAGGTAGGATTTTTATTATGGTTATTTAAATTTATAGCTAAACCGTGGCAAAGAGAGATACTGACTTGCCTCAGGTCACTCAATGTGTCAGCAGTAGAGTTGTAAATGGAATCCTAGCTCAGTCACCTGCTATAACCCCAATCCCCACACTGTTTCCACAACTTCAGAGTTCAGTTGACTTTATTAGCAATTATGATATTAGTTATTAGTTCTAGGAACACATGGCCGTTTTTAGTGGGGTAGAGCCTTAATATGAGCATATATTGCTGGTAGTTTATTGCTTTGCATGGTTCCAACACTTATGACAAACATCTTTGAAGAGTCAATTGATTTGTATGTTTCATTTTAATTGACATTTCTAACGAGAGATGTTTTTTCTATTTCTTACTATTTTGTCTGTATTTTCTTTATATGCATAGAAAAAATATCATAGCTGCATTTTTTTGAAAAACTATAGATTGTACCTAAACGAACATAATCTTAGAGTTTAAATAAAACAAAACTTTTTGTGCACAGTACTCATTTTGCAATACAATTTAGATTTTTGGGGAATATGGATATTATTCTATGAGCTAAAGATTTTTTTTAAGCTATACCAACTATTAGCAATAGTATAGTTCAGGAATTTCTAAAGTAGTAAAACATAATTTTATAAATAGTATGAGAGTAGTGGCAGCTATCCCTGATTTCCAAGAAAAAATTTCTGCAGAAATTCATAATTATGTGCAGCAGAGCTTTTTAAAGAATAGTAATATCTGGGGGATTAATTTAGCAACTCTTTAGTCATGTAAGCAGTCCTTTCTCATTCAGTAGGTCTGCTTGCATTCCACTTGGTAGTGTTCGCAGGATAAAGTTTTTGGCATCAGATCCTGCAAACACTGCACATGAGTAACTTTAGCAGGACTAGGCTCAGGAATGTAGCTACTCATGAGCATAACTGTTCACAGGATTCACATGTATGGCTGTCAGAGCTTGTGTACATGTCGCATTTTGGGAATGAACTGGTGCAGTATTGTTAATTGAGGGTTGTGATTTGATGTCCAGTTTCATCCTCTAACTGCACATTGTTGTGAGGAAAAACAGCTTCTTGATACTTTTTTTTGCATCTTTTTTCTTATGAAAGAATTATGTCTTATTTCACTTCTACCTTGAATATACTGAATGGTATTACATTTTTTAAAAGTAGCTTTAAGTACTCTATGCTATCTTTGGCTCACATTATTTCTTTACCCATATCCTCACTTTCTCACATGCTGTAAATCCAGTACAGTAATATTCCAGTTATCCAATCTCATCTACTTTGAAACTCATCCAAATTTTGGTTATATCCCTCAGCATGAATCACATAGTTATTAATGCCACTATACAATACTCTGAATTCCTGCTTCTACAAATATTTTTGATGTCCCCGAAACTTTTCATAGTAACCGAACTTTGATGCTTGTACATTACTCGTGGTGTTGTCACCTCAATATTAATGAGAGTCATTTTGCCAGGATATAATGAAAAATATCATATTGAGACAGTGCGCTTGATGTGTCTGCATTGCCCATTCATTGCTAGTTATTAAGGACCCAATTTTACAAATAATTAACACACGAGTCACTTCACTGATGTGAACAACCTGGTTGAAGCTAATAGGACTGCTTGCCAGACTGCAGTTACTCTCATGAATTGGTGCTTGCTAGTTTGGGACCTATCTGAATAAATCAAAGCAACATTTTTTTCTCTCACTGGTTATTTGTCCATAAATTGCAAATGACCCTTTAAATCAGAGTAGGCAAATCAGAAATTAAACTTTCTAAAGATCTGAGAACTCTAGACCATATTCTTTGACTTGCATCAAAATTTCGGGACAGATAATGATTTGCAGAAAACATTATGGCAATTTTTTTTCTCCAAACTTATCTATATTGATTATCAGGAAAAAATCATTAATTAACTGGATTGCTGTAATAGTGAGTCAGTGGGAGTTCATTCCTTATGAAAGAAATAAGGAAACATGTTTAAATAAAGTTATATAAAATTGAGATGCTGTTTTTTAAAAAATCAGAATTTTTTAAATTAAGTCCAGATTTTTACTAAAAGTTTGCTGTTGGAATGCACTTGTAAGATGTAATATTTTTAAACATTTCAGGCAACAGAAGCACATGTAGGCTATGTTGCAGTAAATATTTGCAATTCGTAAAAATCAAAATACAAAAAGAATTTCTTTGAATAACATCTTTAAAAGGCAAGATAAATTTTAAACTTACCAAAGCAATGCAAAGTGTAAATATGCAATATATCTTGCATGAATCCAAGTTGCTGATGCTGGAGAGTGGAAATGTATTCTTATGAGTTTGAAAGGAAAAGGCCATTACAGGACTGGTCTGTAAGAGAATTCTGGCAAAAATGTTTTAACACAGAATAGGTAATACATAGGAGACACAAGAGAAAACAGAAAATCCACTGAAGTCAATAAAAAGATGCCATTCATTTTCATGGGCTTTTGGATCAGGCCCCTAATATCTGATCCAGTGATGTCCTCCAAACATTGGGAGCCAAATCTGTAAAGTTTTATATATCTTCCTGTGAGGCAGAAGTCTCCACATGTAACACTTATTATAAAGAGCAGATGCTGGGAGATTCATTGTATTGGTAAGTGTGGGAGTTTCTGAAGAGTCAGAGTTTTTTGCCCAGTTGAAACTGTTAGCTTGACTCAGATGAGAAGTCCAGTTGAAGTCAGTCAAATCAAGCTGGATTTGATGTTTAATTCTGTAGGATTTCTAAGGATTAACTTCTTCCTTCTCACACTTTTAACTTATGCTATTTGAACCTGGGGCAATATAAATAAATGCAGTAAAACTGAATTCAAGGAGCAGCGTGAATTAAAAACAAAAACAACTCTCTCTCTTCAAAGTTAAATTACGTATTTCACACAAATGCTGGCTTTATAACCAAAATGAAACCACTGCTTAATTTCTTGTTTGAGTATAGATATATTTGAAATGTTTGGTCATATGGGATTTGATTACATTAAAAACAAATTTATATAAGTATAAAATATATAGCCATGCCTAGTGAATTATGGACTTAATTAAAAATGTGATTGATATTCTAATTACTATATTTCTCATTTATGACTACAGTGAAATGTTGGAAGATTTTTTCTGAATTGATTCTAAATTGTCTGGCACAAATGTACTACCCTGGTTTACATATTTGAGGATAAATCAGCAAAGCAAAACAAAAGAAACAAAAATCTCTTTGAAAATTGGTCATTCCTTTAATTTTACATAGAGGGTGAGGAATTATCTGTTTCAGGTATACATCACATGGCTTCTGTTTAAGTAATGAAATAATAGCTTAAAGGTTCCTGTAATTTATTTTTCTTCTTCCATTCTCATAGATTAACACTTGTGTTATAGGTGGAGCTGGTGGCGATGCCAGTGTGGTCTAGCACTTTCGGTTATAAGCCCCTGTTTTTAGTTACTTCTGACTTTACTAAACTTTAAGCACTTAGGCTGACATTTTCCATACTTGCTGTTTGCTTTGTTTTTTCTGTATTCTTTTAAGTTTCTGTGGGAATAGTTCAGCAATCTCTGAAAATAAGGCTTGGGGAAAATAGGTAGTTTGGGCAATGTTTAAAGTATTTTCCAGTCTTTTTTAAAAAAGAGTTCTAGTGTTTTCATATTTTGAAGCAGAGACTTGAAACTTGGCTGGGATATTGTCCTGGGTCAAAATATCCATTTAATTTTGGTCAAATTAAAAGACTCTGAAAATCACCATTTGCATATGCTTAATAGAGCTTCCTAGAGGCTTACTACTAAAATCTTCTAACATTTCATCTTTACTGAGTTGCAACTTCATAGAACCTCTGTACATGACAACAGCAGTAATCATGTGAGCACCTTTGCAGACTCTGCTGGACTTCTCACATGGGATGCACAGAGCTATATCCTGGGTTGGGGGAATTTAACAGCCAATCCCCCACTTTTTGGCTTAGGGAATTTGCACTGGATTGGGAGCTAGGAGAGGACTATAAAGTCTACTGAAGACACCAGGCAGATCTAATTCCTTCCTAGTAACCATTTTATTCACTTGAGCAAGACGGAAGCTACGATTTTCAGAATGCCAAATGCTAGTGAAAGCTGTTGCATTATGTAATATGGCTAAAGACTAATCCTGTAATCATTACTCGTGAATAATTTTCATTTATGCAAATAGTTCTGTTGCCATCAGTGGCATTACTCATGTGAATAAGAGTTTGTGACTCTCCCCAGGGCTACCCCAGATTGTGAAGCACCTCATCACCACCTTTCCTTTGCATGAGGAAGTTTTATCTGTGCCTATTGTGGATCAGCTCCCTGAAACCATCACCCTCTGGCAATACAAGTGCTGCCTTGCAGACTTCTGCAGACCTTGCTCTCTCCGTACAGGTAGATAGGCACTCACTAGCCCTTGAGCCCTTTGTGAGTTGTCTGTAATATCCAGCCTCTTATCCAGTGAACACTCACAGAATAACCAGGCCTGCTGTTCCCAAATGAATAGTATACACCAGCTTGAAAGATTCAACTCATTATCTTCACTTTGCCTAACACAACACTTAGATGTATTTATAGTGAAAACAAGAATAAATTCATTATCAAAGAACAGTCAAGACATAGTAAGAATATTGGAAACAAATGGTTAGATATAAAACAAAATCATAACCTGCTTTCTAGAGGCTAAATTTAACTAACAAGTTACCCTCCTGTCTAAAGAACCTTATTTCATGCAAAGTTCTCTCCAATGTTTTCAACCATTGCCTGTCCCGGACACCTCTTTCATGAAGCAAACTCGCTATCCATTTATTTTCTAGGTTAAGGATGACAAAGTGTCCCCCAAATATGCTAGAGTAACTTTTGATATGCACTTCAGGATGGGGGCCCTTCCTTACTCGTCCCCACTTTTTACTTCTTCCTGTTACTTTTCTCTCTTTGAAGTTTTTGCAATCCTTCATTACTAGTCAGTTCAGACTGGTGAGAGTAGACCCATTGTGAACCATATAATACTTAACAGACATGTAAACAACCAGATAAACAAACATTTAGTGTCTGAAAGAAAACCTGTTTTTCACTTTTGCTGGTGACCAGTCCTTAGACCTAGACCATAAGAACATAATTTTCAGTGTATATACATAAATCCATATACAACCTCCATACATGTCTTTTGTGATGATACTGATGACCACGGTGACACCATCTTTTATTTGAGACCTCACATGATGCTCTTTGGTGAAATAGAATGAACAAACCAGACCCAGGAAATCTCTCTAACCCATATGCACCCCCTTTGTGCCTCTTGTCAGTTGGCACTAACAGGTACTTGGATCACAGGGTTGCAACACTCTGGGCTCCTTAATAGTGGACATGTTTCCTGGTCATTGATATGCTTGCATAGGATGCACTTCATTGTCCTGGTTGATATACCTATCTGTTTGTGTGTATGTATGTTTAAGGCATCACATTGGAGATCCCCCTCTTCATCAGAAAGGACCTGCAAATTAATTGGAACTATTAAAAAAAAGAATGTATTATTGTAAGCACCTCTCCATCATTGGTGGTTGTTCCAATATTAGGAAGTTTCCCATCACAACAGATATGACTGCATTCACCAGGGCGTACAAAGGATGCCTACATGGTAGAGCACTAGGGCATAAATATATTTGCAGTACAGATGAAACCAGTGCTTAATTTGTGCTGGGGCTTGCCAAGGTTGAGCTCTGGCACCTCTAGGCTTGGCAATTAATAGCCCTGGCACCTCCAGGCTTGCCAAATCAGTTATAAATAATTAAAAATATTGCTTGAGCTCTGACACCTTTTTCATTACAAATTAAGCACTGGATGAAACTGACACACATGTATGTAATTTGTTGGCATACTTATTTTCAATACATTTTAAAATAAAAGGGCTGGTTTTTTATGTGGCTATATGTTAGCAATGATTTTTTAAAATAATTATTGAAAAGATAAAAAGTATTTTAAAATAATCATGTACTCTTTGAGTGGGGATTGAAATATACCGTTTGGTTGGAAAGGTTTTTTTGTTGTTGTTGTTTTTTAATATTCTTTATATTACTGAAATTGGAAACCAACAAGAAGTGGGAAAAGTGGTTTTTAGGCAGTATTCCAAAGGTGAGAGCCTTGAGATACTTTTAATTAGGATTATCATAGGTGAAGACTAAAGATAATCAATTGTATCTCAAACTTCCTTTAGCTACTATCATGTAGCTTAGCACTTTCCTTGAGAGTGACCCTCAAAGCTTAAAGTATATACAATCACTGTTGCCTCGTAGCTGTGCATTTTTGTCACTTTAGGGACATGGGTTGTGAATTTTCACATGTTGGTACAGCAGCAATAAAAGCTAAAATGCTGATAACAATCTTCCAAGCAGGGAATTTTGTGGGGATGAGAGTGGGGTTAAATTAATGGTGATATTAATGCATGTGTATATTTCTGTAACTATCCTGTGTATTTCCTTGAAGATTTATTCTTTAGTGGAAAGGAAGTTCTAATGCATTGTTGGTGCTGCTATCATTGTTCTACAAAATCATGTTCATCAGTATTTTGCTAAGCAATGCAATATTTATCTCAAAATATAACTTAAAGGAGACAATTTTCCAACCTCTTAAAAAGAATGAAAGAGTGAGAGAAATATACTGTGATTTTACATGTAACAGCTAAGGTAAAATATCAAAACATTATATAAATATCTGAAAATTAATCTGTTCCTCTTATTGTAGGTGGTCCTTATTTATTACATACAGTAACTATTACATTAGCGCCCAGAAGATGCCAACCAGAATCAAGGTTTTGTGCTGTTCCTATATGTACATAGATGAAGTGAAAATTGATGATGATGCCACATTTTCTTTTTTTAAAATGGTAAAACTATTCTTACCACACAGTTAAATATTTGTGTTAAAAACCTGGGATGTAAACTTCTTCTGTCCAATTCTATCAATTTTAAAAAGTGACAAACAAAAGAACTTGAGGGTAATGGAAACAAGAAAATGGAATTAAGGCCACCAACAGTCATTGTTGATACATTGTTTCCTAGAGAAGATACAGTATCCAGTTCCTTTTGCCTGACCCTATGATATTCATCTCATATATTTTGCTTGGAAGGTCATTGCTAACATTTATTGCCTCCTGGCTGAAATGATGAGGTAGAGTTGCATTTGTTGTGAGTTTCCTCATTTTTTTTGACTTCATAGTCTCAGATTTTGGTCTTCACAGGAAAGAAGTGGAGGAAAAAATGATACCTTTAACACTTTATGTTGTAAGCTTTAGTGTTATTGCTTTCTTTGTCTGTGTTCTACAATTGTTTAACCTATGCTCACAGCTAAACGATTTAATCTTGGAACGGTGTTGCATTTCTTTGTCCTAGATGAACATATGATAATAGTTTTTATATCTATAAAGAAGTTTAGTGTTTCTCTCCTCCACTCCCCTTACTACCCTGAAAAAAAATGTGTTTCTGTGGTTTTCTAGATTACCATGATATGGGAAAAAATATTTGGTCTTTGTTCTACCACTGTAGCTACACTTTGTGCCGTATTAATACTGCACACTTGTTAGTCAGATCAGTAACACGGTAGAAAGGCACAGTGTACAGTAGCTAGAGCATGGGACTAAGAGACTGGACTCCTGGATTCTATTACTTGCTCTTTCATTGATTTTTTTGACCTGCGACTGTCTCAGATTACTTGTAGAACAGTTACAGTATGTATCAAACACATTCATTATTCATAATAATTTATTACAATGGGTAGAGCACTTTTAGAGCCTTGGAATGCAAAGTAATGCAAACTGGAAGACATAATCCCAACTATACATATAAAATGATGGGGTCTAAATTAGCTGCTACCAATCAAGAAGGAGATCTTGGAGTCATTGTGGATAGTTCTCTGAAAACATCCACTCAATGTGCAGCAGCAGTGAAAAGAGCTAACAGAAAGTTGGGAGTCATTAGGATAGATAATAAGACAGAAAATATTATATTGCCTTTTTATAAATCCATGGTACATCCATACCTTGAATACTGTGTACGGATCTGGTCACCCCACCTCAAAAAAGATATATTGGAATTGAAAAAGGTACAGAAAAGGACACCTAAAATGATTGGGGGTATGGAACAGCTTTCATTTGAGGAGAGATTAATAAGACTGGGTCTTTTCATCTTGGAAAAGAGATGGCTAAGGGGAAGATATGACAGAGGTCTATAAAATCATGACTTTTGTGGAGAAAGTAAATAAGGAAATGTTATTTACTCCTCATAACATAAGAACTAGGGGATCACCATATGAAATTAATAGGCAGCAAGTTTAAAATGAACAAAAGGAAGTATTTCTTCACACAATGCACAGTGAATCTGTGGAACTCTTTGCTAAAGGATGTGGTGAAGGCCAAGATTAAAGCAGGGCTCAAAAAAGAACTAGATAAGTTCAAGGAGGATAAGTCCATCAATAGCTATTAGCCAGAATGGGCAGGGATGCAAAACCACGCTCTGAAGTGTCCCTAGCCTCTGTTTGCCAGAAGATCACTTGATGATTAGCTGTTCTGAAGCACCTGTCACTGGCCACTATCAGAAGACAGAATATTGGGCTAGATGGGCCATTGGTCTGACCTAGTATGTCTGGTCTTATGTTCTTATGGATGGCAGGTACTACGTAAGCATACAGTATTGCTATAACTTCAAGTTATAATAATAATAATAATAATGATATTAAAGAATATGCAGTGAAGGTGGTATTATTTATTTAGATATCAGCAAAATATGTCTGGCATTATATAAACAAAGACACAACTTCTGCCCCAAACAGGAGAAGCTGTTTGTACCTTCAATTACAATAGCCCATTAAAATTATTATCAGAAAAATTTTAATTTTGCTGTGCTTTTGCAAACTCCATCTCACCATGATGTTGAAGTTTTGGTGATGTTCTCATGTTGCAGAAGCAGTGCTGGACTAGAAGGTTGCAGCTTCTGATGCAGTGATATAGCTTCTTTCTTCTCAGCTGTCTCATTGCTGCTGTTTGCTTGCTTATAAAGATGAAATGTATAGACTGAGATGAGAGCTGAATGTTTAAGCATGTATAAGAGTGCCTAAGGGTTTAAGAGTTTAAGTGTAAGAGTGTAATAAGAGTAAACGAGAGAACATATAAACATAAGAGTGCATATCCCAGTTTGAGGAATTTATGCTGTTTTTCCACAGTCTCACTGACGATAGAAAACTCACCTCTTTCAGGGCTTGGCTAGATTGATGTAAATTACTGTCACCTTTTATTGGTTCAGCATCCTCATGGGATGGTCTTTTTAGCATCTTCAGTTCATAAATATGTAATGCACATACAGCAGGTTTGTAATTCTTCAATTTTATGGTTATGTTGCCTTTGTCTTTGTGATAAGAAATTCTCAGTGCATCTGTAAACTAGTTTTAATTCTTTTTATTCAGTGCGTTTTCTGATATATATGCTGTCAGTTCCATTAAAGTTTAATAGGAGTTGAAATTCCATTTCAAATAAGTCCACACACTCCTTCCTATATGAAAGCCCTTTAGCACTCCTATTTCTTATATAAAAAGCCTTTCAGATCTGCAGACAGGCTTTTTAAATTTAGATGATGTTTTAAAAAGTCTTTAATTTTAACTGGTCATCAGAGAAGTTATTGCATTTTCTTTTTATCAGTTCTTGTATGGTTTCATCTGTCTTTCTTCTGGCATGGCCAGACAAGATGCAGAGGATGTGGTTTAATTAGGCCACAACCTTATCACTTAAAATTTCTGGGAGTACTTGGCAATAACTTGTACAGTTCTGGTCGTCATCCTTTCCTTAATAATTTCAAATAATCCCCAGCCAGATCCCAGCTGTTCTGCTGCTGGGAGATGCTGCCTTCCACTCATCTGAGATGAAAGGGGCTATATGAAGAGGGAAAGACAGTAGGACCCAGCAGCAGCTATAGAGGCTGGAGTGACAGGGGCTGGCCAGGGGGTCACCCCCCAGCACTGTGTTACAGTTTGTAATGTGGGATGGAATAATCTGGTCCCATATGTTAAGTACACATGCAAGGTGACAGGGTAAATTGTGAAACCTAAACATAATGTCCTAAACCTGATGTATCATATTATTTTAGAGCTGGCCTATACATTTGTTTAACTATAATGGGTATTTAAATCAATTCAATTAAACTAGTCCAGACCAAACCTGGTTTTAACACATTTAGATTGGTTTACACATTGCTCATATTAATGTAACTGATTTAACATAAATTAATGTGAACCTGCTGTAAACTGATTTAAGTGGGTCCAAAAAGTGTTTGCACTGGAAAGTGCTCTCTGTAAACATCCACAAAGCTATCTTATTATGCACCTTGAGATCCCTCCTCAAGATTCTCATTTGCCATGATGCCAGCAAAAAAATTGACTATGATTAGGCTGCTGGTGTGCTGTGATGATGCCTATTCACCACTATTGTCCCATTGTTTCCTTGCCCTTCCCCATCTGACTGTATCCATCTGTTGTCTCTTTTTATACTTAAAGCGTAAACCCAGAGTGTTAGGCTTTAAGACAACCCTCTGTACAGGAATTAATTAAACTCACTCTTCATTGGTTTGTTAAGTGATCAAAGCAAGGATGAATTTAAAAAACCCAATGCTTCCAAAGATCCTCGTGCTGAACTTCTAAATGTTGGCAAATTTTGGAAAAAATTGTAATGCAGAATCTTTGCAGGCTGCTGAGCTCAAGAATCCTAGCAGAAAAACTGCACAACTAGAGTGGTGTGGTGTTCTCTTCAGTTTTGACTCTGTTCCCAGAAATTCATAGATGAGTTGCTCCACAGACCATCTATGAGAAAAACTGCATGCACTACGTAGGGACAAGGGGATCAAGATTTGTATGTTTTGCCCTTAAATTTCTTAAATAGCCATGCCTTCTAGAAGCACCAGACTCAACTTATTCCTGCTTCTATGAAGAATTATTTATTTGGGATAATGTGTATTGGTGAGGCTGCTGCGAGACAGAATACAGGCAGTTAATAACATTGCTTTTATATCAGGGGGCATGCTCACTTTGCAAAATTTCATTAGTGAGCCCAAATTTGGCCTTGCATCTCCTTTTCTGATAATTTTATATATTTTGTTTCATTTGAGCCATTTTGGCAAGTCTAATAGCTTGCTTACTGTAAGTATATGAGCAGTAGCCATGGACTAATAGGGACAGAATGTGCATAAAATATTATTGATAATGTTTAGTTAAAACTCCTACTTTGTTGTTATCACATTGCAGATAATATAAAATGCATATACATAAATGTTATGCACAAAAAAGAGCTAAAACCTAAATATATTATGTGGAAAAGAGTAATCTGTAAATGAAGTACTGTCTGCCAGGGTTATAATGTTGTTAAACAGAGACACCAGAAGCTTATGTCAGAAAACTAATTTAAATTGCAGATATGGTTTGAGAAACATCAGTGTGTTACTATTCTTGTAACGTTTTTTTCAACTGATGACATGCCCTTTGGTAGTCCTCTATAAAACAAATGTAGATAACATTTATTCAAGAATAATAAGGTGCAAATAGAAGGAATTAAGACTTTGAATGCATTTATAACTTGCTGCTTTTTATAAAAAATGAGTCTTGTAATCAGGCCATAAACCTTAGAACTGACATTGATCTAAAGATCTTTGCTTACTCTATAGAATGTGTTCAGCATAACTTTATAATAGAGCAATTCTATGCTTTTTCAGTACTGCACTAATAATATATAATTGTAGTCTGAAAACTACAGGAAAAAACAGTGTCCCAGTAGTGGAATGGATGTTGACCAGACGTATGATACCTATAACAAATTAAAATGCATTTATGTGAAATAAAAGCAAAAATCAGGTTGTTCTTATAACTGGAGAATAGACTGTACTTTTTAGTTGTTCTGATGTACAAAAATAAGGTAGTTAAGTAACCAATACAATTGAACAATTTATACTGGATTATTTTGCTGTGAGACAGAGAAGTCTACAAACAAGACAAATATTCATTTATTTATATTTTCCTTCCTTAAATAGAGAAACACAAAACCCAACTTTTATTTAACTGCTTTTGAAAGAAACACTATAAACATTCACAAATTATCATTATACAGTCATCTCACTTATTAATATTACTTGGAACTGGAAACAAGAATTGTCAATGGAGGAACTCAGTTGTATGTGCGAATTATAAAATGTTCATTTTCTGCTGAGTAACTTTTTAACTGGCTCAAAAGTTCAACTAATAAAAACTAAACATAGCTTTACAGATGTCTATATAAATCTGTCAGTGACCTTTAATAAAAATTTATAACCTTAATAATCTTGTTCAGCACAACTCTAGTCACGTTGCTACACACAGGTCAATCATCTGTAATGCTTTACTGTTTAGAGAGAGACTAATGGAGAAATGCCAAACTTTGATATGAGTGTTGTGTAGCTTATTTAATCTGAACCGAGAATATGAATTTTTGGAACTGGTCAAAGAGGTCAAAACCCTGTTTAAAAAAAAAAATCAGAAAAAAGTATCTAGTTGTAAAGTAGGTAGTTGTAGTTATAGGAGAAAATTACTATGCATAATAGTTAATTTCCTTCAGAAATCAGTTAGGAAAATTTAAATAATTGAATTTTTGTGTCTTTCTATAGCAGACCTCCTTATCTGATCTTCTGTAAAATCTTCTTTGGAATATAATTAAATTGATCTGTCCAGGTTGTTGTTTTTTTTAATGATAGACCATGGCAATTCAATTTATTGAATCAATGAGTTACCATCTGAAAAGCATTCTCTTCCCCATATCCCAGTGACAGAGAAAGAGAGTCTGTTCTCTATTCATAGGGTCAGGAGGTAGGGTTATTGATAAAAATGTAGTTTAATTTTTTTTTCTGGGAGATGTGGTTTTATATTTGGTGCTGAATAGTAATATAAGTACAGCACAAGGTAGTGTCAGGGTTAGAAATATACAGCACCTCCTTCAATATCAGAAAAATTTTGTATTATACAAAATCACATGAAATCTCTCTTGTAAATCATCCCAGCATTTTACTAATATGCTGAATATTTGCATATATATTGCTAGATAATTCAGTGGACTTCTCTTTAACTAGTGAATCAAATTGATTCCAGTCTTGACATTTTTTAACTGTATAGAACTTATAGAAATATGGAATGTGTATGGGCGTACATGTGTTGGTACTGGTTTCTTCAGACATCCCCTGTGCTGTCTAGATATTTCTTAGCAAAAATTATAATAGTAAGAATGTCTTCTAGTTTATATGAATCAAGTAACAGAAATCTGTTGCATAAAGAAATTTTATTTTGTAATTATAAAACCTTCATTTTCTGTTGCCAACATTCATTTTGCTCTCAGAGTATATTGGAACACCATGTTTGGCTACTTCCTTTAACAGCAACAGATTTAAAATATGAAGTGTGCAAAAGCTGCCTTTCAGAGCATAGACCATTTGTAGTAAACCGGTCTGTTTATAGAGGCTTGGGATGTTACGCTTAAAAACAATATTGTGTTGTAAAAATGTTTTAGCTGTTTATGCATCTCAACAGCCCACTAATAAGTAGTTAGAAAAAAAAATTACATGCACTTGAATTTTTCACTGAAGAAATATAGTTTTAAGTCAAGCAGTGCATCATTTCTGCAAATGCACTTGCAGAAAACGAAGTATTTAAAGTACCTGTTAAAAGAAGATACTAATAACTGGCCATTGGATTGAGAGAAATTTTTATTTTATCTTCTGTGTAGCAAGTCCACAAAAAGAAGAAACAACAAGCATATGAATAAATAGCTCAAGGGATTGGTAATATGATGTAATATTTTACTTTGTCTGATCCAACCCAGACAGGAATTGAAGTTAACCCCATCTAGTTGTTGTTTGGTAGACTATTGAAATATGTTTAGAGGTCTCAGTAATGTTCCCAGTAGACATATCTAGAACACACAAAAAACTGCAAAGCCCAATACAGTAATCACTAATTGGCAAGGTGGTCAGGTGGGCCAACAAAGATGCCAATAACTGAATAAGCCGCAAAGACTGAGTTTATGCACTGCCTAGGTGCTACTGTAATACAAATTAAATATAATTAAATAATTATTCTGTTATAATAATATATTAATATATACAGGACCATTGATTTATATCTTTTTTCAGACTAAAATTTTAGACTGGAAACAAAGGAGGTAAAGTAACAAATGCTAATCATTGGTGTAGGAATGAGGCTGTATGTGAACAGCTATGAAGATGTTTCAGAGGAAGTGAACTTGTTCTGATTTCAATGATTCTCAGTCTCCCTCTTGACTCTTCATATGGTCCATGTTTTTCTGTAGACCTAGATGGAGAGGCAATTTCCTGTCGATGAAATAGAAGAGGAGGAACCAAATTTCCATTTTCCCCTAGAAGGGTCTAAGCTATCTTTCCCCTGTTACTCTTTTAAGTATTAGTGCTTGTGAAAGGTGCCAGATTGACAGTACTGGAAATGGAAGTCTTCTGTTTATCCGGCACAGACATAGCAGAGTTACTTGCTTGACTTGGATGGGACAACTTCTGAGGCTGAGAAAATAGCAGATCTCTTAGCTGAGGCTTCTGCAAGTTTGCCCATTAGTGGCAAATGTGGAGGTTCAACATATTCGCCCCGTGAATCCAGTAAACTCTAATCTGCCTACTTCAAACATAAATCCTGTCTACTTACTCCTGGGATGGCTGGGGTGAGGAACTTTGCAGGCACAGCCACTGAAATCCCCTAAGTGCCAGGAAGTGCAATCCAGAAAGTCCTAACATGATTCCGTAAAGGCCCTAGCTGCCCAGCTGCTGTAGGGCTAGTCACATTCTAGTCCTAAGTGCTTTCCAAAAGACTAAACCACATTTTATTTGTCTCTTCTAGAAATACATACATACATAATTCATAATAGATTTAAGTGAAACCATTCTCCTTTCCCAAGAGTCTCTACTAATAATACATTTAGCCATTCCTCCATCAGAGGAATTTCCTACCATCTCCAAGGTCTGATTATTAAAATGGCATATGGCTGTCAATACAAGTTCTATTATGTTTGTTTTGTTTCTTGTTATAGGTTCTGGATGTTAGACCAGCAGAATTGGCTTAAGGTGTATAGGAACTAGATAATGAACAATCATTGAAACTGAATTACAAATTGAGGAGATCTCTGTGTGGAGGGTGAGAAATGATGCAATAATAATAAAATTGTTATTAAAGTGATATATTATGTGCATCAGTGATTGTGCAGTTCAGTGACATCTCTTGGAGTGTGATGAGATGACTTCTGCATAGCTGTTAATAATCACTTTTGGTTTTAAATACAAAATCTTTCTGCTTTGATCTCCTGTAATTATTGCATCCCTGCTACCGGAACTGCTAAATTGAGACGTTTCTTAGGCCAGACAAATTTATGTCAAAGATCTAGAGAAATTGCCTGGCCACAAACTTCAGCATATGCCAGAATCACATGTTGGGTTCTCTATTTTCAAATTTTTACTATGAGATTTTTTTGTGCCTGGAAATGAGGCAAGCTCATTGCAGCATTCTTCTTTTTCTCCCTTTCTTCTCAATAAGAATCACCTGCATAAGTAATTGAAATTGGATCATTCATTGTCACAGTGTTGTAATGTAATCTGAAATGTAATAATGATTAATCCTTAGATCTGCTCAAAGTCTGCAAAATATAAAAGAAAAGAAAAATTAAATTTAATTAAATTCTGCAGAGGTTTTGATGAGGACACCAAACACTGCCTTCTACATTGCTATGTAATTGCTTTGCAATCCTCTTTTTAAATCACAGTACATATCTATCTAAACAATGCACAGAGGTCCTGTTCTTGCAGAGTTCTGGTGCAGAGCCAGAAGTTTCCTGATTGACAGGCAGAAAACCCTGGAATTATATTATTCCCAGCATCCATACAAGAAAAAGGGATTAATGTTTGCCTATCACTGGCAGTGCAACTTTTAGGATCCCAGAGAGAAAGCACAATAAAGAATATATCAGCTGAGAACAAAAGATGTTTCTAAAAAACCAAGCTGAATTCTTCCTCACGAGAGACTTTTCTCCTTTCCAGGAATCCATGTAACCACATCACAGTCATTGTTACACCACATATGCAGTATCCCCAAGACATGGAAGAAGTAGCTCCTATCTATCTTTGGGAAGCTCCACAAAATGTCATGACAAAACATTAACATGAGTGACTAACTCCCCTGTCAGAAGGTGTCAGCCAACCAGATGAAAGAGACCATCGTTTACATCACAAGGATTGTGTACTCTGGGCAATCCTTGTAGTGGAATAACAGGGATATGATGGTCAGCATGAAAACATGTTGGCAGAGCTATGTAGGGACATTAGCACAGTGCTTGCCCAAACCACAGTATGGTTAGCTCTAGCAAATGCTAGTAGATTTTCAGTTTCATAAGCATTAAAATTAACCCCAGAATGTATGAAGTTGGCTGAAGTAATTCATCTCTAAAACAGCCCATCTTAAAGACTGACTTAAAGGCTTAAAATTCTCAGATAAACCATAATGATTTTTAATAGAAATTTGCTACTTCAGTATTTTTAAAAACATAAATATATTTCTCAGCACTGGTCTGCATACTTATTGAAAGGAATCCAGACTCGCTCACTGCCAGTGAGGAGGGGAGAGAAACGGGATCTGAGGCAAACAAATATGTTTTGGTGAAATAGGATTAGTCCTTAAATCTCAAAAAAGCTTGTGGAGTCATGCAAAACAGAAAAGAAAGGTTTAGCCTGCATAGAAACAGAATCACATGAGTGAAATATCATTCAGACTTTCACTCGTGACGCTTGGTTGTTGTTGGAGACAAATCTTTGAGAAGAAAAAGTACAGTAGTTTTTATGGCTAAGGGGCTGAATTTCCTTAGAGTTTTGTGGTGCATGAAGTTAATTATTGCAAAGGGGAAATATGGGAAATACTCCTGGGATAGCTGCATGTGTGATTCTCTTAAACCATGCATCAGTCTCAGGAAAATTATGAGGTTCCCAGGTTGTAAAACCAAGTGAATGGCATGTCAAGGCAAGCACTTCAGAAACGATATTGTGAGGGTAGTTTTTTTTAAGCTTCTAGTGAAGATGCATCTAAAAAGAGGGTGCTGGAGTAGTCATCTAGGGAGAATCAGAGATTCATTTGTATGCTTATATTCATCAGGCAGCCTCTTCACTTTTCTTTTGGTGTCATTTCCACCTACACAACAGTTTTTTGGTTTTTTTTCTGAGTCATGATGAATGGTGCAGTGTATTACGGTTTTAGCTTAGATTCAGATTTATATGAAAGGAAGGAACTCAGTGCTAGATGGGTCTTCTTTACCTACGCTGATTACCTTGGGAACAGAAGTATCTGAGAAATGCAGGACCAATGGAGAAATAAGTGAGGTACTGTGAACTTGAAACTAAATTTAAATTCAATCAGATGGCATCACAGAGTGCTTCTACAGGCCAACTTTAATTATTGGAAAAACAATGTTTATACTTCGCTGTACATGAAGTTTTCATTTATAAAGATTTAGATTCTTGGTGTCCATATATTTTAACCTCTTCTGCTTGTTGACCCTTTCTCAAGCCAGAGGTAATGTAAAACTTTTTGCAAATCACACGGTCATTCCTACTGCCTTTGTGAGTTTTCATAAAATGTGCAAAACACTAGGCCCTTGGAAACTCCTCCCTTGTCTGTCTGCTGATTCACTTACTAGTAATTTGTTTCTTAAGGGTTTCTCATTTCTCTGACAAATGATGAAATGAGTCAAAAGGATAACTTTTCCTTCCATTCTATGTTCAAATGGTTTGGTGTCGCAGTCCATTTCCAGCTGGACAAAAATCTACATCACAAACATTATCAAAATGCTCACTAATTGCTATCCTTGATGGCAGTCTCAGCAAACAAGGGCAAAAATGAAGTGAGAGGGATGCTTACTCCCTAGAATTAATCCCTCCAGCATTGGGTTAAGGCATGTTGGTGAGGCAGTATTTGGCAGCTTGTATTATTTCCTATTTTTTAAACACTGTATTTATCCTCAGGTGCCTTCAGTCCAGTACTTTTCATGGGTACTAAATTTACTTTTTTCTATCAGTAATACATACTATTATAACTGTGCTAGGGTATAGTAAGTACCTAATGCTCAGAGACTTGTCAGTAGGTCATTGGAACAGCTTCAGAAGCATTGTGCATGAGGTTTCATGATACGATAGATTCTTGACTGTTTATTTGGTAATATCTTCTCACTTAGTGATTCAGTGGCTTTTCTGGAATAGAACATTTGAACAGGAATTTCTCAAACTCTTTTGACAACAGGCAGCAGCGGTCCCCAAAGTTGCTGTTAAGTGTTTAATCAGAAGCCTAAATTATATCTACTTGTGATATATTTTTAAACTGCTAAAAGGAGAAGCAATTGGGGGGTGGAAGGAAGGTTTTGATGAGTGAATTCATTTGCACCCAATATAGGGCTTACAAGCTTCACAAGAACCTTTTTATTATCTTTTTCAGACATGTTTTGGTAACATTGATGTAGATGGGATAATTGTAATTTGGCACAGAGAACTAAATATGTAGCTCTTTTACTGTATATAAGCATCCCAGGCTCTCCATTTCCAGGAACTGCCCTTGCTCACTGTCTATCGAGACCTACCAACTTCACGGACAAAACAATTTTTATGAGCTGAAGTTAGAAAAAGTTGTCAGTCAAACTAAAGAAATTCCCAAACAAAATTTGTTAAGATAGAAATAGAGATAAATTTATAGAATATAGACAGACAATTCATTTCCAGCATTATTGCACATGATATTTTAAAAAAGAAACAATAAAATAAACAAAAAAGGCCCAGTCCCATATAGCAGCCAGGAGGGCTCTGGTAAGAGTTGTTGGGGAAGAGGGAAAGTTCCTTCTTTCCAGCAGCTGTGAAGAGAGGTTATGTTAGATGACTACTACCCAGAGTGATATAAAAGAAGGTGCAGGGCCCAAAGGCAGCAAGCTTGCAGCAGGAGGCAGTAGATGCTGGACTTTTCAACATGGGGTGTTGCCCCTGGACTTTTCTTTGTACCCCCCAACCCTCAATCAACTATCATATCAGCCTCCTTCTCTGGCTAGTAGGTGTCCAGTAAATATTTATTTTGTGTTGCATTTACTACTTAGTGATCTGTAATCTGATTGAATAAACATCCATTTACAATGAGGAAACAGTACTCTGAAGGTCTGTATTTTTTGCCATCACACTGTATCATCTTCAATTTTAAATTGCATAGGTCCCAGCCTGCAAGTCATCTTTCTTTATACCCTCTAAATTCTCCTCCCTGTGTTTTATGGCCACCATTGTGGTTCTTGTCCTATGGGTGGATGGAAAGTAATGCCTTCTAATGCATACCTCAGTGCGGTTCTGTAAGTCTGTTGCAAAAGGCTATAAAAGTTCATGGTCATCTCTCTCAACTGAAACCTAGGCACACCTCAGATCCAGGCTAAGTAGTTTTATTTCTTGAATCCATTACTGACTATCAAATATTTCTTCCCAATATATCACATCAGTTCATTGCTTATGAGTTTGAAGGGAAAAGCGGGTAACTTTTTTCATTGCAGTAATATTTCTTTTGCAACATAATTTACTGTGTTCAAAATGTTTTTTCAGTGTCATTACTTTTTTAAGAGGAATGATTTTGGTTCTTATTTATTAATAGACTGAGTAGGTGCACTGAGAGCACAGATAAAAAAATTTCTCATTAGTAAGATCATATTGGTATGGAGGTTAGGTTTAAGAAAATGAGTATTGTACTATAAATGGGTGTTTGACTAAGGTGATACTTGCGGTTATAAATCACTTCATGACTTTTCCTTGCATATTTTCCTTTCTGGATAGACATGACTTGCTTCTAAAGCCAGGAATGGTTTATTTGCACCTGTTCTGCTATGTTCATAATTTCAAATAATTGCACTGCAGTCAGCTTTGAGGCTAAAAAATTAACGTGGATTTAATGTGACTTGACATAACTTCTGGGGCTTTTTTAAATAAACCCTATAAATAATTACTCTTTTCTCCTCTTCACTAGTTAGTAACAAGTGGGTCAGCTGCCCTTGTTATGGGTGATAAGCAGAAGCTCTAATTAACCTGTCAATGTTTTTTGGTTTTGAGAATTCTTTGCCTTACCTTCTCTTTCCCATTTCCCATAGTCTAAGGTGAGCCTATCACTTAGAAATAGAAGGGATGGTAAAAAAAGGAAATATAATTAAAACACCATAAAATAATGACTGTTTCTACTTTGAGTAACTTAAGGATGGGAGTGAAGGGGATAGTAATAATATTAACAGAAAAGCATCAGAGAGGGAAGGCGCAGGCACTGATGCTACACCATAATTTACTGGTCAAAATATTTCTGCAGTCTCCAATACTCCAGTCTGGAACTGTTGGGCTCTGTTTAGCACCCCGTTACAGAGAGAAAATAAGATGTGGTTATCTGCATACAATCACTCTTAGCACTCCATAGATGTCTGCTGATGCTGTATCAGTCAGGTGAAGGGAACATAAGAGAGACAAGACAACAGACCTGCACACCAGAGCCTCCCATCTCTCCACCATGATGTGGCAAAACAATACGAGTGGCCCCTGCTATTGAGGACACAGCACCCCAAAGTGGCTGTACGGAATAGTAGCATTAATCCAACAAGGTGAGGTAACTTTTAGAGGTATTTAGAGGTTCCATAGATAAATAATTGGGCAGCAGACAAGAAGGTGAAGATTTAAAAAACTATGAGACTAAGGTGAAATGTGGCAATTACCAACAGCACACAAACGTTCATAAAAAAGCATATTTACTGACTTCAGCTCTGGAAGTGGGGCCAGTTCACTAATAACTAATAAACTAATAAACATTACTGCAGTTACTGCAAGTCATTTGTATCAGATTTTTGGTGCAAGGAATATAGCTTGATGAGATGTGGATGTGAAAAATCTCTTGTCAGCTATCAAAATAGTCCAAAACTATGCCTGCATGAAAGGAAAGAGTGAGAAAAAGATTCTGTCACCTGAGCGAGCTGACATGACAGGTGTCTTTTGAAATTAAGCTCTCATTTTTTGCTTGTTAGGGCTAAAGTACTAACCCCACTGAATTTAATGGCAACTCCCATTGACTTTGGTGGGATTTAGTATTTCATCTTAGTACAATTTTTATTTTTGTTTTTCTCCCTTTTTTCCCCTCTCCTATGGCTTCCACTCTATTCTGGAGTTAAGAGCCACCTCCATCAGGCAAAGACTCATAGACTCATAGGTCAGAAGGGACCAATATGATCATCTAGTCTGACCTCCCGCACAAGGCAGGCCACAAAACCCTACCCATACATATTTATAACAACCCCGAACCCATGACTGAGTTATTGAAATCCTCAAAAATGAGATTTGAAGACCTCAAGCTGCAGGGAATCCACCAGCAAGCGACCCATGCCCCACGCTGCAGAGGAAGGCGAAAAACCTCCGTGGCCCCTGCCAATCCGCTAGATCCTTTGTAAAACTCAGCATAAACAGTGTTTTCCTGTTTCTAGCTTCATATCACTCAGGGAGAAAATAAATTAGCATCTGCAAGCAGTGTAGGGCTTGTTTTAAAAAATTGCTCTCAAAACCCCTGCAGAGAATATTGACTACCCTGAACAAGAGAGTTGAGAATTTTGTTCGAGGCTATCAATGGCCGGGAAGAAGACTCTATTCACATACTTCGTTTTCTGTACAAGAAAAGTAGAAAAACAACAGCAGGCTCAGTGGAATTGCCACAAATCTCCATATTTATTTATTTGTTTGTTTGTTTGTTTGTTTATAGTCTCGTCTCATCTGTTTATGCACATATCTGTTTTTTCTTATGATTTATTTTATGCTACCTTCATTGTCTTCCTCTTCTGGTTTATGCTGAAGTTTCAAACTGCTCACATACTATATTCAATATGTTTTCAATTAGTGGATTTCGGCTAAGATGATGAGTTGCTCATGTAAAATGCTAGTGGACAAGATTAATATTGGGAATTATTGTGTGAAATGATCTTTAGACTTTCTTATTTTGGGTAGATGATGGTAAACTATACATTATTTTTCTCTTCTCTCTTGCTTCAGGTTGAGGATTTTAATTGGATTTGGGGTTGGAGGGCACAGATATCGTAACTGGACATGTATAAAATAGGAGAATACCGCGAGATATTTGTGTTAATTTCCATCTTACTGGTTAAAAATTTTGTAATAAATGTCTGAATTGCTTTTGCTTTTGGACTGATGTGACATTCACTAAATTTTTTAATCTGGGATTCTTTTAGCCATTTATGGAAACTGCACTGCTGTCAGAATTGTGATTAAGACCTATCACAACATTTAGAGAGTGAACTGGGATATATATCATGTTTTGCAGCTGACTGCTACAATTCAGTTAAATAAAAATTCTATTAAAATCCCTTCTGTGGCACCCATATTTTGCTTCCATATTACACTTGGAAAGTGAAATCAGATTTGGAATACATGGGTGCAATTCCATTGAAGTCAATAGCATTGCATTCAGGTGATATTTGTCCGAGATTTTGTTATGATAATTTAAAAAAAAATTGTCAGCATTTTTATATCAACAGTAGTCATAGCTACTCAGTAAGTAAAGTGAAAATTCCATGGAACCCATTTATACTTAATAGGAATAAAGATGAACCTGTTTGATGAAATACGATGAAAATTTCCACTTCTAGATTTCACTATAGGATTGAGGGTTTTTCTAGTGTATTCTTGCAGTCTGTAGACTGCTTTTTCAATTATAGTGAATCTCTATAGTTAAGTGATTCTTTGAGAAAAATTGACTTCACAATAACAGACCCTTATTGTGTTTGAAGTGGTTGTGATTTTTTTAATCACTTGTATAGTGAATGAGAGTAATGATACTCACAAATGCTTTATTTTGTTCCATATAGTATCATGGATTATTTTGTTAACTATTCAGAAAGTGCAGTGTGCTTCAAAAATAGCATGCTAATTTAGCATGCTTTTTTTTTAACTGCATACTGATGTCCAGTTGTGAGAGAGATGATTCACTGGGTAATTTTGAAAGTACCTTGAATTCTGTTATAGCAAGAAACTACAAGATGTGAAGATACAGTGGCAAATCTTTGCTTTAGAAAGGATTTGCATTATCTTTCCATATTGCTTTTCTTGATTACATGTTTTAAATCAAATTTTGTATATTCTGAATGCCAGTGAGTTCCAAAATGTGTGCAGTACTTGAAATTACTGTATGTATGTGTATGTATGTATGCTGGAACAAAGCACAGCAGATCTTCTGGGTTTTGTTGGGTTTTTTTAAAAAAGTACTGCCCAGTACAATTAAATTCTCAAAAAACACAATTTGCAGAACATGTTTTATCTAATTTTTATGTATAAATACAATAGCACAGAAGGGATTAAGGGGAAGATTTTCAAAGGTACAAAAGGGCAGTAAGGTGCCAATGAAAGTCAATAGGAGTGCCTTTGAAAATCTCTTTCAATGTCCTTTTTTAATTCTCTGTATGATGGCCATATTTTGTTTGATTGTGTGGCACCTGTGCTTCTCTTTGAACACTGGGCAAAAACAAGTGTCAGCTTTTCAAAAAAGTAGATGTTTTGCAGGTTTAAAATACAACTTGTGTTTTTACTACAGTTTTTCTTAGTATACTCTGCCTGTTTCAGAAAGTTACTCAAGAAATCAGTTATGATGCTAGGGCTGCTATGGATCAAGAAAGTGAATCAGCTGCTGCTTCAGCAAATACAAAAGTAGTCTGAAAGTGAGGTAGAGCTTACATGTGGTTCCAATATAAATATTAATAAACTCAATAAGGGAAAAATTCATATTAGCAGTTATGTTTATACAGTTGTATTTATACTAGTGACCAATACCCCATCCCACACTGAAACTATAACAAAACAAAGTATATTAAGAATTGGATATTTTATCTCTAACCCTCCAGCAGTACTTAATTCTTTCTAAACAAGAAAAAATATGGTGTGAACAATGTAGTTATGGAGTACATTGCCAATGAGGGAGGCATACTTCCATGCAGATGTTAGTATAAAATATTTATTGGTGATTGTACACAGAGATTAGAATCACAGTAGAAGTGGCTGGTATTACAGCATATATCACAGAAATTTACACACATGCATAGAATTGACAGTCAACTAGAATGTTTATATATTCAAAGCTGGCAGGAACCCTGTGCATTCAGCTTTCAACTGGAAACCCTATATGTCCAGCTGTCATTCTCCATGGTGCCTGGGAATTTGGACCAATCACAGCAGTGCAGCCACTTGTTCTGAGGCAGGAGCCATTAAGTAGTCACACTCTGCTTCCTTGCTGTTAAACTACCCATATTTCTCTAGGCCATGTCTCATCCCAAATTGTCCTCATTACTCATTTTCTATTGCTGAAAATGGTCTTTATGCTGGCTCATCCCTTCTAATAAAATTAATGTGCATTCTTCCTCTTTTGCCATACTTCACCTTTCAATTTATGCAA
Organism: Mesoclemmys tuberculata; assembly: GCA_007922155.1. Classification (NCBI taxonomy): domain Eukaryota; kingdom Metazoa; phylum Chordata; order Testudines; family Chelidae; genus Mesoclemmys; species Mesoclemmys tuberculata. The sequence continues at coordinate 8,302,128 of ML677085.1, forward strand.
CATCTTTTCCCTGAGGGTAATTATTAGGTTGCTTTAATTTGCAAACTCAGCCTGTCTATGCATTTCTAAACAATAGTGATCCAACGCTCAGCGAAATCATATAATCTGCGTTTCACATTATTAGATTTTAAAAATATTTAACTTCTATCCCCAAACTATAGTTCAAATCCCTTTTGTCAGTGACATCCCAGTCTTAGCATTTCTCTTCTAGCCTTCAGTAGTCATTGAGAGAATGAGTCAGTTCACTGTAACACTTAACCATTGGTCAGGGTGCACTTGAGTTTTCCTGTCCCATATTTTTCTTTTCTTTAGCCTACCTAACATCAACTAAGCCTAAGCTTGTCAAGTTCCTCTCTGAGCTCCATAGTTGCCATCTTCCTGCCAGAGTACTTGTTATCTTTCTAAAATTGCATGCAATTTTTTTCCCCCTCAGAAAAGAAGTTTCTCATATCACAAAACACTAGTTTTTCAAATCTGCTGTCTAGAAAGGCTGGGCAGCTTTTTGCTAGTTCCTATCTATAGAGAGTTTATTTTATGGTCTTTCAACTGTCTTTTCTTGGAATAGTAGAAATGTGAAAATGCATTCATTTGGGTAAAAAATGCATGACTATGTCTCTTTGTGTGCACTATATTTAGAGTGCGGCTATCTTTACCTTGACCCAAAAGATCTGTTTGAGATGGTATATCTCCGGTTTAAACTAGAATTCCATTTTATTAAAATAGATTTCCAAGATCCTGGATGAGGATAGATTTTAGGTCTGTGTTTGATAGGGAAACCTCACATTAATAGCTATTCAGTGATCTCTTGGGGATTGATGAAGATAAAGTGACCATGCAGATTCACTTCCTTCTGTCTGGAATCTTTGATACCATTGACCATGGAGATGTGGTTTGACATACTGCAGATCATAGCAGGGATCAAGGAACTTCTCTATGTGACTTTGGCCTTTAATTTTGGAGCAGACCAGAAGGAAGTATTGTTTTCATGTTCTGAGGGCTCTCATATGTGAGGCTGCATTGTCGGCCTTCTTGTTGAAAAGTTATATGGGGCTATAAGAAATGATATGGTGTTATGGGCTGGGATGCCTGCAATATGAAGATAATGTGCAGCCATGAAAACAGAGTATCACTGTCTTTCACTGAACCTAGACAGCTTTCTCAGTGTCTGAGATAGATATCCAAACAGGAGCTTAACTGGGTCCAACTCAATTTCGATAACACAGTTTGCTAGATTCTGGAGAACAATTGAAGGGGAATGGCAGAGATGTTATTGGTACTTTCAGCTAAAGGGAACTGGCCTGCTTTTGTTATTCACATTGGCTGCATGCCCAAATAGTAGCAGTTGTAAAGAGAATATTCTTCCATCTACTCTTGGCAAGAAGGTTGTTGCAATTCTGTCTTTCAGATGTGGCTCTCACCACTGTTATCTGTGTCTTTGTCACCTTGAGACTGGATTTCTGCAGTGTGCTGTACAAGGTGCTGCATCTGAAGACCACTGGGGAAACCTCATCTAGTTCAGAATGCAGTGGTCGTGCTTCTTGCAGGGAGCACTGCCTCCGCTGATCTGCACTGGCTGCTGATTCATTTTCATGGCTTTCCTTTTGACTATACAGTCCTCAGTGGCGGATGACTGACTCCCTTTGAGATGACATTTCTCCTTGTGTGATGTCAGTTGCAACCAGTGAAGGGCTTTCAATTCTGGGCAATACAACATGTTCTGGAATACATTAGGCAATTAAAGGTGGCCTCTGCAGATGATTGAGTGGAAGTGTTCTGGAGGAGGAAATAAAACATAGGGAATTGTCTGGGGTTGCTCAAATTAAGGGAAGCAGGGCTACAGTGAGTGAGCGATCTGGACAGTTCCACTGAGTTGGTTTTGCTGTTCTTATAGTTGGCCACCAGAGGGTGCCAGAGATCAATGCAGACAATCTTATCTTTTGAAGAGAGCTCAAGTGAACAACATTCTTGTGACTATTTCCCAATCAGTTTCTTTTATATAGCAGAGAATAAGGTTAAGATTGTGAAAAATTGTCAGTTTGGATTTACCTGGTGTTTGGTTCACACCGCTATGAAGAATGCTCTTAGTTCAAGTTTGTATGGCCTAGAAAACTTGAAGCAAACTGAGAAAACTGTTTTTTCCATGAAACTTTTTTTTATTGTTTACTTGAAGGTTTTCTCTGGGGATAGGAGTTTATTACAATAGCCTCCTCCTCTAAAGGTCCTTGGGGCCAGTCAGCTAGCACACTTCTCCTGTACAGAATAGTTGCAGTGGTTGGCTCATTGGTCTGCTGGACCTATGCCTAAGTCCTCCACTAACATCATTAGGGCAGTGAATGCCTGTCTCCCTCAGGATTAAGAAATCCTGCTGCCATCCCTGTGCTGCCTTATAAAGGTCTTTCACCTTTTTCAGGAAGCTTATATAACCCAGGATGCCCAATCTGGTAGTATTAATTTCACATACCTGGGTTTAATGCGAACCTTTTACTCAGCACTACATAGTTTTCAGCCATTCTCTCTTTCTGTTTTGCATTTATACTGAGTATCTAATTGAAACTGTGATGTAGTGATAATACAGAAATACTAAGAATTGGTGAAATGAATATAAGGAATGTATAAATTAATAGTTATGATAGTTATTTTTTGGAAGCTCACTCACTAGTCCTGAATTAAATATAAATACTGTATGCTATCATGTGCACTTAAATCTGTTTTTTTAAAATCCCAAATCAATATTAAACCAATATTCAGGGATGAATTTTCTGCCTTAACAATACAAAAATGTGTCTGGGGCAAGAAACATTGCTCTTCAAAGAACAGCTTTAAAAAGAAGCATGAATCAAACAAGAAATTTTAAGATAACTCCTCCCCCATTTTAAATCTTTTTGGCACCATCTTAATAGTGTTTTGTGTTCATAATCTCTAGGTCCTCTGACACCCTGTTTTCATGGCATGTAGTCAAAGCACTTTGAGCTGAGTGAATAGCTGCTTTTTTTTTTTTAAGAATGCAGAAATTGGAATGTTGCACCACTTTAAAAACAAAATTTGCACTGCTGTGTGTTGCCGCTTAACAGACACCACGTGGGAGCACCTTATGGAAGTTCGTCTCAAGTTGCTTCATGACCTCCCTGCGTCTATTCAAGTTATTTAGTAAACACACAAGACTTCTGCTACAAACTGCGTGAGTTTAGCATAAAGCTGCAAGTGGGTGCAGTTAATTACAGCAAATCTAATTATAATTTATAAGAGCATTATAGAACCCCTTTTTGTATTCTTTCAAATGACGTGCTTTTAAAAAGTTAGGTGAGGTAATATCTTTTATTGGACCAACTTCTGTCAGTGAAAGATACAGGCTTTTGAGCTACACAGAGCTCTTTTTCAGGTCTGGGGAAGGAAACAGAGTATCTGAGCTAAATGCAAGTTTGAAAAGATTGTTAAGCAGAAGGGAAAAGCATGTTGGAGGTGGTCACTTGAAATAAAGTGGGCAGTTGGGGGTTAGATTGTTATGCATACAGGGTTTGAAATGTTAATTAAGGGTAGTAGGCAGTATAGTGTATTAGAAATTGTTGTCCTCAGCCATAAAGCTAATGTCCCTGTTAAGTCTATGATTTTTTGTGTCTATCAGAGTTTTCAATTTAAGTTCCCAGGCTTGCCTTTTGATTGTGGTGTGCAGGTTCCCCTTGAGGACAAGTATTGAAAGATCAGATATGGAATGATTGCTTTGTGAAAAGTATTTGCCCAGGGATGATATTATGGTTTTTGACTTTTAACATTTTTCTGTCTGAGTTCATTTGAGAGCATAGTGTTTGTCTGGTTTCACCCACAGAGTTGTTTTAGGGGCATATAGTGCACTGCAGCACACCCCATGTTGTGATATGCTAGTGTAGGATCCATGAATTTTGAAGGGTGTGTTTTGGGTGGTATTATTCATTGTAGCAGTGCAGATATGTTGGCATGTTTTGTATCTGTTCTAGCAGGGCCTAGTGCCAGTTTGAGTTGGCATGTCCTGGTCTATAGGGTGTTTGTTTCTGATGATGAGTTTGGCGAGGTTGTGGAGTTATCTGAAGGCCAGAAGAGAGAATTTGGGAAAGTTGTCTTTCAGGATGTGGTCCCCATCAAATATGGGTTGTAATTGATGATATCCCCTATAGGTTTCTATGAGTTCTGATATTCCTTCCGTGGCCAGATATGATCTGTCTGCCTGGATTTCCTTGTTTGGGAAGCATATAGAAGGTTCCTGGAATGGGTCCAAAGGGGATTGGGTTGTAGAGTTTTTCTTGGATATTTTGGGGAAGGATTTGATGGTAACTTTAAATTCCCGTGTGAATTGTGGTGAGGGCTCATCTCTGAGTTCTTTGTAGTAGGTGGTGTCAGAGGTGTCTCTTGGCCTTGTTGAAGTAGTCATCACGACTAAGGACTATGACAGTGCCCCGTTTGTCTTCCGGTTCGATCACTGTCTGATGGGTGGATTTCAGCGATTGTATAGCTATGCTCTTAGTGGCAGAGAGATTGTGTAGATGTAATATTTGTTGAGGATTTCAGTTGATTTTTTTCCTAAGCAATTGAACTAATGGCTAGTGTGTGGTTTCGTGTATTGGTGGGTGTCCAGTGATACGATAACATTTTCTTATGACTGTTGGTGGAGATGTGCTGGTGTTATGGGTGGTGTAATCTTTGTTGTGAAAGAATTGCTTGAGGCAGAGTTGTCAGAAGAATACTTCCGCATTAGTATGTTAACTGGTTCTATGGTGGGTCAGAAGTTCAGCCCCTTGGAGAGTACAGATACTTCAGTTCCAGTTAGGCGTAGTTTTGATAGGTTGATTATGTTAGAGCAGTGGTTCTCATCCTTTCTGAGAATCCACTTATAGTAATAATTATATTTATATTAGTGAAATACAAAACTAATATTGAAATACAGATGATTATTTAATTCTCTGAATTAAAGTATCATTATTACACTGCAGCAAACTTTAAAAAATGAACATGTTGAAAAGTAAAATATTTTAAAATATGTTTTCTTTTTCATCATTTCTGGGAATTAAGACATTTAAGCTTTCTACTAAACCTGTTGCTCCTCCCTTTGTAATCAAGACTGCAGTCCTGTCCTTCAGACATCAGACTCAGTTCCATGGTCATCAACTCCTGAGGTCACAAGCGCTGGATGGTGTTTTCTGGCAATGTGTATTATGAGTAGGAATCATCTGTATGACCTAGTTCCATAGTTTACTACATTGTTATGACAAATACCATGATTCCGAGGGGAGGAATCATTGAAAATTTGTAGATTGACCTAAAGAACATCTGAGACAGTTATGACTAAAATTTAAAAAATGGATTAGTGAGTTTGGGTGCCTCAGTTTTGGGTGCCCAACTTGAGGTGCTGTAAAGTGATCTCATTTTCTGAGGATGGATGCTCAGCACTTCCTGCAATAAGGCCCCTTTTGAAGTAGCTCAATTTGGGCACCCAAAGTCACTACTCACTTTTGAAGTTTTGAGTTTGTGAGTATTACAGTATCAGTCTTTGGAACGCTTCAGCTATGGTCATTCTATTTCTCACACTTATGGCATGTCTACACTATGTCCAGCTATGTAGCACCCTAGTGTAGGCACTTCCTATGTCAATGGAAGGGTTTTTTTCATCTATATCCTTGAGCAGCAGTGGCTAGGATGATGGAAAGGTTCTGTCAACGTAGCCGCATCTACACCAGGGTTAAGCTGGCTTAAATGTGGCAGTCTGGGATATGAATTTTTCATACTCTTGAGCAATGTAGCTGATCTGAATTTTAAGTGTAGACAGACTTAGTTTAAGAGGCATAAAACTAAAGAGCTATTTAGATATTTGTTGGGCAAATATATGCATACATATTTTAATGTTCTATTTATAATACCCATGAGTAATGTCAGTCTCAGATGCATGCCAATCAAGCTATTCCATATCAATAAGCATTCTTTATGTGTTATATATACACCATTTACATAAATTCATTTGAAAAGAAACAAGCCACATTCTTATTTAATTTCGGTGCACCTCCTCGTGGCTTCATTGGAGGTTGTATTGATGTAAATGAGATGAGAATTTTGACAAATTATGTAAGGTATGCAACTGTTAAACCCCTCCCCTCTCCTCCACCGCCTCTTTAGCTGTAAAATATTTGCACCATATTATGTAATAAAAATGGAAAAGGTTGTAGACAGACAGCAGAGTAGGAGAGACAGAAGGAGAGGAACAATAAATGGGAAATTAAAATGGGCAAAAATTAGGTGGAACAGGGTAGAAAATCCAGACAAGGCATTGGAAAGAGAATTACTGTTTTTCCTCACATGACCTTTTTTACTTTAATATAATCTGTTTTCTTCTTACAAGGTGGAAAGATGGCTGGGGAGAGGTAGAGAGAATCTTTTGCTGAGCCCCTCCAACTACAGTGGCAGATATTCTGTATTTCACACTAAACATCTTGCCTCAATATAGGGGCTTATGTAATCCCATCCCAAAGAATTATGTCTGAAATGCAGCTACTCTCCTGTGCTAGTGTCCAATGCCTAGTCTGGACATTTCCTTGTGCAAATCCCATGGGGAGGCAATGTTGCTTGAATACCTGGAGAGTCCTCTCCATAGCAGCTAGTGAGCTCCCTCAAGGGGGCTCAGTCAATACTACTCACAGAGCTGTGTTGCCAGGGTGGTGAAGGGATGGTTTCAGCTTCTGTGGTGGGTTTGAGTCTATCTATGGAACTGCCAAGCCCTTCCCATTTGATGTGATACTTCACAGAAGACTCCATCAGGGATTCTTGTTTTTTTTTTTTCCCCTCAGGACAGGTCAGTCTGTCTCTAAATCTCTAGAAATGAAAGAATGTAACTGAGGTTCATTTTAGGGCAGGGACAGTTGGCTTTATCTGGAAATTTTAATGCTAAATTTTCATGCTGTTTCTCACTGATTCTGAGCATCCTGGTGGCTTATAGATCACCTATTGAAACAGTTTAAAGTTCTAAGCTTTTTCATGGAGGTGTAAATAAAGCTATATTTTTTTTTTAATTCCCTAATTCTGCCTTAATATTCTAAATCCTTATGTGAGCAACTGAAAAGGGGTAGAGAGATGCAACGCTAGTGCATTCAGTACCTTCTTATCTAATGCTGTTTTGTAATCTGCTGCTTTCAACTCATTGACCAAGCAAAGTGAGGCCTAGGACTCAACTCAATGACATTTCTGTTTGCATTAATATGTGAGCAACAAATTCACACTGGGGAAAAACTGTGATCCATGTCTTTTTATTCAAAGTACATGTTGATGGAAATGAAAAGAAATGATCACAAATACAAAGATTAGTGGGAACTCATCGGCTTGCAGAATAATTCCTCCAAGCATAAGATCTATTTTTTCTTTTTCTTTTTTTTTTTAAAGATGCTTCTGAAAATGCACCTAGAATTTGTCATGCAAATTAACTCCTCTTTAGGAAGTAATATTTTTAGAATGCTTCAAGTGAAAGTAAACATGCTTCTTCTTCTAAAGACTTTCTACACATATTGTGCCATTTTATGAAAAAGGAAAATTGAGCTGGTCATTCTTGCCTTAATGTGAGACAAATGTTTTCCCAGATCAGCTCATTTAATTCTAAATTTGAAGCTGCTACACAAGCTGCCTTCCTAAGTCTTGCATAATATCATTTATGCTTAGAGGGCCTAATTTTTATGTCGAAAATATATCCCCTCTAGTCACATTAAAATTGTGTCTTTTGGTAGGCCAGTTCTGAACTTCAACAAAGTCGTGTCTACATGCCCTTCCTTAATATTTTGTCAAAGCAGGAAGTATTGTTTGACCAGCATTTGATTCCAGTAATTACAGGGAATCAGTGACTTTGTGATGCTTGTATAAGAGAAACTACTGCAGAGTTTCTTGAGAGGGGAAAAAAAGGACTTCTAGTGATCTTTAAATCCCATTTCAGCACAGCACATAAGCATGTACTTAAGTCCATACCTTTGCAGCAAAGCACTTGCTATATGTGGTTAACTTCCAATGGGATGGATTTAAGAATGTGCTTAAAGTACTTTATTGAATGGGGATGGATTTAAGTGGTGCATTCTTATACGCTTTGCTGAATTTGTGCCTAAACAATTGGTCAAGCAAATTAGGCCTAAAGCTTAACTGGATCGTATCTTTCTATTTGTCTGTGTGTCTTTCTGCTGAATGAGATGATAGCTCTGTAAGCTGCTCAGATACTCTGATGATGAATGTGTTATAAAACTCTAGCAAGGTTTTATTATGGCACCAGTTAACTTTATTAAACAGACTTTTATGAAGTTAGTTTTAGGAGGCACCAGTGCTTCCCTGTTTAAGTTCACTAATCAGAGAGCTCTTCATTGCTTCACAGTTGCTGAACTATGTAGGACAGAAGCAGACTTCATAGTTAGGTGCATTTCTTCACAGCTATGGCAACTACATTCTTAATAAAGGTGACTGGCTTTAGGAAGGCATTTTCATGACTCTCAAGCAAGGCATCTGACCTGAAATTTGTATTCAGGAACTACAGAGGGCAAGAAGCATTGGTGCGTAATCATTGAACCATCTAATGTTTTAATTGTGGTAGTACATGTCTGCTGTATCCAGGATACAGGAAAATGGTCAAAGCATTATCAAGATTATGCAGGCAAATTGTATATCTGCATGTAAATGACCAATTTCATATTTAATTGGCTATTTGCATTAACAAAAATCCATTTGCACATGCATTCGTAATAACCAGACATGCCAGTTTAAGCACACAATTTACCATGAATTTTCCAAAATCAGGTTCTGAATGTTTGTATATAGAGTCAGCATTGTGTCTGTGTGATTCAAAATAAAGATTTGGCAGGGTTTGTCTAAAATAAAGAGACTTGAAAATATGCCTCATGTTTATTTGAGCCAATGCTTTCAACAAATTCAGCAAAATTATCTAGTTTCCCCACAGTTTTCTTTATGAAACATCACAGCCCTCCCTGGTTTGGGATGGGACTACAAGAAAACATACTGAAATACTTCAAGAAATAGCCTGTTTTTTGGGTTTACTACTGCAGCTATAAATCAGAAGTACCAGAAATATCTCTAATATTCAAATAGTTTTATGCCCAATTGTGCAGCTTGGTGAACTACAAATAGTTCAGATATACATCTGAACTTCTGATTCAAATTAAACTCTGAATCGTCTTAGGTTCATTTAGCACTAGTTCATAATGTATCTTTTGATGTCTCCATGCTTTGTTAGTAATAGTACTGTAAGTTAAGTTAATAATGGTCTCTTGTCTCCAAATCTAGAGAGTCTTATGAAAGCACAGCAGCATATTAAGCATCTGTATACGTGAGAGCATTTGACGGGCTCCAGACAGCACAAAACCAATAAGTGACTTGGAGATGGGGCAAAGTGCAAAAGTCTTTCAGTGCACTTTGATTAGGGCTTTACTTACCAGTCCTCTCAAGTGTTGTGCTTGGGTGCATGGACATTCAGAATAGACTGCATTTCACACTGTCATTTTCAATTCATAGGCTAGTAGCACGTTGTATAACAATCCAAAAAAAGTAAAAACATACATGTAGAATGAGGCTTCTCCTTCCCTTCCACCAAACAAATTTCAGAGGTTAAGTGTCCTACTCGTTCGCTAAGATTCGCACTGCTGCCTCTTAGGGTATGTCTATACTTGAATTTTTAGTCATGTTTAAACCCAGTTGTAAATTCTATTGTGAACACTGCACATGTTTGCTTCTAGTTGTATTTAACTACTAGGAACAAACATTTGTGTCCTGCCTATACTAGCATTTAGAATTGTCATTGTTAATGCATATTAATACATGTAAAAACACATCTAAAACTTGAAGTTTAGACAATCTTTTTAGGGCAGACTCACAGGTATACTGACTTGCATCCCTAACTTTCTCATAGTTGAGCATTATTTGAATTCTGGTACCAAAATTAATCTGGGAAGTCATTTTTTTTTTATATAGTTGAGGCAGATTTCCCATGACCCATGACTCTCTAATAAACCAGCATTTTTATTTATGTGAGCCAATTCTTTCAATGCTTTTTGATTAGTGTTTTAAGAAAAAATCTTTTAAAAAAATTTAAAAATTAGTTCTTCCCCTTTGTTTTTCGTCTCCCATCCCATCCTCTTCCATTCTGTTAAATTAATCAGAGACTTCAAGGTGGGGCTGGGCACATAAACACTGGAAATACTACATGGAAGAGCTGACATGATATAACTAGGGTTATTCTCAATAACAAAGTACTTTGAGTAACTTTGTTACTCAATAACAAAGTACTAGAGAATATAGTGTGTGGAAAATCAAAGGCTGAAAAGCAATAGAACTGTTTAGGAAAAAAAAGCCATGAAATGTAGCAAAACCAGTGACTCATGTGCATTGAGGCCACCCCCACCATGAGCAAGGTATCAGAGTCTGAGTGGTACAGAATGTAAATAAGAAGAGACTTGATGATCAGAAGTAAGAGATTGGAAAATTCAGTGATCTGGTTGGAGGAAATTTTCAAGTTATGAAGGTAGAACTTGTAAGTTGAGACACAGGTTTCAGGGGTTCTGAATAAAACTGGTTGTTATGGAAGACAATAACCTAGACCTGAAGTGGGGGAAAAAAGATAAATCAAAAGGAGCAGGTGGCACACACAAGCAATCCCAGTTAATTGAGAAGGAAATAGAGCAGCTTGACTTACTATAGCTGTAGGCAAAGAGAAGTCTGAGTTGGTTGTGTTTAAAGCTGATAATTGTGGGCTTGCTTAAGTTGGAATATGGGGGGGGGGCTAATATTGTCAGAGAATCACAACAGTAGAATAATGTAGAAAAAATGTCCCCTGGGGATTGATTAATGAATGGAGATAAAATTTTCAAAAAATGTCAGATTTCGAAAAGTTTTCACACGCTGAAAGATGCAGTAGGCATTGATTTTGACATGCCATTACACACGTGTCTGTATCCTTAGGCCTACATGTATTTGAGAGCTGGCCCAACTCCCAATTTCAAAAGCGATTTAGGCACACAGAAGCCTAAATTTAATCAATGGGACTTAGACTCCTAAGTCACTTAAGCACTTTTTGAAAATGCTACCCCTCATCCAAGGAAGTTTTGTAGGAGACCAGAGTAAGGAATCACTTTAACCTGAAAGGTGGGAAGCTGATTTCCTTCCCCAGCTAAGGCTGACAAGTGAAGGTCGTACGTCAGGATTCCATCTTCATATCTCTATTTGTTGAAGTTGAGGCTCAAAGTAAGACCTGTATTTTATGAGATGCTGTATTGACAAGCTAGCTTCTGGTGAACATGTGAGAGGCCGTGGTGTTCTGTACCCAGAGCACTGCTATGCAGTCTAATTCAAAACTAAACAAAATTCCTTCTCAGCTTGATTTCAGTTTCTATTTATATCAGTTTACTCTGCATGATACATACCAGTGTTTTCCAACTATTTTTCAGCCCGAGGGCCAAACATCATATTTTATAAAGGTGAAGGTGCTACAACCGATACTTGGGGCATGTTCTTGGTCTTGACCCATTCTCATTGTGCTGGTCAGGTGGAGCAAAGGGACCAGGAGCCACCTGCAATTCCCTTAGTACAGGGTGCATCAATGGCAGTCTGTAGGAGTGACTGGAGTGGCTGTGCTCTGGCTATCCTCAGCGAACGAGCGAACTAGAGCAAGTTAGAACAGCTTCCAATCCAGGCTGTGGCCAAAAACAAGGGAAGCAAAAATGGTAGTTGGTTCTTAGTTTCCCTCTTCTGCTAAAATACACTCGGGACACATTTTAAATTCGAAATCAAGTAATAAGAACATCTGTAACACAGAAACACTTGAGGGCCATATATGGCCTCCAGGTCAGCGTTTGGACATCACAGTTAAACAGTTTTGTTTTGTTTGCTAGCACAGCATTTTGCTCTTTGTGTTTCCTAGCCTGTAATCCAGTTTGCCAGTGTTTGATAAAACTAATTGCTTTGCAACTGAACTGATTCATTTCAGAAGTTGTGTGGAATAGTTGAATTGGATGTGCAAGGGGAGAAATCCAAAGGAAAGAGAGATTTTTCCTATTGTTTTTAAACAATTACTGGGAGGGATTTCTCTTAAACTACATTTCTCTCATACCTAGTATGTGATGAAGACAGCAAATTTACTGCTGTTAGACTGCAACTAGGAGGTACATTTTTACCTCAGATTGGGGGGTTATTAAGCATTTAATTTGCTTTATTAAACTGGTGGATTTTCCAATTCTGAACTGAAACTAACTGTATATCCAAAGTTTGGGTTAGGTATGACAATCAAATTGAGGGTCAGGTGTTCTTGTACTCAGTAGTAAAAACAAATAGTCAATGATGCCTACTAAGGGAAACATCAGATTACAAGATAAAGTCCCCGGTTAATTTTTGACACACTGCATAGTAAAGGTATAAAGAAGCTCTCATATCAGCAGTTTAATAGAGTCTCTTGAGTCCATAGGCACTATTTCTTCCCTGCATCGTGATTGATTTGTGCTATGTTGCTGGAAGAAAGAAGCTCTAAAACTGATGAAGGCAGACTCAGGAGAATGATGCCAGTGTAAGGGGGATCCTCCAGTAGCATAGAGCCAACGTAACACTTCCTACTCCAATCTCCCTCCTTAAAGCTAATGTATGGGGCACAGTCAGAGGAAACAGGATGTTGACAAGACTTGTGGGGGCCATTGTCAACTAGCAAAAGTTAGAATAGACCTCAGGCTGCTCTAAATTGTGCCAGGGAACTCACCCAGTACACAACCAGCCCAGAGCCGGGGACTGCAATGACGTTTAGAAGCCAGCTTTGTACACCTCTAATTAATCAGTGTACCATTTGGCTGCAGCTGAGAATCTGGGCCATAATTTCATGATGGTCATTAATATGCATGCTGAAGAATCAGTTAAAATACATTCAGTTATATGCAGTGGACTTTGCCCCTTCGCAATGGCAACTTTCCACCATCTATTGCATTAATACTTTAGAAAGCGAGATTCAGAAATTCCTTAATATTCACTGACTAGCAGTGAATCTCACATTTGCAGCAGGATTAAAGTGAATAGTAAAACAATAGTGCAATAGGTCTTATAAATGAGATATATTTATTGCAAGGCTGACATTTTTTAAAAAGCAAAGGGATAGTAAAAACAAACACATACAAACTGAAAACAACCACTAAGGGATTTTAAGAGTGACAAAATGAAACGTTTAAATTATTTTTGGGGGCTTATTAAAGTTGCCATAGTACCTATATTAGCCACAAAAGGAGAGAGTTTAGAATGACTTCCTAACCTTTAGTATATACTTCAATATATGCGTGTATGTGTATAGTATATACATATACTAACTGCTAGGCATTTAAATCAGATTCTCATTGCTTGAATGCAGGATTTTGTAATTTGAATGCCAGGTTCTTTGATTACCAAAACTATATAATTTTTGAAGGCACAAGGGTTCATAATGGGACTGCACAAGTGCTTAAAGTTAAGGAAATGCAAAGATATTTGCAGGACTGGGGCCTTAATTTGGAATATATAGCTTGTCCGCAAAGCATTTTGTTGATGTGGTGGAATGACAGCACGCTATTTGGTCGTCTTTAACTTTCTATCTAGCTGGATTTTGGGGTTTATTTTTGTCACACCATTTATGCATTCCATTATTCAGAAAGAATGCAGGGAGTCCCTGTTTAGGGATGTCAAAACTGCCTTGTTATGAAAAATGTATCAGTTGCATATCATGCTATGATGACTCACTGATAAATGTTTGCCTTTTTATTAATTTTGATTTTGTTTTGATTTCTCACTTACCTGAAGAGCTTTTCAAAAAGTATTATTAACCATGACATTTACTTGCAACAAAGGCTATGATAAATAAATACAGTTAATGGAGCTGAAATGTTTTGTATTTTGGTTCAAAGCCATCAGTTCTCTATCAAATTACAAGTTGTGGTTCCTTCTTCCATTCTGTAGGTTAGATGTAGTCCAAGGGCAAATTATCCAAAGTACAATTATGAAATATAACTCTTGGGGAAATGTACAGCCTCTAAACATTTTAAAATATTAGTATATAGAACCTGATTTGCTCTTACAAAACTTACAAGTTACATTTTGAATAATGATTTAAAATTTATTTTTTCTACCAAAGCATTTTTTTTCAATAGGTGGATTTAAAGATATTTGTTCACTATCTTCTTAGATACTAAAATTTGTGTAGCCCTTGTTTATAGCAAATATACTTATTTGAAAAATAAAATGTAGTAATATTAAATTAGCATCACAGTATCTGCCTTTTCTGGCAGTTAACTTGCTCTTTGGAGGTTTTTTTTCTGACAGGTGTTTACTTTCTCTCGCTTGAGGCTAGAGAAAGTTCATTTTGTTCTTATGGGGTGAAGAGTTATTTGCTTGATCTGTCACCTTCTCAAAAGAGGATATAAGGCAGTGAAGGATAGTCATTTTGGAGCAGGAGGAAAATTAAAATAATACTATATCTTAGATATCTTTTTCTTATATTGTGCTGTAATTTAAAGTACCTATTAACTTAAAATGAAAGTTGTGATTTGATCTAAAGTCCTTTGAAGTTAATGGAAAGTCTCTATCATAGTTTTGGTAAATAACATGCTGGTAGTGGTCATCTAATGATGCTTCCAAGAGGCCACGTGTTCACAGAGTATAGAATGTTTCTTTCCAAAATGTGGTAGTTACGTTGAAAGCATATAATGCAATTTATTATGCTTTTGTCTGTTATTATATGCCTGTTTGAATGCTGGCATCCATAGTGCTCCATTCTGATTGGTGCATTAAAAGGTCCTGTATTTAATTAGTATGAAGAACAGCACATTAAAAATGCTGTCTTTTTAAAGGAATCTATGTCCAGATGAACAATACTTCCATCAAACTTTTCCCAGTAAGAATAAATAACTGCGTTCTATGACTCCAAGGTTTTGCTTGTGCTAAGTGCTGTTGGACAACATTTTTTTTCTTAAATTCAGTGTTATAGCAGATGACCCACAGTTAAAGTAGCCACAGTAATTTTTGTATCAGCATCGTTTCTGAGTCGGGTCCCTAACTTAAGCCATCATTATCTGAATATTGAAGTATTGGTGTGTCAACCTTTGTGGTTGAAGCATTTCAAGCTGATATTATCTTGTTTTTGTCCAATTAAGTTCAAAGTTTAAATATAGAGTTTTCAGACGTCATTAAAGCAGTGACTCCATGAAATTTTAACAGATGTGATACTTGAGAGGCTTTGTAGTGGCAAGCGATCATTTATCAGACAATACTTTGAGGCCTGGATTATTCTTCAGTAATTAAAAATTCACAGGGATGAAAAGATACCTTGTAAATATTTTATTCCCTTTTTCTCCCTAGAAGAATTTTAAAGACATTAATACTTCTTAAATAAGATTAGTAGTAACATAGGATAACTTTATAGTAAATACCGCTTTGTGTGGATATTACTTATGCAGCTCAACTAACAGATACTAGGTGACATTAGCATTATTTTAAAACTTATGAGTCCATATCTGTAGCAGTTTTAAAGAAGGTGAATATTTACAACCTCTTGATGGAAATGGAGGGGGGATATTTAAAATAAACTAGCTTATTTTGCTCGGGATCTTTTGTTGAGACTCTGGGAAAGTTTGATTGGAACAAAGCTAAACACCATAAAAAATTCTTAAAGTATAATTTACACAAAACAGTAAAAAATATGCCCATGATGACCTAAAAGTATCTTAGTTCATGTGCTTTTAGTAAAACAAAAATTTTTATATAGAGAGTTTACGCAATTAGTGTATTTTCTGGTTTGCCTAAATTCTAATTGTTTCGTTGGAGAACGTTGAATATGCCTCACATTTTTGAAATATTGAAATGATGTTTAAAATTCCTTCTTTCTTCTTTTGTGCTACCTTCAATATTTTTTGTACTGGTTTGTTTAATATGGTGCTTTACATCTTTCTGGAGGTTGAAGCATGTGGGCTGGATACACCTTGTGTTTTCTTTGGATAACAGTGTACAGTCAGTGGCAATAGTATCTGTCCACCTTGTAGTACAGAACTTGGAGCCTAGTCACAGACTGACAAATTGCCATCTGGAATTGCATCCATCACTGCATTGTTCCAATGAAGCCGGAGGATCAGTTTTCTTTTTTAAGGGTATGACCACTTTAATTTTAGCTTCATCATGTCTTCTTTGCTATCTGATATTTACTTCTCTAGACATATACCACATTTGATATATTAAGGACCAGATCAAATTCTAGATTGAAACCTCTTCCAATTAAGATATTTCTCTCATAAGCACATTTATTTAAAAAAAAAACAAAAAACTAGTTTGGACTTGAATGGGAGTATACGCTAAACCAAACGCAAACTGGTGACTGTGTAGGAGTGCTTATATTAAATTTTATCCACTTTTATTTTCATCTTGTCTGGCAGAGAACACTTGCTAATCAGTTTATAGAATTGTGGGTGCCCTTTTATACTGCTGTGAAATGGAGCCTCAGTTTTCTCTTTACCTCACTAGGAGTCAGCTTCTATGTTTGGAAAATTTCTTTCAGGGTTAGAGTAAGGCTAACTGGGGCTAGAATCTGGAAAGCATTAGGGACCCCCGCCCAGGCAGACGATTCTTCTGAGTTTAGACATTCCTTCTCTCCCTGCCCCAAGAAAAAAAAAGATTCCTGCCCCCATATAGTCTTAACTCTCTCCTGCCCTGAAATCTTCATTCTTCTTCTCAAGTGGCATCTCCCCACTTCATGATTAACCCAGCATGTGGCTGACCAGCAGCAGTCAATTGTTATATTATCAATGCTGCTGTTCCTGCTATGTTTATGCTCCAGTCTGGATCCTAAACATTCTTCCTTAATCTGCTCCTGATCTTAATTTATTACAATCATCTCTTTTTAAGATGAGCATGGAAACAATGGCTCACAAAAAGAGCCACAAATGTGTGCAATGAGGGCTACCTTTCAAGCCAGGTACAAGGGGCTCACTCTGCACAGAAATGTTCAGCAATGTTCTCCCCAAGAGGGATGTAACTATATGTAAATAATCTCAGCGCCCCTCATTGGCAGAGACAACGTAGCCTTTTGCGAAGGAAATAGACCAGAGATGAGGCAGAGGAAGCTTGGGATTCTGATGAAAGTGAGAGACAGTACCTCAGCGTGAATCTGGAGAATTTCAAGCTTATTTAGGCAGACTTCTTGCTGTGGCTCCTGAAGGAGTGCATTCTGGTGATGGAGCTCTGCCACTCTCTGTAAGAGGGAACGGTGTGCCCACCCATGCGGGGCCATTGTCTTTAAAGAGTGCAGTGGGAGAAGGACAATGCAATAGTCCTACCTTTCTTGGGCTTTGGGGATGGTTAGCAGCAGCACAAGCCTGGAGTAGTCTTTGCTCAGGAAGCAGGTAAGGTCTATAATGGGGTTTGGCCCTCGCATAAGAATACTTTGGGGGAAAGGCTCTATGTGCTCTCTACGAACCTTTCATGCACCAAAGCAAGAAGAGTCTCTGTCTGGAGCAGAGTTTGCACTGATTTCAAACAAGCTCTCCCTGATGGTGAGCTGCAGCCGTTAGCTCTTTCTTCTTGTAAGATCTTGTGCAGGATATAGATATTTTCTCTGTGAAGGAGCTCAGAGTTCAATAGAGAAGCATTGTTTTTCAGAGGCAGGTGAATGCCCTTTCAAAATCCCCTGTGGAAAATCACTGAGCCTGCAGAAGCCCCCAGAAAATGTACAGGAAAAGATATAGCAAATCTGTCCAGATTACCAGTTGTTAACCTTAAAGTCAGATCCTTCTAAGGCTCTACAAACACTAGAATGAGAATCGAAAAGACTTCCTTAAATATGAAGGGAAAAGAGTGGAAGGAAAGAATGTAAGCTGCAGCAGCCCAGTGAACAGTGGAGAAGGGGATATAATATCTAGACTGTGTTAGGACACATTTAATTCATGAAGAGGCCTTAGCCTTGATGGAATGAGTAATATCTTCACACAGGAATGAGTTGCTTGGTAGCTGCCTGGCCTTCACTTGAGACATTACAGCAAAGAGATCTTTTCCAGAGCTGATGCAGCTTTCAAATTTCTTTCTGCAAATTTGGAGATTCATTTTAATTTGTACATTTTGGCCTGATGATGAGGAATTCTGCAGTCTAATTTCAATATATGTCTTCAACTGGAATACTTATTTATTCCTTTTTGTCCTAGAATTACCGACATAAATTCTTAAGGGATGACAGGAAGAGAATACTTTATATAAACAATAAATTCCTTTGATATTATGTATATTTTAGCGAGAATCTTTTAATATTGGGTTTATATTTACCTTTTGGAAATATGTGAACATTAAAAATGTTGATAAACTGAAGGGGAGAGATGGGTATGTTTTGGAACAGTGGTTCATTCTGAAAGATAATTTCCCAGCTTGGACAGTGTTCATGGGATTAGTACTTCTGAGGCTGACAGGTTAATGTTAGTGAACTATGGCCTTCTACTTGTTCAAACCATGTTAGTTTTAAGGTTGTACACTATGTTCCGGAAGTGCTTAAACAGTGCAGGGGGCCAACTTCAGCCTGGTGTCAGAGAATCAGATAGGTTAAAAAAATCTGTCTGCGCTATAGTATTAGACAGGCAATTATTTGCATGCTAAAAACACATCTGATTCACATGGTATGTCCACGTTTGATGGCCACTCTTGAAGGCAGTAGTAGCAGGGATGTTTGATGACGCATGCATTCAAGGCTGCTCTGAGGTGGAACAACTATGCAGTGGCAAGGGGCCCAGGCTATTGAGCAAGTATGAGTATTTTTAATGACACTGCTCGTGTGTATGATGTGGCAGAGTAGGACCTCAGGGGGAGAGAGCTTCATGTGGAGGACAGCATCAAGCTCAGAAACTTGAACTGCTAGGAGGAATCCTACTGCCTAGCTCATTCCTGTACATTAAGAAACTTCCCCTTTGGCTTGTTTTGAGCTGGATGCAGCAACCTGTTCCCTGAGGGTTCCAGGGCCTTGCTAGTCTGGATTCTCCTCTTTTCTGCTGGAGACCGGAAAACAGCATTCCCAGTGTGAACAGAAAAAGCTTGAGGTGGGGCATGTATGGTAATGGGAAAAGGGAGAAGATTATGAAGGCTGGAAACAGAAGCTATAATAAGGGAGATTGGACTATGGAACGATAGAAGAAAATGAGAGTCCACAACATAAGGAAAGGGGAGAGAATACTTAATTAAGTAACGTTAGAGAAGAATAAGACCTAGAGAAAGCAGAGTAAAAGGGAGAGAAGAAAGTGGAAGAACTTGTTTGACCTTGTCATAACCATCTCTACAGTCACTACTGATTAAAATCCTCCAGCTCCTTCCACGTGTAAGTTTTGGAGGGAAAACAAAAGGAGTTCTTGAACTCTCCAGTAAAATGTAATAGAAGGGAAGCACAAAATAAAATCGAGATCCCAGTAACTTAGTTTCTGCCCACTGGAATGCTAAATAGCTTTTTATGAGGGTTGAGCTGATTCCCTTTCCCTGCTAGCCCTTCCCAAACTACAGTTAACTTAATTAGATGTTACATATAATTGAAATCCCCCCCCGCCCCATCTCCCCGGATTCTCACTGTTATTTCCATGTTGGACTATACCACCTTAAGAACAACAACAAAACCTAGTGCTACAGAATTAAAAAAAAAAAATTCTTGAAGCTCCCAAACACTGATAAAATATGCATGGAGAGGACAGCTCAGCAAGCTACATAGGTACATTGTTTGAACTTGAAAGCTGAAAATGTGTTTGACCTTGATTGGATCCTGGTAAAGTAATCACCACTATCACCCCAGTATCTGGGTATACGTTATGCGGAGGACTTCATATTACACCTCACCAGTGGTGAATGCATCAAGGAATTTTTGTTCCTCCTGATGATTTTGGAATCACTATGAGAACAATGTAGTGGATTGTCTGCTTTGTGCCTTCCCTTCTCAGAACCCTGTTTATGTAGCAGTAACAATTTTTTTTTTTTTTAGAAAAATTTCTGAACACTTTTATTGTCAACATAACATTTGAAAAAGTTAAAGTTGTTTGTTCTGCTTTATTGTTTTCATTTTGTGTGTTTGCAATTCAGATCTTCATTATGAAGCAGCATGCAGTACGAAATGTATTCTGTGAAGAGAAATAATGCCAAAATATATCTGAGTCTAAAGCAAAAACAGAATTGATTTTGATTAGTTGGAATATTCTTGTATGCACAGTTCATACTCTGTTGATGGACTGTTGTGTGCTGTGCTGGTCTCCTGTGGACTATGCCTATCATTCTTGGAAACTAAACCTATTCCAGTCTTGTCCTACACATCTATATGACATCTCCTTTCTCTCCAAAGCAAATTTCATACAAAATACAGTGAGATTTTTATCATTTATCTAATTTAATAATACCTCTGCTTTGTCTGCTGACCCCAACTATTTCTTACATAGCACTTTAATGACAAGCTATGAAACCTTCTGGAAAGCTCATCCTCAGAAATATTGCTTGCTTCAAAACACTTGGTTAAAAGACAACAGGTATAACAGTAAGACTGAAGTACTAAAAGATACCTTGGCAACATTTCTTGCACATTCAGTTCTTTATTATTCCTCCTCCCACCCTCTCCACAAAATGGACTGATAGTTAAAAATATTTACCTATGAGTCTCAAGAAGAATTACTATATCCTAGTTGTTGTTCATAATTGAGGTATTGAGGGAATGTTAATGGTTTGAGACACAAGATTTGATTAACATTAACAGTTACAGACTATTCTGTAAACTTAAATCAATGGAATCAGTGTTCTTTTTGTAAAAGTGATATAAATAACTATGTGGATTGCACTATTACTATTAAAATGCAACAAAATAGTTAAACTGTGGGGACTGACAAGACTGCCTTTTAATACAGTCTTTCATATAAAAATAAATCAAGTCATACAGTCTGATTTTAGTAGGAATCATTCAGGATGAGGAATTGTTTTTAAATACAGTATTTTAGAACAGATGACTCCTACCCAATCTCCTGAACACCTAGTACAGTCAATATTTTTCTTCTGACACATACATGCATATGGAACTGCCTGTAAAAGAAATTGTGAACAAATGGAGCTTGGGCCTTTCAGATTTTTCTTTTATTCTATATGCACTAATGTTCCAGTTATGCACATTAAAGCAACTGCTCTAATAGCTGTCAGTTTAACTTACTGTTTTTGAAAGGTTTGAGATTTTTATCCTTGGTGGTCAAAATCTTCTAGATACCCATAGAATAAATACAGTCTGAGCAGAAACAGGGCAAATTTCCCCACCTTGTTGCATCAGTGGACTTTAGTTTTGACTGGGATACGAAAGGGTAGCGAAGTCTCCATGCAGGTTCAGTCCTTGAACTCTGTGCAGAGATTGAAACTGCTTACAAAAGTACCAGTGTCCATAATAGTTCAAATTATCAGTACCATCTCTTTGATACAGGTGAATAAAATTTTATTGAAATTACTGTGGCCCTATGTAGTTGAATGAATTAGTTTCACTAACAGGCTACACATAACAATAGATTATTTTGTAATAAAAAATAAGTGATGCACAAGTGTCACTTGGCAGACTTACCTTGTGCTGGCAAGCGCTTTTAACTTCAATGTTTGCTGGAAAGAAAAGAGTTTTGCTGGTTGGCCACATTCAGTTTCTCCATTCTTAGTCCTACTGAAGTCCCCATGCATAGCATTTCAGTACTGTATACAGCATACATCCAGCAAAACCAAATTACATTTTTTATAAAACACACACATACACACAAAACATGTTAAAGTATTTCTGACATTTTTAAAAAATTGTTTATCCGGTGCTGTATTATTTCATGATATAAACCATAGTCAAACAAAGCGCTTAGGCACATGCTTACTTTTGAGCACATGAGTAATCTCATTGAAGTTAGGCATATACTTAAGTGCTTTGCTAGATCATGGCAGTGTGTCCAGTTGTGACACTTCCAGCAATACTCAAGGTTGTGAGATACCTCACCACAACTTGCCCATTCCATGAGGAAGTCTTGTCTGTACCTGCTATGTACGGATCAGCTCCCTGAAACCACCACCTTCTGGCAACACAAACACTGCCTTCCAGGCCTCCTCAGCCTTGCAGTCTGTTCATAGGTTAGTGATAGGCATTCACCAACCCGAGTCCTCTGAGCGGCCCTCTGGAGTGCTCAGCCCCTGTTCCTTGAACACCCATAGAACTCTGATTTGCAAAACATAATGAAGAATTGATCTCTTATCAACAGCAGGTTTTCTGGAGGGTTTGGGATTTTGTTTTGTTTTTCAAAGCTGACATGCTCTCTCCTCAGGAGTACATAATAATTCATAGTCAGTGGAATTCTAGAACAATGACCCAGCAGTTTAAGATGTTCTGATAAATGTAATTTTATATTGTAATTTATACATATATATATTTTATAAATGTTCATTTTTGTTCATTTTATTTTCCAATGTAGAACTCTTTTTTGCATAATATAAAAATGAAATGCATCACTACTTCTGACTGAAATTGATTTTTTAGCTTCAGATGGGAAGATTTTAAAGCTCACATCCAGTGTAAGAATGCCAAAAATGACAAAATATATTGGTTTTTTTCAGTCAAGTTATGCTATAAAAGGAAGAAAGCCTTTGAAAAAATAGTCTGGATGTAGTTCATAATAGAAGTATTTCATATTGAATAATTGTTTGTAGCTCTCCTATAGTCATTACTTCTAGGTGATCAAAACTATTCATTGTATTTTAATTAAAAAAGTCAAAGATTAGAGATGGAAAAAATATTCTGTCATTTTGCCCATCTCAAACATCTGATAGTAACTGCAGGACTAGATACAATGTAGAATAAAGACAATGAAGATTCAACAAGGGATTTGGAGGGACTACAATATCCGTTAGACATAAGCCAAAGGCATTATAACCAATTGTTTCCAGATGTGGTAACATATTATATTCTAACAGTTTCATTTAAGTGATTTCGAGTTAGGGATTTTATATTTTACAAAGCTTTACAGTAATTTTGATACTTTTTTCAATATTTGCCAAGTAAATTACACTAAAAAGGTTGACAAGAAGACTGAAAAAGTGAAATGAATAAAAATTAGAGGGTACTATAATCATCTTATTACTGGGAAAATAGCAACATGTTTAGCCAAAAATCTTACCAAAATGCAGAAGAAACTGATATCTCAAGTAATTAAATTTGAATATTCAGTATTTTCATAATTGACATCATCACTTGGCTCTACTCCCATACAACTGAACACCTAAAGGGTAGTCTGGAAGACAAAAGGACTCTGAAAGGTGGAAGGGGAGTCCTAGGCAGGGAAGGTTGCCCAGCCTACGTTTAAGAAACTGCTTGTATCAGCTAAGAAGAGTGAGACATTGCTATTTCAAGAGCTTGTTAGTGTGTAGAATTTAGACTATGACTTTGTATTTATTTCACTTATTGTCTTCTTTTAATCTCTACATTTGCCACTTACAATCATTTACAATTTATTTTTCTGTAGTTAATAAGCTTCTTTAATGTTGATCTTAACCAATGTGTCTTTGAGTGAAGTGTTTAGACAAACTGTTCAGTAACAAAAGATAGTGCATATTCCTTCCACTTCGAGGGAAGGGCAGATTGGATAATAATCTTCACTGGGCAGGCTTTTTGGCCAGGGTAGACGGTGTGGTCCTGGGCTGAGAAGCCAGTTGGAGTTTCTTTATTGTGGGTTCCTGAGTGGATGAAAAGCATTCATTGAACTGCCTGTGTAGGGCTGTGTAAGTGCAAAATCTGCCAGGGGTTTGTGGCTTATTACAATACCACAATGTGAGAGGGCTCAGTGGTATCTCAGCTACCATGTGGTACCTCAGGGGTTCTGTATACCGTCACAACTATTTACACCAGTACAGCTAAATTTTTTACAGTGTAGCTTAACACCAGTTGAAACTGGGGTAGGTTCCAGCAGTACAAATTACACTGCAGTAGTGTAAATTATGTTTGTACTAAATATTAAGGTCTGGATTGGGAAGCAATTTTATGCACCAAAGGGCATAAGGCAAAACCTACTCTGAGATTGATTCTGTGGGTGGAAGGATCAAGAGTCTATGGTGCATTTAATAATGGGGTTGATGCAACATACTCTGCTGTACCCACTTGGCTCAGAGCAAGAACTGTGAAGAGGCATGTCAGAGTCACAGTTCTTTCAGGACCTTGTCCACCCTTGGCACAGTTTTGTGTTCCACCCTTTAACAGGCTGAGCTATAAACTCTCAATCTAGTTTGGCTAAGGCTCTAGCCTTGAGGAGCTGTGGTCTGAACTACCTTGTCTTGAGAGATAAGATTAACTTTAGAGGCATTTGGCTTCAGATAATCTCCATCTTTTTATGTTGTGTCCCCCTCCCATTGGTTTCTTTGTGGTTTTTTGTTTAAATTTTAACCATTACAACTATCTATCATTTTAGCCTCATCTGGTCAGCAGGAAGTAAGGGGTAACTCACATCAGGTACAAAGGAAAAGAGAAATGACAAAATCCATAAAACTAACGTTCTGCAATTTCCCATTTTCTGAGAAATTCATAAACTGCATTTCTGCCATTGTATGGTGATGAGTAAGGCTATATATTACTTGCAGGCCTACTCACGTGATGGCATCTTCCTGCAGTTACTGCTAGCCCTTCCTGAACTCCTGAAACTAGAGAAAACTCAGGCAATGGGGAGGAAGAAATTCTCAAGGTAACTCTACCTATGTTACAGGGGAATGGAGGAAACCAGCTCTGCAGTGTGTAGAATTCAGTTGGTTTCTGCTTCCCTGACTTTCTGTTGCGTGCTTCATATTAGGTTTTAGGGACAAATTGTAATATAGTTAGGATACATCTCTGTGTTGACTCTTTAGTCTCCAAATGAAATCAGTATTGCCAAATCTTACATTTTTATTGCAAACCTTGTGATATGGTGTTTTGCTTAACAGCCCCCAGTCCCCCCAGCTACTGGAAAAAATAGATTGCATAAGAATCTCAGCTTTCATTAAAAAAATCAAGTTTCTATCCCTCATGGTTGTAGAGAAAAAAGTGAAAACATAAAGCAAGTGCACCATAAAGGCTCAGAAAGCATAAACTAGTTAAAAAGAACTCAAAATGTATTCTTTTAAAATACCATTATTTTAAAGTGGTTTTTGAATGCTTGGGGTTGGCCACAGTCAATTTCTTATTGTTAATCTGAAATTGTGTTCTCTCCATCATCTGATTCTGGAATTCATAGTCTTTATTTTTTCTGAATAATTATATTTTATTCTACTGGACTTATGCTCACTATCATACTGGAAACAAATAGGGCCCTTTTGTGCCCTTGAAATAGCCCTGTTGCTCTCCATTGATGATGATCAAAGTTGGGTTTGGGTGACCAAGGACCCAGTATGGCTCCTTAACATCTAACTTTTGAAATGTCAAGTATCAAGACTATATTTAAGTTATTAATAATAAATATTTGAATTAACGTTTCCCAGTTCCCATTTCTGCCGAAGAATTTAGAATTTA
This sequence comes from Mesoclemmys tuberculata, assembly GCA_007922155.1. Classification (NCBI taxonomy): domain Eukaryota; kingdom Metazoa; phylum Chordata; order Testudines; family Chelidae; genus Mesoclemmys; species Mesoclemmys tuberculata. Next base: position 8,327,647 of record ML677085.1, read on the forward strand.
AGGCCACGATCCTGCAATCTGAAGCACCTAAGCAAACCCTAATTTAAATCTAAAAAAAAAATTAGAGGAGATATTTACTTCTTGCATCTTTTCTGTAGTCGTAGGTTCATCGTAACTCTGGCAAGTCATTTTTTTCCCCTTACTGACACCATAAGAAGACTACATTATATTTTGGTTTCTGAAATGAAGCTGTGATTTGATACTAACCCCATTTTAGCCCTGCCATCTACCTTGTGATAGCACAAGTTTATTCTCATCAAATAATTTTGTGGGTATTGTAACGGGGTGGACTAGGCCCAGAGGCCCCCAGCTGGAGACCTCACGGTCCTGCCACACCCCATCCCAGAGAGGAGCAGAAGGGCCTAGAGTGGCTGTAGGGGAAGAAGCCAAATGGGCCAGGAGGGCCACACAAAAATGTGTAGCAGAGACAGAGTTAGTGGGTTACTGCCTGGAGCTGGAAGAGAGAGGACCAGGTTCTTGGCTGGCTGAAAGAGCAGCCAGACCATGGACAGCTCAGTGTGGGCAGGGATCGGGGGAGCTAAGAAGGAGCTCCTGCCCGGCTACTGGGACTGAGCAAGGACTGAGCCCAGGGAGGACTGCAAGAAGACAGTGTCTCCAGGGAGGAACCCCTGGAAGTATGGTCCCATACCAGGGCCGGGAGAAGATAAAGACTGTATACACTGGAAGGGGTTTGTTCTGTTCCACCTACAGACCATGTGTGTGACTTGGCCAGAGGGCTGAGTCACTGAAGATGTGCCAAAGAAACCATCGGCCGAGGGGGGGGGGTGCGCTCGTGAGAGGTGGGTGCCACCCAGTTCCATGAATTGAGTGGCATGCACTCAACCAAGGGGCATTTGCATGAGATGGGTGCCATACCATTATCAAAAACTGAGAAGCTGCAGGCATGCGCACTTGATCAGGGGGCACTTGTGGGAGGTGCCCACCCTGTTACAGGCACTATTTGACAAGAGCAGTGTAAATCAGTATTAAACCAGAGAGCTGATTTTTTTAAAAACACTGTGTAGTAAATAGCATAATAAGTGATAACATACCTACATTTGAGTCAAATAAGCGTGTCTTATTTTCAATTTGCTACTTGTCTGATTGGATTTCATGCCATTAGCGAATTGAGTTGAGACCCCTTCATGGTGTTGTATCCCCTTCAGTAAATGGATTCCAGACTGGTAAAGAAATTGTTTGATTCCTTTCGATAGTTTCTTATTGACTTCAGCAAAAGTGTCTTCCTGTGCAGTCTGAAAAGTGAATAACTATCATATTATTTCTAAGAATAAAATATGCTTTTATTCACTGCTACAGGAAAAGCAATAATCTTTTTACTCTTTGCAGATACACTTTTCTGCTACAGTACTTGAAATATTGTGTCACTCCCATAAAATGTATCTTATCTAGTACTACAAGGCCATCCTGTAAAAGTACCTACAGCCTGAGAGAGGAACTTGCTAGCAAAAAGTATACATAGACACTAGGGATGTAAAATGTTAATTGTTTAAATGTTACAGCTGAATACCGTTTAAACTGGGGGGGCAGAAGAGAGCAGCAGCTGGGCTGGCGAGGAAGCCTAGAATCCAGTGGGGGACGAGACACAGGGAAGCACGGAGCCCAGCGTGGGGGGGTGAGAGCTGCAGCTGGACTCGGCTCAGCTCCGCACGAGTGAGAGCTGCCCAGCTACTGTGGCCAGGTGTGGTGGGAGCTGCAGCGAGGTAGCTCTCACTTGGCAGTGAGAAGCCAAGCCCAGCAAGGCTTCCACCCCAGCATTTAACCATTTAAACATTCGATTTTTAATTAAGCTAATTTTTACATCCCTAGTAAACACAGGTGCACTGGAACCTGAGTGATGTTATAGTTAGTACCAATGTTCATTTTCAGACTCCCGGAACCTGGACTTCAAGTGTGAAATAAGCTTAAGCTCATGTTGATATTTTTGTCCGCATAACATACAATAAAATATTTCAGGGGCTTCAGGGATTGTTCCATATTCTCCATTTAACCTAGCCCAAGTTCAAAGGCTCAACATCAGGAATTCTGTCTGTTCGGCAGTGGTATTAGGCACATTATATATGAAATCTCCTGTCCCCATGGAAAAGAAGTGTAGATTCACATCACACTGCATTGTAATATTGAAAAGAAAATACAAATAGAATTCATAATATCTTCATATATTATGATGTGTGGATGCATTATCTGGAGGGGAGCTATTGAGTGTTCATCACGTTTGATAATCAGAGTGCTTATTTCAGTGCTCAGATTTGGACTTAGTGTATCTTTTGGCACCCACTTTAAAATCTTAGCTCAATTCTGTATTTTCACAGCTTCAGTTTAAAGAGTTGATGACAGAGATTTTAATAATGCCATTAACTAACTACAAAAGTGTATTTATTAGTCATTAAATGACTTCCATCAATTTTACACTCCAAAACAGGTGTGTTTATGCCTCAAGAACTATTCTGTTATAGAACATTTTAGGTAAGAAGCTGCTAAATCCTAGAAGCTGCACTTTTGTTATGCCTATGATTCATGTGTTGTCAGGCTAATGATTTTGTGTTTATTATTATTATTCTAACTACATACATCTATAAACAAAACAATTTCCTTTGGCCCTGGTGGCTAAAAGAACAGCACTTGCCAGAGAAAGAAATTCTAACCTTTTTTCCCCCTTCTGAGTGGGTACACTCCTTACAGTCATCATACTAGCAACAGAAAAATAAATTCATCTTAGTTCATATAAGAAAGAGAATATGATCATTCTCAACATCTCAAACCCACCAGCTTTCAGTTAACTGAGAATTCAGCCATGGGAGCTGATAAGCAGTCCTGGAGACATGCCAGCAAAAGAATCTCTCAGATTTTTTCCATCTGCTGTACTGTATACTATATCTATGTTAGATAAAGGCCATTTTTTTCCCTTCCACAGATCAATTATCTTCATCCCTGGAGAGAAGCAGCCAAATCCATTAATTATTCCTGTTTCTTATGTCAATGAACGCAAGTGTAGTAGTCAGAAAAGCAATCTATTTTAAAATTTATTTTTGATAATCTCATCCATCAAATTATTTTAAAAGCTTATTTTTATAGTTCCATTTGTTCCAAAGTGACTTCTTTAATATTGGTTCCTTTTGAAAGAAACTAATGGTATTTATTTTTAGTAACTGGATTACAGTCAGCAGCATATGCACTTACAGCATGTATTTACAATTTTAAATATTTCTTTAAACATGTGAAGATCTTCACATCTCACGCAGCATGATGACATTGGTATGGGTCACATAAGACGTATTGCCAAAATGATATGAATCTCCTAGTTTTAGATTTAAAAAAAAAATCCAGGATGATGTTTGGCCATCTTTTCTTTTTCTTCATCATGATGCCATGAGATATTCAACAAGGTGGTGAAATGTAGCATAGAGTGAATGGGAGACATGTGGTTGATTGCTCTGGTCATCTGGCATCAACTATATCCAAAGGATTTTTTTTGGGTGGTGAGATTTCAGAGCCTTTTTTTAGGTCTTTTTTTCTTTTCTTTCTTAGAATAACCCCTTAGCCCCACATTATATTCCAGTGTCATTGAACTTCACCATGAAGTGGAAATGCCGATCTGTATAGTATGAAATGCATTTTGTATGATACTTTTTGCTGATATTCCTTACTTTAGACAGTTACAGTAGACATCAGGGAAGTCAACTTTTACTGTAGGAAACTTTTACTCCTAGCTGTAGGAAAATAACTGTGGTATTTCAGACACTATGGTGTGGTAACTATTACATACTGTTTAATGACTACTGTACCATCAAATCTCTTTTCATGAGCATATGAAGCATCAAAAAAGTTTTGCAGCAGCAAGATTAGTTGATGCTGAAAATCTTGAAACTGCTGCCAACACTACAATCCAACAGCAGAACTATGCAGTTAAGAAGAAGAAAGGAAAGAAAGAAACACTTGTTACCCTCTTAGGCAATGAAAAACTCACTTCCCCTCCACCAGTTATCTCTAGTTACTTTGTCTAGTAACCGCCCCCAATACCCACACTATGTGGTGATGACACTGTTATCTGCTGGTGAACCATTGTAAGCAAAAAGCTATTTGCATTTTGGTGCGCATTCTGAGACATGGCAGTGTGCCATTGGCAATTTATTACTGTATTGCAGAAAGAAATTAAAAACTATCTAGTATTTCAGCTGGTTTGCTTATTTAAGGTCTCAGTCTGTATTTTGATTCTAATATATAAAATCTGTTCAGGTGGTATTTCCTAGTAGAACAGATATTAGTGAGGTCACCTGAATATTTGAAGGTGTTATGCAGGTTTCCTTTGAGGAGGAGTTCTGAGAGGTCAGGTATAGAGTGATCACTTTGTCAAAAATGCTCACCCATAGGTGACGGTGGTTTTTTGTCTTTTATCATTTTTCTTTGTGGGTGCCTATAAGAGTGTAGTGATTGTTTTGTTTCACCCACATAGTTCTTGGTGGGACATTTAGTGCACTGGATAATGTATGCCACATTTTGTGATAGGCATGTGTAGGACCCCGGGATCTTGAAAGTTGTGTTGTGTGGGGTGTTGATCATTGTAGCAGTGGAGATATGTCTACAGGTTTTGCATCTGTTGTTCTGGCAGGGTCTGGTGCTGCTTTGAATTGGTGTGTCCTGGTCTGTGAAGAGACCAACAGAGAACTTTCAGACATTTCCTACTATGAAAAACTCAAAGAAGCCAGACACCACAATTTACCCAGGATATCACCAAATCCTTCTGCAAACAACTCCAAAGAGACACTGTAGAACCTCATCCCCCAGGAACCCACCCCTGGAACCTTAGACATGCTTCTCAAGATACATAAACAAAGGAACTCAGGCAGACCCAGCATATCTAGTTATGGCATTCTTACTGAAGGAATATTAGGACTCATGGAAATCATCCTCAAACCAGTAAACACACAAAAGGCCAGTTTCCTTCAGGACACAACCAACTTCCTGCACAAACTCCACAACATTAACAACCTCCCTCAGAATGCCAACCTTGCCACTATGGATATCACCAACATCCCCCACAATGAAACCTTTGCTGCCTGCCTCAAATACGTACAAGGTAATGGACAAAACTCAGCTATACACCCCAAACTCATCTATTTCATCCTCACCCATAACAATTTTACATTCAGCAACAAACACTTAATGCAAACCATGGGAACAGCCAGGCATACTAGGATGGCTCCCCAATATGCCATCCTCATCCTGGGCCACCTTGAAGAAGAATTTTTACACAAATGCACCACCAAGCCAACGATATGCCTAAAATACATTGATGATATTTTTATCCTCTGGACAGATGACCTAAATTTCTTCATGTATTTTTACCACAACTTCAGCAACCACCACTCATCCGTTAAACTCTTTCTAGAAGATTCCCACACTAGCATCAACTTCACATAATCAGCGTCAACAAAGGAATTATACAGAAAGCTGTATATAAGAAACCCATGGATCACCACATCTATCTTCACAGATCTCGTAACCATCCCAAACACTACTAAGATACCACAGAGCATGTTCCAAGAAGAAAGTACGGGATATACACCTTAACATACTTAAAACCACCTTCACAAAGTAAGGACATTCCACCAGAGAAATTGATTGCATAATGAAATGGCCATTCAAATCCCGAGAGAACCTCTTTGAATACAGAAATATTCCCCTGAAAGCTGGAAGACTAAAAAAGTTCAGCCATTTATGGCATCTCCTGAGTTTTAGAATTTTTCTACTATGTTGAGTGAAATGCCAGATTCAGTGTCGTTTAATGCTTGCTTCTTTCAGTGCTTAAGTACTGCATCTAGATATGGTACCAAGAGAGACTGAGTGCTACCTGAGATAACACCTTAAGTCATTGTTCACTGGTTTAAAATTTGATGTTGTTGTTCTGGGGTGAGGCTGTATTGGATCTTGCAGTACATTAAAGGTCTTTTTACATTTAACTCCGATTCACTGCTTTGTGATTTGTTGTCATGTTATGCTTTAACTCTAATAATTGGGTGGCTCTGGCATATATGGAGGACACATCTGGATAAAATGCGGTCAATTATGTGTTATCAAAAATGGAGCCCTACGACAACTCCGAAATATTCTTAGTGGGCCAGGTGGCCAACAGATCACTGGGCCACCCTGTTAGCCCCATAGCTGATTACACCGGCTCAGGCAGCCTACCAGGGGTAGGATCCCAAGGATGCTCTGGATTATGGGAGAGTGAAGGGTGCCATCCTGGACCAGACTGGGATTAACCTTGATATATTCTGCTGATGTGACTGCTAGGAAAGGTACCTCAGGGGGCAAGGCCCCGGGCAGTCGCTCAACGACTGCGGGACAGCGCCTGGCTGTGGTTGGGGCTGGAGAAACAGTTGGGGACCCACGTGGCAGAGACTGAAATCCTTGAACAGTTTACCAAAATCCTCCCAGCTGGGTGGAAGGAGTGGGTGCAGTGGCATCAACCAATGACAATGGTAGAGGCCATAGAATTTATGAAGGACTACCTGACAGCTGATGGGAGGAGGGATAGGCAAGCTGGGGGGAGCCACCTGTCAACACTCAACCTAACAAAAGGATATTGGCAGATACCCTTGATGTCAAACTCCCAAGCGAAGACTGCCTTTCCCATACCATATGGCCTCTTCCAGTTCGTAACAATGCCCTTCAGATTGCACAGGGTGGCTAGAGATCGATGAACAAGGTGCTGTAGCCTCACGACCAGTATGCTCAGCCTATATAGACAACATGGTCTACAGCAACAAATGGGAAGACCACCTCCAACACCTTGCCAGGGTGTTCAAGGCCTTCTGAGATGCTGGCTTCACAGCTAACCCCACTAAATGCCATCTTGGGAAAGAGGAGGTGACCTACCTCAGGTATCTACCATAGGAGGCGGCAAGTTACAGTCCCTGATCGATAAGGTGTAGGCCCTATCTGATGCCACAAGACCGATGACAAAGAAGCAGGTGCACCAATTTCTGTGGCTGTCTGGGTACTATAGGCACTTTGTGCTTGGCCTTCCACCATCATGGCACCCCTCTCTGACCTGACCAATAGCTTGCAGCCCTGGCAAATACAGTGGTCTGACAAATGTGAAGAGGCCTTCCAGACCCTGGAGAAATGACTAGCACACAAACCAGTCCTCATCCACTGGAATTTCACAAGGGAATTCCTATTCCAAACTTATGCCTCAGAGGTAGGACTAGGAGCTGTCCTCTCAGGAGGCTAAGGGGAAAGAACACTACATTTTGCATTTAAGCTACAGGTTGTTCCCCTGGGAAACACATTATTCCACAATAGAGAAAGGCCTTGGCGGTAAAGTGGGCCAACAATGCTTTGTACTATTACCTCCTCAGAAGTAATTTCAGGTTAATTATCAGTCATGCACCCCTCAGATGGTTACATATCATGAAGAAGGCAAACCCGCAGATCATGCACTGGTACCTCTCCCTCCAGCCTTTTGATTTCTGTGTGTTACACTGACCTGCAGCCCTGATACCTAGGTTCGTAATATTGACTCTGGCCATTGAGCCATACTGTCTTGAGGTCAAGGACAGTCAGGCAGACACTAACCACAGTGTTGCTACACTCCCCAACCTGCCCCGTGGGGGACAGGGTGGATGTACCGCACGACAGTGCCCTAGGCTGCTCTGTTTTACACCAGGAACCAAGTAGGCCCCTGTACAGCCTTAGCATGCAGGAATGTGCATGATATGTAAAATCACAACTATCATGTTGCTTGGTTAACTTTTCTTATATAAGTGGGTGTTACGGTAGGCACATGTGGCATTCTGGTATTATGCAGTCTAAGTACTGTGTAGTCTGAATATTGTGTGAAGGCCGTGTGATCTAGCTGAACTGAGCATGGGGCATAGACGCAGGAATTCTGAATTCTGTTCCTGGCTTTGAATCTGTGTCATCATAGGTAAGTTATTAACTTCTGTTAATCCACCTGTAAAATGGGGCTGATTCTTGCCTATCTCACAAAAGTACTGAACACTAGTCTATTTCTTCAGGGCTTTAAAATATAGCACAATATGAATGATATATTTATATAACCCTGCATAATATTTAATAACTAACTTTGGGGTTGAATAAAGATATGGTATGTTTCTCTTGCCTCTGCCTTTTTGGGGGGAACTATTTTGAATTACATTTTTATTTTCTGCTTTTGTTTTTCTTTCTTTTAAAGGGAGGGTACATATTGTACTGACTTCTGTGTTCAGAAAAACAAGCGAGGGGGAACATTTCAGATCTTCCTGCCTACACAGCCTTTCATTTTCATTAAAATTCAGTTGACTTTCTCTGCTTTCTGTATGATTTGTATAAATGACTGACTTTAATTTGACCTCCTGGAATGTGAGGGGAATTCAGACTTCAGTTAAATGCTAAAAGATGCTATCATTACTGGAGTGTATGGGGAGTGGGAATTGATGAAGCATTTCTATTGGAAAAACACCTGTTTGAGCTCAAACATAGCAAGCTGAGATAGAACTGGGCATGACAGGTCTCTCTGCCTTTTCCTCTATGAAGCATAAAATGAAAGTAATGGTAGATTTATAATAGTTATTGGGAGCCATCTGGCATGAAGACAGCTGTTTATTATACTCCTAATAATTATAAGACTGAAATTTGATATAATTTTAGCAATATAGCCTCCTTACTTTGATTCTCAGACTGTTTTCTTTGGAGACAAGGGTTTCATTTCTGAATACTTTGTCAGATATTCTTTCCAGTGTTTAGCCTTCACTGGGAAATTTTAAAAAAATCCCCTTTAGACCATAGTCACCTTGAGCCTAGAAAGGAAGGAGTATAGTGAAATGCGAACTCTGCAAGGAAAGAAATATAATTCTAAAAAGGAATATGGTGTGAGTGGGAATTCCTGGGGGCTGAGTGACTGATAGAAGTGACAGTTGAAAAAAATAATTAAAGTTAGCAAGCAGGAAGATGAGATTGATTTTATTTTTATGAAGAGCTTTATGGAATCAAGTGGAGAATCTGTACTTAGAGAAGTGAATGGCTCATCGGGGAGCTGAGTCGTCTTAGAACTCTTTCATATGCTTTGTTTGGAAGGCAAATGAGCACTTATTAGTGAATGTAAACAGAATTATAGAATATTAGAGTTGGAAGGGACCTCAGGAGGTCATCCAGTCCAACCCTGCTCAAAGCAGCACTAACCTCAGCTAAATCATCCCAGCCAGGGCTTTGTCAAGCTGCAGCTTAAAAACCTCTAAAGATAGAGATTCCTCCACCTTCCTAGGTAACCCATTCCAGTGCTTCACCAGAGCTGAGAGTGTTGTTATAGCCTTGGCCCATGAAATCTAGGAAGCTGCAAACTTTCCTGTGGAAGCTCTTGGAAGCAGGAGGAAGAGATTTTCATACTAGTGACAGGCTCTGAAAAGAGAAGGAGACCACTGAAAAAAGCCCCACCATCCACTGGAATGTTGAATAGCTATTGAAGAGACCTAATTAGCCTGAGTGGGAAAAGGAACACATTCCTATTGTTATATGGAAGGACTTTGTTCTATAAATGGGAACCATAGATGAAGGAACTTTCTGTATATGGCAATGTTCCTATTTCTGTCTGAAGGAGAGTAGGGTCACATGTACATGTGGAATGCAAGCGAGTTTCCAGGCTAGAGGGGAAGGTGAGGGGCATCAAAATCAGCTGAGAACATGTGGGGAACTGAGTAAAATCATGAAGGGGGCCACCACCAAGACTGAGGTGACAGGTAGAGTCTCTGGTTTGTATGTCTATATGTGAAGGATGAATTCAGCTGGAAGAAGGGAAAACTCCTATGAGGACATTCATCCTATGTACTAGCAAAATATACTCCATCCATGTGATCCATTATTGGATAACCAAACTGAGAAGAGTCTGAGGGCACATGGTGACCTAAAGAGTGACTGAACAACAAGGATTAAAAGGGAGCCACCAGAGAGAGGTATTATAGGAGATTATGATCTCCATTAGCCACCTAGAAGTAGAACTTGTTGAAAAGTTTCTAATTTAGGTGTTTTCCACAAAACAGAATGAGAAATTTTCACAAAAAAGTATCTTGTTTTTCAAACAGCAATAAAGTGGCTCAATTATTTTTTAATTTTAAAGTGTGATGGAATGAAGAGAAGACAAGTTTTCCCACCAGCTCTACTCAGAAATGAATAACATGGCCTAGGCTGTCTCCATCCTAGACAGAGAACAACAGAACAGGTTGCAATTCTTCTCATGGGACCTTACCTCTAGATGCCTGGGCAGGAGATATTGCAAGAATGGTGAAGAATATGGGGAAAGTAGGCTCATTACAGTTTGTGTAGGAGCCAATTACAATAGAGGCAGACTTCAGTGATCTCAGAAGAAATCTGAAGGTAAGATTGATATAGATGACATTCTCTGAGATCCTTCTGCTGTCAAGAATTAGTAAAGAAAGAAAATATTTGGTACCAACTTGAGGATCATAGAATTGTAGAAACATAGGGCTGGAAGGGACATTGATAGGTCATAAGTCCAACCTCCTGTGCTTAGGTGGAACCAAGTAAACCTAGACCATCCCTGACCAGGATGTGTTGTTGTTAACAACCACCAATGATAAGGATTGCACAACCTCCCTTGGAAGCCTATTCCAGAGTTTAACAACCCTTGTGGTTAGAACGTTTTTCTTAATATCTAACCTAATTCTCCTTCTTACAGATTAAACCCATTACTTCTTGTCCCACCTTCAGTGCATGTGGAGTATGATTGATCACCATCCTTTTCATAACAACTTTTAATATATTTGAAGACTGTTATCAGGTCCCCTTTAGATAACCAAAAGAAATAGTATTTTTTGTTTCACTTCATACAGGTCCACTTAGTCCCGCTTCTTGTTTAGCGAACCGCTAAGAACAAGTTTCTTTACATTTACAGGAGATAAAGCAACTCGCTTCTTATTTACAATGTCACTTGAAAGTGAGATCAGCTGTTCACATTGCACTGTTGTAGCCCATGATGCAAGGTATTTACAGGCCAGATATGCTAAACCTTCGTATACGCCTTCATGATTCGACTCATAGGCTCTAAAGTTTTACATTGTTTTGTTTGAGTGCAGTTATGCTAAATAAATAAATAAAAATCTACATTTGTAAATTGCACTTTCATGATAAAAGATTACACTACAGTATTTTTATGAGGTGAACTGAAAAATAATGTATCTTTTTTACAGTGCAAATATTTGTAATAAAAATAATATAAAGTGAGCACTGTACACTTTGTATTCTGTGTTATAATTTAAATCAATATATTTGAAAATATAGAAAAACATCCAAAAATATTTATAATACATTTAAATTGGTATTCTAGTATTGTTTGAGTGTGATTAAAACTGCGATTAATTGTGATTTTTTTTTTAATCATTTGACAGCCCTACTTAAGATCCCTCATTATTACCAGGTCCTGTATTTTGGATATTTCTGTTATTTGTGCTAGAAATGCCTCAGCTACCTCCCCTGTGGTTGTGCAAATGATATAGAAAGGAGGGTTTGGACTTATGAAGCAGGAATGTCTTACAGCATGAAGTGAGTTACTTTTGGCACATTGAATACTAAATTACAGATTTTAAAATGGACATGGTTTTAATAGGGTTGCTATAGAGGGGAGGGTTTTCTGCTTCATGGAAAATATATAACATACCTGGAGCTCAAACAACAAAGTAAGTCCAAACAGAGGACTGAGTTCCACTTTACATGGCACTGGTGAGACCACACTTAGGAAACTGTAGATTTCTGAGCACCTCATTACTAGAACTGTCACATTATAGGAAATTCAGTTACAATCTTGCCTGATATATGTACAGCTTGGCCAAACAATGACTAATGGATAACGTAACCATCTACAAATATTTGGAAGAATTAAAAACAAAGATGGATAGGAATTGTTTTATGGGTAGGCCTAAAAACAATGGGCTGAATTGATCTAATGAAAGTTTTGGCTGAACACAGTATTAAGTAACATTTCCCAGCAGTGATGGCTATTACCCTGAAATTCTCTCCCCAGGGAAATGGTAAATGTCTCCTTGCATGATTCACTTAAAAAGAAAATAAATAAAGCACATATAAATAGAGATGTGACAAATATTCCATTCATTTTCATCTGTTATATATTTGCTTAAGGTTTGCCATGAGGTAAATGTGAGTGAACTTGGGAAAATAGATAATGAAGCTGGAATATACGGTGCCGTTTAAACAGCACTCTGGGGCTTCCCTAATATTAAGTGATCCCAAGGTCTGCCTCAGTAGCATTAAATACAGGCCTTCTCCTGGTTCACACAACCCCTCAATTAGCATTTCCTTCTACCGTTTCACTGTTGCAAAGGACCCGATGACTTAAGAGTTCTCTTCCATCTCTAACTTCTCAGTTTCTATGATAGACATTTGATAGTAATGTGTTTAGGCAATTGATCTCTGTGCGGCAACTCAGAATTTAATGCATAATTTCTATCTTCAGAAATATACCAATGGGAGCTAAATAACAGTTGGGACTTTCCTGATGTAACTTTTTGTTTGTGTGGAGAGCACTGTGTTACCCAGATGATGCAGGCTGTTTGAATTGATGTCTCTTCTAACTCATGTAGTCTTGGGTGGCGTATGACAATATGTAGTGTTTTATCATTATTCTTGACAGAGGCGAGGAAAGCTGACATTAGGTTTCCTAATATTAAATCAAGAGTTTATGTCATCATCCAGCAAATAGGAATATTGATAACTATGTTTTATTTTTGGTTGATTTGCTTAGTTCTAAACCCACTTCCTCTAGTACTGTATTTGATAAAGGGTTAGTTGGAGCCTGATCTAGTACCAATACATATCACTGAGGTTAGTTTTATTTAGATTAGATAACCCTTCCCATTGAGGACAGTTGGAATGAGTGCTTCAAATCAGATAATACATTTAAAATAACATGGAAGGAAATGTCACTTTTGTGCCCTTGGCTGTTTCCCTTTGGTTTTGTCATTTGCACTTACAATATGATAGGGCACCTCCAGCTCTGCAGCATTTGGGCTTGCAAGTGTTCTTTCATTACTCCTACACTGCTTAACACCCAGTCACATAAGTAATCCTATATTAATTAAGGACATCTAAAATGAATATCTTGGGAGCTTAGGTAGACTTCTTTTTCTTATTTCAAAAAACTTTTTTTCATAATAAATTTCTGTTTGTTGGTAATGATATATCCTTTCATATCTTTTTCTACATGTTGTTCAGGGACTTCTGATGCAGTAGAGGTACTTTTGAAGACCAGGAAGGTTGTTATAATTAATTCTTCTCTAAAATTGGGAGAACTCTCTTAAAGTCCTCTCTTCATGGCTTGTACTATGTCCTGGAACATCAGTAGCTTCTCTGTTCTACAGAAAAAACTGTCAGTGAACCTGTATTTCCCCACTTCCTCAATATAGGAAAACATTTGCATTTATTATAGATAAAAGTATATTTCATTTACTGGCTTTATTAATTTCCATGATAAACATTCTTGGGATATTCAGCTTTCTCTGGTTATTACCATTTTAGTTATGTATGTGTGACGAGATAGGGTATCAGTACACATACACTCTATTGATGTTTACTTTAACACTGTAAATGCATCTCAAAAGTTGCAGTGTCCTCTGCAGAACTTCTCTGGTGAAATAGGATTTAATGCTAGCGACCATATACTGAATAAGCTCTGTGTTAGTAGCAGGCTGCAGAAACATTACCAATATGTTAGATTTTGACAGAATGAGCATGGTAGGTGTTTGATCGTGATTGCTCTTCTGTGAACAATAAAGAAAATGATGCACCTAACTGTAAAGAAACTGGCAGGGATATTATTTCTATACCTTCCATTCTTATTTTCAGTTGTATTTAAGAACAAATTTAAATATTCCCAATCAGGGTACATTATGGAATTCATTTATTTTCATGCATGCTTGGTTCTCTAGCTTTAATTTCTTTAAAAATCTCATCACATCAAAGAGGCTCCCAATTTATTAATCTTGTAAAAAAGTAATTTAGTTCAAATGATACCCACATATTGCATACATGTCTATTCCATCAGATTTATTAGGAAATCCTATTTTCAGCATTTTCCTTGCTTGAGAAAACCTTCTTCCCTTGTGACATGAGGTAACTATGGACTGCAAACATTCCTTTAACGTTGATTGTTTTATTCCTCTAAAAACTAAGCACTGTGATGATATTTTGAGCAGATGTGTCAAAACCAAACCACCTTACAGATAGGCGTAAGATGTGCTTCTAATACTCCCTGTGTTTCTTGGTTTTGTATATACTATGGTAGCACCCAAATGCCCCAGTGAGGAACCAGTCCCCTTGCATAAGACACTGTACAAACAAGTAGGGGTATATAGTCTCTTCCTAAAGAACTTGTTGTTTTAGAATCCAGGAAATCCAAATCCAAAGCCTATTTAAATCCCATTGATTTCAGTGAGCTTGGATTAGGCCCTATGTTTGTAACCAGGAAAAAACTGAAAACAGACTCTGGCCATTGTAAGATTCTGAGATGGACCAAAAAACCTCCAGACTCCACCACTCCCTCCCACCTCCAGACTCCCAGAAACAAAACACTCCCTCCCACCATCAACTTCAGATGGCTCCAGGCGTAGGAGGTTGGTCAGCTTAATAAAAACTCACCAGCATCATTGCTTGCTATTTGGGAATCCTGGTATATACAAAAAAGTGGTGAATTAAAAAATTAACTACTTGGGTTTGTGGGAAGGGGAAAAGATATGGAGGTTATGGATATAAGTTTTCTAATCAAAAGGAGCAAGCTAATTTTTGTGTTAACCCTCTCTCTCCCCACCCCCACCCCCCAATGCAAATTTGGGTAGATTTCAGCAAATTGTTTTGGTGTTGGATTTTTTTCCCCTGGAAATGTCGGGATGGTATGTTTGGCCTTTCCAAAATAAGACATTTTGACTTTTTGTTTTCAAAATATATTTAATTTTGGATTTTCTCTCAATTTTATTTAAAAATGTTAAAAATGTGTTAATCTCAAAGCTAAAGTAAAACTTTTTTCAACATTTCAGGTTGCTGAAAATTTTAAAACATTTTCATTTTGGGTCTACCTGAAAATAATTGTTTTGAAACCTGCATCTGAATCAAATATTCAGTTGTCCACACAGTGTTATTCTCTACCCCACTTTACCTCCCTCATACTGGTAAAACAGAAATCTGATTAATATATCTAATTTGGGAAGAATTATAAAGTGTACTCTTTATACCGAAAGCCATGTCACCACAAAACCGACAAGAAAATCTGTTAATGCTATAATGGAAAGATTTTCTTAATGAGAATTGTTGACTTCAATGGGAGCAGTAGAGCAAAATTTGTGATGAAACAGTTTCCCATTGAAAAATGCAGTTTCATCAAAATTGAAACTTTTTGTGGGAACATGTTGATTTTGACTATTTTTTGTAGGAAATATCTCATTTTATTTGATCATGTCGAAATATTTAAATAGTCAAAATGAAATGTTTTGACTTTATCATTGTGATTAATTTAATTTAGACTTTTATTTTGCATGAAATATTAATTGTGTTATATTACATTTATATATTTTAACTTTTTATATTATATAATGTTTTGCTATTATCAAAATGAATTGTTTCAAAAAAAATTTTAACATTCAATATTAGTTTTGAATCTAATCTTTTTGGACTTTTCATTTAATTGGAAATTTCAGCATTTCATTCTAATTCGAAACAAAAACAAACTTCAGAATGTCAGAATTTTCTATGGAGTGGAAATTCCAGTTTCTGACTATTTATAGGGAACAGAGTCAATAAGTGCTTTTAAAAATCTCACCCCAAAAGCCCCTCTGAAACCTAGTATTAGACTTGAGCCATGTAATACATTTTGTTTAATTCTCTACTTATGAAATGACTGATTGAAAGCTGGTGTTCAGTTTTGTTGGACGCTGAAGGGTAGAATACTGTATATCATCCAAAGCTTCAATTTTTGGTCTCATAACAGCTCTGTGTCTATTGTTTTAGTGAAAATATCTCCTTTTTCATGTGCCATAAAGCAGAACTGTGAGTGCTGTTATATGTATAGTAGTTTTAGCAGCAAAGAGTTAACTAGGGTTTGGGATTTTCTCCATGTTTTCAATATATATGTATTGTCCATCCTGAAAGTCAGACAGAAGGCTATAATTCACTATTAAGGATGTTGTGAAAATATCCTTGCACATTCTGTTGTTTTAGCTGCTGCTGACAATAGTTTCTTGGAGAATAATTTCTTTGCATTTAACTGGCAGATGTTTGTATTTAGAGCAAGAATTTTATGAGAGAATATACCTACTCATGTTAATCTTGTTCTTAGTAATCAGCATTCCCATGTCTGTGCTAATATTGATATGCCATTGATATTCCATCTTTTTGAAAATGAAAGTAATGATGAAGATATCTGTTCTTTTTTTTTCCTTCAGTAGGTTGCAGTTGAGATCAAGGTCCCATTTTGTTGAGCACTATACATACATTGTAAGTTATTTGGAGGCAGACATTATCTTTTACTATCCAGACAAGACAGACAGACGAAGTATTACTGTCCTAGTTGGACAGCCTGTGCTTCAGTGCCCCTGAGATTGTGCTTTGCCCAAAGTCATTCAAGGAGGCTGTAACAGAACCAGAAAATGAACCTGGTTCTCTAGAGTCTTCTGTGAATGCATTAACTTCAAGACCTTCCTATCTGTGATATCACATTGTTATGCCATGATAGTTGCATGCCATGATATCAGCAAGATGTGCATATAGGACTGGAAGATATTGACATGTAATATGGTATTTAGTATTTGCTATTGATTAATGGGAAAATAGCAATATTTAGTACCCTGGGGATAAAGTTAAAGTTATCTATCTCCAGTCTCACTTTAAACTGGAAAGCATACAATCTGCAATTTGGACTATAATACAGCTAACTAATTTGCAGCATAATTAGAATGGAAACATGATCATGTATTTAAAAATGGAAATTTAATGCAACTATCCCACTAAATAACCAAAAACACAACAGTGAGAATCATGGGATAATAAGCTCACTTAAAAATGCTGTGTATTGTTGTACTGATCAATTATCAGTGGACTAATCTTCTGTACTTGATTAACTCAGAAGCAGTCAACTGGAATTCTAAATTGCCCACTTGAGTGGGGAGCTGGGCTAAAGCCAGAAGACTGTATGTTTTATCACACCAGGCATAGTTACTCAGGTAATTTATACCACTGATTTATACCATGACCAAAAGCCTGTCATTCTAAGCTTTTTTGAACATCTATTAAATATTTGAGCTCTCTGGTGATGTACAATAATGGAATAGTTTCAGTGAAGCTTAATAGATTGTGACAGAGCCTGGTATGCCCCATGTGTTGTGCCCATAAACTGTTTGATATCATCATGAGAATGTGACATTTTTTTTAAGGCATCTCTCTTTGTGTAGCCCATTATCTATTCTGGTGATCTTGTTCCAGTTACTTTTATCCCAGTACTTTAGACTTGCTACACCGATACTGCAGAGATAACCAAGAGAGACTCATTGCTAGGAAAGGAATGATGTAAAAACAGTTTTTTCTTTTACTGAATACCAGAAACTTAGACTAAACTAAGCTAAATGAAAAATAAGAAAGATGTGATTAAGTTGGGTACTGTGAATATTTATCTTTCCCATTTGGTACAACTTCAGCACAATTTGTTCTATATTTTATACTCTATATTACTGCAGTTAACCATTTACTTGTGCAACAAATCTTGTTATCAAAAGGTAGATACTCAGGATGCTTATTTTCTTTCCCTTATAAAGTGGATAATTATGCCTATGAAACTGATCTATTGGAAGGTAGAACTTTGCTTTCCCCATGTGGGTTTTAAGAAACCACACTTCAATCCACCAAACTTTCATTGCATCCCATAAAGTATATTTTCTAATGTCTATTAGAAATTCCTGTATTTACTGTAGCTGATTAAGTAATTTGTCTTTTCAGACTTTTAAAAAATTTGTCAGCACGGCATGTATTCCACGTATATGACTAGCACAGCCATGTTCCTAGCACAGCACTAGCACAGCCATGTTCCTGAACAGTTCCTTGAAAGGCAATTTGTTGCTAAAATAAATTAGTATTTTATCTGCATAGTTTTGTTCCCACATAAATCAAATATTAGTTATGTAAAGTATCATCCTGTGCCTTGTCCACTCAGAAGATAAAATGGCTGTTAGCTGATCCTTTCATTGGGTCTGGAGTTGTTGGTAGGGACTGCCATAATTTTCTCCTTCTAGCATGATCTCCAGAAGATTGCACATGAAGTATAATTTTATTGGGCAAATTAGGTGACTTCTCCTTTTTGGAGAATAGCATTTCCCCAAAGGGCCCTAGAGAGAGAGAAATTAAAGGGCTATGTCAGGGCTCATGAGGCCTGTCGCAAATCTAGTTGATCTGCCCCCACTTGGACACTCACTGGACTGCTGTGCAATTCTGAAGCTCCAGATGCTTTAAGATTCTAAATTCTGAACCAAATCAAGGCACTGCCCCTGCCCTGGGGACTCTAGGCACATTCTTCGGGTGCAAATCCTCTGTCTAATACCCCTTCCTGAAAGATGAGATCTTGAGGTCCAAGTGCCCAGCCCATTACCAGAGCCGACTCCCTCAGATGCTCCTTAGCTCAAATAAACCCTCTCCCGGAACTGCAGCCATGTGGGTGTCCTGGGGTTAACTCTTCAAAGGACACACTTACTTTTCACAGGGTTTTAAAACTTCATTGCTCTTTACATATTTAGAAATAATACACAGAGAGTACAGATCTTATAGAAAACAACAAACATCCTGAACACAATGTCCCTGATTGTAATTTACCCTTTCCTTGGAGGAGTCTTTGGGGGACCAATCTGAGTTAAGGTAGGCTGCTAAAAATGGTTGAAAACACTGAATAGATCAGCTCCTGCCCTTTCATAATCCTCCTGTCCCTCTGTCAGGTGACTTCCGGAGTAGCCTTCTTAGGGTGGATCAACAGTGACTTTGTTGCTAAGTGACCTCTCCCCTGACAAGCCAGTTACTCTGGGTGGGAGTCAGTCTTTTGTCAAAGATATTTGTATTTGAATAGAGGACCATCCCAATTTAACGACCCTCCATTGTCAGTCCGTATCACCATCCCTTGCCATTTCAGTCCGACATGGAAGTGAAGAGAACAGAGAAAGCATCTAGCCCCCACATTCAAAATGGAGTTTGCAGTGTGATAAAGATACATAGAGGTCATAATCTCACACAGAATTCATAAAGTGTATGGACAGATTCCCCAAATTGTCCGAAGGCCAAAGTAAGTATTGTCATTACCATGACTGTCTTATAAATTGCTGCTGCACTAATGCCAAGTCATTTGGCCAAAGCCATCCTTGAATGGCTAAAAGCATTTTTAAAAGATTTTTTTTTCTGTGTGACATATGCAAATTTGTTTTGTTTTGTTAGTGTTTGAGAAAACATTTGTTTTCCAGAAAAGTTTGCGATGAATATACAGTCCTTGGTGACCATAGTCAGAATATAACTATGATTTTAAAGGGAAGCCAGACTGATCCTGTACTGCTCTCCCCACCCCATCACCTACAGCCTTAGGAATTTCTAAATGTTCGTAGAGAGACATCAGTGAGAATGGAAACTGTTGTATGTGGCATTTCATGGAAAATCCCTTCAGATCAAACTGAAATACATATACATAGTATGGGATACAAGCTAGCAGCTTCAAACTGAGTAATTTTGATGCCTTTGAGAAAGGGTGAAGGCGGATAGCTTATGTCAAGGCACTACTTGTAATATTTTGTTTCCCACGTTACGCTGTTTGCTCACCCCTGGGCTGTCAGGACACTATAAAGCATAGTTTGCAGAAGCTCAGGTACTGCTAGTACCCCTTTGGTGACTCTATAAGGCTGCTATACAGGTCAACATATTCACCAAGAGATTACATGGTTAACATTCTGTCAGTGTAGATGGATTAAATTTTTGGCTTCAAGATGGATGTGGGGAACACTCCCATCCCCTGAATAGGGTACTCCAGGGACAACAATGGATCAGGGAAGCCCTTGGCAGTGGTGTTCTTGCAAGAGACAGGCTGAATGGGCAGCCTGGATGTGTTGGAGTGGAGCAGAGGCAAGAGAGCTGTAAATGAGGAACCGATGCCTCTTACAGTTTCTGAAAGCTCTGGGCGTGGAACCCCTGGTCTTTTAAACAGCAGTGGGTGGGTGGTAGATCGCACACACTCTTTTCCAAAGGAAGACACTTATCAGGAAACTCCATGAACACAAACTTGCAGATTTTCCAGTCTTCCTACACTGGTATTAGGGTATTGGGCCCTAGGTTATGACTGATCTGCTATGCATATATTCATTTACTTGTACCTTTTTCTCCTTCCTGGTCAGGGAGAAACATAGAACTCCTTTGTTTTTTACAAGTTTTGTTTTTAGCCTTTTCCATTTAGCAGCTTGTCATTTCAGTATGTCAAATCTTTCTGCAGAATTGTGTGCCACGTTTGGCTGCAGTACCAGAGTTTGTGTATAATTTATGCTTGGCTTTTTGCCAGTATCAAATAATATGCAATAAGAACTAGAGCTGAAGAATGACTGTTCTTTCTCTGCCTGATATATTGTTCAAATTCCAGATGCTTTTCTATCATTCACTTTGTTTTCTGGCCTGTCAAAAGGCACCAGGATTCAGCATCAAAGAGCATCAGATCGTTTGTGTTCCACTGCTGCAGCATCTTAAGCTAATAACTGTGTGTTGATAGTGAACTGGCATCTAGCCTGTGCATGACCTGTTAGGATTCCAAGAGGAAGGAATGCTGCTTTGTAGAGAAGCAGGTTTTTTGTTGCATGTAAATATGAACACATGTTAAGATTCCACCTGGTAGTGACTGAGTGTCAACTTTGTTGTCTCTTCAGCTGTTGCTTTGTTTACTGTCATGGTAAAATACAGGTCATGCAGTCAATGATGTTGATTTTCACACCTGTGACTGGAGTAATAAGACTGGATAGATGAGTTAGCAGATTAGTTCAGTTGCACGGTGCCTTTTAGGAATCCAATTCTGGATCTTGGAGGAAGTGGGTGGGAAGGTTACAGAAAGGGAGCAACGTGGCAACTTCCCCACTCCCATTTAGGGCTGAATCCTCCCAGGGGCTGAGTATCCTCTTGTTACATTAATTCAGATTTACAGCAAGCACGTACATTTTTGTAACTGTATGCCACTCATTTGTGGTCGCAACTTCTGTTTAATTTAATTGGAGTTGAGGTTAATCAGCACTTTGCAGGATGAAGCCCCATAGGAGGGATGGAGAGAGAGAAAGATTCCATCCCAATTCAAGTAAAAATATCAGGATTAGGAAGTCTCAGTATTTATATCACAATCATGGTTATCTGGAACAGCATGGAGAGATTTGAAGCCATCACATTGACTCTTGGTGCTTTTGTGCAGAAGAAGGAGCAAGCAAGATCCAATCACTTTTTCCAAAGAGGCAATAAGGTGTTGATGCCAATTGACATCTAATGAGGTCAACCCAAAATGGTAGCCACTACACAGCAAGGAGGGCACTTGTGCATATGGCTGTAAGGACAAACATATCTCAATGAGCAGTAGTTGGGAAAGGCAACTTTGCTGCATGCTTTAGATGAGTGATGACATCATCAACTTTGGTGCCTATTGTTGGGCATCCAGATTTGTATTTAGGCACCTGCATGGCCTCTTTTTTTCTGATAGATAGATCCCATTGACTGTAAAGCATTCAGAAACTATTGTGAGGAGAACTGTGTCAAGCTCAAACAGTTGTGGATGCTCAGAATCACTGGAAATGACTATGGACTAGTGAATAGTTGAGCAATAATAAAACATTATCTCACATCCTTAGATCAGTTCTGTTGAAACTGGTTTTTTTTTACTTTTCTGTATTTAAACTAATTTAATTGTCCTAATGGTCCAGTACATCTTCAATGACTTAGACTTTGTATGCAGTTAACTTCCTTTTAAGATGTATATTAATGCTGTGGTCAGCTTTAGTGTACTTCACAGTATATGTTCAGTAGAATATTGTTTTCCTTTGGAGACAGATGGGCCACTGACTAGTAGCAACATACTGAGGAGCTTGAATGATTCTCTCTTAGTTGTACTGTTCTGACCAGTGTAAGTCAGTACAGGGACCAAGGTATTGCACTACAACTCTTTTCCATGCATTGAATAATCAGGTTTTTACATAATGTATTTTTAAATGTTCTGCACTGTATCACTAAGTGGATTTTCAAACATTCCTAACTCCTTTTACACTCAGGTGCCCTGGGATTTACCAAAACCCATGCTACACCTCAAATACTACATTCAGATCAAATTTCATGCTTAAAGGGTCAGTCTTTTTCATGGATTTTTAAGACCAGAATGGTTAACTATAATCACCTACTGTTACCTCCTGCACAGCATAGCTCCTTCACTATTCACTTCAGAAGCAGAGAACCCCTCAAGGCAGGAGTAAGAGGTTCAATTAGAGTATCCCTTTTTTGAGAGACAGCCAGTCCTTTTGATTAAAGAACTTTAAGTAATGGCAAATTATTTATTTTCTGTGGTAATCTGTTCCTATGGTTGGTAACTCTAGCAGTTAAAGATCTACCTTGTTTCCACTTTGAATTTTTCAAACATGCCATTACGCCCTGAAAAAATTGCAGGTTTTTTGAAGAGAAAAATATCCACTCTTCACTTTCAGTAACAGCTAACAGGATTTTGCTTAAACTTCAAAGAAAAAAAAAAGACACCTTTGAGGTAGATACATGGCATGAAAAATGTGCCCAAATGGTGTAACTTGCTAAAATAATGTTTTAATAGATATTCTTCCTCAGAGTAGCAGTTTGTGCCTGATCCAGCTCCAATAAAATCCACTATTAAATTGGCAAAAACAAATTATGCAGTAGCCTGTGCCCATTAGGGAAAGCAATCCAGATCTGACTGAATTAAGATAATACCTCAATAGTAGCAGCAATGATACAGGGTCTCTGCCTTAAAAAGTGTGGATTTTTTTTGTTTTTGTTTTAATTTTTAGTATGGAAAACAGATGGGAATAACAAGTGTTTTATGAAGTTGAATACAATCCTTAATCACTCTATGCACCTACCCGCACCCCCCAAAAAATTGTGATACTGATCACTTTTTTCTTCAAATCTCTAGAACTTGCAGTATCATGCAAATTAGTCCTATGATGAACAACAATGTACTAAAATAGTCTATCAGTTTCTTGTATTTTGACAATCTGTATAAGTGAGTAGGCTCTATTTAGACTAACTGTTAAGCCTATACATAAAGGCATTGGAACATGGTGTCACACATTGCCTGGTTTTTCCCAGGTCTTCAGTCACAAGTCTTAAAAACTCAAGGTAATGTAACATGATGTCATCGTGCCTCAGTAGGTCACAGCTGAGAATACCAGATTCAGGACAAACTGCTGAGAAATAGGACAGACACCCCAAACTGGTGGTTATTCTACCAGTAGATATACCATGCCAGTAACAAAAGTAAACCTCTGTTTCATCACATTGGTTGACTTGAAGTAAAAAATGCAGTCTCTTTAGGCATTCCAGCACTTATTTCACCACCTAGACACTAGACCTGATGCGTGGTTATTGAAAACCAGTTTAATCCATCAAAGGGTTCTTCTGATCCCAAGAGATCAGCCACACAGCCAGATCAATATATAATTCAGATCTTACCCAATAATCACATTGCTGCCCATCCCTTAATAACTAAAACCTAAAAGTTTATTTGTAAGAGAAAAGTAGAAGAGAGTTAATTTGGTTAATAGATAATATACATACAGTCATTGCAAAGTTCTTATATCAGACTCTTATAGCAGTGATGAAATAAACTGCTTTCTTGTAAAATCTCTGGTAACTTCCAAAAGATTGGAATGTTCTCAGTCCCTTGATTAGAATGCTCCTTTCATGTAAATCCATAGTCCGCAGAGCAGGAAAGAGACAACATGAAGATGATCTAAGGGTTTTTTATATCCTGTGTTTGAAAAAGAGAATCTCTAGGCACATGGCAAATCTCACAGCAAAGTTTGTGGGAAATTACAGGCACCAGATGGAGTCCAGGGTCACTTGAGCAAGTCACATGACCTTATATGGTTTTGATGACTCACAGGAGCAGCCATTGCCCAGTTGGTGTCCATAAGAAGACATGCTTGGCAGAATTTTATTCTATGGCCAATTGTGAGAGTTAATTGTCTTTAATGGGCCATCAACACAAACCTGTCTGGCTTCAATGTAGATTTTATCTAGTAGGTGTTACCCCAGGAACAAACACATTTGGGATATAGATCTATATAGCCAATATTCTTAACTTCAGATACAGTGATGATACATGGATATAAACAGGATAAATATACTTAGCAAATCATAACTTTTTCCATGGATAACTTACATGATATATTTTGTTGCAATTGTATAATAGTAGTAGCAACAATGATAGGCATAGTCATATTTCAATCATACAGCATCAAACATGGCTATCCCAAAAAAAGTATATAAGAAAGTTAAACATGTGGTCTTACTTCTGTTGCTGTGAGCTATTCAGTATATAACATTTTCCTCCTGAGATGATGGGTGCATTTTACAGATGGGTGAAGTGAGTCCAGTTTATATTATTTGTCAAACTTGCCTGTATATAAAGCCTCATCACAAAGAGAACCACAAGATGAGATTTTTTATTAGGTATAATATATTAAATGGTAAAGTTTTTATTTTGTTTAGATGAGTTTTTTAAATTAATATATTATAAATAAAAGCCAAATGCAAAGTAGTTATTTTAAAAGTTGTGAAACCCAGATTAATTACAGGTATATCTGATGTTCTGTGATCGTATGGAAGTAAACTATTATTTCTTCAAGAATGCAGTTTCCCAGTTCAAGGTTTCAGAGTCTTTCTGGAAGGTCCACATTGTCACCTATGACTTGGGTCCTTGCCTTTTGTCGATGGTAACATCCAGTAGGGAATAACTGCACCTGTAATTGCTGAGGGCTGTTAATGTCTTCTTGAGGAATAGCCATCTGTCAGCTACCCTCAAACACATGGCAGTCTGACTGCATTTGTGAAACATTTGGCCAAAATATTACTAGGTCTTTAAACTCTCTTTTCTGGGACTGATGTGATGAGAACAGGCCACTTCCAATACCAATTGACATCTGAACTTATTTTTGTTATCAGTCTGGCTTTAGTGCAGGACACTGTACATAAATGTCTTGAGTCTCAGTGGTCTGATCTCATCAGGGTAGTGGAGAGATGTAGTATCGCTTCTCGGCCTTTTGGCTAAGAAAGCATGCGCTGCCCGTGCAGCCCTTATATCCTTGTTTCTTACCTGAGATCCTTTTGGTGGTGAGATTTGATTCAATTAATTAGGAAATGCCAATTTTTGTGGCACTTGTTGTGGTGGAGGAATTGTTTTAAGTGGTTCTGTTTGATCTTGTATGAGAGATCTCTGAAGCTATTGGGGTGGGGGGAGGATTGTAAGGCAGTGCAAGCTGTAGGGTCACCCATATACAGATGAAAGTTACCTGAAAGTTTTTTTAGAGCCATTTTTCTTCTTTAGTTGATTCTGGAAGAGACAGTGATCCAGACTACTGAGTACTCCTTAGACAAGATGGATGTGCTGGTTGTTGCATAAAAGCAAACATCTTGAGGAACTGAGTCTAATTGCCCAAAGGTTGAAGGATCTGTTTACCCCATATCAAGTGGTCTCCCTTTTTCAGGTTTACTAGATACATCTCTGTTCTGTGTTGACAGATAGCAAATGTGGCTAAAGATTCCATTTTCAATCTTTGGATTGCAAGAAAAGAGAACCCTTTTCCCCTCTCATTCACTTCAGGCATCCTTGCTTTTGTGACTTCTAGTATATGCTACTGCACGGGGCTCTCAATGAGACTGATATTAAGGCACCAGAATCTTCTGTTAATGGGGAATGTTGGTTGCTCACCTGCCCTACAGGAGGGATCTTGAGAAGATATTGCACTTCTCTCAGCACTGGCTGCTAGTAAATGTGTGTAATAGAAGGTGCTGGTATTACTATCTATAAAGTCTGTCATGGATTGGGAATTAATAGCCTCTGACTATGACCCACACCACCATTTGCATTGGTCTAGAACATTTAAGGTTAACCATCCTAAAGTATGAAGCCCAAGCAAATCAGAAGCAAGGCTATTCTCAGAAATGGACTCTTTCCTCTGGAATTTGTTATGGCCAAGACTGACTTAATGATAAGTCTGGAACTATTCAGAAAACACTGGGAGATGCATGACTTTCTGCAGGTTTCTCAATAATTGCAACAATAATTCCCCTTTGTCTTTTAATACACATAGCTAGATCTTCTTAATCTCTGTACTTACAAAGTGCTGAATAAGTGTTTAACTCTTTACGTAGGAGGTGATTTTACCTTGCTTGTTGTGTACCTGGGTACTAGAGAGATGGTTACCAGCTCAATATTTATAATAAATAGTGGACTCCCCCTCTTCTTGTATGCCTGACTAGATACACAGGCCTACAGAGACTGAAAGATATTTATAGGTTTTTTTAAAATCGGTTTGCCTTTTTTATTAAATGCTGAATGATGTTCTATGTCTGAATTTGTATTCCCTATGCACTCAAAATGCTCAGTGATGTTGGCAGCCATTTGTGGGTGAATGCAGGAATGGACACAAAATGTTTGAATGTATCTTTAGCTTTTAAATTTTCTAGAATTAAACTTTTAAATAAAAGCAATGCTATGTAAGATATTACACTTCCTGTCAAGTTTCATGTAGTAAAGAACTCTTGCGTTTGAGGTGGATTGTGGGTTTGTGGTATTCATTGTAAGTCAACTGGAAGTAATTACTGTGCTTGTCTAGCTAATTTGTAATCTTTAATAGTGGAGTTTTGGTCACTGAAGAGAGAGACTATAAACAATCACTTTAAAAAAATGCTTGAATCCTTTCAATAAACTGATTTTGGTGGCCAAAAACCAGTACTATATTAATCCAGTCTAAAATTAAATGTGTTTTTTACAAGTTTTAAAAATATTTAAAATATTTTTGCTTGCAGTCTCATTGAATGCTAAATATTATCTCCCTGTGATTTGTAATGACAGGTCTCTTTTTCCAGAATCACGGATATAATAGAAGCTAAGTTTTTAATGCACAGGAACATCTTATTGCATAATGGGAGAAAAGCAATTCAAAGTAGATTAGATTCAGGACCTAATCATTTAAATAAAATATTAGAGGCCTAGAGTCAATAAATGCACCATATTTTAGGGCTTGTGATGTGGAATGAAATTTATTAAAATTGGCTTTAAGAAATTTGAAAACAGAATTCTAAACATCAATAGCTATACTCACACACTGAACAATAGCTCAATGGACTGTTCAAAAACAAAGGTTTTTATGGTCCAAACTTAACATAAAACATGAAAGCTTTTTAGTTTTAGTGACATTGTAAAATTTAAGAGGAACTAAATATTTTAGCCATGTTTAATGGGGAAAAATGCTGTCTGCAAGACATACTATGTTTCAGCTCATTCAGGTTAATCTAGTTTCCAAGTAATAATGAAAATGACCATCTGAAGCACATTCAATGGTCTAAGGAAAATTAGTTGATATTTCAATCTAGTTTTTAAAATGGTAGATTAGATCACAACCTCAGCATATCGTAGACACCTTTGTCTTCAGTCTAACTGTAGATTAGAAGTTTTAAAATAATGATTTTAACTATATGCCCCTTCTAGATGCAGTTTGAATTTGAGGTTCATCAATAGGGATAGAAGTGCTGTACTTTCTCCTGAAAGCACATGACTTCAGTCTCCAATGATGTATTAATTTATCATGTTTCAACAGCACTAAATTCACTTTCCAACATTTAAAAAAGGCCTCACAAGACCAATAAATCTCACTTGCATAATTCAAAATAATTCAGATGATGCATTAAGCAATCTGTAGCTAAGACAGTGGAATAGGTAAACAAGGCTAAGGAGATATTTAAAATTCTGAAATAGAGCTGGCTGAAAAAGTGAATCTTTTTCTGAGGGGAAAAATAATCACCTTTTTGAAACGTCAGACAAGTGAAATTTTGTCACGGAAAGGATTTCAAAGATAAATTCCATTTGTGGAAGATTTTGGCTTTGCAGCTACCGACCAGGAAGGATCTTGGCAGACTTGGAGCCAGAGATACAGAGAGCCCAGGCTTTCTGTCTCCCTGCTAAACCCACAGCTCCAGAGAAGCAGAGAGTTGGGGCACCCAGTTTCTTTGTCTCTCCTGCTCCTGAAGTGGATGGGAAGGTGCAGAAGCAGAGCACCTGAGCTCTGTTTCTCCCCGCTCTGTTTCAGCAGCCCTTCAGGAGAGCTTTTTGTCCATTTCACTTGCAGAAAATGAACTTGACAAGAGCCTTTCAGGTGCACAGCCAGGGAGCCATCATTTTAATTTTCTGTCATTTTCTGCAACAAATTTTGGTTTTGCAAAAAGGTATTCTCCATCAGAAAGTCATTCAAATGCAATTTTTTTGACCAGCTCTTTCAGGAATCAGATTCTCATGTGTTGTCACATGCCTATTTTCAGAGGACTGCAGCATAATACCAAGCTTTTAAGGATAAATCCACTGCCTGGCGCTTAAGGAAAAGAGTCAACTCTGAGGGTGTATGTAAATAGGGAAATTCAGTCATCCCATGTAGACTCCAGAGCTGCAACATAAACAATCAATAACTACTGTGGTGCCTCAGGGTTGTTTGACATTTACAGCTATTGACCCCCTTTTGGAGAAGAAGGGAATGGAAGAATTTGGCCTGTAGACCTACATAATTTGATATGCCTCAGAATCATTTTATGGGCCAACTACACTTGATTAATAAACTGTACTGGATCTACTCTTTGTTGGGACATTTACTTGGCCAGGAAGCAGGTGGGTGTTGGAATTGCCTATAACTAAGTGTGGTTCAGCTTCATTCACTTGAGACCAATAATATGGAAAGGTGGTGAGAAATCAAAGATTTACCCAGACAGTTGCACTATGTGAATATAAGGAAACTTTATGTGAGATATGATAGTCTTAGAATAACTGTCTCAATCTCAAAATTGTACAAGCCCCTGTATTCTCACCTTACAAGCAGAGCTGCAGGGTGAGATGCTAGATTGTTGCGGGAGAGCAATCACTTGAGTTTGGTCTTATGAAATCTCTGGCCAGTTTTGCAGTCAAGAGATTTTTGGGAAAAGCTAGAGAACTATTTCACTATTATGGTGCTGAAGCGTCCAGGTCCTAGGGGGCTCACCCATTACCACCTGCTTGTTGCAGAATATCCTTTTCGCAAAACCAAAACCAAAAAACAGGGAGTGTCAGATGGGGAGAAGTGACCCAAATTTGAATAAAAACATAGTATAACTGTAATTCTCAATATTTGACAGAAGGCAAAAAGGTAATATATTAGAGACATTTCACTGCCCAGATTTGTTCTAGGTTACATAAACACTCATTTGCAAGAGTAGATTCAGCACGTTTAGCCTTTCATAATTCTAATAGTAGAGGTCAGTTGACTTCAGAAAATTGTCCTCCCTTCTATTAAAAAAATGGGCATAGTGATGGTATATAAAATTATTGAGGCTTTGCCTGAGAACATTGCTTCATTCAGCTGGCTGGCCAAGCCAGAATTATTGCTATCCTAAGGGCTGCAAATTTGGCTATGCAACTATTTGCTGAATTCATTTATTTGGCAAATACACTCAATTCTTATCTGTGCATATATTAAGCTTATCAGCAGTGACTATACTACCGTTCTTTTTCAGAGAAGCTGATGAGAAGAATCTAGGTGTGAGCATAGTAGTGCAGGTATTATGCAGTAAATTTTTTGGGGTGGGGGAATCCTCACAAGGAGGTATCATTGCTCCTTTTTATTGACATAGTGATAATGTCCCAAAGATACTGCATGCTGGCGCGGTCCAGTTACTGGAATAAACTTCCTATTAATTGTATACTTTCCCCACGAATTATCTGCAAATAGATTTTTAAGAGCTAATGATTAATTGCATTTTTTCCAGGTAGAGTGTTGTACAAACAAACCAGAGATTGACAAGTCACTCTGGCTAGAGCTACTTGTAACAACTATTTGCAACTATTGCTATTTTGCGTAGTTAACAACTGGCAATTTGCTAGTCACAATTTGTGCCTTACAGCTTGATCCCCTAAGCCACATGGTGGTGTTTTGATTGCCCAGTTTGATGATCTAGGCATTATAAACAGGAGAAAATTATCTGCAAACATTTGTAATTGTTAGAATATATAATGTGAATAACGATAATAATTAAACAGAAAAATTCAAAATGGCCTCGATAGCATTTCCAGTAAAAAAACATTCTTGTGAATATTTATTTGGGCTAGCATTGACAATGGTTTAGTTTTCCCCCTAGGTTCTTGTGCATAAAAATTCACTCACCCAAATGTCAGTGAATAAAAGAGCTAGACATACTAATAAAACTAACCAATGTATTTCATTAGTAACGATATGCTAAAGTACTTTTTTTTTGATCACCTGAATGCATTCCGAAGCTGCAATATAGCTATGCAGTATTCTGCCACTTTTCCAATATATTATAGTAGCTGTGCTCTTTCCTACTGTATCTTTACGTTTTCCTGAGGCTGTATAGCAGTGCTCTCAGCAGTCATTCCCCTTGGAGAGCCAGTTCTTCAGAGAGGAGGATCCCATTAGCTGAGGTATGATTACTAATATAGTGAACATTTTTTATACACGCATGCACGCTACAGGCCTATCAGGTAAACCAGCCAGTTATGCTTCCAGGCAGGATATTTCACTGCTATTTGTGCTCACTCTGAGAGGAAGACACCTGTGCACACTTGCAACATTTGCACACTGTTGTCCTACTTTAGTAGGCCACAAATATTGCTGACGGTACATTTTTATATGAGCTCAAAATTTTTCTAATTCCCAAGAAGGATAGAGTTTACATTTGGTACAATGCAACATTCTTTCCCTCCAAGGAGGAATATTTATTCTAAACCAAGCAGCGGTGGCGTGGTTGGATTTTTAAAAAAGGTACAGGTAGGCAGTGATGATATCCCAAATTTTCAATAACCAGTTCTATAATGGCAGGTCATATTTAAGAACCTATTCTGAACTTCAGACTACTCTCCACCTGAAATTGACTCTGCCTTGTCAATTTCGGCGGCGGAGCTGGGGCATACTCTCCGCCGTGAAATTGACAAGGCAAAGTCAATTTCGGCGGCGGAGAGGGAGACTTGGCATCGCAGCCGAGAATCTCCGCTGTGAAACTCGCTCTGCGCTGCCAAATTCGAAACCCCTCCAGCGCCCCGCACAGCGCAACGGGAGGACGCTAACAACCGGTTCGCTGCCTTTTTTTTATTTTAAGAACCGGTTCGCGCGAAACCCGCCAGCGCCCCGCAGAGCGCGACGGGAGGACGCTAACAACCGGTTCGCTAAATTTTTTTAATTTTAAGAACTGGTTGGATATCATCACTGCAGGTAGGCTTTGGGGCTACCTTGAGGTCCATTATTACAGCTCATGTGCCAGAAAAGAAGTTGCTGGCACTCATTGCCTCCAATTTGTGGGCTATCATGTAAGTAAAGAGCCTGTGTTTTGCCCTTTATGACTATTTCTGCTCATGCAATATCAGTTCAGGGATTTAAATAATGTGGAGGGTAATACAAAATGATGGAGTTTAAA
This sequence comes from Mesoclemmys tuberculata, assembly GCA_007922155.1. NCBI lineage: Eukaryota > Metazoa > Chordata > Testudines > Chelidae > Mesoclemmys > Mesoclemmys tuberculata. Next base: position 8,359,414 of record ML677085.1, read on the forward strand.
ATAGCTGTTACCACTCAAGAAAGATCTTGTAGTCATTGTGGATATTTCTCTGCTCAATGTGCAGCAGCAGTCAAAAAAGCTAACAGAATGTTAGCAACCATTAGGAGAGGGAGAGATAATAAGACAATAAATATCATAATGCCACTAGATAACTCAATGGGGTACCCACACTTTGAGTACTGTGTGCATTTCCAGTCACCCCAACTAAAAAGATATGTTAAAATTAGAAAAAAGTACTGAGAAGGGCAAAAATGATTAGGGGTATGGAACAACTTCTATAGGAGGAGAGATTAAAAAGAGTGGGACTGTTCAGCTTGGAAAATATACGACTAAGAGGGGATCTGAAAAGGGATCTGAGAGGTCTAAAAATCATGAATAGTGTGGAGAAAGTAAATAAGGAACTGTTATTTATCTCTTCACACAACACAAGAACTGGTGGTCACCCAATAAAATCAATAGGCAGCAGGTTTAAAACAAACAAAAGGAAGTATTTCTTCAAACAATGCATGGTCATTCTGTGGACCTCATTGCCAGGGGAAGTTGTGAAGGCCAAAAGTATAACTGGATTAAAAAAAGTATTAGATAAGAATGGCCATAGTGAGTGAATTTATGTTCTTATTATCTGTCAGTTTACTAAACATGAAAAGATTTCCTGTTGACCTCAATAAATATGGTCACAATGTGTGGAATATCTGTGCATATCTGTAATACCTGCAGTAAAGACAAAGACATTTTCAGCAGTTTTGGTTAGTTCATAATATATAGTCTTCACTGTTTTATGAAGTGGTATTGTTGTGCCATGTTTTATTAATTGTATCTATTGCATTAAACACTATAATATAAGCTAATACAGTGTGAGAGTGTACCAACATGGTCATCTACCTTTTCAAGATATTTTACAGTTGAAAGCAGGAGAAGAGATCTGGTCTAGTGGGTCTCTGCATGAGCACTGAAAGTAGAAGGTGTATCAGTTAGAGACCCAGCACAGCATGGTTGAAGTGAACATGAGATGTCTTTATTTCCTGTTTACACAGACTCTTACCTCCTTGCTTTATGCACCCTGGTGGCTGCTGTGAATAGTGGCTCTAAATATTCACAACTAATACCATAGGTGGAGTTCACAAATTTCAAGGAAATACGTGTTCAAGATTATTTTGGGATAATCTTCAGTTTAAGGTGATGGGTGGGATGGCTTTCTGGGAGAATAGTGCCCGAAGGAAGGAAATGGAAGATGGTAGAGCCATCGACCTTCAGAGCTTTGCGGTTAAACCTGTCCTACTATCAAAAAGCCCAGCAACTTCACATACCTTTTAAACTAAGGTTCACATACTTTTCTGAAACTTAAATAGTTATTTGAGGCTGTCAGAAAGATGAGTGATTTATGATATGCAGAGGGGGGGAAAGTGTAATTATGTTCCACTTAACAGAACCAAAAAGTGTAACACAGAATCAAAGGAAACAGTAATATATCTAATTCAGTTATGAAAATTAGCTAACTGTCTTTTTAATGAAAAATGCTTATATATAAAAGCAAGTTGAAGGAGTTATTTTAATTCAAGCCTAATCTCTTTAGAACTCCAAAGAGGAGTGTTAACAGCTTATAACAAAAGTTTTATAATTGGTGCTGAATTTACCATAGGTTGCAAAAGGAATAGCACCAAATAAAATAGCAAAGCAAGTCTTAAAATTGCTTATTGAAAAGCTGTGCATTCCCCTGTTGATATGACCTTTTTTCCTCTTCACTTATTCAGTAGTGTTTATTTAAATAAAAATTGCTTTCTTTCCATTAGTCCCTGTTCATATATTTGTTCACTGCCAACTGGAATATACAATCCAACTAATAAAAATGATTTTTCAGTGTCAGATTTAACACACATTAGGCATCTTTAAAGCCCCAAAATAAACTATTTATTTCACGTTAACCTTTAGTTTATTACTCTTGCATTTAGAAGCTTTTATTTGTCTGTGACAATCAGAGATATGGCTTGTACATGCTTGGCCTTTGGAACTATTTAAGTGAGCAATACTCTGGGACGAACCTTTAATGTCTATATTCAACTATCTAGTTAACTTAAGCCTAATCCTGTGTTTCTGTTAATCTTTGAGGAAGAACTTGTGAATGTAAAAATCAAATAACAAAGAAACAAAGGCGCATATGGCTAATATACTCCCAATATTTTCATTATATTTTAAGGATTTCATTCATGGATAAAAAAAAAAGGGTTAATAAATGATTGGAAGGGTTTTAATAAGTAGCACATCAGTTATAATGGAGTGGCTAATAACTCGCTATCCATGCCGGTAACATGCTTACAACAGAAGTTTACAAACATTTTTCTGTCTCCCTCCCTCCACATTCAGAGTTTCATGTTTCATGCATGTCACCCTCTGTCTAAGAAGCAGTGCTTCCACAGATGTCTGCTGTCTGGGAACACATTACAGCTGGGAGGCCACACTGCTCCCTGGCCACAAACATTCCCTGCCTGGGACATGCTCTGGATGGGCAGCTCTAGCAGAACACAGACAGACAGGCTTCACCCTCTCCTTGGTCCCTGCACCTGGGACCACCCAGAATCACTCAAAGGCTGAAGGATCCTCAGGCTTGGGTATGACCCCCAGCGTGCATGCAGAAGAGCCTGTGTAAGTAGGGAGAAACTAACTCCCAAGGGGCGCATGCTCAACAGTCTCTGGAAAGGTGAGAGAGCTAGAATCCCAACTCCTGCATAAGGAGAGGCCCCTACGTCTTCCTCTTTGACCCTCCCTCCCTCCTCTTTTCTTCCAGCCTTGGAGCAGCAGCAGCAGAAGACTCAGCTAGAAAGTAGAAACCAAGAAAAAATGCTTCAACGGTCAGGTCCTCATGCCCTCCTGATAACCATGGTATTCCCCACAGTTTGAAAACTGGGGCTTATAACTAAGGGTATGATTTGGTCATGGATTCTGTGACTTTCCAGGACCTCTGCAACTTCTGGGGTAGGGCTGGAGCAGCTGGCAGCCCTGGCACTGCTGCTGAACAGCTGATTAGCTGGCTAGCCCACTTTAGTGGGCTGGAGCAGCTGCAAGCCCTGGCAGCTCTGTTTTCCCCCTTCTCCCAGGGTATTTTTAGTATAAGTCAGGGACAGGTTGTGGCTTCCATTAATTTTTATTCATTGCCCACGACCTGTCCCTGACTTTTACTAAAAATACCCATGACAGAATCTTAACCTTACTTATAACATTTGTTCATCCTTTAGCAATTTACACACATACCCTTCATAAAAAGCACTACCTATATTTCAATTGAGACTTCGCAAGACTGTGACAATATCTTCACTATAGATAAGGTGCAGCTCTTGAGATGGGAAGCAGCAATGCCAGCTGTGAAGATTGACTTTTTGCACTTTAAGGGTGAGTGACGTTTGAGCCAGTTCTGCCTCACAAGAGATGGTTACAATTCCTCCTGACAGAAAATAGTCTGTCAGCTTGTGTCTTTGATGTAAGTCTTGGAGAAAAGTCTAGGAAAGAAAAAAAAAATTGGCAACATAGAGTATGCAATGTTAGTCCTAAATTTCATAGGCAGGGCCACATTTAGGGGCAAATGACACAGGCATGCTGAGCTTGGAGGTGGGGGTGCAGCTCGGGATGCTGCAAATAGAATGTTTGAAGGGCAAATAGAATGTTTGAAGTAAAATGTTTCAGGTATTTCATATGTGGATTCTTTTTTCACTCACCTCCTAGAATGTTCTGGACCTTTGTAGAATCTCATGGAACCTTCCAGACTTTCTGAGATCTATATTTTCCTTGAACCTCCTAGAGTGTTGTCAGCCATGTCCTTTTGGGAATATAAAAGGCAGGGCATCACCAGTCAATCAGTGAGATATAAGAATGAACTGAAAAGAAGTGGTCTCAGTTGTGGTTTGGCATGACATCCTGTTCCAAGTAGACATTGTAAGCAAGGCATTACAAACTCAGTCGATGGACATTGTGGCTGCTACTACTTTGATGAAAAGCTGCTTGACACTCTGGTTATGAAGGCAGAGCTGGGGGAATGGGAAGCTTGGAATTAAAATTCAAGAGGGAGTTTTTTTGTTTGTTGACACAGCTTGAGTGTCCATCAAAGAAAGGTTCGGACAAATGAAGCACCATGAAAAGACCTGGGTTTTTTTTTGTATGGCCTTAGTAAGCTGCCAGTGGACAGGAAAACACTCTTGAACAAGTTCCAGTGGTGTAGCTGTGTTACACCTACCCTCCCCATTGTTGTTCCTTACCCTTGGATGTATGTATATATATATATCTCTCTCTCCTATCTAATTTCCATTCCTTGCATCTGGCAAAGTGTGCTGCAGCCCACGAAAGCTTATATCTGCAGAAATTAAATTTGTTAGTCTTTAAAGTGCTACAGGACTCTTGTTTTTACTGTTGAACAATTGTATGGATCTTCACTGTATGCTGACACATGGGGAATATTCAGATGTCAGTGATAAAGACCTTTATGTCAAATTGGACAACATCTGTCACATTTTGCCAGATGGGAAGCACTCTCCACTCCAAGTTCTCCAGTTCATTCATGATGCAGAACTGATGGACACTTTTCCTAACGTGTGAATAGCTTTCAGGATTCTGCTTATGCTGCCAATCATAGTCTTGACTGGTGAGGGCAGTTTTTCAAAGCTCAGGCTCATTAAAACATATCTTCTATCAACAATGGCAGATGAGAGACTGACATCACTTGCTATTCTATTGCTTGAAAATGCCCTTGACCAGTCTTTGGATCTCTCTCATGCTGTGCTTCCGTTTGCAAGGGCAAAGGCGAGAAAAGCGACCTTTTGAACTAACGGATTACGGTTAACGTTCTAAGGCTGTCACCTACTGTAACACTATTTAATACTGGTTCACCCAATGTCCACCCAATGCACAGTTCGATTCTTGATGCTAGTACATTTCAGTTATTCTGAAAATTAAAATTTCTATAAGCTTAGAGGAAAAAATTTTTATATGCTTATATAGTGCATGAATAAATACAGATTTATAAATCCTAGCATGCGAATTTATCCTCTTATAAGACAGGGATAAATCAAGCATGCAAATCGTTCATCAAAGTCATGAAATGGGCTACAAAAGCAATAAAAAATTAAGTATTCAAAAATTTAACGTGTGGGGGGGGGGATGCTCTCACCTGGGTTGCCATTTGGTCTAGGGCCAACCCAGTTCATAGGTGACTGGTTATATTGAGAGTCACTAATTTAACCTCAAGAAGTGAAGAGGATTTTTTATTTTGTATCTAAATACTAGGTTTCCTTTTGTGGACTCTTCTCATTTTGAATTCTCTAGAGCAGGAATCCTGATGAACTCTTTTGCTCATTCCCCCAGCCCTTCAGGGAAATGAAACCTCTCATACTCCCCTTCAACTTTGCCCTGTGTTAGAGGCTTAGCCATATTTCAGAATTTTAATGAAATTTTAGAATTTAATTTAGAAATTTAATTAACTTTAGAATTTTAAGGAAATTAAGTTAAATTGTGTTAAAATGTGTCCTTAATTTTTTTTTGGTAGATCTTCATGATATCGACAGATAGATACTCTCCTTTCTTACATACTTTGAGCAGTGAAAGGGTTAATGTTGATCTTTAAAAGTATCATTGTCGTCTGAGTTAACACCCATTGAAATTAATGGGGTAGTTCATATCTCAGAGCTACAGTTGAAGAATTTCTGCAAAATCAGGTAGACAATGGCACATGAGTTACACTTGTGTCACATTTTGAAGCTAGAGACTAATTTTTTAATAAAAGCCAAGACTCTGGAGGGCAACTGAGAGTTTTATCTACACACCCGTGCTTTGGGATATACTGCTGTGAAGGGAGACAGTACTCAGTCCTTATAAAAAAAATACCAGCAAGATTTCAGGAGGAGCACTTGCTCCTATTTTCTGCTCTTAGCTGCCAGTCTCTCCTTTGCCTAAGACTGGTAGCCATCACACTTTCTGGGGTATGAATAGAGAAACCTTCATGCTATCTACTCAAAAACTGTGCATTGGGTTAGTATAGTATAGGTTAAAAGAGGCTGTCACAGTTTGTTCACCTTCCTTTGCTTTCCAGGAAAGACATTGTCATTGTCACCAAACTGAAAGTGAGTCAGTTTCTCTGTTTCACACTCTAGTTCCATTGTGTCAGTCATATGAGCTGTCAGTTTTGAGAGAGAGTTATGTACAGAATCTGTGCCTCATGTTTTAAAGAGGATCTATGGATCCTGACTCTGAAATGATTTGAAAAGCAGTTTGTAATTGAGAAATGTATTAAGATGCAATTCATCCATCAGTCTGGATGGCTACCTTGAAAGTGGAGGCTTACAGGCATTGTTAAAGATACAATATTGAAATTAAAGGTTTGATAATACAATGCACCATTAACTTGGTGAACCCATTGCTATTGGAAATCAGAGACATTAGCTTCAAAAGAAGATGATCATTTTGTGTTGGCAGTTTTAAAACAGAATATAATAGGTTTTAAAAATAGCATCCCTTGTGCTTCAGGGAATAAAACACTCATTAAATAAAGGAATTAGGAAGAACCACCCATGTGAAGCTTATTTTGTAATTTTCCCAAAAAGGGTTTCTTGCATCATCCTCTGAAGCCGCTGGTCTTGGACTAGTTATCTGATCTAGTATGTCAGTTATAGTTACCACTGAACAATACCATCCAGAATATGTCTGCTTTGGTCAATTTTTCCCATCACCTCACTACTCTTCCTTGGTCTTTTGCTTAGCCACAGCTCTAGAAGTTATCACCAAGTCAATGACAAGGACACAGCATCAGCCCGCAGAAGATAGAACATAGTAATGATTTCTCAAGTGTGACAGGTTGTATTTGGGCATCATTACAACAGGCACCCACTTCTGCTGTTCAGTCAGATTTGAGACTGTAGGACTCTTCATGAGGGAAACAGTGCTTCACTGGAACTACTTGTGGTAGTAAGAATAGTCAAGTGTATTTCCAGATTTGGACACTAAGCAGGCAAAAGATTTTGAGGGGAGAAAGGATATCATTCCAAACATGTAGGATACATAGATGAGGAAAAGCCAAAGGGAGACATGTTTGCTCGTGAATACTATATTCTATTTCCAGCATGTCCTTCCCATTTTGGTGATCGGGGAAGGTCCTGGATAATTGGAAAAAGGCAAATATAGTGCCCATCTTTAAAAAAGGGAAGGAAGAGGATCTGGGGAACTACAGACCAGTCAGCCTCACCTCAGTCCCTGGAAAAATCATGGAGCAGGTCCTCAAGGAATCCATTTTGAAGCACTTGGAGAAGAGGAAGGTGATCGGGAACGGTCATTGTGGATTCACCAAGGGCAAGTCATGCTTGACCAACTTGATCGCCTTCTATGATGAGATGACTGGCTCTGTGGATGTGGGGAAAGCAGTGGACGTGATATATCCTGACTTTAGCAAAGCTTTTGATACAGTCTTCACAGAATTCTTGACAGCAAGTTACAGAAGTATGGGTTGGATTAATGGACTATTAGATGCATAGAAAGCTGGCTAGATCATTGGGCTGAATGGGTAGTGATCAATGGCTTGCTGTCTAGTTGGCAGCTGGTATCAAGCAGAGTGCCCCAGAGGTTGGTCCTGAGGCTGGTTTTGTCCACATAAATAGTCTGGAAGATGGGGTGGATTGCACCATCAGCAAGTTTGTGGATGACATTAAGATGGGGGAAGTGGTAGACATGCTGGCGGGTAGGGATGGGATACAGAGTGACTTAGACAAATTGAAGGAATGGTCCAAAAGAAATCTGATGAGGTTCAACAAAGACAAGTGCATAGTCCTGCACTTAGGATGAAAAAATCCCATGCACTGCTACAGACTGTGGACTGACTAGCTAGGCAGCAGTTCTGCAGAAAAGGAGCTGGGGTTACGGTGGACAACAAGCAGGATATGAGTCAACAGTGTGCCCTTGTTGCCAAGAAGGCTAACAGAATATTGGGCTGCATTAGTAGGAGCATTGCCAGGAGATTGAGGGAAGTGATTATTCGCCTTTATTTGGCATTTGGAGTATTGTGGCCAGTTTTGGGCCCCCCACTACAGGAAGGATGTGGAAAAATTGGAGAGAGTCCAGCAGAGGGCAACTAAAATGGTTAGGGGGCTGGAGCACAAGATTTATGAGGAGAGGCTGAGGGAACTGGGATTGTTTAGTCTGCAAAAGAAAAGAGCAAGGTAGGATTTGATTGTGGCCTTCTGAAAGGGGGTTCCAAAGAGGATGGAAGTAGGCTGTTTTCAGTGGTGGCAGATCACAGAGCAGGGAGGAATTGTCTCAAGTTGCAGTGGGGGAGGTCTAGGTTAGATATTAGGAAATACTTTTTCATTAGGAGTGTGGTGAATACTGGCATGGGTAACCTAAGGAGATGGTGGAATCTCCATACTCAGGGGGTTTTAAGGCCTGGCTTGACAAAGTCCTGGTTGGGATGATTTAATTAGGGTTGGTCCTGCTTTTAGCAGGGGGTTGGATTAGATGACCTCCTGAGGTCCCTTCCATCCCTAATCATTTATTGTTTCCTAGATCCAGAAGTATCTTCCATTCCAAAGGAGAATTATGCATTTCCTCTGTGTACATAATGTACACATTTATCAGGAAAACAAGGAAGGGCAGCTCCTGATTGACTGTTGATAGCAGATTTATGGGTCTTGGCATGCAGGCTTTGTATAGATTTCAGCAGACAGACACTTGAAGTTCCCAGTAAGCAAGAATAGGCCACCTCACTTATGAATTGATATTAATCTAAAACCTCAAGATCTTAGCTTTAGCTGCCTAATTGCTGCTCAAGAGAATGCAGTAGGCCTAGGGTGTTCTGAAACAGGGACACTGTACTGTCATTTACATTCTAAGTTATACTGTGGTTTCTAAGATCTATTAACAAGTTTTGTTGTAAAAATAGGGACTATTTAACACCCCAAGATTCTTTGGAAAAGGTGGGAGAAGGATAATAGGTTTGTCACCTAATATTGAGTGTACCCTTAAGTCTTCAAGCTATATTTATGCAGTTGCACCAATTCTGCTAATTATAATCTCAAACTGTTTTTGGAGAGCTCCTGTCTAAGTTTCGCATAACTCCTATATACTTGATTTAGTTCAGTTGTCCTCAAATCCATAAGAAATAGCCATTTCTCCACAATTTTGTGCTCCTGCACTAGGCATTGATTGTTACATGTCACACAACATAACTGCTGAGCTTATTAAATGACAGCTGTGTGTTTCAGAGGATCTTTCAGTTGAGAAATTCTTATTATACTGAAAACAAATTTTAAGCCACTTTGTACCATAAATAACATGAATGGCCAATAGCAAGCTGCCCATTAGCTAACCTGGTAGTGCTGTTGCTACAAATCATGAAAGTACTAGTCTGCGACTAGAAAACATTGATTGCCACTGGCAATAATATGTGCAAACTCATGGATGATAGGAGAGATCCTGGAAGACTAGAGCAGGACTAATGTAGTGCCCATCTTTAAAAAAGGGGGAAAGGAGGAGCGGAAGAACTATAGACCAGTCAGCCTGACTTCAATACCTGAAAAGCTACTAGAGCAATGTATAAAACATTCAATTTTGCAAAGACCTGAAAGATGAAGGGGTAATCATTAGCAGCCAGCATGGATTTACTAAGAACAAATCATGCCAAGCCAGCTTGATTTCCTTCTTTGACAGGGTAACTGGTTTGGTGGATATGGGGAAATGAGGTGGACATAACATACCTGGACTTTAGCAAGGCTTTTGACATAGTCCCACATGACATTCTGATAAGTAAGCTGGAGAAATGTGGTCTTGGCAGAACTACTATTATGTGGATACATAATTGGTTGAATAACCACAAGCAAAAACTAAATATTAATAGAATGATGTTGGATTGGAGGGAGGTCTCGAGTTCCACAGGGATACGTTCTGGGTCTGGTGTTGTTTAACACATTTATTAATGAGCTGGGTGTAGGAATAGAGAGCATATTGATACAAGTTGCAGATGACACAAAGCTGGGAGAGTTGCCAACACTCTGGAGGATGGAGCTAAAATTCAAAACGATCTTGTGAAATTGAAGAACTTGGCTATTGACAACAAAATGAAATTCACCAAAGACAAATGTAAAGTTCTACACTTAGGGAAGAAAAAACAAATGCTCAAATACAGAACGGGGGGTAACTGGCTTGGCAGCAGCACTGCTGAGAAGGATCTGGGAGTTGTGGTGGATCACAACCTAAACGTGAGTCAGCAATGTGATGCTGTTGTGAAAAAAGCAAATGCAGTTTTAGTTTGTATTAACAGAGGCATAGCATGCAATCATGGGAGGTGATTGTACCACTGTACTCGGCACTGGTTTGGCCTCAGCTGGAGTACTGTGTCCAGTTTTGGTCACCAACGTATAGAAAAGATGTAGAGAAACCAAAAAGAATCCAGAGGCAAGTGACAGAGATGATCAAAGGGATGGAATGCAAGCCATATGAGGAAAGGCTGCAGGAACTGAATATGTTTAGTTTGGAAAAGAGGAGATTAAGAAGAGGACATGATAGCAGTCTTCAAATACTTGAAAGGCTGCTGTAAAAAATATGGAGAAAAATTATTCTGTCTTGCCACAGAGGGAAGGACGAGAGGCAATGGGTTCAGAATATAGCATAGCAGATTTAGATTAAATCTCAGGAAAAAAATCTAACCATAAGAACCATAGGACAATGGAAAAGACTGCCTAGGGAGGTTGTGGAAGCTCCTTCACTGGAGGTTTTAAAAAAAGAGGCTGGATAGTTATCTGTCTTGGATGGATTAGATATAACAAATCCTGCATCTTGGCAGGGGGTTAGACTAGATGACCCTTGTGGTCCCTTCTAACTCTGTGATTCTACAGTACATGCAAGCTACACACGTGTGTGTGTGTGTGCGCGCACATGCACACACTCACATTACATCTCAGCCATGTAGAAAAGGACTAATAGACTGTCCAGTTGGAAAATCTCACCACAAGGTACAGTAATAAGTGTACTATAATCCCACAAAGTGGAAGCACTTTTTGTTTTTGACAGATTTGCAGTTTGAGAGGATAAAGCCACAAACCGTGCATCCTCTTTTGCAGAATCTCTTCTTTGTTGAATGAATATATTTAAGTGTGCTCCTTTGAGGATGTTCACCTAGGTGAATTCATTATTTTATACTTTTTTAAGAAACCCACTAGAGATAATCTTGCCTCTAAGATTAGTACATCTAGGTATTTGAAATCCTTGTAAGACTAGGCTTCTAAAATTAATTACCTAGTTTCCTTTTCCTCTTACATAATCACATAAGTTCTTAGGTAATGTCTGAAGTGTTCAAAATTGACGTTTTAGAGACTAATAGTTCCTGAAGGCAGCACCTGTTTGATGTTATTGGGCTCTGCCCACATGTAAGGGCCCTCATGCCCTTGCAGTTCAGGGCCTTAGACTACAAGCTCTTCAGAGAAGGGCCTATTTTACATCTGTGTTTGTACAATGCTTAACCTGCTTCAGTGCCCATCTTGATGTGTCCCTCTTAGCACTGTCATATAAATATTTAAACAAAAGCTATTGCATAATCACAAATTTCTAAGCATAGTATTGTGTGTGTTTTCAATCCTTTCAAATGAGGAAGGATCTAATAGAGACCTTTATACTGTTAATTTTTTTGGTAAAAATTTCAGAAATCAATGTTCTGTGCTAGCTAGGGGGTACAAATTGGAATTGCAAACAATCACAGTGCTATTTAGGCTCATATGATGTCAGCCTGCATCAGACTCAGAACACTGCTGCACAAAAGAAACAGCCAAAGGCAGCAATTACAATCTCTGGGAGTGATGTTTTAGAATGCAGTTGTGTTCTGTCTCTTCCTTCAGCCTCTCCTTCTTTGACAGACTAGTTCAGTGAAACATATGCTGCAGTTTCACAGGGATGTGTGTGTGAACAGGCTATACTGGACTTATGTGAAATTTGCACAATAGAACTAGGGCATTTGTTTGTTGCACTTTACAATTGCATGATGTGAGACGGGAAGGTCTTAGAGCCCGGGCTTTAACCCAAGTCCAAACATCCACACTGAAGTTTTTAGCCCCACAGCCCGAGCCTCATCATCCCAAGTCAGCTGACCCAGGCTCTGAGACTTGATGCTGTTGGGGTTTTGTAACAGTGTAGGTGTACCCTTAGAAGTGATCTGCTTCCCTTCTTCCACCCCGCAACTCCTCCTCTCCTGCTGAGGCAGGACCAAGCATACCTAGACCATCCCTGACAGATGTTTGTCTAACTTGTTCTTAAAAACCTCCAGTAATGGAGATTCCATGACCTCCTTTGGTAACCTATTCCAGTGCTTAATCATCTTTATAGTTACAAAAGTTTTCCTGATATCCAACCTAAATCTTCCTTTCTGCAAATTAAGCCAACTATTTTTTCTTCTACATTCAGTGGACATGGACAACAATTGATCACCATCTTCCTTATAACAGCCCTTAACATATTTAAAGACTGTTATCATGTCCCTCCTCAGTCTTCTTTTCTGAAGACTAAACATACCAATTTATCTAAACTTTCTTCATAGGTCAGGTTTTCTAACCCCTTTATAACTTTTGTTACTCTCCCTTGGATTCTTTCCAGTTTGTCCACATCTTTCTTAAAATGTGGTGCCCTATACTCCAGCTGAGACTTCACCAAGCCCAAGCAGAGTGGAAAAACTACCTCCTGGATCTTAGATACAACACTCCTGGTTGTTTTGAATTTTAATACTGTCCTCCAAAGTGCTTGCAACCTCTCCTGCCTTGGTGTCATCTATCTATTTAATAAGCATAATCTCCACTTCATTCTCCAAGTCATTGATAAAAATATTGAATAGTACTGGGCCCAGGGCTGACCCCTGAGGGACTCCAGTAGATACATCTTCCCAGTTTGTCAGTGAACCATTGATAACTACTCTCTGAGTATGATCTTTTAAACAGTTTTGCACCCACTGTATCGTATTTTAATGCGTGTTTAGACCGCATTTCCTTAGTTTGCCTATGAAAATGAGGGTACTGTGTCAAAAACTTTACTAAAATCATGGTATATCACATGTTCTGCATCTTCTCCCCCATACACTAGGCCAGTAACCTTGTCAAAGAAGGAATTTAGGTTGGTTTGGCATGATTTGTTCTTGACAAATCCATGTTGGCAATTACTTATCCTATTATACTCTAAGGGCTTACAAATTAATTGTCTAATAGTGTGTTTCAGTCTCTTTCAAAGTATCAAAATTAGGCTGGCTGGTCTATAATTCCTTGGGTCCCCTTTGTTACCCTTTATACAAATAGGTACTGTGTTTGCCCTTTTCCAGTCCTCAGCAACCTCACCTATTGTCCATGAGTTCTCAAAGTTATTGCTAATTTTTCCAGGATAGTTTCAGCTAGTTCCTTAAGTACCCAAAGGTGAATTGTGTCATGCCCTGCTGATTTGAATACATCTATCTTATCTAAATATTATTTAACTTGTTCTTTCCCTACTCTGGCTTGTGTTCCATCTCTCTTATTGTTGATATTAACTGTATTACTCAGATGGTCACAATTAATTTTTTTCATGAAGACTGAAGCAAAATAGGTATTAAACACCTCAGGCTTCCTGGTGTTGTCTGTTATTAGCTCTCCTTCCCTCCTAAGCAGTGGACCTTCCTTTGACTTTCTCTTGGTGCTAATATTTATAGAGCTTCTTCTTATTGCTTTTTACGTCCCTTGCTAGGTGTAACTCATTCTCATTTTGTTCCTTCATGCGTGCGCTATTCTTTTGTATTCAATTCTTAGCAATTTGTCAATGTTTCCACTTTTTGCAGGATTCCTTTTTTATTTTCAGGTTATAAAGGACATAATGCAGCTGTAGTGGCCTCAGACTATTCTGCTTATCTTTCATTTGCATCAGGATGGTTTGCTGCTGTGTTTTTAATACTGTTACATTGAGAAACAGCCATCTCTCCTGAACTCCTTTTTCCTTTAGATTTTTTTTCTATTGGAACCTATCTACCAGTTTTCTCCGTTTGTTGAAGTCTGATTTTTTGAAGCATTGTCCTTATTGTGCTACTCTCAGTCCTTCCTTTCTTTAGAATCATGAAATCTGTAATTTCCTGATCACTTACTGTGAAGTTCCCTTCCAGCTTCAGATTCACAAGCAATTCCTCCCTATTTTATTACTTCCAATTAATAGGTGGTTGGTAATTGTATTAACAATATCTGTAAAGGTAGGCAGCCAACAGTTTGTATTTTGTGGTTGCTTCCTAACATAAGTGCTTGTCTTGGTTTCCACCTCATTGAAACCTTAGTTAAAGGCTGAAAGAACTGTTGCATTTGTCCATACTTCAGAATAGTAGAAGTAGGTGTGCCACAGTTGAACAGTTTGAGTACAGTCTGCATGTTGGCTGTTGGTTAACTGAAAACAATTACTATTTAATTATTTATATGAAATGGAACTGCTTGAACAGGAGAAAGAGAGACCCCATCCCAGAATATATGATAGCTCAGTGGTGAGGGTACTCTCTTGCTGTATAGGAGACCCAAACTAACATCCTTTCTTCACTTCAGGGCAGAGGGGAAAATGAACCCATTTCCTACTTCCTGGATGAGTGCTCTAACCTCTGGGCTAAAACAAATAATGAGGGCACCACCACCACATCCTTCTCTGATGCCTAAGTCCCTCCGATTTGTTTTGTCCTGTCTGAAATTATTGTTTCTTATAGAAGGGTTAGAAGGTATCCTAGACAAAATAATAAATGAAAAAGGAATTAAAATTATCTAGACACAGTTTCATAGCGTGACCTAGAGTTCAAAATTTGGGAAGAATTTCATTATTTTAAATGGATTTCTTTTATTAAGAATGTGACTGCATGAGAGCTACTCAGACAATGGAGAAAATATTTTTGTCCTGTAAGTTTGGAAAGTTTAGGTAATTTTTTCTTTTATTAATAATTTATGGATAACAACTGGAATCAGCCCCCAAATATTGTCTTCAACAAGCAGGAGTGTTCATACTCAAAAGCATAATGTGTGTTTTTTACCTTCCTATGATAGGCAGACAGAGAATCTTTGGGTATGGCACCAAAATCAGTAAAACACCCGATTTCACTGTGAAGCTGTGATTTGACAAGGCAATTCCCAGATAAAATTTTACTAAAGTAATTCAGACTCAGCCTGGGTTCTGAACATAATGGATTTATTTCTTTTCACACCTCAATTAATAAATATTCTGCATCTCAGATTATTCTTTTTGAGATTGTGCAGGCATCATCACAAGTCTTCACTGTTGTTTCAAGCATGCTACCTCAGGCAGAATTTGGCCTGCATGATCTTTTCTTCTTGCACATCACCGTAAATAAAACAGATTCTAGTTTGACTTTCAGTTCCTAGACTGAATATGCAGGGTTGGCAATTACATTCCTATTTGTATTTAAAAATAAGCATTTTTTCAAATATTTGTTTATTTATTTCATCTGAAAGCCAATAAGGGGTGAGGAAATGGTACCCCATGATGCCATTCTTGAAGATTCTCATTTCAGAGTTAAACTGTACTTGGTGGCAAGCTAACTCTAGGCAAAGAGTCTTGTATCTGGTTTCGTTGCTAGTACTCTTCAGTCCAAAGAGCAGGTCAGGTGAAGGGGAACGGAACCTGCTATTATGTTACTTTAGGACTCTGGTTTAATGTGCCTAAAATCACTAAGAAACAATCATGCAGGGAGGTGCAGGTGTCCATTTCGCAGTGCTAGAAAGCGTGAACAGAGCAACAACACCATTGAGATGAGAAAACTGGACAAACCTTGGTTTGGAAGAAGTCTGAACTGATGAATCAAATTAGCTGAAATGCAATTTACTGACAGCACTTAACTTTCATTTTTTATCTTTCGATTATGACAATTAAGATTTTGAAGTAGAAGTCTGATGGCTGAGTAAGTATTGTCATTCTCCTTGCTGATGCCACTTGAAATGATATTTATCCCCTTAAGAATTCAGTTATTAAAAGTGAATAAGCTCCTTGCAGAGAAGGTATATCTTACTATCTCACAAAGTTACTAAAAATACATTCAGTGCCCAATGGTTTTGTTAAAGGCTGAAGGAGACAAATCAATGCCAGGTTGTTCTTATGGATACCCAAAGTTAAAGATACCTTTACAAGTAAAATAATGGCATGTTTTTGAAGATGAAGGTGTTCAAGTATATCATAGAAGTGTGGAGGCAGAGGAGTTCACTCAGCTTGCATTTTATGTCATACCATGAGTGTTTGAAATAGAAAACAAAGTACCTTCTATCACTTTTACAAAGTAGCCATATACATTTATCCTGGATTTCTCTAGATAACAGCATCAGGTTTTAACTATACTTACACAAAAAACACTAGACAGTGTACCAGGCTGCTGTACCCATAATTTACTTCAAAAGCAAAAGAATGAAAAATAATTCATTTCACAGCATACAACCCTTTTCCTCCATGCAGTGATACACCTTATTACAAACACAACCTCTAAACCCCCATGTCTATACACTACATCCTCATTCCTACTGAGCACAGAGTTGCCAACCTTTTTGCACCTTGTTTTCCAGACTCTTTCCTCCTGTTACCTACCAAACAAATCAGATTCCTCCCAGGCCATATTGTCCCATCTGTCTGAAAGCATACTGACTGAAGTTTGGGGAAGGAACTACTGGGAGGTGTGCATTCCTGTTACGGCAAAGTTAAGATTGTGTAGCAGTGTCTGTGTTATAGAGAAATTGTACTGAGGTGTCTGGCATTGGATAGATGAGTAGAGGATGTGTACAGTTAGATGGCTTAACTTTTCATTTCTTTTGGAAGTTTTATCTGGTGGTGTGTGTGTGCAGCAGTCTTGACTGATACACACACATTGTGTTATGTATACTTCCCCTAGCCCATTTTTTATATTTAGAAAGGATCACAAGTGGCTTTTTATGTTTCCACAAAAGAACAGCTTGTCAGAATTATTTTCATAAAATGAGAAGCTACTAGCCACCAAATATAATACTGTCCATGTTTTCAAGATTTTTCACACAATTAGAGCTAGATTTTTAACTGCTATGGCCAATATTATCAAACCAAAAAATAATGGTGTAATCTTAAAGTTGCCGTTCAGATGCTGCTAAAAATCTACTTGTGAGACAACTTTCAAATAACTTTCTCTCCCTATCTCCCTGCACACTTTCCAGGAGGGTTTTGAAATAAGGGATTGAAAGTAAAGTTTTTAAAAGCATTAATTTAATTAATTTTAACTTAAAGTAATTAACAAATTTACTTGGAAATCATCAGAAAAATCTGTCTTCTCTTAGGGCAGCAGTTCTCAAACTTCATTGCACAGCGACCCGCTTCAGACAACAAAAATTACTACATGACCCCCAGGAAGGGGATGGGGGTGAAGCCAGAGTCTCGCCGCCCCAGGTGGGGGAGGCCAAAGCTGAAATCTGAGGGCTTCAGCCCTGGACAGGGGTGGGGGAGACCTGAGACCTGCCACCCAGGGCTCAGAGCAGTGGAGCTCAGGCTTTGGGTTCAGCGCCCGGCCCCAGCAAGTCTAACGGCAGCCCTGGTGACCCCATTAAAGCGGGATCGCGACCCACTTTGCGGTCCCGACCCACAGGTTGAGAACCGCTGTCTTAGGGCTTGTTTTCATTACACTGCTCCATTGCAACTGCAGCCATTGATGCAGCGGCATTGATTGAGCAGATCTGGTGAAGACATGCTCAGTCGATTGCCGAGTGATCTCCCGTCAACTCTGGTACTCCACCTGAATGAGAAATGTAAGCTATGTTGATGAGAGAGTGTCTCCCATTGATATAGTGTAGTGAAGACAGCATGGCTACCCAATGTAAGGTACATCTACTTAAGTTATGTTACATAAATACCTTGCATGTGTTTTTGTATGTAACTTGCACACCTTACATTGACCTGACTGCGTAGTGAAGACAAGCCTTTATAGATTATATGTTGCATGTTTAGGGGACAGAATAAATTTTTCCATGCAAAACAAGGATCTAATTGTTACCTTTATTGAAAAACTGAACCCATTCTTAACTGTAGAATCACAGTTGATGCATTCATAATACTTACGTAGTAGTTATATAGGTTAATTATGATGTTTGTACCTTAACTTTCTTTTAAAATTTGTTTTATTGGAAAAGGAAGAATAAAAGCCCTAACAATCAGTCCATCAGATTTATGGGTAAAATGTTCATTTAAACTTTTTTATTTTATACATGTACTTTCTGTCAGAGGACCCTGTTGGGTCAGGTCCATATTCTAGTAGCAATCCTGTTTCTGTGCATAGAACATAATGATATATTGGTCACTTCAGATAACTGTACAGGATTAGTGACAGTACTGGATTAGTGTAATGTATGAAAAATTGAACAGTGTGAGAATAAGACCCACTACTGCATAGTATAGAGAAAGTTAAAGTTTTCAGGATTATTGGCAACATTTATTTTCTTTGAAGCATAATTAGCTTAGGGGCAGATGAAGCAAATAACATTACCATTTTTACATCATTATCTCCCACCAAACTGTTCTGGCACAATTAGCAGAAAGCTAAGTTCCTTGTTTTAGCATTCCTAAGAGACTAATATCTGAGACAATACAATTTCCATTGGAGTTGCTGGGAACTGAGTGCATGGATAAGTACTGAAATAATTCAGTCAAACCAGAACACAAAGAAATTACTTGAATGACGGAGAACTGGTGTGACAGCAGGACCCATTGAGGCATTCTAGAGTTAGTGGTAATGAAGTAGGTCAATTTCTAGTGCATATTTAAAACAGAAAGAAGAAGGGAAGAAAGAGATTTAATTTTACATCTATAGCTAAGGAAGAATCCATTGAACTTACACTTTCAGTGGAGAACTCTTTAGGAACCCAAAAGCAGCCCTTTTTATTCAGATGGAGGGGATGGCAGAAGAGGATGCATCAGCAATTAAAATGATTGGGGAGAGGAACAGTCTAAAGAAATCTCAGATTTGACATGCCCTTAGTTTCCTTTTGTGGGACTTTATGCAGCAGGAGATAGTCCCAATTGTTTTACAAAGGAACCTGAAACATTTTAGCTTACTTTCAGATTAAAAATGCATGGTGTGGCTAGCACACCAGTTGAAGGTCCAGTCCTGCAAAGAGTTACAACTCCACTTATAGTATTCATGCTGAATTTCTGAAATTGGTCAAGAGTTTGTCAGTGAATAATCTGAGGCATTGCTGCCTAATTTTGAATAGTGCCTATAGTGTTTTGTAAAGTAAATTGATTTATGCCTGTGAGTGAAATATTGATGTAATTGGTCAAAAAACAAGAAAAATTCATTGACATTTAATCAAAAAATAGTTTATTTTTCAAATTTTGAAGTTTGAAGTTTTTGACATTTGGAAATTAACGTTTAATTTTGACTAGCTCTTATTCTTTTTTAAAATATTGTTTGAGTTTTAACCTTAAGGTCTTGTTCCAAACTGAAGTTGGTAGAAAGATTGCCTGTTTCATTCAGTGGGATTTAGATCTGACCCTAGGAGCCTGATGTTTGTGTGTATCTATTTATACCTTATAATAAATTGAGGCCTTTTCTGGTTGGGAATAATGTCATTAAAAAGTTTCTAATCTACAGATTTTATACGATAGCAAAGTAAAGACTCCACAGGCTCTTCAACAGGTTTTTATAATGGAACTGTGCCTGACTCTAGTTAATTGTGTTAGCATTTCTATTGCGAAGATCTTCTTTCCCTCACTGAGCTGCATTTAAGATACTGGTACCATCATGAAAGAAAGTCAACTAACTGAAAAGATCCTTGAAAATAAATCCGTGCCATATTTCTACAAAACGTGGATTGATTATTGGAGGCTGTTTTATCATTTGGAGAGGTAATTTCATCATCTGAGAATTTCTCAAGGAACTTTGTGTGAAGCCTAAGGAAAGAAAAGGACTGTTTGTTCATTTAGTTATGGAATCACAGTTTTAATTACAATTGGAACCTTATATTTTCATATTCTCCATGTAGAATTCAAGATTAATCTGCAGTTTTAAAAGTCTGAGTGGGAACTGTAAGAAGTCCCCTTGAGAGAAAGAAACGAGACCCAACTCTACTATTTTCAGAGCGTTTTGGGAAATACCAATTTTGTCATCAATTAAAATGTAATCCAGAACAGAGGCTATTTTTTCCCATATCAAATTAGGATTGAAAAAATTGAATTTGTTATCAATCAAAGATACTTTTACTTTGGGTCAACACTTTCTGTCTACAATAGCTAAAATAAAAAGCACATTTTGTAAGTATTGACATAAAACACTGTAGCAGGAACGTTAGGGAAAAAGCAAATTCCATTGAATAAACTTTGTTTTCTTTAGGTTAGTGAATTTTTATTTAAATTAAGTGAAGTCTGTCTCTGCATTATGAAATATCTGCAGAAATGTAACACTTTCAGGACTGCTTATGATACGCAAGATCAAGTTTGAAAAGGTGGAAGAGAATGCTTTTAGGAAGTAAAACGGAGAAACTGTACTTATGTATGCTGTGGAAAATAAAGAAGCCGCCTAAATTTAGCTCACATGAGCAGATTCCACTTATTCTGAGCACTCTGTGTGGGATAGTTCCAACCTTGCATGAAAGAGGGCATGGGAAGATTTAATTTCTATTTGGACCTTCCAATAAGTAAAATAAAACAAAACCAACAAACAGTGATCTTGTTACTTATGCCTGTATTTTAATTCTCTGATGTTAGCATTCTGTAAACATGATGAGAAGAATAAGCAGTTTATTCAAAATATTACAGCACGAGCTAACACTTCTGCTGTAGAAAGAAGTTTTGATTTAGCACAAAAAACTCAGCCCATTAGCAAAAGTTTCCTGTTTCCCAAAACAGTTCCTTGGATGCAATAACATTAGGAAACTTCATTTGATCAGAAACAACATTGTATATATATTTTACTCCCTGGTCCTGGCACCTGACAGAGTGTGATGGTTCAGTATTTTTCTGCTTTTGCCTGCTTTCAGTTAAATGTCTAAAACCCCTTTACAGCTGCTGTACTGTAGTGCATATGCTCTGGCTGACGTTTACTGAACAATGTAGATTAAAATGAATTGATTATTAAGATGCACCAGAAAGTTCTGGCCCATCAAGTACTATTCCCTGAGACTGCATTCATCTTTCAGAATAACAGTTTGTGACATTAGAGAAATTACATATTAGAATAATGGAAGGAATCTAGAGAAGTCAGTATTTTGGCTTTGTCTGCAGACTATTGAACAGGCTAAGAAATATTTCCACTGTATGATTGCATTAGGGAAGACACAGCATAATCAGCAAGTTTCCTTTATAGGAAGCACTCTCTAGAACTGGCCTTAATCGTGGACCAAATCTGCAGTGAAAATGCATTGATAGCTTTCAGTATATTTGTAACTTTCTCAAGTTACATAAACAATTATTCCTATGTAAAGGATGTTGGAGTCTCTCTCTAATCATTTATAGGCATTTTTATCACCATATCTTCTAATGTAGGTATTTTGTCTCAGTTTTTCGCTGTGTAAAATGGTGACATTTACTCACTGTTGTAAAGCATGTTGAGATAGTCCTATACCAGTTTTTTTACATAAGTGCTGAATTGATTGTATTGAATAAAACCATTAGTATTTCTCCATTGTCTCCTTTTAACATTACACTTCGTTTTGGCAGATACATATTTCTGGTAAAAGTAGTCATAGAAAATATTTCAAGGAGGTCACCACTGAAGGTCAAGTGATCTTACTTGTAGGTAATAATCCATACTTTATTTGAAATCAGTTCTTGACCTCTGGAGAATCTGATTTTACAACAGAACTACCAAAGGTTGATTCAAGTTTATTCAGGAGTAGAATCCCATGGAAACGTGTTGGCAAACATGTTGTGCCGCTTTCCTTAATCCTTAACATTCCTGAGCATATATAGGGTACAAGTTTAGCAAGCTTTATTCTGAACCAGGCTTTGAGCTTTTTAATTTCATGAAGTAGCTACATTAGACAGACAACTCTAGGAGTAAGCTTAAGTTTTTCTTCAGTTGCATATATGTAAATTTGATGAAAGTCTTAGAAAAAAGCCAGTACATATTCTGACAGCATTGTTGACCACAAATTTTTTTTTAGTATCTTAGGTATTAACAACAAATCTGAAGTCTTTAAATTTATGCAGATTGACAAGTATTTTCCGAACCATTATACTGAAAAATGTTATGACAGCCCTGACAACAGTAGATGCTGCACAAAATACAAATTCTCAATATTACATATAAATAGTTTCTCTCTCTTTCTGGTGAGCACTTTTATGCAAGAGAGAGATTCTCATAGGCATTCTTCCCTCACAAGTTCTAGTTGTGAGTTTGTTCCTGCAGGACACAAGGGAAAAAGCATACATTAGTCAGAAAACCATTGCAACAATTTGAAATCATTCATAGCATATTAAAACTAGAAATGCTTCATAAGATACTAAAGTTAAAATATCAGATGAGAGTAGAAATATTGCAGGAAAAGGAATGTTTTAACTGGTTTTTCATAAGTCTTATGTGATTGATTCTGGCAGATTAATTTAAGCAAAGTGAGATCCTTTTGCATTTCTTAAAAATGTTGGATGTGAAACACCTAAAATAAGTAAATCTGTATTTCCAAACACTTTTTGACTTGAGGTCTGAAGGTGATGAAATGACTATTAAATTTTAATGCCTGTGAAAAGAGGGACTGCTGTCTGAAGTCCTTGTGTCAAGAGGCATTATTATGAAAGCGTTTCCATCCTATCTTCTGGAGATAGACACTTCTACTGAGCAGGCAAAATAGGGCCCCAGCAATACTACAGTATGTTGCTTTGTTCATTTCAAATATCAAGTCAGTGGTATGAAACCTTACTGAGATTACTTTCATATGGTTGTGTTATTTCTGACCATGTAAAATGGGTTACCTAACTTGTGTAGGGTACAGTGCCATTGCTTTGAAAGGGACATTCTGTAGCTGCAGCATGACTCTCTGTTGAAAAGAGCTGAAAGACTTTATCATATAGACCTTTGCCACCCAAGAAAGTGGTTACATCTCCAATGAATACCTCACTTTTGTCAGGAGAGGTGAGAAGGCATATTCATGCATAGGGAAGTATCAACATTTCAATATACTGTAGAGATATACCATTTTCTGTAATAAGAAATCTCCAGGGCATGCAGAAAGCCAGAGACAGTTCAAATCATTGTGGAATTAAGGGAGATCCTAATGCAGAGATGGGTACTTCTAGCTTCTCCATAGCACTCCACAGTTGAAAAACAGGGTAAGACTACCATGTAACTGAGCTTGTCTGTTTCTTGCTTTTTGTACAATACTTTTCACACTAGTAGTTGTGGTGCTACTACAAACATTAATATATTTTGCCTCAGCAGCAGTATGAGGTAGGGGAATATTCCTGCTTTAGGAAGGGAAAACGAGGCACAGAATGAATAAAGAAACTGCCTCTGATAGATGTTTCGGATGTGTACTTTTGTTCTGTGTTTGTGCAGTGCCTAGCAGAGGCCCTGAGACATAACTGAGACCCATCGGGCTTTCAAAATACAAATACATTGTAAACATGAGATTATTGCTATCTTGTTTCCCACTACAGTGCTTCTGCCTTAAACTATAGACCAGTTGAAATTTTTTTCATCAAAAACTTATTAAAATGGCTTATTAAAGAATACAAAGAATTTTGTATTTAAAATTATTTCTATTTTTCAACAAAACTATTTAAAATATTTTCCCTATCAAATACAATCTAAACAGGTTTTTTTTTTGTTTGTTTTAGTTGTTGTCTCCCACTGCTCTTTTTTCTAGTGGAAAAAAAGGAAGGAAACAGGAAAAGCTGCAATGATTTTTAGATTCCATTAAATTCCTCATTTTTTTCAGTAGAATAATACAATTGAAAAACCATTTGTCTCATGTAAAGTTTCCAGTCAAATGAAAATCATATTGTTCAAAACTTTTCATGGCTAGCTCTCCATAAGTCCATGTCTTTCTCACACCATGCTGTCCAATTACGAAAGAGAAATATTCGCAGTAACCAGCATTGGACATACTTAGAAAAGTTTTGACAAAGAAGGGGGAAAAAAGCAAACTGTGTTGGTCAATGCACATTGTATAAAAGCAGGGGAATCTGTAATTCGAAGCCACAGAACTTGTAAACTTGGAAGAGTTTCCCCCACACCCTTTACAGTCTGAGATGAAGCTAGCATACCGCCACTGGTTGCAGATGTTGCATGGATGCTAAGTGCTAAGAGGTTCACTGAAACATGCTTTGTAGTAAGGAATGGGGGTTTTTGCGCATGTTGTCTATAGTAAGTTTGCATTTTCAGGGTTGAATGGCTTTGATCTGACTCTTTCAGGCCACAATCCTTTTTTTTTTTTTTTTGGAGTTGGAAAATCTTTTGTGAATGCTTCATGGGACCACTTTAGTGTAAATTGTTATGATAACATATCAAGTGGGAGAGTTTAGTTTGTACATAGAATTTAGAATAGGCGCTAAACTTAACACATGAGCAATGGGAGCATATGCTGTAGCGCTGATAGCTCAGCCATTTTCAGAAAACTGCCAATTATGCTTAAACATACTAGATGGTGTGGTGGAACCCACCAAGATAATTTTCACCAATATCCTGAGTCAAGTTTGAACTCAAACTTCTAGAGCTTGGAACCCTGCATAAGGCTTAATACTGCTCTATGCTACCTAGCTTCCTGTCATCCCTACCTAAACAATGGCATTTTGGATTAGCAAAAGGGAAGTTAAGCTACATATCAAGAAGCTTCCTCAGAGGGCAATTTTTCAGACTGGAATAGTATTCTCAAGGGACATGATATAAATATTACTACCAGACCAATTTAAAACTGTAACTGAGTCTTGAATTACTAAGGAATGATCATGTGCAGTTTTGGACATAGTAGTGATCAGTTTTTGTTGTTTGGACAGTTAACTAAATTTAAACTGTTGCCCTTCAATATTTCGAAAAAATTAGAATTACTTCTTTTCCTCTTTCAGAGTGCTTCATTGAGCCCTTATAATGAAATTTAGAAGTCAGTTCTTCTTGAACTCTTCAGTGAGGGAGAAAAAAATGGAGGGAGCATTAACTCAAACTTTGCAGATGTATATGATCAGATATCCCTTACTAGGGAGCTACTGACTTTTTAAAGGCTGTTTTTTCAAGCTTTCAGACAATTTAAAGAACAAGGTTAGAGTTTAGACCCCAATCCAATTTCTGTTTGGACAGACTCCAGTTGACTTCAATAAGGGTTAGATCCAACCTTTAGTAAGGGACTGAACACATTGGACTTGACTGATAGTATAGCTGTGTATATCACAAGCAACTCTACTGAAGGTGTTAAACTAAAATTTGTGAGAAACAGGCCCACTCTTTTCTAATCCTAGCTTCACAGAGTTGGACTTGTGCCATGATCTTTTGCTTCCTTCGATGCCCTGCCCCCCAACTCCCTAATGTAGGAGAAGGTATTAGAGAATAAAATAAATACTTTGGGAAAGGTTGGGTTATGTTTTTCTTTGAAGAACTTTTCGGTGAGTTCTCTCTTATCTGCAGTACTTTTTGAGAGGTAAGGGGAGAATAAGTAAGGGGTGGTGGAAGGAGGATATTTTTTGATGAGGAAGCTATAGTACAAATACATGAGCCTAGTTTATAAAAATGGATCTGCAATCTGCAAACACTCTTCTCCCACCACCCCAAGAAAATGTTCAGTCTTCAAAGGGTAATCATTAGCCAATCTACTTCCAAGGCAGCAAGCTTTTGAGAGACTGGTTACCAATAACTGCTTCAGCTGACTTTGTAAGAGTTGATTACTACTGCAAAAATGTAATCAACAGTTTGTATTAATGACAGTTATGATTTTGCTTCTAAAGTGAAGTTAGCAAATATCTATAGCTGCAAGAGGATGATTGTTAGAAAAAAAGTTATTTCCTGGCAACAGCATTTCCATGTGCTGAACCTGGAATGGAGAAATCTGAGTATATAATTTCTAGATTAGAAATAGTATATTCTGTCATAGCTTTATCCTGTGGGTATGGCAAAAATCAAGAGAATTGGAGTGCTGCTGAGCAGAAACGTCAGTAGGTCACTGATAGTACAAACTTCTTTATCTTTTAATCATAAGTCTGCTATTGAGTAAAAAGCGATTCTAATAGAGTTTTTATGATTCTGAATATCTGATAGTGTCACTACGTGAAAGAACATTAAGTTCCAATACTAACAGTACAGTAGCCTAAGGGACTTTTTATAGACTGTGTTATTTAGTACTTTCTATGTTCAAAGTGTGTAGTTCCTCTCAGCACTTCTGCATATCAGATCCTACAGTCTCAGAGTGAACATCCAAAAAACCACACACTTAGTGACCACTTCTGAAAAGTGTGATATTAGTGACTTGCCTAGCATCACATAGGCACACAATGCCAGAGGCAGGGAAAGAATCCAGTTCTGCAGAAACCATTCCTTCTCTTCCTGCAATCCTCTGCCTCATTCACTGCATACAACAAATGAGGCAGGATTCCACAGGCAGTGATCTCCTGGCATATGTCTATACAGCATTTTGGACTGAGTGGGATATTTTGGTTACTTATGTCTACATTGTGGTTTAACACGATGGATTACTATTGTCACACTGTCTGGAGTGGCTCATGACCCTGTGTGCCAGCCTCAGGGCAGACTGTAAAAAGCAGAGCAGAGACCCCAAGCTGGTGATATGTTCAATAATTAGATTTCACCCCTCGAGTAACAAACGGGAATTCACGTGAAGCACTAGACCAGTCTTACCATGGAGTCATGGACAGTTCCCTTTGGCTCTTCACTCTGTCTTGCCACCCAGGCAAGATGGACCTAGTGATAAATGGTCACTTACACCAGAGATCACAAAATATTCAGGTTGCTCCAAGTCCCAAGGGACCAGTCACTTATTCCAGGTCAATTTCTCCCTCAGATATCACATCAAAGAAAACCATGGCTGCCAATCCTATATAAAGTAAATCCTATAGCAAACCTTTCATTAACTAAGAAAAGAAATGAAAAGAAATTTACATATTAAAGAAGGCAGCATATATGCACAAATGAGTTAGTCTATGGTTCCAAAAAGTGGCAGAGATCTAGTAATCTGTCCATTCAAAATGTCTTTCAGGCTGGACCCAGGGTAATCCTGAGGATCTCTGCTTCAGTTTAGTGTTTCTGGCCCTGAGAAAGTTCAAATAGCAAAGAGAGAACTATTCTTGTGAGCACCTTTATATGCCCTTCCCCCAGAGTTCAAACTGATGGGACAATTGTTCTCCATGTAACGTCTTCATGGGTTGATGGGGCAATCAACAATTGTCCTTGTCCTACAATGGCCCGTTTCATTTTGATAGTCTTCTTGATTGGGGGAGGGCGGCACTCTTCCTACCTAGGTTCACAAGTTCAGAGCACGCACTTGTACAGTAATAAAGCAAGCTTATATTTTACCTTGTGTCATTGGACATAGACATTATAAGTAAGATCAATACATGCAGCAACTTTCAAGCATTTTATAGAGACTAAACACATTCTCACAAGTCTAACACCTATCTTGAACAATACTAGTATATAGGTGAGCTGGTCTGGCTTCCAGTTATGAATTTGTCAGTGCTCAGCTGATGTTCACAGCCTTGGCCTGAGCTGGCACCTGAGCATTACAACTATATCAATTCAACCTAAATGTAGACTACAGGGAACCAGCTCGGGTTGACAGCTTGGGGCTAGTGGGAGTTGCATTAGCACTCTAAAAATAGTCCTATAGGCAGCGTTTTGAAGTTGTGACTTGGGCTACTTTTAGAGTGCTAGGGTGAATCCCACTAGCCCGAGTCCATTGACCTGGACTGGGAGGCTCACTTCCACTCTCTCCAAAATAATATAGAGGGGTATCCCTTTACTACAAAATCCTGATTCATCCCCTAAAGCAGGTCCATCCTGGGAACTGAACGAGGCAGGAACCCTGTGGAAAATATCGCATGTGATAAGGTAATTAAAGACCTTGTGCTAATGCATGCACACAAGGGTGGCAATTGAAGGTTGCACAGGCAACCTTAATTCTGGCATTTCCTAACTTTAGAGTACTTGACTTTGCACCTTTAACACTAATTTAATGTAGTTTACGTGTGCAATTTACCGAGCTTTAATAAAAGCAAACTGGAAATGAAAATCCCCCAAATTCCATCATGTTGGACACCATATAAGGCACAAGAACATGGACAATCAGATCCTTTGAGCCTTCTTGCTTGGTTTTGCTTTCTGCTTGGTTCTGTCAAATGTCAGTGATGATTTACCATAGAAGAATATGTGTGTGGAGATTGGGATGGAGGAGAGGGTGTTTGGTTACTTAAAATACATTAATTATTGCTAATAAATCAACCTGAACATCCTGAAGATGTTAACAGCATATATGAATACCAAAGCCAAACTATATAGTTTTGTAGGGACTTGTTAGTTACACTGTAATCTAGATTTTGCTCTACACATACATAGGAAGGTGTTACACAGGCAGATGATGTGTAGATATTATTGATTCCAGGGTAATATATTTCTGTAATATTTGGTATGTCTAAGCTGTCCAAGTAGTCACCCACTCAGGGCATTTGGTGCCTACTGCTATTCTAACCTTATCTAACATCAGGTTCAGTACAGCACAGTAAGCTTCACTGTTCTGAATATTTTATGTTCAGATTGGAAAAGTCCCAGCTGGAAAAGTGCTTATTAATAGTTCGCAGTCAGACTACAGGAAAAAAAAAAAAAAAGAGAGAGACATGCAAGGATGAAAGTGACCTGTTTTGACTAATGTAAGAAGCTGACAGAAATGATAGAATATGTACTGCTATAAAGCTTCTGGCCATTTACAGTACTCTTGGCATTATAGTTTTGGATTTTTTAAAAAGTATTTTC
Organism: Mesoclemmys tuberculata; assembly: GCA_007922155.1. Lineage (NCBI taxonomy): Eukaryota > Metazoa > Chordata > Testudines > Chelidae > Mesoclemmys > Mesoclemmys tuberculata. Next base: position 8,388,323 of record ML677085.1, read on the forward strand.
AAGAAAATAGTAGTTTAACACAGTGGTGAGTAGCTTTGTTAGTTACATATAAAATATATTTTATGACTTTTATTGCATATAGAGAGTTTCATGTATAGGGCAGAAAAAAAAAGCCAATGCAGTTTTGAGATGCATATGCAGAGGCTTCATAGTATGAAAGGCAACAGTCATTGACTTTAGTGGAGACAGGATTTCAACCCTGTTTTTTTGCATTCCTTTCTGGGTGCCACATTGCAAGCTAATCAATTGCAAACTGGAGGGAGTTCAGAGAAGAATGATATAAATTTTAGAGTTGAAGGGAAAAATTAAAGAGAGCTAGATATGTGCTATATAGAATGCATAATGGTGATGAAGATGCAAAGTGGTCATAATTTTTTGAAAATATTTGGTGGGTGTGAATATCAAGGATGGGGAGGAATTTAGCATGATTGATGGAATCAGAAATATCAGGGAATATTTGAGATCCCAAAGCTTCTGGACAGCCATATATTTTAAACAGCAGAGAAATTCCTGAAGGGACATAGAAGGTCTGTTTGCATGGGACATTTCAGATTATATTAGATCACACTGGTTCATCCAGGAAAGCTATCTCTTAGTCCAACTCTCCAATGTAGCCTTCATTTGTTTCTGTGGTCCAAGATTTCCGTTTGCATTTCAGGTAGTACCCTTACAGAAACAGTGAGACCCCTTTTATTTTTAGATGTGTTTTGAACTATGTTCAAGCTCATGGCCATGCCACATAAGATATTGATTTTCATGTCCCCAAGAAATGTTCCTTTTTCTACTGGCAGAATTTTTGCTTTCCTCTTATAACAATCCAGCCAGGAAATTTCACTGGGGAAAGTCATTCTGTAATATGAACTGCACTTGAAGAGTTTTGGGCACTCAATCCCACTGTCTCCAAGAAGTCTTCTGTTTAACTCCCTTGTCTGTAAAGAATTGAGCCAAGGGCCCTGATTCTCCCTTCATGCTAAGTTTACACTGTCATAACTCCACAAATTTCATTGGAATTACTTCTGATTTACTGCTGTGTAAGAGCGAAGAGATACTCTGTGCTTAGATCAGAGGAGACTCATCAGTTTCTCTGCTGAGCAGTGTGGCAGGGTTCTTTAATAGCTTCTAGACTTATTTCTTATATCCCCCCAGAAACGCTGTTCGCAGTCCCAGTTTCAGTTAACCACTTGCAAAACATTCAGCTAACTGTTAGTCCCTACTCAGCAGGGTAAAATTACAGGTAATTACTTCATTTACATTCACTGAATGTGAGGAAGAAACCCATCTTAAACTTAGTGTTTAAAAATGTTTGTCACCGTTGCAAAATTCAAACTGGAATCTGTTCAGACAGGGTAGCTAACTGTCTGGCATCGGTGGACTTTCAAAGCGGTTATCGCTATATGCTGGCAGAGCAGTTCAGCACCAGAGATTCCGCCTAAGCAGACATGGCATACAATTTTATGCCTTTCTGCTCTTTTTGAAATTGAAGTCAACTGAAGTTTTCACATAGCTGAGGGTTAGGGAGTATTTAGGATCATCCCTATTGGAGACAAATCAGCAGCTCAACTGAACCTGGAACTTTTTCACCTTCTTAGCCTGGTGGAGGAGGATTGTTCTCTCTCATTCAGGATCTGATGCCCCTTATCAGCATCATGATGAGGATGGCAATCTCTTCTGCCTGAGGAGCATAGTTTGAATATACATTAATAAATACACCCCACCCCAGACATTGTTCTGTGGTCCTCAAAGTCCTTGCACTCTCATTCAGCACATATTGATATTCTCTCAATACCCTGTCTTGTGACTGTGCCTTTTCTTAAGTTTTCCAGCTGTTTCTACAGCGACTCTGTGGAAGTTCATGCATCAGGAACTTCATAATATCTGTTTGTGTGGCTGTTAAGGGAACTGTCAGGACACAGCTACTGCAAATTGATATTCTAAAGTGAAACATGGATGGGTAGTTGCTAAGGCCCAGATCCTCAAAGATATTTAGGTGCTTAGCTTTCACTGATTTTCAATAGAAGGATCTGGGCGTTAGGGTTCAAAATGGTAGAAGGGAAAATGATTCTTTCTACCATTTTGAACTATAATAATGCCCAGATCATCAAAGATGTTTAAGTACATTGATCTGTGTGTTTGAATTCAAGTCCATAAAGTGGGTGTTATGACCATTGGGAAATCCCTAAGAAGGAAATTGCTAATATTAGGACAGACAACACATGGTTATCTGCTCATGTTTTTGCCCATATAAATCCTCAGGTGTGGTGAATACCTCGAGTCTTCATCCACTCACCCAGTGTCTTTGTATTCTTTTTCCGTCTGTTCCTATAGACATTTCTTTATTACAGGTTTGAACCCACAGCCCAAACTCCCTACAACTTTTTAAATTCAGTACTAGTACTTATTATAAAAAGCACACTCTGACTTCCCAAGCTTATCAGAATCAGGGATGCTCTGAAGACTAAACAGATTGTAAACTGTCATTCTCTTGGGAGAACTGAAAGTGCTTGTTTTCATCACTGTCCTTGAGAAGATGCTCTTCCCAGCAGAAAAATACACAACTTCTGTCAGTGAGACAGGCAAAGCCATGAAATTTCATCTCACCCTATCTCTTTACGCCTGCTGGTATATTTATTTTAGCTTTTTCAGCTCTACAATATTTGAAGGAACAGGTCATTTTGTTAATTTTTAAATGATTTTCACATTGTACCTCAGGGAAAAGTAAACTGTCTCAGTTCCATGTATTAAAAGTTACGCAGAAAGGACTAAATGCTATTAAACTATTGTGTGATAATCAAGTTGCATTTGACTAGCTACTAAATTACCACATATTAGATTGCTACTCTGACAAGTAGATTGGCTTTATTTTGCATTGGTCCCTTGTACATACTAATTTATATAAGCATTGTTTAAAAATAAATGCAACTTGATTCTCATTTGCAAATAGTTATGCACTATGGAAGCCTATTTATTTTAACTGAATCTTTGCAAGCTAAGGATATTCACATTTACTGACTACATTTGTAAGACACTGTTAATGAAACCATATTTATTACATTGCTTTGCAGAATATGAGTTTAATCTTTTAAAATCAGTTCACATGTTAGTGATTTTGGTTGCTGCTTGTGTAAAGCACTGTCTTGAATAGTCCTGAAGCCCTCTTTAACCACAAATAGTTACAGCATGGACAGCTACAGTACAAGCCTCTTCAGGTTGCCCTACTAATGCCTTGCCCTCAGTCCTGGAGGGACCATTTCCATTGGTGAGGGAGTTGGAGGAATTCAGTTACACTTGTAACTGAATAAGAAGAAGAAGACTTGTCTTCTCCTTTGGGACTGCCAACGATGCAAGAATTAGTGCCAATATGTGGATGCCTTTTACCCTGAGAATTGGGCTGAGACCATTAATTTGTTTCCTGTAGTCTGTTGTCCTTACTTACCTGAGATGGATTTCAACTAGCAGCCAGGAGGTGAAAAGCTCTATATCCCATTACCTGTTTCCTGGGCTGTGCAATTCTCTTAGATGCTTTAATCTTAACGAAACTACTTATATGAAAACTAGCCACCTAAGTAAATATATAGTGCAGGCTAACTTTAAATTGGAAAAACAGTTAAAGCCACACTAAGAGAATAGGGGATTGTTACTCTAATCCTGTGCTCTTTAGTTCTGGTTCAGATCAACCTCCGCTCAATAGCAACTGGAAGCTGCTATCATGTGAAATTGTTGATATTTATTATTTTTGCAGTGCCATATGTTTGTGTGGCTTTGAGTACCAGTGCATAATGAGTTGATAATGTGAATTCAGTTCCTATAAAATAGCTATCTACTGCATATACACCTCCTTTGTGATAAGCATAAATTAAATGATTTCTTGGCATTTTTGGCAGACAAGATAGAAGGACTGGATTGGCTTGGAGACTAAGCTCATCTCTTATGCCCAAATTGTGGGTATTCCCAGGGCCATAACAATATACTGATGGGGCACCAGGTATAAATTAGCTTTATAACTGAAGTGCCCCTTCACAAGCACTGCCCCTTTTGCTACCCACACAGTCCATTCATACCACCTTCTTTTTTTCCCCTCCCCACTTGTTGGCAGCTGTGTTCTTGTCTGACCCAATCACATCCACGTCTCTGCTGGTTCCACCCCCCCTCCTAACTGTTGTGTCTCAAGATGCTTTTACCATTTGCTTCTACTCTAGACAGGTGACTTCGTTCCCATGTGTTGCTCCTGGGCCCACCCGGAGTTAGAGGAAGCAGGAGGCAGGCAAGCAACAGAATAAACATATGGCAGTGGAAACTTGGTAGCTTTTCCATTCCTACCTGGGGAGTGGACACGGCCCCCAGCAGCACCAACTCTAGGACTTATCCATTTCAAGCATCACTGAGTAGGATTTTTGTCTGTGATTGCCATATATCAGGGTTGAGGCCTAGGGAAGGGTCAACTACCTCTGTCTCCTTCCTCTGTCCTTGTTTTTAGGTAGAGGAGTTTGCACTGTCAGTACAGCACTTGGCATTAAATGGGTGGTGGTGATTTTTTTAAGTGTATGTAGTAAGCATAAAACCTGCAAGTGGCTATAACAAAGCTCAATGTACCTTATGTAGCAGGAAAGAAAAAAAATGTACCATGTATTTTTTAAGTTGAGAGATAAAACAGTGGGATGTCTGGGATATCTCTCAAAGCAGCCTTGAAAATTAGGACACTGTTTTGGCCTGGCTTGGTAGACAAGAGAGTTCTGTAAACCACACATCTAAATGCCTATAGTAAAATTGGAAACTGAGAATTTGCAGACAAACGTGAGCCTTGCCAGAGGATACTCCTGTAGTTTAGGAGTAGACTTCCAATGATATTTCGCTTGTGATGGTGTTACTCAAGACAAATATTCCTCTCTTTTCTAATAGAACAAAGATTTATACAAGGATAAAAACATAGTAAAATGTAGGGACATCTGATTAAAGGGGTTTTAGAATAATACCTCAGATTTAAACAGAAGCTAGGAGCATATTGTAGGAATAAGCTACTGTGAAGATTGATCAAAGCTGTCAATGAGAAGTGTCAAAGCAGTCAAGAGTGGAGATTTCCAAATGGAAAAATTAATGACTGGAGTGTAATGGGGCATATACACTTGTATTCAACATTAAAAAATACTCTTATCCAACAAATTGTAAAAAAAAACAAAACAAAAAGCAAACACCCACACCATTTTTGTGGGCTTGCCCTGAAAGATGACTGTATAAAATAGCATTTTGGGGTTCTATGTTTGTGTCCCAATTGTGATATTGAACATGCTGGGTTAAAGTTTTCGTTGATGTGGTTATTAACTAACCTGCCAGCTCCATTAACTCCATTTGGGATCTAGAAATTGAGCTGGGTATGTTCCTTCTCACACAACATTGTCTATAGTTGAGATACTGCATGCCAAGTTTTGCCTTCTGAGCTACACCTGTGCAAACCTGTTGCTTTTGCTGGATATTCACTGGTGTTACAGAATATCACTAATTGATTCTTCAACAATTTTGAATATGATGAAGGGGGAATAGAAGCCAGCTCATTCTCTTTTTAATTGTTGGTTGTATAGTGCTAAAGCAGTAAATGATAGTAAAAGCTGGTTTTAGTTACTGAAGTAAGTGCAGAAACTCAGGAAACACATAGCAAAAATGTCTGAGCATGAAGGGGTCATTTTGGTTTATTTTAACAAAGATTCTCTTAGAAGCACACTTTAAGATGTCTGTCTCAGAAATTAGTATGATTCCATGCAGCTTTTACTTATATTAGTCCTATTCAGTATATCCTTCCATTGATCTCCAAATAGTATTGTCACCAGTATTGTGTCCTTGCTCTAATTGCTTCCATGAGTGACAAATAGGACTGAACATGCTCTTCCAGAACTGAAGCAAGCTGAACTAAATTCAGTCAAATTAGCCCTCACCTCAAGTGATCACTAACTCAATATTCCAGCTTCCAAAACCAACTATTTTTTCCATCTACAGACAATAGCAGCTTTAATGCCCCAGTTCAGGCAGGCATTTAAGCACATACTTAAGCTCATACCCAGTCAGCAATGGGCTTAAATCCCATTGAAGTAAATGAGATTTAAATATGTGGTTAGATGCTTCTCTGAACAGGAACAGATTGCTGAATTCAGTCCTTAAAAATGACATGGAAGAAAATGAGGTTAGGACTATTAACCACAGTGGAGAATCACACAATATTTTGTTTAAGTGGTAGTCAGTCAATGTTATTTAGTCTTCTTTAGCTTGGAATTCTTTTCTATCCATAATTTATAGAACTTTTTTTTTAAAGTTGACAAACTCCCTCAGCAGGGATTGTCATTGGTGTCACTATCTTTTGCAGAGATAATGAATAGTTAATAGGAAAGATGTGAAAGCAGAATGGCTACTTCAATTGCATTGTTGTATTGTTCATTAGGCATGAATTATGTTCCAGAATATCAGTAGGAAAGTCCCTATTTGAGGACTTTGGATGCAAATTGGTTGCTTGCAAATGAATTGCCTGTCCTCCATGGGAAACCCAGTCAATAGAGATAAGTGGATCTGAATCAAAGAAAGCAAATGCCTCAGTAAGAAATTACCATTTCATTGTGTCCACTTTGTGAACAAGTCATTTTAGCATCTTCTTCTCTTTAAAATATCGATGTCTTGTTTAATTTGGAACTGTACTAAATGCTTAACTCTAAACAGTGAAAGTGTGTTATTTTAAGTTTGTAGTGCTTCTGCGTTGTTTCCATTGAAATTTGTCAGTAGGGCTGTGTAATTCAAGTGATGTCTTGTGTTCTTGCAATATCTAGATAAACAAGAATTCCAGTGCAGCCTTTTGTGGGTGCATTTTCCAATTTCAAAGTAGATTGATTGAGCTTTTTCATATTTTTTTTCCTTAATTCCCTGATTGGCTAAACATGTGCTCAGTGCATCCAGGAGATCGTTGTTCTTTCCTGCTTCTCCTCTGACCAGTCTAAGCACTACTTCAGTGTGTCCTTTGAAAGATCCTCCTCATGCATCCTCCAACTTTCTGTGGAGTTTTCAAAGCGCTTGTGTCCTTGGTCACCTTCTCTTCTGTCACTAAGCCTTATCTCTGGGAAATCTCATCTGCAAACACAAATTCAACTATTTGTGTGGACTACTCAGATCTACCTCTCTATTCCAGGCCCATTTTCTTCTGTACAAACCCAAATCTTGGTCTGTCTATGACATCTCCTCATGTATGTCTAACCATCATTTCAAGCTGATGGTTATTTTCCAGTCCTTCTCCCCTCCTTAATCAAGGTGTCTCTAGGTCCTCATCCAGGCTATGTCTAAATTGTGCACATTCTTTTTGCATAAGGTCTAAGATATGGCCTTTGATATTCAACGACACAGCTAAAACTGTCCTCCTGGCTCTCATTGTATCAGGTCTTGATTACTGCAACATCCTTTTTTCCTGGCCTTCAGAAATGAAGTCTTGCCCACTTAATATCCATTCATAATGCTGCTGCAAAGATTGTTTCCCTAGCCAGTTGCTTTGACCATGTCACCTTTTTCTTTGTATCCATCCACTGGCTCCTCCCTTTTTATCACATGGAACATAAGCTACTTGTCTTCACTTTCAAGGTCCTTCACAACTTATCCGCACCCTACCTATCGAAGTGTCAACTCCCACCTCTGATCACCTGTTATGCCATCCTCCATTACCTACTTGTTAAAATATCAAACAAGCACCTTCATATTTTCTGCCATGCTGCCTTTAACTCTTGGGAGGAGCTTCCCATCAACATGCACAAAACTACCTTATTATTCACCTTCAAATCCCTCCTCCTTAACACTTGCCTCTGCCTTGAGGCCTACAGAAAAGTTGGCAATGGTTAGTGTTGCGCAGATACCTTTTATGCTGGCCAGCATTCCTGTTGCTTCCTTGTCTTTACATATTTGTCTGTATTGATTTGTTGTCTCTTGTTTTAGGTTTAGATGTAAACTCAGGGGCCATCTTTTTGTTCTCCCTTTGTACAACACCTAGTACAATGGGGTCCTTGACTAGGGCTCCTAGACCCTATAGTAATACACAAAATAAATAATGACGTTTAGGAACACAGCCCACTTGAAAAGTCTCTGAGTTCTGTTTTCATAGTATAGACTCATAGACTCATAGGTCAGAAGGGACCAATATGATCATCTAGTCTGACCTCCCGCACAAGGCAGGCCACAAAACCCTACCCATACACATTTATAACAACCCCGAACCCATGACTGAGTTATTGAAATCCTCAAAAGTGAGATTTGAAGACCTCAAGCTGCAGGGAATCCACCAGCAAGCGACTCATGCCCCATGCTGCAGAGGAAGGCGAAAAACCTCCGTGGCCCCTGCCAATCCGCCCCGGAGGAAAATTCCTTCCCGACCCCAAATATGGCGATCAGCTAAACCCTGAGCATGTGGGCAAGACTCACCAGCCAGCACCCAAAAAAGATTTCTCTGCAGTAACTCAGTTCCCATCCCATCCAGCATTCCCACAGACCATTGAGCAGACTTATCTGCCGATAATCCAAAATCAATTGCTCAAATTAAACTATCCCATCATAACATCCCCTCCATATACTTATCAAGCTTAGTCTTAAAGCCAGATAAGTCATTTGCCCCCACTACTTCCCTCGGAAGGCTATTCCAGAACTTCACTCCCCTAATGGTTAGAAACCTTCGTCTAATTTCTAGTCTAAATTTCCTAATATCCAATTTGTACCCATTCGTCCTCGTGCCTATAATAGTACTAAACTTAAATAATTCCTCTCCCTCCCTAACGTTAATCCCCCTGATATATTTATATAGAGCAAGCATATCCCCCCGGAGCCTTCTTTTGGCCAGGCTAAACAAGCCAAGCTCTTTGAGTCTCCTTTCATAAGGCAGATTTTCCATTCCTCGGATCATCCTAGTAGCCCGTCTCTGAACCTGTTCCAGTTTGAATTCATCCTTCTTAAACATGGGACACCAGAACTGCACACATTCCCTGAAAATGAAGTGAGGCAGGAGGAATAACAGCATTATATGTTTACAGAAGAGAGGCAATTCCTTTGAGAAACACCAATCTCAAGAGATCATAGCTATATGTAAGAGCAGGGGAAGACCCTGGCTGAGCTCCACAGCATAGCTTTTTTAGCCACCAAGCCAGGTGTTTCTTCTTGCCAACTGCAGTGATGCTGCCCAAAGACATAAGACTAGTTTATCAAACTTAACTGGGAGAATCAACCACTTAGAGGCACTTGGCATAACTAGAGGCAATGGTGCATTTTGTCCACAGAAAGGATGCTTCTGACAGACTTGGTGAAGAGGAATTTCTTGATGTACCAGTGCTGCTGGTAATAGACCCTGCTATGAAGTCCGTGAGTGAGGTTAGGCAGAAGAAGGAGGGTAATGATCGAGTTGATAACCTGTTCTTAATAACCAGGATGAGGCAGTAGGCTGAGAGAAATTCACTCATCCCAGTGCACCTCATCGGGGCATATGCTTCCTTTGTAGAGTAGCAGTATAATATACATGAAAATGCAGCTAGACCAGTTGCTCTTGGATTCTGGTTGTGCTGAGCATCTATTTTCTGAAAACCAGGCCCCTTCACAGGCAGCTCACACTGTGCAGTATTGCACAGAAATGTGTATTCTCAGTTACACAAAGTGTGTGTGGGGGGAAATCCAAGTCAGCCTGGTATACAAAATTTGTAACTGTTGGCAAAGTTGGAGACAAGTACTAGTATCATCCGGATTGTTTAAGTTAAATGAACTGTGTCAAGGGATCTTCAGGGCTCCTGCTGAAGTCCTAAATTGGCATAAGAATGAGTTAAAAGATTCTAGAAATGAGAGAAAAGAGTTGTAGTTGAAGTCACTAAAATGTGTTTTGATTGGTTAATTTTATTAGGGCCAGGTTGGGCATTATTCATTTGGGGTCACTCATTGGGACAGAGGGGTGGGTGGACTGGAAGGACCAAGATTCACCATTATAGCTGCTGCTGCCCGTGCACCCAGAGATGCACTGTGACACTGCTGGGCCCTTATTTTCCTGATCCAGAAATAAGTTCTGTCAGATAAGTCAGAAGGAAGGAGCTACATGATACCACCTCCCCTGACCTCAGCTAAATCGTGAACACCACATAGGATTGAGAATTTGAGGTGTTACCCGTTTCCTCACGTGTCTTTTTCCTTCCTTGCTTTATTTCTCCGCTTTTCTCTCTCTCTCTTCTTTTGCTTTTTGACCTGTAGGAGTCTGACTCAGCTATCCAAGACAGCCTATGTAGCACAGATATGAGCCTCTGACCAGCATGGCCAGGCATGCCTTCAATCTGATACTGGTCAAAGTTTGCCAGGTCTCGGAGGGCACGTCCAAACAGCAATTATACACCTGTGGCTGGCCTGTGTCAACTGGCTCAGGCTTGCAGGGCATGGGCTGCAAGGCTGTAAAACTTCTGTGTAGACATTAGGTCTCAGGTTGGAGCGCAAGCTCTGGGACCAGAGTCAGACTCCAGCCCAAGCCTGAGTGTCTGTCTGCACAGCAATTTTTAGCCCTGCAAGCTTGCATCAGCTGACCCGGACCAGCTGTGTCCATGCCGTGTGTCTTTTACTCCAGTGTAGATATACCCAGAGTGGCTGGTAAGAGATTGCACTGTGCCTATGTTTCTCCAGTAAGGTTGCAAGAGAAAACAAGTGCCAGAGACAAAAGCTAGATTCTCTATTGTTGCTATTCTTTTCCCTCCCCTTCTCTGTGAGTTTGTCTTTTTACCATTAAAGAAACAGCATTGGACTTCAGAATCAACAGCATCTCAAGATCACCGAAACATAAATATCTCTTTCCCTTCAAATAGGATGGTTAATGCTCTCCAAGAAGACTGTCCAGCTGGGGTTTTCCCTCTAAGAGACTCAGTTAGAGAGAAATACAAATTGATTAAATGAAAGATGTAGTTCTTTAAGTTTTACATCCTTTAACTTCCTTTTCTATCTCTTTATGCAAGAGTAGAACTATTTTAATTGTGGTTGTTACAATGGGAGTGAACAGGCAGCGACCTGACGCAAAGCGTCAAACACAGTTAACTGGTTCAGAGCAGTGGAACTGGGAGGTATAGTGGGGGATGATCCATGTTTTCATGCCCATGCATCATTCCCTGTAAGCTATACACACGAATGGAGTGTGTAAACATGTATGTGGAGGGCAGGGTGTGTAGAGGCAAGAGAAGAACCCATATGGGCTGGAGCGCCACTGTGGTACACAGGACTAAGCCAGGGAGCAGGTAGTAACCACTGTCTATCCTATCCCTGATCCCACTTCTTATACAGAGCATCCACCCTGACTCCCCTTCCTGTCCCTGACACCTCGACCTCCCCACTGCCATGCTGCCCCAGATGTGGTCTGGTTCTCATTCAATGCAAGTTTCCACCACCTCTGAACTGGTTCATGTTATAACTGTAAATAAGGGATCTAACATCATATTCCGTGTTGGCGGAGACATCCCCTTATCAACATAACATCCCAAATCATTAGTTGCTCTTAAAAATCTTGGTCAGTGAGTTTGTGCAATGAGTAGGTCATTTTCTGTTGAGTCTAGCTATTGCTGCGGCTGCAAATGTTTGAGTAATCACACATATACTTTGAAGGTTTTATCTCATGCTTAATGCCAAGGTAATAAAAATGCTGCCATTTATTTATTTGGCATATGCAATCTGGTCAAGCCATGTTCAAAGCATGAGACCTCCAGGAAGTTGTCATTTTGCAGTCCTCAACAATATGTGTCATTGTTTGTTGTTGCCCACATTGACACAGTGAATTGTCTCTAAAACACCACCAAAATTCCGCTGCAGCACAAATTCAATGTCCAGTATGAAACTGGTTCAGAAGGCTCCATTGCTTTCACAGTAAATCAAATCCATTTTGACAGTAAGTGGGATCTGAGACAAGATAATTATTTGTCGCTTTCTCTGTGGACCATGAAGCTCTATGAATGCTGCCATACACAGCTGGTTAGAAAATGGTTCCTCCATTCCTCCCACGTGGAAAAACTTAATGAAAATGAAATTTTGTTTTTATGAACATTTCCCATGGAAATTTTTAGCTTTTGGGTGAGAAATTGAAAATTTCTATTTGGTTATGCTGCTATGGTTCCCATGTCCTTCTGTGGGTCATGCTCCTTTGTCAGATTACCATCTAATTTTTTAAAACTTCATGATCTTTAAGTCAGTCTCATTATTCTTTAGTGCTGGGGGTTGGTAATGCTGTTGTTCTGTATATGTTTGTGGTGGTGGAAGTAAAATATTATAACATTAATTAGTGAATATTTGTCAGTATAGTAAATAACTATGAATTCCTGTAAAGAAAGATTATAAAATGAGTTAATTTCAAACTAGAAATCATGAGCATAATATGGAATTCTTTAGTTATTGAATTCTATATTTATCATAGATTTTAACACCTTTTATGCTTCTATGCCTGACATACCTATTTTTACAAGCAATACTTCAACAATGAACTTGCCTAAATGAAAATGGCAGAAATTCCTTTTAGAAACTTCATCAGATCTTTTAAAAGGAACATCAGAAGATTCAACATTCATTACAAACACTAATCAGGCCTCCCAACACCCCTCTGTAGAAGATAGCTACCAGTTACTCTACCAACTTTATACCTGGGTAAAGCTGAGGCATAGACACTGAGGGTATATCTACACAGGGATAAAAAACCTCTGTATGGCCTGGGTCAGCTGACTCTGGCTCGTGGGGTTCAGGTTCCACAGCTGAAAAATTGCTGTGTAGACATTCAGGCTTGGGCTAGAGCCTGAGCTCTGGAACCCTGCGAGGGTGAAGGGTCCCAGAGCTTGGGCTCGAGCCCAAGCCTGAATGTCTACACAGCAGTTTTTCAGCCATGGAACCTGAACCCCACAAGCCTGAGTCAGCTGACCTGGGCCACAGCAGCCATGCCGCAAGGCTTTTATCTCCCCATGTAGATGCACCTATAGTGGCTTGCTCAGAGTTATACAAAAAGTTGGTGGCAAAATTGGGGATGGAACCCACGAGTCCCAATGCCCAGGTCCCCCTTCCTCAACCACAAGATAATAGTTTTTCCCGGTCCACGGAATATTCTCAGAATTGACAAATTAGATCTCTACCAACTTTTAGTTTTCTAATTAAGTATACTTTAATAATAATAATAATACAATAATAATATAATCATAACATATTCATAAATCTTAGTAATGCCAACAAAAAGGAGGAAAACAACTCAGCAGCTTGTTACTTAAGCAATTAGCTACATCGAAGGAATGTTACTTTGCCTCAACAATACATCTCAGTGCATTGTTAGGCACAAGGCTGAAAGCAGAGTGCTGCCAATGACCTCAGCAGCTCTAATAGAGTTTCAGAAAAATGAACCTGAAGCAATTTTTGGAAACCTATTTCCTAATTCAGCCTTTATAGGATTGTATGTGTATCTGTAAAGGATCTGGGAAATTGTTAATGATTTTATCAAAGAATGAAAATGAACACTCCAGTAAGTTAACCAGTCATTTTAGTGTATAATTTTATGAATAAATTCAATGAATTTTGAGTAAAAGAATTCAAGTTCACAAATTAAATATATCAAAATCATAATCTCATTTTCACTTTCCTAATAAGGACTGGTTTAGGGGTCTGATTCTGTTCTCATTTACACTGGTGTAACTCCACTGACTTTAACAGAGTTGCTCCAGGTTTATACTGGTGTAGGTGAAATCAGAATCAGGACCTATTTATATTGGGTCAGTTGATTTGTTTTTAAATGCTCTGGAGCTAAATTCTGTGGCAAATACCCTTCATTTCCATGACACATCAGTGCTGCAATCTGCAAGAGACACACCATTTGTTTGTTAACATCACATGAAACTTCGTCAGCTTCAGCATGTACTGTTGACCCATTTTTAAGTCACGCACAAAGGGCCAAATGTCACAGTATCATTTAACCCTCCTGGAATAAAGTTGAATGGACAGCACTGAAAATGTGTTAGCAGTGAAAACCCCTTAGGGGTTTAGCTGTGTCAGCACTAGGAATGAAGTATCTTTTAAAAAAAGTTTCCTTACTTAACAAAAGAGTAAATTAAATCCCTTTGGAAAACCTAAGGTGGGAAAAAGTTTTGGTTTTACACAGGCACTGGGTAATATATTCCTAACAGGTTAGCAAAAATCTTGGTTTGTACTTTTGTAAGATGCTTGCTTTTAATTATATGATAAAGTGTAATTTATGTCTTTCCTCATGGGTTAGTTAAGTCTCTCAGATCCAGGGCCTTCTTTCTTTTCTGCATCCCTTATATATATCTGATACTACTGCAGATATTTCAGTTGGGAACTAAAAGGAGCCCCCTTCACTGAATTACAGAACAAGGAGTTTAAAAGTTACATTAAAAGCCTGAAGCAGCTGCTAGGTTATCTTCAGACCAAAATGTAAAATTCTCTCCTACTTGGCCTTCCATAATAAGGTATTACTAATAATAATATTTAATTACTAAATATGTGCCTCTGATAAGGAGAAAGAAAGAGAAAATCTTCACTTTGACTACTTTTTCATTTTGCTTGGTGCTCCAATATCATGGTTGAGTGCAGTTTAAATACTAAGATACAATAGTGTAGAAGCTTTACTGTAGATTTATATGTGCTGTTTAAAGGTCACTTTGTTTAAGCAGTAGGTAAGCAATAATGAAGAGCTTTTGAGAAATAGCAAAGAATGGTAAACAGGATATAAAGCTTGTTTTGCACTATGTATATAATATAAAAATTGTGCTTTGTCATAGTAACTGCATAATGGCAACTTTTATTACATTGCATACACTATTCATTGGTATTCATTAAATACTTAGAGAGATCATTAAGATTGCACAGTTGAAGACTCAAATCATTAAATTACAAAATTAAAGTTACATGTTCAGTCTTAATTCTGAGATTTTGTGTATGCTTATAATTGTTTCATATACCACATGCCATGCTCCTACCAATGAAGGTGGTAAAGTTTTTATTCTGGGCCTTTCCTGAACCCACATGCACATTTAGGTAATTTTTCAGTGTGCAGCTAATTAGCTATGCATGCTTTCACACAGCAGTCTTCCCTGTCTAAATCAAATTTAGGGCCTGATTCAATGCACACTGAGCTCACTGGAAGCCCTTTAGTCCCATACTGAAAACTATGGGACTAAGTCTCCGGGGGGGAGAGAATACTAACGGGGGAAAACTAACTCTTCCAGGAGACAGAAAATTTTTTTTTGCACATGCACTAAAGGCAATAAATGGGTCATAACTACAGCATCAAAATCAAGGTTCATCAACATAACAGCACTCCTCAATAAGGGCTATTTCCCTGCCAAATGTAAATTTTCTAGTGATGCTATAAAATAACAAACCAAAAAAACAAAGAACCTTGTAATTTTTTCCCAATAGGGAAAGCATTAATTTTACAACCTGCCCACACTGTCTAAGCTATGTTTTCTTAAGCTTTTAAAAGCATTGTGAAAAAGCAGGTGAATATTTTTGTAAACTAATTTGACTGCAAACAGGTAATTAGAACTGAAATGCTTATGTAACCTTAAGCTAATGGTCATTCCTCTGCACGAATTAACACATATTAATCAAGTGTATTTCACAAAGTTCCCAAAGATTAATTTATTCTTTGTTTATAATGTTAAGCTCCTTTTAACGTAGCCTCAGTGCTGAAGAACCAGACATGTTTTTTGTTGTGACATTTATTAAGAAGCTGGTTGAATTAGTACCATGCCACATAAGCCTGTAAAATTTAAGTCAGAGACTTTGTGTTACCCACAAAGAACTTTTAAATGGAACAATAATCAACTTGCTTTAGCTCCTTAATGGATTACCTTTAGATGTATAGACACAAAGACCGTGATTTCTATCAACGTAGAATGGA
This sequence comes from Mesoclemmys tuberculata, assembly GCA_007922155.1. Taxonomy (NCBI): domain Eukaryota; kingdom Metazoa; phylum Chordata; order Testudines; family Chelidae; genus Mesoclemmys; species Mesoclemmys tuberculata. Next base: position 8,404,221 of record ML677085.1, read on the forward strand.
GCAGAGTCACATAAACTTCCACATGGCTGCCAATATTTCCTCCAGAAAACACTCCAGTACTGGTGAGAAGTATGCAGTGAGCACCCACTCTATGTGGAGCAGACAACTGTGGATGACTGCACAGCTGCAGGATTCTAAAGTGAAATGTAAGAGGAAAAATTAATGCAGTTTCTGCCCCTGTCTTCTCCCATATATGAACTGCTTTGGGTCAAGACTCACAGATGAGATAAACAGAAATCTAATTGTAGCAGGCTAGTTGCCTTTACTGTGTATGGCTTTTTCAGGTGGTTAGGAGGTGTAGTAGATATTTCCTGAAGGGCTAGCTATTATAGATTGCATGGTCTCTGAAAGAGCCATTACAATAGTACTTGTAGTCAATGGTGAATGGTGGTCCTTTCTACAAAGCAACAGACACTAAGGCCTATCTCCTCAATCAGTCAGGATTTCATTGGAAGATAGGAGTTTAACTACCATAGAAAAGTGGGCCTAAGCCCTTAACAGTTTCTTTTAACAGCTTTTAACTCTTTGTGGTGGGGTGGAGAGAGCCTGTCCAGCAAATGGCAGAGAAAGGGCTAACACTCATGCACTCTCTGAGTTGAAACAGGACAGCTGCATGTACTAATTGCAGCAGGCTATAGTAACAGTAGGGCTTGGGCAGCTGTAGTGAATTCAGTAATTTCTCATTATCCTAGAAGTGGTCTGAGTAGTAGAGACCTTGAAAACAAGCTGTTGGATGAGGGACAGAGTGGAGGAGAGAAGAGAAGAGAAGGAAAACAATACTTAGGAAAGTCCCTGCTAGTAGCAGAGTACTCTTTTTGTTCATCCAGAGCCATTTTTTTTTGTGCTTGAAAGGTTTATAGAAGCCAGTTTGAAATTTGAGTGTGAGAAGTTTAATCCTGCTAGTTCCTTTTAAACTTTAGCTCCCTGCTTTGTGAAACTCTTAATACTCGGCTCACATTTATTTATTTTTTTAAAAGCCCCGTGCAAGCTGTTACACTTCTCTCTTTCTAGATGGCTCAGGAGAGTGAGTGGGAGTTGTGTAGAGTGTAAGAAGTGACTGAACAAAGGTTGTAGATCTCACAAAAGTGTTGCCTATGGTACATTATTTATGTATTTTTATTTTCAGTATAAATGAATAGTCTTTTAAAAAGGAAATAGATATGTAGTCTGAGGGAACCTGCAATTGTAGAGAACTTGCACCTTCACTTTCCTTTAATGGTTGCACATGCTCAAGGAGGAATTCATTAAAGCTGTCCTCATAGAGGAGCTACTGTGGAAAGGATACCTGATGCTGTTGTCACTGTAACAAGAAAAAAATCTGTTTCAGATCTTTTCCATACAAAACAGGTACACTTTTCCTTTTTTTTAATGGAAAATTTTGATGGGGTATTTTTACTGGTTTCTGTGCTCACTGTGTATGGATTGGAAGTTGGAAGTGGCAAAAAAGCTTGGGGAGCAGGAGGAAAACCGAAGATGGAGAAAAAAATCCTAAAACTGTGTGTTTGCTTTTGTTTTTATTTGGAAGCTAGGACAACCAGTAAACATTGGTTTTATCTTTTTTATTTTTCAAGGGAGAATTCTAAGAGAGACCAGTCCAGGGGAATGTGTGCAGGGCTTTGAGTCAGGAGGGCCTAATTTCTGTTCCTGTCTTTCCTGATTACTTTGTAATTCTCTGTATTTTACAGCTTTAGGCACCAGTACTCCAAAGACTTAGGAGTGGTCCAGGCTGGAGTCTACAGCAGCAAAACATTGTGAAGGGCACCCTGGGGTAGAGGGCAGGGGTGACACAGCTACTCATTAGTCTGGATTGTACCCTGGTATGTCACAGGCACCTCACTAAGTCACCAATTTTTTTTTCAAAGGAGTTTTTTTTCCTGTTTAGGCATCTAAATCGAATGACCAGTTTTTTAATTTCATATTATCCAGCAACTTGATTATTTTCAATGGGAGATTGGCAGCTAGGCCCTTTTGAAAATCTGAGCTCTAGATTTAGGTGCCTAAATGTTTTCCCAGAACAGCATTCTACATCCTTGATAAGTTCCAGCAGTCCAGGAAATGCTCCACATGGATAAAATGCACTAGTATGCAAATGGCAAAATTTCATTTTCTACTCATCTATCTTGTCTCAGACAAGAGAGATGTTTTGACCCCAAATTATCATCTGTCTTCTCTTGTTTAAATTGATTAGACAAGATGAAGTGCAATATGTAGTTGTTACAGATGCAAAATGACCTAGAGATGGACTTCTGGTCAATAGATATTTCTCTCTAGTATTTTTTTCATGATCCTTTGCAAAATGCACAGGTGTGCACACCATGTATCAGAACATGGTCAATGAGAAAGAGGAGAAAATCCCAAAGCCAGTCAGAGGCCAGCATCCATTTCCTTCATGGTATTAATTTACAATATGGAGCATGACTCTTAATCCATTGCAATGAATAGAATTTGTTCCTGTTTGACTTCACTGGGTTTTGGATCAGGTCCTGAAAGCTTATGTTTAGCTAGTCCTCCCTCCCTCCCTCCCTTTAAGATAAAACATGAGCAAGGACTTAATGTGTCTCATGCTGGCCACCCAAAATCACTAGTCATTTTTGAAGCTACTCCTGGAGTCTTTATGCTGACAACATTTCTACTAAGGTCATAGAGTCTTGCTTGAGAAAGGACAGCAGAAATGAGCCCCAGAGTTTAAAAACACTTTTAAAAGGGAGAAAACCACCCAAGTGCTTCACTTAAGAACAAAACCTTAAAAAATGTATTCAAAATAATTTGTAATGAAGAGGAAATTATCCACCAGCAAGGTAGATGCTGTGAAAGAATGGAGTAAAATAATTGGAATAGACACCTGAGCCACCTTTATTTTGTACTCTCTCTTAATCTAAGGAGGGATGATTAAATACAGAGCTTCGTAACTAGAAAACATTAAACTCTAATGGAAAAACCTTTCAGTTGCCCTGGCCTTCTCTGAGTTGGTTTGATGCATATTTATGTGATGCTTTCACTCTTTCTGCAGAGAAATTGTGTTTTGGGTGTCTAATAAATGACTTGGTGTATGGTATGTTGCATTCTTTGTCACGTCAGCCATTATTCTCTTTGACTTTACAAAATCACCCTTTTTTTTTCTGATAAATGAGCTATTTGTCCTCCAGTAAAAAAGTAATCCAAGACTATACTTCAAATAAAGATATAAAGATTAAGGGGACCACAATCCCCTTGGCTTTCTGTTTCCTGAATTAAGTCCAACTTTTGCTGTCCGTATTGATTGGTGTGGCTCAGCCATCAGCCTAAATGAAACAAAAAGAAAATGTCGTGTGATTCATATCTAAAAATGTTTGGGAGAATGTGTTTCTCTGAGGCTTTTTTATGTGGCATATGAGCCAAAGGATACACTGGTAAAAGTGAGCATTTATTACAGGAATATAGCATGGTCTAGAGGACTGAGTTTGGGCTTGCATAGTAAAGTTTTTTGGATAGTGCTTAAAGATGTTTTTTTTTTCTCTTATTATTATCGTAGCGTTAACAGCAATTTGGGACTAGGCTTCTCTTTTAGATGACTTGGTTGTTCTCCTTCAACACCACTGAACAAGCAAGTCTTCCTAATATATATGTAACACAAAATCAAGGTTCCCCCCCTTTTAACACACTCTCTTATTCCCTTTGCATTTGCATAGCGGTTCTTCTACAGAAAAAAGCCCTTGCTGTTTTTTTTTTTTTTTAAACAAACAAACATCAGATCATCCAAATGTTCTTGTCTTAGTTTTAGCTTGTTTTGTTAAGAAGAATGAACAGCAAAGGGGGGAAGAGGGAGAAATCACAGGAAAATGTAGTTTTGGTCTCTGATGTCTTCAGTTCATGTATTGGAATGTAACAGACTCAGCATGTGGCACGTTGACTGACTTAGCCACTCCTGGACTTGAGGTTTACTCTTCTGTCCTGTCTGTGTTGTCGTAGAGGGTGGTAGTCATGGTGGTAAGGTGAGGATATTGGTGCCCAAAGATCCTGTATCCTGCATACACCTGGATAGGTTCATTGACTTGGTTCAAAGCTGTGAAGGAGCAACTGAGGGCATTAACTTTGCCTATGAATAATTTACCACTTGTGCTGTTAATTTGGATAGCTTTATACATTAATCTGATTTTTTTTGGGTCAAGATTTATAAGCTTAGTGGTGACCTAATTATCACAATACACATTTACTCCACTTTTCAAATAGATTCTATATTTTCAAAACTATCCTGTTCTTGCTTCCAAAACTTTTTGATGCTGCAATGTTTTTCACACATACCAGAACTTGTATTACAACTTTATCGCAAAATATTAAAATATAATTTTTTTTAAACTGAGGCTGAGCTTAATTTTCTCTAAGGGCAAAAGCAATTCAATGAATAGGTCCCGAGTGAGAGAAGTAAAAACAAAACAATCTGTTTGGAAGTTGGAGGAAATTACATAGCATTAGACTCAGTGGTCTATTCCTTTTTGCTTGTTGCCAGTTGCCTGCAGTGAATGCAGTAATGGAATAGAAGAAAAAATTCTATGATGGTTATATGTTCTCCAAAAGGGACTTAAAACTAGTGATAGGAAAGCTTCAAAAGGTTCAGATATTCATTTTATATCCTCAAAGTCTGATATTTTGATAGTCTGCAAGGTGAATATACATCCCTTTGGTCTGGAAATTGGGTTGAAAATCTCGTAAGAACAGACTTTCTTGTGAGATTTCAAGTAGTGCCTACTTAAAAGAAACTTTATTTTTTAACCCTTTTTGGTTTGATAGCTCTAGTTTGGGTTTGCTTTTACTTTCGACAGTGAGCTTCTCTCTTGCAATAATTGGATGATAGGATAGTGTTAAACTGTGTGCTACTTCCTACCTGCATTTTTAAAAAAAGCATAATACATAGGTAAACTGAAATACTTCTAGTAACAGGCTCACTTATTAACCATATCTAAGCGTTGTATGAACTTCAGTTATTTCCCACTTTCTGGGAGTCTATGGAGGCAACTGCTGTCAGCTATGGCGGGAGTGAATGAGTGTCTTGCATTGTTCTTCAGTTGCAATATGTCAATGGTGTTGCCTCCTACTGTACAAAATCACTCCTGATCAAATCTTCAGTTGATTCCATGTAGAAGCTGAAAAAGAAGATGTAGTGGTACTTTTATACATGACTGCTGATTTTTCTTAAGCTCAAGTAGTAGGGTCTTACGGTTTTGGCAAAGAGAGTTACAAATATTATTCCCTAGGCATCAGTGTTAACTTCCGGTATGAATCATACCTATGGAGAGTCCCTTTTGCTATTAATTGGCTATAGTGATGGGTGAATGGTTTTTAGGGGACTATCCCTGGGGAAATCATCAGTAATAATTAGGCAAGTAACATTTATCCTGAAACCATAATATGGGAGAGACCAAGATGAATAGACAGTGCTAGTGCTACCTGCTATCAACTAGATCAACTTTTGGTATTATCCAGTCAGTTATTTGCTGGAAATCTACCTTTTGCAAATATCTGATTTAACTGGAAAAAATAGCTCTAATGCTTTGCCAAGATTCCTGGCCTGGCAATCTTTTTCCAAGCCTAATGAAATATTAGTGAAGACCAGTAATGCCACCCAGTTTAGTTAGTCTGGAGTATGCTTGCTGTTCAATAAAGACACACATTTGATATCAGTTAAAATTTTAATAAACTTAGTCTATTTTCACCTGTAGTTGTCTTTCTTTTTATAACACATCTTTCACATTTTATATGAGATGCACTATAAAATAGATGCTGTTGTGTAGTAGACCTTTAGTTATTGTGAGTCTGTGGCTTCCCTGTGCATAATTCAGCTAGCCCAAAGTTATGTTGGTCATCCCAAATGCATGTCAATGACATCTTTACATGACCTCTTAATATATCCTATATATGATACATTTTACAAACTGAATTCTTGAGAACCATGTGGGAAGTTTAAGGTACTATTGGCATTGCTTTTCATATACCTCTGTTATATAGAGTAGTTCCTAGCAGTTTTGACATTGTTCCTAATTAAGTCAATAAGGCCCTGGAATAACTTGACCCTAACTGTACCAGATTTAGAAAAACAGAAAACCACAATTAAAGTTTAGGTACTACTTAAAATACCTATTTACTTTAATTATTTCTGCATAAAAGAACATGGTATTAAGGTCTTGGAACCTTCCAGAGCATAAGGCACATGCTACATATCCTGTTGGGAAACTGGATAATTGGCTCCCTTTCAGTGTATAAAGCTCCAACTTCTAGTCCTGATGGGATATGAGACATCTGATTTTAATGCTAACCTTGGTCGAAGATTGGATGTTGCCTCTCCTGCATTTCACACAATGCAATTTGATAAATAGGAGAGGAAAGGCCCTTGTATTTATTGATAGTAAGAAATCCGTGCATTGGAAATGAAACAAAACCTTACAATTCCGTTTTTGCAAAAATATTTGAATCATGTATGTGTTAGTCTACAGCTGGGTAAGTAGGTACTAGCCTAGGATGTGGGAGCCCAAGGTTCAAATCCCAGTTTTGCTTGATTGAATGTTTTATCCCCTGATTTATTCCAAATCAAGCAGAGCCAGGGCATGAACGTGGGTAACCTTTAGCATCGTCATCCTTCATCCTCCCCTGTGGGGATCTACAATCCTTACGTGGCCCTGATGCCTGGGATGGGAAGTTACAGTGCTAGGCCCCAAGGACGTGAGAGTTAGATAAGGTTGCCTAGGCAGGTGGAAGCCGGCCAAGGACGGCGGACACCTCCCTTTCTTCTTTCTTAGTTCAGTGTCCAGGAGGTAAACAGAATAATATTAGGCAGCTGTGGGATATGTTAAGCTATCCATGAGAATCAGCTTGTGCTTGTGCTGTGTGTATGCTTGCAACTTTTAACCAATCAGTAACTGCAAGAAGAGGATGTGAGCAGTGCATGAAGTATTATATAAGATGGCTTTTGCCCTGGAATAAACGACTTGGCTTGCAATCATATTGGTCGCTGTGCTTTGTCCGGCCCGCATGAACCCAAAATCAATGGTGGCCCCGGCGGATGAAAAGAAGCCGGGGGCAGACTGGGGACTCCAGGTTGTCTAAACCCAACACTCCCCCATCAATACCCCAGGCTCAAAATCATCCAATGAAAGTTTTGTGGAAACTGGTAACCTTTGCAATCTATTTCAGTTCTCTAAAAACAACATACACAAATGTTCTGACCAGCTCTATTGACCACTCCTGTTTTCCTCTCTAAATATGGTCCCCTTTTGGTTTATTGATGACATGGCATAGTGAAGATTATGCACTCTGCATTTGCTTTCCTTTTTTCTAGAAAAAGAACTATGTGGAAGATATCTTTTAATTTCAAATGCCTTAATTATTAGGGTGTGGTGTGGGTGCATGTGTATCCTCCTACACTGCCATAAATATAGACATTAGCATTTGCTCATAACTGTAAGGTTCGACATGACACAGTCACCATCTTCAGCTGATGCACACATAGTATAAGTATTCATGCAAGAAGATCTAAATCCATTGCACCCATATATGTACATTTTTACATGTCTTCATAGGTGGATTTTAGATTTTTCTTTCTAATCAAATACACACAGTTTCAGCAGAGGATGATAAATCTGATATTGAACTTACATATATAAAAGTTATTACTTTATTTCTGTAACTTCCTCAAATGTTTGTTCTCATACTTACCAAATCATCATAAGAAGTGACTTAACATTATTTGTCTGTACTTAAGAATGACATCCTTGTCCTTAAGGCATTTCATTAATTCTAGAATATTAGAAAAGCAAAGAAATATGCCCTAGTTACCTACAAACTTCTGGTGAGTAATGCAGCTAACCACTTATTGTACTTGGACAAAGGTCTTGTGTCTGGAAGTTGTACATATAAGCTGTTTTAGTATTTTGCAAGTTGCTTTTATTTTTATGTGCTCTGCATTTCTGGGTTACTAAATTTGTCTGAGACAAACTGAAATGAGTTCAGGGAATATCCCAGAGAAAACAATTAAATATATTAAATTCCGAAGCAAGGAAACTCTCTGAATGGATGGATAGGTCCCGTGTTGATGAGCCTGTTAAGATCACAGACTAGTATTCCAGACATGCCAGTTGGTGTGAAAATTACACAAAAGTACACAATTGACGTTTTTAAACTTAAACCTTGGAGCACCTCAAATTCTTTTTTCCTCATTTGGTAAAGTGTATACTACCCTTTTATTAAAAAACTATCATTTGTATCTTGCATTGCAAAATTTTAATTCTTTGGAGACGTATTACTAAAATAATAGAGATGCACAGGTAACCCTTAACTTATTGCTTAAATGCAGCTGCATCCTGGGGCAGAAGGCATTGGTTGATGAATAGTATCTGTTTGTTTTGTAAGTGGAGCAACCAGTATTCAGTGGGTGAATTTAGGCATATGCAATACAGTTATTCAATCTAGAATTTGGACGAGATGTGATGCTATCTTGTGTACTTATCCAGTGTCGTTTTGGCTACCAGATATTCTCAATCCTGATTCGTGTAGGTTGAGCACACAGCAGCGGATGATCTTTTTTGCAGAAATGAATAACTTGAAAGGTTGGCATATCTTTTGGATTTTACTGCTTAATGGGTTATACAAATATGGGGATCCAATCTTTCAACTCATGTGAGTCCATCCCAGAGAAGCCAATGAGAGAGAGATGGGTAAAGTTTCAGGGCCTGTGATGTCATAAATGTCAAAGGAAAATCAGTACCTGAATGTGTCTTGTCCCTGGTTACCTGTCATTTAAAATTTGGATTATATCTGCTGAATACAGTTAAACAAACAGCTTACAAAATGAAGGGGTGTGTGTGGGAGAACAGAAAATGGGGGAAGGGAGGAAATTGTGCTAATTAATCGAGCTAGCAGTTTCAGTTCACTTTCAACTTGAGGAGCACTCCTGCTCTTAGCTGGTTTAAAAGGAAACACATCATAGCTTTTATAAACAGACTTATGTCCAGCAGAGTAAAGACGGCTGGAGGAGCAGGGTCCCAGTGTGGTGACTTAAATGTGTTCAGATGTACTATCCTGCAGTGTCAGAAAGCATTAATTGAATAAAGTGATTCCATTTATTCAGAACATAAAAAGCTTTGGTAGGAAATTTCTTTTTAAAAAGTTTCTATCATTTTGTATGTTTGGTGAGAACGGACAGCCTGCTCCATCAGTTTAAGCCTATACTGTTCAATTTTTCACACACTGCTGTGCGTCTCTAGGTTCTGTCTTCAGCATATATATACTGCATGCTACCGCTTCTCCCTTCCCTTCATTTTTCTAAGCCAACTATACTGTTCTCCTTTTTTCTTTACTCCAGATCCATTGTTAATATTCTATTAGGGAATGGTCTAGCACAATTTGCTGGGTTTGGATACTGTGACCAAATGCAGAACCCCTGGGGGACTGCCTGCTAGCTGGAATACCACTGAGCCTCCATTTGACCAGCTTGGGCTCTTTCTCACACTGTGATGCAGTGACAAGTCACAAAACCTTTGCAGGGATTGCTCTTGCACAGCCCTCCACAGGCAGGAACCACACCTAGCTCAGTTGAATGAATGGTTTGTGAGTGGCTGGAAAGCAACAATAGAGAAATTCCAGTTGGCTTCTCAGCCCAGGACCCCAGGTCTATGCCAGCTAACTCCGGTAAAAAAACCTGACCAGTAAAGTTTATCCACTCTGCCCTTCTCTCAAGGAACATGCACCAGCTTTGTACAGAGCAGAATTTGTCCAAACACTTCACTCAAAAACACACTGGTTAAGATAAAACATTTAGACAAGTTCATTAGCTACAGAAAAATAGATTTAAATTACAAGTATAAAGAGATTAAAAGAAGGAAATAAACATAAGGTTGCAGTCTAAATTGCATACACTAACAAGCTCTTGAATTAGCAATGTCTCAACTTCATTAGCTGGTACAAACAGTTTCTTAACAACCTTCCCTGCCTGTGACTCCCCTCCGTCTTTCAAAATCCTTTGGTCTTCCAGATGACCCTTCAGTTTAGTTTAATGGGAGTGGAGCCAGGTGATGTCATGCTCCTCCCTTTATAGACTGTCTCGCCTTGCTAGAACAGTCAATGCATGTGGCTGGTGGTTGGTTCCCATTGGTCAAGCAACCTCATCATGAAGGTGCGTCTTACAGTGAAGCCTCACTGTAAGCAATCACAGGTATTGGAATCTTCCTTCGATGGCTCATTAGCACGTCTGGCCACTTCATTGTTGTACCTGAAAAAGCTGATTTACATGGTTCTCACCGTACGTGTTCTAGTAGCATTTGCAATAATATTTTATAACTTCACATATGATGGTAGCAAATACAATTCAACAGGATATTAATGTTTAGCAGATCTAGACTTTTAAAATAATACCAAACCATACTTGTCCAGAACATAGAAATTATATGATGTTGGTGAATATGGGGGTTTTGGGGTGGTGTTTCAGACACAGGGTGTAACAGATACTATATCTATTACAATCCAGGATTGCCAACCCAAGCATTCAAAAATCATAAGTCAGGCTCCCCAAAAATAATGAGATAGGCTTAAACAAAATAGATTTTCAAGAAAAATACATTTTTTATTCTTTTAATCTGCATTCGGTATTGTAAGCCTTTCAGATTCATTTTTAAAGTTTTACTCCACAACCATGAGGGCTAGACATAGTCAGATGATTTGAGCACGATTAAATTGCAGGAATTGGCAACACATGAAAACTATGTATTTTAGTGCTTCCCCAGGTCAGAGGCATCTCAGAAAATATTGCTTCTCCTCTGAACTCTAGGGAAATATGTGAAATTTGCTAATTTCAAAGACTGCAAATGAAAGATGGATTTTGGTAAAGACTGAGGCCTTTGCAGAAAGGAGGATTCTTATTTAGCTGAATTTACTCAATCAAAAAAGAGTTTGGGATTTTGTTACATCATATTTTTCCCAAACTAATGTGCCTATCATTAGTGGAAAGTGAATTTAATGCGATCTGAGAGAAATCCAAAATCATAAGCATCAGAATAGCATACTTGCAGTTTAGTAAATTTAATAAGATATTAAAAAGGAATTTTGATTTTTCATCTTAAATAACTTTGACTTCAGAATCTCTAAATTTAAGTCAGATTTGCTGGAACTGTTTCAGAACAACCAGATAACCTTTAAAATGAATAAAATCCAAGCCAGAGACTAGGCTTGAATGCATGCAGGCCATTACCACGTAACTCAGCCAACAAGATCACTGTATGTTACCAACTTCTGGGATTATTTTTGTGCCTCTATTTTATTACCTATCACCAAAATAATTCAATAAATGTTACTATCTCCTGGAGGCAGGGTCCAGGGCCTGACCAACCTCCTAAACTCAATGGAGTGATCATCTAGCGATGATGCTCAGTTAAATTTTGAGAGTAGGAGTAGAGCATGAGATGGTTTAGGGCACCAATGCACCTCTTCCTCCTCTGTTGTGCTCCTGGATCATGAAAAAGTCTGAGCAGGAGGTAATACAGCTAGTTGCCATGTTGTCTTTGCCTGAGTCACCTCCGTGGCAGCTACCGTGTTTCTCCGAAAATAAGACAGGGTCTTATATTATTTTTTGCTCTGAAAGATGGGTTAGGGCTTATTTTCAGGGGATGTCTTATTTTTTTCCATGAGTGTAAAGTGTATGGGGACCTTTACTTGTGAACCGCTTGTAAACTGTAACTAGGGCTTATTTTTGGAGTAGGGCTTATATTTCAAGCATACTCGAAAAATCATGCTAGGGCTTATTTTCGGGGTAGGTCTTATTTTCGGGGAAACAGGGTAATGAGTCACCATTGGGAGACCCAGCAAAAGGCTGTGTTGTCAGGAGAGGCTGGGCCAGCAGAACCAAACTTGTCTGTGATCCTGATTCCATAAAGAAGGTGGCCTCCTCCTCTGTGAGTCTCTGATATCTGGGTAATTTTGAGAGGTTGCATCAGCTTCTGCTTCTTCTCCAGAGTTGGTGGTGTAGGGAAAACTTTGCAAGGGGAATCTTGCAGTTTTTCTTTGCACCTTAGCCCCTTCTTTTGTTTCCCATGAAAGAAGACTGTCTGGCCTTTGATATCACTGGACAACAAAGATTTTGCTTCCTGAATACTTTTGGGTATATCTTATGGATTTCACCATGACATTTCCCTATCATGTACCGTTTTTTTTGTTTTTTGTTTTTTGAAATTGCCTATATTTGTTATTTCAATTCATAATTTAAGTCTATTAAAATGTTGCCCACAATGTATGCTGAAAAGTTTTCTATCTTGTGTCCAAGCATGCCTGGGCATGCAGTGACGCTGCACCTAGTGCAGGCCACACAAAATGCAGTGTGAATGCTAAGGCTTAGGCAGGGTGGATGCTGGCAGGACAGGTTTTAGAAAGGCTATAAAAGCATTTTGCACACACCGTTCTATGCATTGTGTTTATATCAGTTTGCATTCATGTTGATGCGCATGCTCTATGCGCATAGCATATTGTGTGTACTCACAATAATAAAGCAATTGTATTTTCAGGAGGATTCATGATAGCAAAATGTCTCGCCAACGTTGCAACAGCCGCGATATGTTCTGTTACATTTTGTGGCGAATATACGCTTAAATCTCAAAGACGGAGCATGACTGCACATATTAAGATAGCGTATGAGCTCTACTTTGGCTGTAAAATTGGTGAGCAGGACAAAGTCTGGGTTTCTCACATTTGTTGCGCAACATGCGCTGTCAATCTTAGAGCTTAGCTCAGCAGTACTCGGAAGTCAATGCCGTTCACTGTTCCGATGATATGGCGAGAGCAGAAGGATCATGTGACAGACTGTTACTTCTTCCTGACCAATGTGTCTGGGTTCTCTGCTAAAAACGAGAAATCCATTGAATACCCCAATCTCTCTTCAGTCATGAGACCTGTGCTGCATGACGACAGTCTTCCAGTACTGAAGCCACCAGAGACATGGAGCCTGGAGGAGGCAGACAAAGATGCCATGATGCACGAGCCAGGAATAGAAAACAACACTGATCCAGATCTTGAACCATTTACGTCGAGTGAGCCTCATCTGATAATTCAATCTGAGGTAAATGACCTGGTCAGGGACTTGGGTTTGTCAAAGGCAAAAGCAGAATTACCGGGTTCAAGACTGCAAGGATGGGGCCTGGTGTCACCAGGCATGAAAATTTCTGTCTTTTGCAGCTGCCAAAAAGATTTGACACAATTCTTTGGTCAGGTTGATAATCTCTGTTTCTGCACTGACATTGATGGGCTGTTCACTGCTTTGGGTTGCCAGCAAGACCCACAACAATGGCGTCTTTTTATTGATTTGTCAATGTTAAGCCTGAAAGCTGTGTTGTTACACAATGGCAATGTCCACTCTTCAATACCAATCAGCTATGCAGTACACATGAAAGAAACTTACGGAAATATGGCAGTTTTGTTGAAACACATACAGTACAGCAACTACAACTGGAACTCTGTGGTGATCTGAAAGTAGTTGCGCTGCTACTAGGAATGCAGCTCAGATACACCAAGTACTGTTGTTTCATTTGCGAATGGGACAGCTGTGCTAAAGATTCTCATTACATTAAAAGGACTGGCCACTCTGTAAGCAGTTGGTTTCAGGGCAGAAAATTGTGGCATATAAACCACTTGTAGACCCGACAAAGATATTTTTGCCTCTTCTTCACATAAAGCTGGGACTGATGAAAAATTTTGTGAAAGTGATGAACAAGGAAGGTGAAGGATTTTGATATTGGAGACAGATGTTTCCCAGAAAAACTGATGCCAAGATTAAGGATGGCATTTTTGTTGGTCCACAAGTCATCAATGACAGGCAGTTCGAAGAACTTCTAGTAGGGCTGGAGAAAATCGCATGGAAGGCATTCAAGAATGTTGTTGAAAATTTTTCTTGGCAACTACAGAGCACCAAACTATGTGCAGCTGGTTGACAACATGCTTCAAGCATACAAAACCATGAAGTGCAACATGTCACTAAAGATTCATTTTCTGCATTCGCATTTAGACTTCTTCCCTGCAAATCTTGGTGCAGTGAGTGACGAGCATGGTGAAAGGTTTGACCAGGACATTGCGATCATGGAAAAATGGTATCTGGGCAACTGGAATCCATCAATGCTGGCCGATGATTGTTGGACACTTAAACGAGAAGCCTCAGACTCTGAGTACAAACGAAAATCATCATCAACAAAACATTTTTAGCTCAGTTGAACTATTGCAAAGCGTCAGCACCGTTATGCGATTAAATGCATTACATTCAATAAAAGTAAATTTCTTGTTTCTCCAAATTCCTACGTGATACAAGTAGTCTGAAATTATATTTGTGTTCAGCTGCAAGCAGTCTAGCATAATCAAACAAAAATTCTGAGGAAGCAACACTTTCAAAAAAATTTGTTGTCCAGTGATTTAGAGGTAGTTTATAATCTGTTTTGGCTTCAAGTATTTGGTATTGCAGTCTTCCAATTTCTTTTAAGAAACTGGGCTTGGATAGCCTGGAGATAGGCACCTTGAAAATACCTCAGGCCCTGTCTACACTTACCTCCAAGATTTGGCAGCAGTCGACGGGAGTTATGCAAGCTACACAAAAAAGTGTATAACTCCCATTGACTTTTCTGCTTCTGTTCTGCATGCCGTCTTCATTGCACTGTGCCGACAGGAACTGTGTTCCTGTCAATGCAGCACTACACCACTTGGGAAGGTTGTCTTAATATGTCAATTTCTGGATCGACTGAGTGGGTCTTCACTGACCGCTCAGTCGATGTAGAGAAATTGATCTGATGGTGGCGAATTTGCTGCCGTCAGTGAAGATATAGTCTCAGAAATAAAGACAGAAGTTCTGGGTAGCGTTGATCCAAAAGCTCCCCCTACAAAAAACCTAAGCAAGAGGCAAACAAAATTAATTGGCAACCATATAAAATCCTGACTGACATCTCATCAGTATTTTTATTGATGCCATGTAGTCATGTATGTAATTAAAAATTAGTTTTAATGCATTTCTATCTATGCCAAGAACAAAATTTATGCATCACATTACTTTAGCAAGTAAGTGAAAATATAACTGATCCCCACTTATGAGTCAGCAGGTATTAATAAACAGACTGAGTGCAACATGCCTTGCATAAAAAGCCAGCTGACTAGCTTTCTGATTAATCTGTTCTAGGGTGCTTTTCTCCATGCAGTCATGCAGAATACTTTAGCATGAAGACATAGTAGATCTTTGCGAGTCATTCTCACTCCTTGGCATTCTTTAATCCATACACTCTAAAGTTGTCATTTAAAAAAAAAGGGGGGGGGAGGATTAGTGTTGAACAAACAGCAAATGTTCAGATGTTGGGATAAGAAGTTAGAATTACAAATTCTTACCTAAACTATTGAATCATCCTGCAGTTGCAAAATTTGGATTAAAATGGCATGAATGGATTTTCTTGTAAAATTACTGGTACTTTCCTACTTTGATCTGACCAGAAATAATTTAAGAACAGCCTTTCTCACCATATCTTGAAACTTTTGCTTTTGGTGCTGTCCACTGTGATGAAAAAGAGAGCTTTTTTTAAAAAAAACAATTAAACCAATTTTTTGTAACTTCAGAAACAATGGTTTCTAGTCTTGTGGGCAACAGTTGGGGTCATATTTTGTTTTGTGTGTACTATTTTGCCTGTTCCCTTAAAAGAACAACAAAAATGACAAAAAGCCACAAACCCTGTCCCCTTTCTGTGAACCACATTGTACCTAATCTTGAATATTTTAAACGTCACCATTTCTGATGATAGGCTGTAGGTTCCTAGAATTTTGTCTTTGGCCTCTATTGTATTTGCATATTTCTGTCTGAAATGTGACTCCATTTAAGATCCCAGTTCAGCACTTAAACACATGCTTTAGTGCTTTACAGAAATAAGGATGGACTTAAAAATATGCTACAGCGTTTCGCTAAACTGATGTACTCACTGCAGCTGAATGTTGGGGAAGAGGGGGGTCTTTTTTAAGAAGAAAAGGGGTTGTGGTTCCTTTAAGGTTCCCTGCTGCCTTTGAGTAAGGAGGAGAGGACAAAAAGGTTAATTACCTGAGCCAAGGGAAGAGTAGGAGAAGCTGGCCTCATGCATACTGGAGGAGGGTGAATATTTATTAAACTGACCATTCCAGATGGAACCCTCTTTCACAATGGACCAGCATCACTAACCCTCTGTCCATGGGATCAGAGAAAGACCAGTTTTTTATAACCTGCTGTAAGCATTGCGCCAGTCAACCTCTTTCTTTCAGGTCTGGGAAGGAGTTGTTTCTGCCAGATTGGCCAGAGTGGGGTGTGTTTTTTTTTTCTTCCCCCCCCAACCTTCTCCACAGGTTCAGAGATTCAGTTGGGTATGCAAGGTGAAGTTATTGCAGTTTAACAAGTGTCCAGTGCAGGTACTTGTTCCATATAGATTCAATTTCTTGATAAAACTGGATTTGGAAGTGGATTTAGGGGAAAGCATCTCTTAAGGAAGTTGGGGAAGGGAGAGTTGGAGCTGTCTGGTGTTGGTGAGCAGCACTGTGTGCTTTATTGCTGGGTGTTTCCCAGATATGTGAATACAGTGGTGGCCTAATTAAACCACAGCCCTTGCATCATATATTTAGTAGGAGGAGACAGCCAGAAAGGATTATCATAGAATCGAATAAATATTGGGCTAGAAGTGAAGTGACATTGAGAAATCATCAAATCCGGTCACCTGTCCTGCTCTACTTAGCACCAGTGAGCCTCAGTTGGAGTACTATATCCAGTTCTGGGTGCCACACTTTAGGAAAGAGGTGGAACACACTGGGAAGAGCCCAGGCTTTTCTGAACCTTGTATTGTTTTTATTCTCCTCTGATCTGAGGAAAGGTTTAAAAAAGAAGTGCATGTTTAGCCTTGAGAAAAGAAAGGGAGGGAAATCTGATAGGCCTTCAACTATGTTAAGGGCTGCTATAAAGAGGATAGTGCTCAATTGTTCTTCATATCCACTTAAGGCATGACAACAAGTAATGACCTTAATTAGCAGCAAGGGAGATTTAGATTAACTATTAGGAAAAGTTTTATTCATTTTGTAGTCCCTTATAGCCTCCAAATCCTTTTCAACAATACTACCTCCTAGCCAGGTATTCCCCCATTTTGTAGTTGTGCATTTGATTTTTCCTTCCTAAGTGAAATACTTCATAGTTATCCTTCTTGAATTTCATCTTGTTTATTTCAGACCAATTCTTTAATTTGTCAAGGTAGTTTTGAATTCTAACCCTGTCCTCCAAAGTTCTTGCAACCCCTTCCATCTTTTCAGTGTCTGCAGATTTTATAAGCATACTCTTCACTCCATTACTCATGTCATTAATTAAAATATTAAATAGTATCAGACCTAGGGTTGACCCTGTGGGACCCCACTGGATATGTCCTCCCAGTCTGACAGGAAACCATTGATAACCACTCTTTTGAGGACAGTCTTTCAAAGAATTGTGCACCCACCTTGTAGTAATTTTATCTAGACTGCATTTCCCTAGTTTGAGAATGTCATGTAGTACTGTCAAAAGCCTTACTAAAATCAATATATGTCATGTCTACAGCTTCCCTGCCATCAACTAGGCCAGTAACCCTGTCAAAGAAGGAAATTAGGTTGGTTTGGCATGATTTGTTTTTGACAAGTCCATATCGGCTATTTCTTATCAGATGATACTCTACAGTTTTAAAAACTATTTATTTAATAATTTGTTCCAGTATCTTTCTAGATATTGAGGTTAGGTTGATGGATCTCTAATTTCTCTGTCCTCTTTCTTCCCCTTTTTAAGGATAGGTACTATATTTGCTCTTCTCCAGTCCTCTGGGACCTCACCTTTCTTTGGAGTTCTCAAATTTAATTGCTAATGGTTCCAAGATTACTTCAGCTAGTTCCTTAAGTACCCTAAAATGTATTTTGTCAGGCCCTGCAAATTGGATTAAATCTAATTTACCTAGTAAACTCTGCATTTATAACATGTTTTGTATACATCCTGTTTTGTGTGGGATGGATATCCATTTTGGCAAGCCAATTTATGAACCTGCTAAAGAATTTTCTTTAATTCTTCATGTCATCTTCCCTCCTAAATATTATTATTATAATTATATGTTATATTATGTCTTATGCACCTTGAATGGTCCAATGAAATGTGTTAACCATTTATGCTAAATTATCTGTTCCACCTTGTATGTAGTTGTGACACTGAGTACATTTCCCAGACCTGAAGAAGAGCTCTGTGGAAGCATGAAAAGTGGGTCTAATAAAAGGCATTCTTTAACCTAGATTGTTTCTAATATTTTGCCATACTTCATGTTTCTTCATTTGTAATAAACCAGTTTCATTAATGTTTGGGTTTATTAAATTTACTAATTTTTAATTAACCAGTTTAAATTTAAATAAACCAGTTTCGTTAATGTAGGGTTTCATTAAAGCCCTGAGAAACAGCTCCACCAAGCCTGACTAAAAGAAGCAAGAGGATAATTGAGTTTTTAATTGGCATCTTCATGCCTGTGTACACTTGAACATCACTGTGGCAGAGCATTTTAGGAAAAGATACTTGTCCTCAGTCACACTATGTAGTTGAAGTTATACTTATAATATGGTGTTTTCCTTACATTTTTGTTTCTTCCCTCTGAGAGAAGTGTACAGTGGTTGAAGCTGTTGATCCAGTTACATGTGATATCTCCATGTATAACTCTGTAAATGAAGTCAACTCAGATCTTTCCACAAAATATTTTTTTAAGAAACGTTATACCTAAAAAGCCCCAAAATATTGTATAAACTTACATTTCCTAGACCAAATCATTTTACAGAAAATATGGGGGGGAGGGGGAAAGCCTGGGATTTTTCAAAGCTATGTGATTTCTAAGGGAATTGGGTGTCCAAATCCCTTAGGTAGTTTTGAAAATTGCACCCATAACATGTATTAAAGATATCAGTAAGGTAAAATAGAAAGGGAAAAAGTCCAGGGAGAATTGCCCTATGGCTATATCCAGTAAAACAGTTCTGCTTGACAATAAGTTACAGAAAAATGTGTGTGCATGTGTGCACACGCCCCAGATGTGGTAGAAAGGGACTCAAACGTTTAGTCACAGTATATTAATCATTTGTGGTGGCCTGCACAAATATTAGAGGTCACTGGAAATCAAATCAAGACCATCCTCTAATAGGCAGGAATAATATAATTTTATATAGCCTAAGAATTTTAGTAAATGTGAACGATAGTCACCTGACTCAACACAATAGGTTTTACATTTCTAAAAATGTTTAAATGCCTTTTACTAAAATAAATCTGAGGAGTTGTTCATTAAATATATCATTTGTTGGGGTAAATGAACAACTTGTATTTTATGCTGTGTCAGGTTGATTGCTTTGTGATTTAGCTTGTCCCCTGGTGCCACTTTGTGCTGTCATGCAGAACGCTTAGAGGCCTTGCACTTATGTAGCCTATAATGCACATACTACATATATATTATCATGCTTTGGGTGGGTTTGCTAAGTGCCTGCTGCAATATAGTCTGTCTCGCTTGCAGCCATAAAAGCCTGTGGACATGTCACTCCCCCACCAAACTGTTCAGATATTCTTTTTTTGGCACATAATTGACAACAGGTTTTGACTTATTGTAAAGAGACGTGGTGTGAATGTGTCCATGCTGTCACAGCAGAAGGACTCCTTACAGTAGAGATAGATGGCACTAGGTAGCAGCCTGCAAATAGCCCATCTCAGTCACTTTTTAGTTTTCATTTAGCCCTAGGCAAACTGATCTACCACACTGCTAGCCAGAAGAATGCTGGTTTAACACACAGGCATAAGAAACCTTGTGCAGGCATCAAAAGTTGAGGGCATGATTCCCAGCTGAGAATGTTTGTTTGAAGCAGCTGTTTGCCAGCCCTGGATTTTCATTTTTAGGATTAAGAGAATGTGCTGTTTAGATGAAAGAGGGAGTCATTCTACAAACCCTAAAATAGCTTCTGAGGGTGCATAAGGATGTCTGTCTTCTTTTGAACCAGCCCCTTTTGTTGTGTTTGAGCCCCTTCAAATAGGGTAGGAATATTATGTAAGATAATTGAACTGATCCACTGGAGGAAAAAACAGAACATTTATGTTGAATAGAGCAGTAAAGCTTTATGGAACCAGATTGTAGTTGATGTTATCCTTACAACAGTTTTTGCTAGATAATATTCTAGAGTTGAAGAGATGACTTTGTTAAAAGCAATTGGTGGTAACTCCTGATATTTGTGTGTTTGTGATCATTTTATGAAATGCTGGTAAAAAGGAACAAAGAAGGAATTTGTTTATGGACTGGCTTATTTTTCTTTTGTTTTAAATAGTTGGAGTTGTGCTACAAATCTGGATCCAGTCAGTACATTTGTTTGCAGTTAAGTAGAATATTTATAAAATACCAACAAAATACACATGCCAAAATTTGGCAGTGGTAAAGAACCTGGCTGGCTTTCAAGCTTCCCAATGTTCTTGACACCAGAAATAATTTCAAAAAGATAGTGGTTAGAGCTTTTAGAATATAAATAATTTCTATATAATGAAGATCAAACACTACTTTGAATTGTCTGAAATACATTGGTTTAATTCCAGCAATCAAATGAAATCACGAATCCCTGTTTCATTTTTTATGATTCCTTCCAGTATTGTAAAAGAGAACTATAGTAGATTGTTCTTGCATGAGACAGATAATGCAGAGGCAATGTTTTAAGCCACTAACCATGCTGATAATAAGCCTATGCAGAGTTGCCTGGTTTTGGTTTAATAAAGGTGTAAACCTATGGAATCCATCTGCATTTGTTATATAATATAGCTACTTTAAACTTTCATAACCGCTAACTTGCATTAAATCTGAAACGGAGCATATTGAATAAAATGCTTACATATTCAAGTTGTATTGACTGATATACATTGTATGTGTGACCTCAGCTACAAATACAACACTGAAGATATCTATTGCAAGTGCACAAAATTAATTAAACTGGCTTTCTAAAATCTGATGCAGTTCAGGCAAATCATTAATCTAATTTGTCAGATGTTTTCCAAATAAATGTGAACAAACCAAATTTAACTTTGACCCATTGTTTATAACATTGATAGGGAATTTGTTGTCAGGACAGAGTTGTTACAGATGGGTTCGTTAATAGTCTGAGTCATGATCAAGCCAATACCTCATTTTAAAAAGAGTAAATTCCAGCTTGTGATTAAACAGAGAGATTCTTATGGTCTGAATAAGATATGAGTAGTGAGAAATTAATAAATGAGTTATTGGCAATTTACTGAGAAGCACATGGAGAGACAAGGCTTTATTAGCATTACCAATGAGCCTTGGAAGGGAGTTTAGGGACTTCAGAACTTGCATGTTCAGGTCACCAGACAGCTTTTTTTACTGCTGTTGTCCTAATGTTCTAATTTAACTTGTAAAGGAAATTGTATCTGGTGGCTTATGCCATTATTACTAGGTTATTTTAACTATCTTCCTCTCCTTTCCCCCCAAAGTTTAATTTTCTGATAATATTAAGTTTGCACTGGAAAGACAATGAAATACTTCATCATTCCTTTGTGTCCATCATTTTTCTCATTCTTTAACACAGCAATGCCTCTTCACATCAGTGTTTAGCAGAAACTCAGCAAATGGAAAAATATTGTAATATATAACTGCATCAGGCATCTTCCTTCCAATGTCAGAACTCTAGTTCCCTTGTAACATCTGTTTTGACAAGTGTCTATTTGCACCTACAGCACTATTTAATCAATAAATATGGTAGCTAGCTGACTTTACACTATTATATATTCCTTTTCCTGACCCCTCTTCTTTCCCACCCTGTCCAACCCCCACTCCCAAAATCTGACCCTTATTGGGAGGCAGAAAATGTGTCTATGGCCTAATCATCTGTCAGTGATGATGGTATCTTGTACTTGAGGGAAGGGAAAGGATTATGATGGTAGAACAGGTGTTGTGTTAACTCTTTTTATTTTTTCATGTGGCACTTATTTTCACCATCTTCCAAAATCACTTACTTTGCGGTAAACTGTGCCATCCAGTTGGAAGGTTTGAATTATTGCTAACTATGCAAGGTAATCTTAGTTTCAAAATAAACAAATGCTTTTGTAGCAAAAAAAAAATACTTTGACACAGAGAACCCTTAGAAGAGGTAAAAGTGCATTTATCATAAAATCTCTCAAGTATTCACATTCTGGCTCCTTTTATGATTGGCTATGGTTGGGTAGGAAAGATTCATCTGGGGCAGTGGAATAGATCAAAGAGAGGCTGAGGTCTGAATCTTCACCCTGTGTTCTTTTGCTTCCTTCTACTTTATGGTTCTGGAAGCCTCAAAGAGAAGGGATGGAAGTGTTGCTCTGTATTGTCTCCCTGTCTCTCCACACCCTCTGAGAGTCCAGAGTAGGCATTTTGCTCAGAAGGTTGTTAATTTATTTGTGTTGAGGTAGTATAGAATTGTTGAACTGGATGGGACCTTGAGAGGTCTTCTAATCCAGTCTCTATCACTTAAGGCAGGACCTAACATTATCTAGACTATCCCTGACAGGTATCTGTCCAATCTGCTTTTAAAAATCTCTAGTGATGGAGATTCCACCACCTCCCTACACAATTTATTCTAGTACTTAACTATCCTGATAGGAAGGGTTTTTTTTGTTTTGTTTTGTTTTGTTTTTCCTAATGTCCAACCTAAACCACCCTTCCTGCAGTTTAAACCCATTTCCTCTTGTCCTATTCTCAGAAGTTAAAGAGAACAATTTTTTCTCCCTCCTCCTTGTAATAACCTTTTATGTACTTGAAAACTGTTATCCTGGCCCCTTTGAGTCTTCCCTTCCTCAGACTAAACAAACTCAATTTTTTTCCATCTTCTCTTATAGGTCATGTTTTCTAGAACTTTAATTATTTTTGTTGCTCTTCCCTGGACTTTCTCCAATTTGTCCACATCTTTCCTGAAATGTGGAGCCTGGAACTAGACACAATACTCCAGCTGAGGCCTTATCAGTGCAGATTAGAGTGGAAAAATTACTTCTCGAGTCTTTCTTACAATATTCCTGCTAATACCTCCCAGAGTGATGTTTTCCTTTTTTTTTGGCAACAGTGTGACACTGACTCATATTTACCTTGTGATCCACTATGCCCATAGATCACTTTCTGCAGTACTCTTTCCTAGGCTGTCATTTCCCATTTTGTACATGTGCAACTGATTGTTCCTTCCTAAGTGGAGTATTTTGTATTTGTCCTTATTGAATTTCATTCTATTTATTTCAGACCACTTCTCCAGTTTGTCCAGATCACTTTGAATTTTAACCATAACCTCCAAAGCACTTGCAAATCCTCCCAATTTAGTATTGTTCACAAACTTTATAAGTGTTCTCTGTATGCCATTATCTAAATCACTGATGAAGATATTGAACAGAACCAGACCAGAACTGAACCTTGCAGGGCCCTACTCGATATGCCCTTCCAGCTTGACTGTGAACCACTGATTATTTTCTGTGAATGGTTTTCCTACCAGTTATGCTGCATCTAGGTTATATTTCCCTACTGTCATGAAAGACCATATCAAAAGCCTTACTAAAGTCAAGATATACCACATTTACCACCCCTTCCCTGCCCCATCCACAAGGCTTGTTACCCTGTTAAAGAAAGCTATTAGGTTGGTTTGACATAATTTGTTCTTGACTGTTACTTAATCACTTTATCATCTAGTAACAGACCTACTAAAAGGTCAGTATAATCCTGTGGGCAACTATTACAATTGCCACTTATTCAAGCATCTGTTTTTCTCAGATATGGCAAGCAACTGGATGACTGCACCAATAGTTCAAACTTGAGTGTCAGGTGGATCATCCTATGTCTGAATGATGACTCTGCCATAGGTAATCTAAAACTGTTGCGTTTACAACTGCCAGGGTGTCTCCGACAATAAGTGACTAATCTGTCCTTCCTTATTGAGGTAGATGCAGATTTCCCCTTGTGCCTGAAAAAGTCCTAAAGCCAACTGTCTGCAAGTCTGTCCATGCTCCACTGTAACTTACAGTTTTAAGATTCTGAAATACAGAGGTTGAAAGAGCAGAATAATAGAAAGTGTTTCATAGTCTCCTCTGATACAGTGCAGTCTTCCTGGTGGCAGCCATTATTTATTCTGTGCTTCCCTTATAGTTTATCTTTGAAGTAAAGCTTACCATGAAATACCCGCCACTGTATATCCAGGTACTTGAAGGGAACTCCATTATTTCAAAGATGCAATGGTGCCCTCCTGAGACTATCTTCTGGACAAATCAATACTGGGAAATGGCATACTGAAAAATATTTTTAAGGATCTTCTGATATAGCACTTTCATCAACTCTGAGCCATCATTCTCTAACCCATAACTTGAGTATCACATAGCCAGTACAGCAACCCTTTTTGGCCTTAAGAAAAAGATGAGCCTGGGATTTGATCCTGAATCTCATCCTTGTTTCTAATATGCCAATAATCTTAGTGTTTAGGCACCAAGTTTTCGTTCTTGAAAGTTCATGGCATTTAGGGCGTTTCAGCCAGACTAAGGTGTCATGCTAACCATTCCCCCCCCCACCTACAAGCATTGTGTTTGTTCAACAATGCCAGCTCCTATTTCTGGGTATATCTCCACTAAAAGACACTGTTTTTCAGAACAATCCCCTTGACTGATATAATAAAACAAAGAAACTTGGCACTCACAACTTCTTCAATTTCTCACCTGATGAGAGATAACAGTAAATGTACCATAGCCACTGAGAGGCTTTACAGGTTGTCTTTTTGACATATTGAGCTAACAGAGAGGCTGTCAGTTTTGTTTTACAATACTATAATTACCTGTACTGAAATCCTGGGGGATTTGTGAGACGGGTGAGATGCATTTCAAATTTCAGATAAACTATAATATGGAAAATAAAGCAAATATTAAAAAAGCATTAAAGGTTTATACCCGTATAAACAATAAAACCATCTCAAAAGTACAATTACTCTCTTTTTCTGGCAGTCTTCCTCCAAGCATCAGTGTGGGTTGCCTTGCCTAATGCATTCCCTGGCCTTCAGCTGTCATAACTTTGCCACCAGCTTGAATGGCAGAATACATAGGGATCGCTAAAAGTAATGCTACTTTTTGAAGTGGCTGGCAGGTCTGAGGCTGAGCATGGTGCAGGCTAGACAATCTGCTTCAAAGACTTTATGTATTGCTCTGCCACACACCTGGTCTTAGGTTTGATCCATTCAATGAGCAAAAGTTGGTTCCAAGTTTAGGTTTCTCACAGGACCATTCAAAATATAGGAGTTCAGCTACTAGCTGAACCAATTGCTAGCCTATTTTATTTCCACACCTGTTGTGTGGAATTTGGGGATGATCTTGCCACTTGTACAAGAATGATGTCAGTTAGAGGGTGGAGTGCACCTTAGGCCCTTTTTAGTCCGTTTTAAGTTACTCCTTGGGGAATTCTGTACCTTAAAGATCTACACCAAAAAATTTAAATTCTGTACACAATATTTTAAAATTGTGTACATTTTATTTGTCAAAATTACGCATACTAATCCTGCCACTTGCAATTATTTTGGTACTTTATTTCAAAATACCTGTCAGCAAGTATGTCTGTAACAATACAGACGACAAAAAAGATTCAAGAAATATTTTTTGGCCAATAGATTCCTTAGTAGGTATATTAATACAGAACTTTGAGTAACTGATTTTAAAAAAAAGACAAAAAACAAGAGCCCTGTAGCACTTTAAAGACTAACAAATTTCTGCAGGCATAAGCTTTTGTGGGCTACAACCCACTTCGTCAGATGCAGCGCCAGAAAGTGGGTTGCAGCCCACGAAAGCTTATGCCTGCAGAAATTTTAGTCTTTAAGGTGTTACAGGACTCTTGTTGTTTTTGCTGTATACAGACTAACACGGCTACTTCTCTGGAATCATTTAAACTACAACACACACTTATTTTCCCAAACCCTTCAGAAACTCTGCAAAGGCTTGGGGCAGTCAGGTAGTGGAGTTGCTGAGGGGGAGGGAAGTAGTTGCTGGGAAGGAGCCTGGGACTGAACCTGGAGGGTTGTTGGGTGTGGGTGGAAGAAATATGGAAGTTTTTTTTGAGGGTGGGGAAAATTGTTAGGGAGTTTGAGAGCCTCCTCCATGTAGACTGTCACTAACCGCTAGCCTGTTCCTTTCAGTCAGGCACATCTGTTCCTGTCCTCATGTGACCCTTCATGCCTACTCTCCCCTATCCCCATGGTGGCCCAGAACTCCTCTTCTGTTCAGCCACTGGGTCAGTATTGTCACCCTACTAGCTCCTGTGAGCCCCCCGTGCAGTGAAATGTGCCCTTCTCTATCCGTCCCCTTTTCTCCCCATATCCTGTGCCTCCACCTTTCCGTGTGGGCAGGGTGCTCTCAGGAAAGAAGCCTCTGCCCCCTCCCTCTCCACAGCTGGCTGCTCAGGCTGGTGAACAGTTGCCATCTTGTCTGGTGCCACATCAGCCTCTAGTGGGAGAAAGGTGTAATTGCAGCTTATCTTTGCCTTCCCATCAGAATCAATTATTCTGCAGGGGATGTTAATTCTGCGGTTGTGCAGTGGTGCAGAATTCCCCCAGGAGTGTCAAGTGCACCTTTTTAGGTGACAGGTCTGGCTTCCTGTACCTCACTATGGATGGAAGCATGTGATGTGAACATTCTGGCATTGGGTCTCTGGGTATCAGCCCTTCTATGTGCCAAGTGACAGTTCCAACTTCACTTGACACTTTGCAAGTCTTTATACTCGGAGGATCTGTGATCAGTGAGTTGACTAAAGCAGTTCAAAAGCATCATCTTCAAAACCAAGTATTTAGTCCTCCTCCAGAGGCACAAATCACACACAGCAAGGAAGATAAAACAATGAAAGGCCTATGTGCTTTGTTCTGACATGCACCTTAATCTTTCCAGTGTTTGGTAAATTACTGTCAGCCCAGTTAACCTTCATCTGTGATTGGGAGGAACAGACTGTCCTGCTCACAGTGTGCTCTTTCTGTCTCTTTGTATTCCCTAGCCAGTGTGACAGCTTACCCTGATGCTTTCTGGACAGCTTCTGATCAGTCACTCAACCTTCACTTTTTCTAGGCCCTGGGGGCTCTAGTGTTGTCTTTGATCTCTCTCTTATCAGCCTTGGCAAAACAGCTATGTTAGCAGGTTTGGGGCTGAGGAGTCACCTCTTCATGGCTATCAATTTAGCTAGTGTGTTTGAGTGTGTGTTGGGATGTTCCTTATCTAGGCCATTGTTTTACCTTCCTGCTTCATTCCCTAGCAACTTCTCTTGATTTAATTCTGTAATAAGTAACCCTTCACAGCAAACACAGAGGCATGTGTCATATTCATAAAAAGTAATACAGGTATGTCCCAGTTTTTCTGAAGGGACAAATTCTAACCTTGGATGCAAGTGACTATTTCCCATTGGTTAACATAAGCCTCATGTTGCTGAAATAGAAACTGGCTCACAGTTTCTCTCTCTCTCTTCCCAACGTATACTTCTGATAGTTCTGACTGATCTCTCTCCTTGCTTCACCTCCCTCTGCTCCCTGTCCCACTTTGGCAATCTCTGATAATGAAACATTACATTTGACTCCAAATATCCAGGACTTAACAAAAAGAACTTTCAACAAATTGAATTTATTTTGTTTTCTTTTTTTAAGGGCATTACTTATTGTAGCATCAACAGTGTGCTAGGCAATTTACAGATAATATGAAGAGAATGTCACAGTACTCTAGAGGAGTAACTGACTAGAATACCTTTATATGCTGAAAAATGGTAATTTCTTCTGTCTGGTGTTTAAGGTTTGGCTAAGAGGTGATATCAAATTTTGACTGAATGTTCATGTTTGGCATGAATGTTGAACAATGTACTCCTACTTTGATGATTTTTTTTGTGAACTACCTGGACTAAACGTTGTGTAACTAGAAGACAACCAAATAAAGAAAATAATGGAAAATCCTGGCTATCAGATGACATGGTTGTGCATTTTGAGTAGTGGAAAATACAAGTGGAAAGAGCTCTATCTAGGTGTTGGAATAACACTGTTCTTTGAAGCACACAACTAGAACAGTTTCAACAATAATTAAAGAACGAGAATAATTGCTGCAGAAATTAAATTTGTTAGTATCTAAAGTGCTACAGGACTCTCATTGTTTTCGCTATATACAGACTAACACTGTGCTACCTCTCCGAAATAATTAAAGAATGTTACCAGATCTTATCACCGATTTATGCATGTAAATCAATGATCCTGGCATAGCATATGTGGATGAGATATTGTTACTAAAAATGCACCTATTGAGTGATATTAATAAAATGCACTGGGAACACTGGGAAGTGTTCTAGCAGTGGGAAGTGTTTTCCAAAATTAAAAAAAAAAAAAAAGAATATTAAGGCCTAAATGCAGTATTAACTGACCTTTTTAAAAGGTAATGACATACACATAGAAGAAAGCATTTTCAAACGGATAGTAAATACATAATATTTTAACAGCATACTTTTTTGTTAACATTCTCAAATGTTGAAAATACAGGTTGTGTAGGATCCTCATTACTGCCAGGAGAGTCAAAATATTGTTAAGTTGTGATCAGGATTGGTACAGGGTAGTAGAGTGGAGGAAAGAAGAACATGCACCATTCAGTCAATGAAGAAGCGCAAGTATATATTTCAGTATGTGCAGAAATTACATGTTTCTATTGGCACAAAACAGCTCTAAAGGAGGATGTTCATGTGGCACACAGCTATCAGTGTATTCTATATAATCTTCCCTCCTCGCAGACTTTACAAAGGGAGGGTCTGGGCACCCTGACATGCCACTGATGCCTGGTAACTGTACCAGCCATTTGTGTTGATTGGTAACTGGTATAAATTATAAAAGCTCCTGTCTGCCCTTTACAGTGGGGAACCAGCCTGCTGCCCAGACAGCTCAAAGTGAGGGGCAGAAAGGTGACTCTAAAAGGCATGTGTACCCCTTCCCCTCCTAAACTGTTCCAGGCACTCCTTGGTCAAAGCTGAGCATCACAGTGCAGGTGAAATAGGGGCTTGGTATCAAATTTGTCAGTAGTCCTTTTTACTTAATCAGTTTTTCTGGTGTCCTTACATCCCACTCAAAAATCTTTCCCTTTCCTCCCAAAAACAGGCAATTTGTATGCTGAATCATCTTCTACAGAACCTCAGCTTCATAGTTCATGGCTCTGCCAGATTTTTAGGGTACTGAATAGGTTGGGATTCAAATCAACCACTTCAGAATTCTGGCTTTAGTTCTTATATCAGACTTTGACTCGGGAAGATGTAAATTCCTTCCCTCATCAAAAACATTCCAAAAATCAATACATTTTGTTCTCCATAGCAAGCTCTTAGATCACTAATATCTACATAATTATTCATGTTTTCTGTCAAATGTGGTTAGGCATTCTGAACTTCTGCTTCAAATGAAGGTTTTAACAATTTAAGGAAACAACTGAAGCTCAAAGATTGTGATGGGGAAAAATAGTTTCCTTAGCAAATTCACTATCATGAATGATTAGGTTTCTCAGATCAGTCTGTCTTATAGGGGAATTTTATAGCAACATATAGTAATTCTAATAACTCTATTTTTCCAGAACACTAGAAATAGCAGATGGCAGACTGAAGACTGACTGAACTGTTACAGCCTTGGCTAATCCTTTGAACCAAAGTAACATATTTTAAAACTAACACTGATTTATCATTTGAGGTATAGCATTACAAACATCAGATCTCCCGATTTTAATTTTTTAGTAGTACTGGGTTCTGTACAGGAGTTTAATATTCAGTCCATTTTTCCTTTTCTTCGTTCCCTCCTTCCTCCTGTTAGTTATTTCTACACTTCCATCCATCAAACTAAATTCTTTTCCTTCTTTGGTGTTGGGACTTTTCATGTATTTGTAGGCCAAGGTTATATTTGTGAATTAGTTATTGGCATATGTTTTTAAGTTATTAATCCTTCCCTGTAAATCAGTTCTCCCAGCACCATGATTGGTTTTGGTCTTCTCAGACTCTACCTCCAACTTGCCTATTTGTCTGGTAATGTGTTCCCTAGAATAGAATGCAATATTCCAGGTACTGGTTGCATTGCAGGTATATAGAGAATAAGGACTGTATTCTAGCTCTGTAACATATATGCAGCCCAAAGTTGTATAGCCCCTCCTTTCTGCCTCCCCCTCCAGCCATATTTACATCCCTCTGCAATGGGAGACTTCTAAGAGAAACACTGGAAGTGATGTTGAAGATTTAGTGGTTGCACCTTTACTATTTAGTCACTGGTGAAACTATGCCCCAACAAGGCATTAGGAACTTGGAAAACCTATTTGCTGGAAATATCTTTTTTGGATAGGATTAAAATAGAGGTCCTGACCACTAGTAATTAGATCCCATGGCACTTCCGGCCCGTGTGATAACCTTGGTCTCATAACCAAATTCTAATTTAGCTAATTACACGATGCCCACCTAAATTAATCCTGATGTTTAAATTGGATATGTTCTTCTTAATTCCTTGCCTAAACAGATGTGCAGGATTCAAACAGTGAACCTATTAAATAGTAGATTATACCCAAGAAGGGTTTGCATTTTGATTGTGATATAAATAAAGTAATATTTGTG
This sequence comes from Mesoclemmys tuberculata, assembly GCA_007922155.1. Lineage (NCBI taxonomy): Eukaryota > Metazoa > Chordata > Testudines > Chelidae > Mesoclemmys > Mesoclemmys tuberculata. Next base: position 8,434,850 of record ML677085.1, read on the forward strand.
AAATAAAGTAATATTTAATCAGTTTGTGTATCTGCTCTATATTTCCACAGTGTTTTGGGAATGGAGGAGAGAAGTTGGTATTACATTTATTTTATTCATTATGCCAAGATTTCTGAGACTGTCAGATGTCTGTCAGAGATATGTAGCCGTGCATAAACCCATATCAAAATATTCAGAATGGCTAATGTTAAGATGTTAGGTTTAGTAAGGGCTTATGCTACTCAAACAACACCTTAACAAATATTAATGTGAAATGTACTTTGTTTTTGCTTACTTAAAAATAATTAAAATCACCTCCAAAAGGTGTTGGAATAGATCCTTCTTACTACAAATTTTGTGAGTCTAAAATGTCAAATTTGAGAACTGACTTCATGATTTTTTATATCAATTCCTAGAAGACAAGTTTTTCTGTTTTCCTTCAAAAGCCGATATGATCTATAACTCTGAATAATGCACATATTTATTTATTAGTCATTTTTTATTCAGTATATTTCTTTCTGAGGAAAACTGAGGATGTCTGCTTATTTCTAGGCTCATCTTAATGCTTTTAGCTCTGCACAGAGAGCAATTATGAATTACAACATATTCTTAACATGGATCCACATGTTTAAATGTTGTTCATTTTGGCATTTATTATAACTACATAGTTTTTCACACTGAAGTTATACTAAAATGAGTGTTAGTTTTTTTTCAGACTCACTTTCATGTTTGTGGAGTAGGAAAATTATAAAAACATGCTTGCCTTTATTAGTTATGGAATAGAACAAATTAGACCCAAGTAAAGCTGGACATTCTTAAATGGCTGGGCAGGATTTCTTTGGGTCTTAGATTCATTCTGCTCAATCAGTAATTTACATCTCCAAAGACTAACTCATTCAATTTCTTTTTATTTAGTGCCTGCACACTGTTGCATGAGATCCAGATCAGGTGTATTCAGGGTAAGTCTTTCATTTCCTCTGTTTTAGTTATTTGTTCTACAATTGTATGTGGTGTTTACACTGACATTGTTCTTGTTTCAGTGTATCATTTGAAACCACTGGGAAGATAGTTTTCCATATGAATCCATCCAATTAAAACCTTATTTCTAGTTAGTACAGTAAAACCACTACCATGTCCAGGATAGCATCACATTTTGTATATCCTATTAAGACTGCATATCTGTTTGATACTGAGGTCATAGGTGTCTTTTACTTTTGGTCTCATTCTTGTTTTAATTTAATTTTTTTTGTGATATGTGCTGGATTGCCAGCCCTGTAGACTGAAGCCTTTTTATTCATACAGCAAGCTTATGGGCAAGGGTGTGCACACATGTACTTGTTGGGACAGGGACCATCTCTGTGGCTTTTTTCAGTGTCAGTCAGAATGGGACCCTCATCCATGACTGGGGACCCTATGGGGTTACTGTAATACAAGTAACAACAAAAACACTTCAGGTTGCCCTACATGGCACCACCAGTATGTATTTACCTTGTCCAGGGACCATCTGTAGAAGTGAAGTTATAGTGAAGGTCTGTTTCTGTGGCTGTTGAATCCTTGGATCCTCTGAACAGATAAACCAACGAGGTGTTGACTAAAGTAGAGGCTTGCTTAAGAGAAATGTACAGAAACCATCAACTCATTTCTTACAGGCAACAAAACACAAAATAAACTGGAACCACCCTTTCATTCATGTAGAGTTCATTGAAGGTGAAAGGTTTTGTATCTTAAAACAAATCCCTGAGACTGATTGACTAACATGCTGATGTAATATTTACACTGAATGGTTTCTGGGAGGGAGGTGTGTGTGTTTTTTTTTTTTCTTTGCATATAGATGGGAGTGGCACTTACTTACACATCCACAGCTGTGGAGGTCTCCTTTTTATTACGAATGGATTAAACCCTTGCAGCATTCATGCAGGCTCCTCTCTCTCTTTTTTTTTTTTTTTTTTTTTTTTTTAATTTAAATCCCCTTGGTAATGAGTTCACTCTTGTCAGCCAGGGATAGTCACCTAAACTATGTTAGTCAATGACCTCTGTCTCTGTGGCTGAGGGTCAGTAAACTGTTTTCCTTGGCTGATGGGATTAGAGTTGTCAGGGAAGAGCATAAGGTTTTAGGACTATGATCTGTTAATCTTTGGTTCACTTAAATTAACTCAGCCACTGAAAATCCAAGTCCTCATTAGGTTATTTAGGTAATCAATGGGCATGTTCAGTGAAGTTCCTTATGTCCTTTCCAAGCCCCACTTAGGCCTGGTCTACACTTGCCTTCCGGATTCAGCGGCAGTTGACGGGAGATATGCAAGTGACATAAATCACTTGTGTTTCTCCCGTCGACTTTGCAGCATCTCCTCTGCGTGCTGTCCACACTGCGCTGCATCGAAGGGAACGTTCCCTTCGACGCAGCGCTACGCCACTTACCGGGGTGGTTTTCCTGCGTCACTTGCTGGATTGACTGAGTGGGTCTACACAGACCGCTCAGTCGATCCAGAGCAATCAATCTGACGGCAGCAAATTTGCCACCATAAGTGTAGACCCAGCCTTACTATACTAAAGATAGTAAGTAGAAAGTTTCACAGTCAAACCAAATTTGTTTCCCAGTTTTGTCTTTTTTTTGTCTTCTCAAATTGATACGCCTGTTTCAGATAATCTGTGAAATTTTCCATTGTCTGAACAAATCTGTATCCTCCTGTACCACAATAAGTTGTTGGGATGGGGTGGCAAGGTGCATCTGGCTATTGGAAGGTACATAAGCAATTTTGTATTAGTCCACAGTATGTCTTATTTGACAGCCCAAAGACATAATAGATTAGTCTAGTAGTAATTTTACTTTTCTTACATGATCAATTTTAAAATACTGAACCAATATTTTTGTGTGTTGAGACATTCCCATCAAAGATGAGGTACTAAAGGTACCTTGCGTTTCAGACTATCTAGTTGCTGTCCAAAGCAAGCTTTTAGATTTTATTGAAAGAGGAAACATTGAAATAGCAGAGCCATAAAATCTTTGTCACCAAATGCTAAAGTTTGTCTGGATCAGTCTGCAAGCTTGCAATAACTTATTTGAAGTCTTGCACAGGACACAATAAAATAGTAGCAATCTCAAAGTTTTTCTTCAGTTTATTAATGCAGAATATTATTACGGGCTCAGGCAAGTGAGCTGATTGTGCTACTGCCAACCTTATTCAAATTTTTTTCTGTTTGTGTCCTAGCAGGGCTGGAGTACAAAACCAAATAAATTAGACTATTACTCACTCTGAAACTGAAGGGATAATTCACTTTATGCTGCCAATTTGTCTGCAGTGGGTTTGAAAGGGAGAAAAATTATAATTAAAGCAATAAACATTAGATAGCAAAAAAATACTTTATTGCACAAAGACAATTCCAAGTCTTGAGAAGTGGATTTCTGCACAGTCAGATCAGTGTCGGTGCTTCCTTTATAATTATTTGTTTCACATTTCATTTAATAAAATAAGAAAGATGACCCAATATCTGAGGCCTACACCAGCTGAGCTATTGGCATTCAATAGGTGACTAAAGCTAAGTGGCACCTTTTTAGCTGATTCCCCTCCTCCCCTCAGGCTCATATCTGTCACAGTGCAATTTTTGTGTGTTCTACGTTTACAGCACACTGCAACTTGTTGTCCACAGTGGATCCACAAACCAAAATGTGTTGCTACATCAAGTGTAAGTCACAAGTGAATAGAAACCTGTACCTGTAAATATATGGATATTTTTTCATATCTTTTAAAAAAGGTCCAATATATCCCCTAAAACGTAAGTTACTTAATCTATTTACATGGCTCTAAAAAGAATGAAAATATTAACTGGCATTTTGAAATTCTAATTTACTTTCAGATATTCATTGTTCTCCAAGCTGAGCCCAGTATCATTACTCACTTTTTGAAGTATGACTTATCTGATTAATGTGGTTTGGAGATTGTGATATTTTGTGTCATTTGTCTCCTTTTTATCTTCCGTAATGCAATTTCTGTAAGATATACCCTTGAAGGAATTGACTGCAATTTATGTTACTGAGTTAGAGAAGCAATACAACATAAGAGAGTGGAAGAGTGATCCATCAGGTCTATCTACTGATATGATCTTGGGGATCGTTATTGTCCACATGACTTGTCTCTACTCTAGAAATGCTTCATGTGGCCAGATTGATTTTTATGATTAACTTATTTGAAGTGTGTATGTGAATAAGTCATTAACTTCCCTAGAGACAGGGCTTTTTTAAATTTAGGTCCAATGAAGACAGTTCAGAAAAGAAGCCATTTGACAGCATAGCAAGTTAGACACATAGGGTAATTAATCTGATGTGTCTTACCTTCTCAAATTCTTTTCTTGTATCATATTCTTGAAAGGAACACAACTATCTGAGTTCCATGTTTCTACTTATAGGAGGCATTTCACACACACTTTCTACTCATGGTGAAATGACCACAAATGAAACTGAGAGATGGTGATCTCTCCCCGAGGAACCAAGAGTAAGAGAATGGGGTAATAAAATAAAAGTATCTGAGGGGCATTGATAAGTCTTCCAAGGTATTTGAAGAGAAATTTCTTGGTGATGAACAGGTATTAAAGTTGAAATCTAGAAAGTTTAATTGTTCTGCACTCAAAAAAGAGCTGCGTATTCAGAATTAGTTTGACCTCTTGATTGTACTGGGCAAAACAAGGTTGTTCAAAGTGTTTTTGTCACAATGTCTGCAGGGGCTCAGAACTGAATGTGCCAATCTCATGTCAGATTGTCAGAAAACAGGGCAGACACCTGGTGGTATGTTCTGTAATGAGATTTCACTAAATCAGTAACACATGCACTCCTGGGTCACTATATTAGTCTCACAATGGATCCACAGGCAGGCCTCTTAGGTGCTCCAGCCAAACTGGACTATATGATGAAAGGTTATTAAAACCAAAATCATCACACATTAGGTTCTTCTAACCCCAAAGGATTGGTCACTCATTCTATTCAATGGATGCTCTGGATCACACACCAAAAACAATGCTGATAGCCAATTTCATTAGTAAACTAAGCTAAACATTTGTTAGCTAAGAAAGAGAAATGAGTTACTGAGGGGGTTAAAGCAGGCAATATACATAACAGGTGAGTCAACTTTTGTATCGGCTTAGTTCTCCATAAGTCTCTCAAGGCTGTCCAAAATGGCTCTGGGGACCTCTGTCTTGTATTTGGAATGCGACTGACAACATCCAAGTAGATCAGATCAGGATCATTCCCTTGAATCTGTATTTATAGGTTCCGCTCACAGAATGCATGCTGACAAGTGTCTTGACCCACGAGGGTGCTTCCCTTGATGAAGATTAGGAAATGCAGACTGGGACTGTGAATCCATTGTTTCTTAATGACCTTTGCTTTGAAATTAACAACTTCTCATTTATACACCTGAGGCTCCAATCTCCAAGGGCTAAACATAATGTAAACACAATGTGAGAGCCAGAAACAATTCTTCATTCATTTTTCATAAAGTTTTACGTATTAAGTGAATTTGCATCTAAATGCTAATACATCCGTTTGATCTAGGGTAACTAAGTACAATGTAAATCAACAAGTTTTAGATCAGTGAACACCATAACACTAGCATTTCACTAGTTTTCAAGCATTTAGAGTAAATGTAATTATCTGGTGTGTGCCATGTAAAGGTAATGTGATAACATCTTCCTTTGTTCTGTTCTAACAAATGATTTGACTTGAACACACTATGACTTTTTAACATTGCTTTGGTTTCTATTAGCAAATGAGTGCATTCTCCTGCTGCCTTGGTGTGAGCTGCCAGCCTGCTAGGTAGCATCAGTTGTTTTTTTGTTTTCGTGTTTTTTTTAAAGAAAAGTTTGATTCTGTGACTTGATTTTGGCTCAGAGATGAATATCCACCATAATACAATGCTGGTGGTGTTACGTTTATTGTATTTTGTAAAGATGTATTGTATTTTCATGTATTTGTGAAACAGGTGAATGAGTTATTGGCCCACTGCAGAATTACTATAACTTTTATTGCAAAAAAGCTACCTGTAAAAATATTAAGTTAAACATTCTGGGCCATATGCCCCCATTGCCTCCATCCCTTAGCTAACAGAGTGCAGAGGGGACCTTAACATTCCCAACAGTGTAGAGCACTGGTGGGCAAGATGAGCAGGTGGAAAACAGAGTATGTGGTGGGTACCATGCTTTCACAACAGCATAAATGTCATTTTCTCCTGTGGTTTCTCCATACACTGCAACTACACCCCTACATAACTTAGCAATACAGGCAATGCAGAGTCAAGGGAAGAGCTGTTCCAAGCACCATGTTTCTGGTGGTCTTCTGTTATATGGGAAATAATATGGGTACATTCACTTTTAAAGATAGTTTAATCTATTTGTAACATCAAAGGTATTTTTGTCTATCTTACATTTATTTGTTTGGCTGTGTTCTGCTTTTTGAAAAGACTTGAGAACTGTCTTGAGCTTCATCAAGAAGGGGAGTATAATAATCATATATAAATAGACCCACGATCCCAGTTATATATTCATGACATATTCACTATCTACAACTGTTCTTAAGAAGTAAGCTCTTTGTGTGAATATGAACAAAAGAAGATTGTGAATACTGTCAAAATGAATTCCTTTTTTATTCAAATAAATTTTCAGTATTATTTATAGAAACCTTTATCCTGTAAATGGTCAGTGTATGGCTCGAGTATCACATTTTTGATGATGATGGCCCTTGTCAACACTGGGACTATAATACATCAGATGCCATATCCCAGTGTGATTGCACTGAAGCATGCTGCTAGTACAGATTGGCAGAACCATCGGAAGGCATGACTTGCACCAGTGAGGTGTAACTTTTCTTGAAACTAGGGTTAACTATGGGTACGTATCTTACAGTATATTTTCCTGTGTATGCTAGACGTTTGCATCCGTGCAAGAGCACTGATGGATGTGAATATGGCAAATTCCCAGGATATTCAAGGCCTATTGGTGTATCTCTTCTGGTTTCATATTTAATTTTTTTCTGATTTGCTGAACTATAACACAGACTGATTTAACTCCCAGAAAGTCTTTGGTTATTGTTACAGGGCTGAAGGTAAAACTGTCTTTTCAATGTACTACTCTCTCCAGTATAAACACTGGGCTGGCTGAACATAGTATTTTATTAAAACAATAACTTAATTTTTATCAGTGTATTTAACAGGAGCTGTTCAGAAACATCATATTAAAATTAAAGTGTCATAATAATTAGTCACAGGGATGTTACAAAAATGACATCGTTAATTAGTATTTTATAGTATACAAGTTAGTCTAAAACTGCTAACAGCTGTCTTTGACCGAATAATAAGACTGTTCTGCAATTGGCTACCTTTCCATAAAAAATGAACATGGTTTTTAGCCATGAATAAAATACATATTTTGACCATACTGGTAGTGTTTTATCACACTGTAAAAAGCCTTCTAAACTTTGTATTTTTTCAGACTGATGGCATGCACTGGGTAAATGACATTCAGATGTGATGGGGTAGTCTTGGATTTTAGTTTGGATTTGTTTAGGTAGGACTAGATTGGTAGCCTACATCTGCCCAGAATAAAGGGCAACATGTTGTTGTGCTGATTCAGGAGCCGATTGGTGAGACAGTCTCCCTCAAGGAGCAAGTAAACTATGCTGGGTCTACCCCCCGCACTACATATGCTCCCTGATGTGCTGGTGTAGCTCTGTTGCCGGGGTGGGCGGGTGTGTATTCTAGGGCTCCAGCCCCTTCCCATCCACTCACAGAAGTAGATGGGAATGCAGCGACTGCAGAGTCTGCAGCCCAGAAAGTGATGCACAGGCATAAGGGGGCCTTGGGCTATTGTGCAGTGCAGGCTACAATCTAACCCTTGGTATAAGGAAGTCACCCAGGTGCCAAAAATACAATGTGCACAGTTACCAAAAGGAATGCATCACTTTCATTTGTACAGTGACATCATGCAATGATATAACCATTTGTTAAAACTTTTTTCAGGCTCAAGGATGGAGTTCTTACTTGTGACTAATTTCCCCTCCTGTATGATAACATTTGTTATATTATGAACAGAAATACTTCTGATCTTGCCATCAAGTTCACCTTTCTCTAACTTGTCTATAGTGACTAGCAGCTGAGGGTGAATGGAAGGGGTACCATTGATTTTCTTAGTTATATACAGAGCTCTCACCACTGAAGATAAAACAGATTCTTGGTGTCATGGCCACAGGTCTTGAACCCAACTTTGCAGGGTTTATAAGAGCGGACACACTACAACTCTCCATCTGGCAGCTTATTAATGCTTGCTTACCTGGAAGGCATGAAGCCTGCTTCTAATTAGTGGCTCCACCCTTGAGTTCCTGTTGGCAGAGTCCTGGATCAGCTGATTGGCCCTACTTAAGTCAGTAGCAGGAACAGGAAGCTGTCTGAACAACTGGGCTCCATCTCTCTTCAGGCAGGTACCTACATCCCTCTCCCTCCAGACTGGGGATTTAGGTTTGTACTCCCCAGAAGAGTCACTGTGATTATCCCAGCAGGTCTAGTCTTAACTCAGTAGCTTCATCTTTACCCTCTTCCTCCAGGGACAATGGCAGTGGATTTACCAGTGACCAGACAGTCTGCACAAACAAAAGTACATTTTATTTCAGGACTGGAGCATTACCGCAAAAATGTCATAAAACAATCAAAGGTCTAAATGCATATTAAGCTTACAAGAAGTCACCCATCTTCCATGTGTCTGTCTGGTACATGTCAATGTCCTTCCTCATCCTTCCAGCAGAATTTGCAGTTTTAGTTAAAGGTTCATGGCAATTTGTAGATCAAGAACCTCCTCAATCAATTTAAGCTCAATCTTTATACTAAAAGCCATTCTTTGTCCTGTTGGCCCTGGAAAGTGGTCTAAGATAGCATGTGCAAAAATCCCCAGGGAGTGGTACCTTTTTGGAATTGTTTTCTTGTTCCAGATTTTACAGTAATCACCTCCCACTGATTACAGCTCGTGGAGGGAAGCTTGGTAACTTTCCTGTTGGCATTAGAATACAATATCTGGCTCACAAAAATGCAGATAACATTTATAAAATTGTTTGAAAGGTCATATACCTATGTTCATCCTTTCTAGCACACCTCATGTCCCTGGAAAAATGACTATCCCTATCTCCAGGAGTGTCTGTCTTACAAAAAAGATGAATTGTCTCAGCTTTCATAATCCTTGCAGGCTCTGGTACTGCAAAAGGACCCCCAGCTCAAAGGAGCTGGTGAAACTGACAACAGGCTGGCTATGCGCACCCATATTTCAGGGCTACCCCTCTCAATAGGTCCATTGCTGTTGTCATCCTGTCCTGTCTTCTCCCAAGACCTCACACTGAATCCTTTCTGTCTCCCTTCCCTCTCCCCATCACTTCTACAGGATATTGGACAAAGAGAAGGATGCAAGTAACAGGGTTGAGGAGAGTTGAGTGGGCACATTTTTTCTTCTTCCAATCTGCAAAAATCCTGCGGTGTGAAGTTACTTGACTGTTCTCTAAATCTCCTGCAGGCCCAAACTGTGCAACAGATGTGTTTCTTGCTTTGACAATCTGATCCCATTACCTAACTAATAATGGAAATATATTTTAAGTGGTTTTCCTTCTTCTGTTGCTGCTATATTACAACACTATCTGAGGTTTCTGCCTGTGAGATGAAAGCTTATTTTTTGCAGCATAGTTTTTATTGTTTTTTTTTAAATGACTTTCTATGCTTGTCTACATTTGGATTTGCACACATTGGATGCTTTGCTATTGTTTGAATATGCCCATATACAATTCCAGATGTTCATTGGTTGCATTAGGTACAATATTTACTACTTGACTGCTAAAATATTGGGGGAATGGATTAGTGTAGAAGTGGATCTGACAGAGATTCAAATGTGAGGAATGGGATAATGAAAACTTTCTTCAGCACCACTGTAGAAAGCCATCTTATATATCTTAAACTATTTAATACCCATATTTTCTGAAGTAAATGTATTTTATGTGATATACTTGATGCTCATTCATTACTCATGCAGTAACTCAATACTCCAGTGATTTAAATGCTGGGCTCTGTCCATTTGCACTTGCTATATGTTATGCTACATTTCTTTAGGATCCATGGAAAAGCATCTAGACATTGATCAATGGGCATTATATCAGAGAATTACCATTGGTTAAACTTTAATTAAAACTGGCCACTTAACAGTTGAGAAACAGGATTCATAATTATGTAACTTTGGTCATGAAAAACCACTCAAGAATGAAACCTTGAACAACACTTTTGAGCTAGGGGAAGAAAATATTCCTTTTAACAAAATTCTGATGGGTATTTTCATGTTCATGATATTTTCTTCAAAAAATCTTTTCAAAGTTGGTTTAGGGTATATAGAACTCTCATATAGCTTAGAATGAAGAGCAGAAATTTTGGCTATTGGTTATTACATAATGTGTGTGGAGTGACGTTGTTTTCTTTTAAAAGATAAAAAGCAAGCTCAGGAACAAGTCCAAATTGGTGTAGTTTATACCTTCATCAAGTTAGACTATCACTACCTACTGATAAGTAACTTAAATTGCATTACACAGTTCCTCAGAATTTGACCCACTGAGTCTAAGGTGAAACTAAGATTCTGAGGGCTCCGATGAGTGGGTGTACTAGTAAGAAAAAAGCAACTACTGGGTGTCTTTAAATAAGTGTAAGCTAAAGAAGAATCCCCTACTCTCCGCACAAATTTTATTGTGTCCTTGTCTAATATCACTGTCTAGATACATGTTAAGTTTGTTAGTTCTAATCTAAAAGCACTGTTAAAACGTTTTGACTAATATACCTACTTTCAAGATGTCTGCCTCTGGACATAGGCAGCTGATTCAACTTTGTTGCTTCTATCTTTTGGGAAGATCCTAGCATTATGCTAGAAATGACTTACAGTAATTTTGGTAGTAATGGAACTAGAATAACCTTGTTGTGCCCTATATCGCAGCTTTCCCTACAGGTATAAGATAGGCAGATGTGACTTCTGGCTACCCTACTTATGCATCATTCTAAGGTCAAGGAATGATGAATGAGTTGGAGAGCTAAGGTATAGAACTTGACAATGACATTTTGCTTTGGATCAGTAGACTCACGTTACTGTTGCTGCTCCTTTATCAGCTTATGAAATGTAAGCCAAGGTATATAAATACATAAATGAATGATAAAAATAGGTGATACCTTTATAACAGTAACAATATTTGATTTATGTTAATGTATGTTCTAACAGAAGTCGTTTTTCTACCTTAAAGTGCTATCGTACTTCTTCTCCTTATACTAAATAAAAAGCTGGACTTCAAATTAGAGTAATTTGAGTTATTCTAATATGCAGTAGATTTCTGCTTTTTAGTGCAAAATCCTTGGGTAATTTAGTGTGCATTATTTTCTCAAGATAGTGTATAAAGGTACCTTAATTACAGTAATTAACTTTGCATTTGGAATAGCAGGTACTAACCACTCAGCGTGGGATCATATTAAACCTCTGTTATTTGTCTTTGATGAAATGTCAGTGCCGGTAAAGCTGTTCTCAGGCAATTTCAACTTAGTTGTACTTTTTTGTATGGAAATCTTCAGTTATGGAGTGAGAGGAAAACTCCTTTTGCTCTTTCACAGTTGACAATTTTTAAAAAAGCTATCACTTTTCTGTAATTCCGTATACATTGTGACTTATGAGTGACTCGCTTCTCTAGAAGGTCATCATATCATGCATATCATGCACATTGAAATATGAACTTCATAACATTTAAATGAGCGTATACTTTCTTTTCTTTTGGTATGCGCTACAGTCCAAAGTGTGTAGAAGGCAAGTAATGGCAAATTAGGGACTTATGGGTAGAATTTTAAAGAGCACACATTCCACTGAAAAACTGATGGGCCTTGTGCTGTGTAAGTCACTTAGACACAGTTTTTTTAAAGGTATTTAGGTGACTAACTCCCAGTTTTTCGATGGGAGTTAGACACTTAAATACCTTTAAAAAAAAATCTGAGCCTTGGACACTCAAGGTTTTTTAGCCTAATAATAAACAATTTTTCACATGACATTAAGAACACCCACCCATTTTTAATAAGCTAGTTTTCTCTACCCCCGCCCATGCTTAGTAACTGTTTTCTACCCTGTACAGTGGTTATAGACAGTCATTGTATAGTTAGCATAGCACAGATAAAGAAATTTTAAATTGCTCTTTTTAGGCAGTCCTAATAAAGTTGCTTGAGAGAGGTAGCTATGCTTCCATCCTTGAGCTAGTGCATTTGATTCCAGATTGAGGTATTGTGGGGAAGTTTCCAAGGCTGAAAGTGTGGTATCTTCAAAAATGCTGTTTGTTTTCTGAATCACTTAATGTTACTCAGAATTTTATTATTTATTAACCTTCAAGAAGCATAAGAGCCATTTATATTGCCAACTTTTCATTTCCCATGGATACTTTGTGCAGAACTTCCTATGAAGTTGAGATTTAGGTCCTACAAAGTACAGTGTAAAACTTTTTATAATGTGTTTGTGAACTATCTGGTCTCTATTTTAACTCTTTGCATGCTCATATTTTTTAAAGTAGTTTTGAAATAAACTTCTACATTAAGGCAATGACCTCTGCACATAAATAAGTCAGTATCTCTTTACTCTGTGGTGAGCCTTCTCCATCTTGATTACAGGCCCTATCTAGCCCTACCCTTGTGATTTAGCAGTATGGCCAAGCCTGAAAAATGAAAAATCCTGGGGCACCTCCCTCCCCCCTACCCCCAACCAGGAGATTGGCATAAAACCCATGAGATTTTCAATAAATATATTGTGTAGGGGTTTTTTTTGGTCTGTTTTTTGGCTTTTGGACTCCTAGAACTGGGACTCTCTCAAATCACCTCTATAGATGTGCCAATAGACATCTATTAGGTGAGAACAAATTTCAGTGCTGCTGGGCCTGATTCTAAATGGTGACTTACAGGTGAAAGGCTCTATAGATCCTTAACATTGTCCTGAGGTATCAAGTTCCCCATAAATATTTCTTTTAAAATACTGCGGAATGAGACTTGCTTTCTGGAAACACATATTTATTAAATCAAGAGCTGATCTTTTTGGAGCAGTCTTCCAGTTTCTTGATACATAGACATCATCTACCAGGCATTGCTCTCCACCTCAAGTATACTGAAAGAAATGTCATGCTGTTCTTAAAATGATAGATTCCGTTAACCAAAACACTCTCACTAAAAATGCAACAGTAAACAAATATTAACACAAAACCCAATTTCATTGCTAAACTAATGTTTTGCAATATAAAATCCATTCAAACAACTTTGCCAGGGTCCTTACATTATGAAATATATGTAAAACATCAGTCAGTCTTTTCATCCATAGCAAAAGCTTCAATTTCAGCTGTAAGATTGAGGGCGAATTAGGTTATCATCTTCTGTGTAAATTAGCCTATCCAGGGAGACCACTCCTATTTTGCAAGTGGATTACACACGTGTTTGTGGCACAGCACTAGAACTCTGGTTATCAGGATTCTTGGTTTCTTTTCCTGGCTCGGGGAACAGTGTGTCATCTAATGGTGACAGATAGCATTGTCAAATGTAACAATGCTCCTCTCTGAGTCATCTTAACTGGGGACTTCTGGATGTAAAAGCATAAGCCTCTACCAGTAGAACTAAAGAACTAGATCTCTCAGCATGGAAGTAGAAGCCGAGTCGTTAACCTGTGTGTGTGATCTAGCAGGTAGAGGGTGACGGAGACATATCTGGTTGGCATGGGTTACAGAAACATCTCATCTGCAGGCATGTTCTTTCTGAAATATTATGTGGCAATGGGATGAGACTTAGTTTTGTTACACTGCAGCCAGCTGTTCTATTCCCAGCTAAGCCTGGAGTGACATCATGCAAGCTCTTAGTTATCTCATCTATAAAATGGGTGATTAATAGTTACTCCTGTAAGGTAGTGAGAAGAAGACTTGTTTCATAATAGTGGTGAGTGGAAGAACTGGACTTGGAACTCATGTTGTCTGGATTCCAATTTAGTGCCTCTTCCCTTGGGATACAGGGCATTGTGCGAGGCAGTATTTTGCATTCCCCGAACTGTGACAGAACAGCAGCTTTTGACATTTTGACAAGACTAGCTGCAGCTGTGGCCAAAATTACATTACTTGGAATAAATTTGAGAGTGAGATTAGAGGATCTCAGTTCCATGCCAATATGAAATACATTATGAATCAGGATGCAACCTACTACACATGGCTGGAAGTAGCTGCTGGGATTTCATCATGAAAACATGAAATCAAAAGGGTCCAGCTAATAACGTGTTTGTGCTCTTTACCATCTGTAGGTAAGTGTGCGCTTCAGGGTTAGATCAGGGAGCTACTACAAGCCCTGAGTTGTGCTGCCTAGGAGCAGACTAGAGCCACAGTTTGGTCCTGGCTACCCATTGCTCCAGAGGGGACGTTCCATAGGCATAGTTTAACATATATGGGGGGGCTGCTCCAGTCAGGCCAATGTGGTCATGCTTTGGGGAGAGCGGGGGGAATTCTGTGCCTGCCTGAGGCTTGCAGTTTGGGGAGGGAGGGGAGGGCAATCTCCCTCTCTTCCTCTATCTTCAAACTACACCCGAGCGAAGTAGGCTGTACAAGTGTAGGCTGTCACAGTTCACTTTCCTCTCATCGCTTGCTCAGCTGTGCTGGCTAGTGCACGGAGAAGATGGAACCCCAAGGCTCTGCGCACTGCCTGCAAAGCTATGCAGGCAGGGTGTAGCAGCCATCCGCTGCTGCTCTCTCTACTCCTGTGTCCAGACCAGTGATGCAGGTAGCTCATGCTGGGTTTGGAGATATGTTTTATATCCTTGTGCTTCTATCCATGCGACTGTGAGGCAGTTTGTAATCACACCCTTAATAAAATAGAGACTATTTCCTGGATCGGTGTTCGGGGAATAGGTAACTCTTCAAGGTATTGATCGTGAAATCTAGACTATATTCCCTGACTACTAAATGTTGGAGCCCACAGTGACCAACAGTGGTCTTTTCTGCTTTTTTGCTGCTTTAGGATATAGTCCTGAATTTGAACCCGCTATTTCCATAATTGTTACAACCATTTTCATGATTAAAAAGCATGAAAATGAGACCAAATGGGAAGAAATATTATTGGGATGCAATAGACGTAGAGAGAGAAATCACTCTGTGTACTAACAATGAATGCTTACGTTGCATTTGTCATCTGTAGGTCTCAAAGCATTTCACAGTGATAGTTAAATAGCTCCATTTTTTATGGGGGAAAGCTGAGTACAGAGAATTGACTTATCCAGTGGCAGTCAGGACTAGAATTCATGTCTTCAGTCTCTTGGTTCCATGCACAACATGGAATATATGATGATGCAGGGTGCAATCAAACGTTCATAGTCCTGAGTTTAGAATGACCATGTTATTTGTCAGCACTGCCATAGCTTTATGAGATGTGTGTTGTCCACAATGTTTGTCAATGTTCATTGTTTTTAGTCAGATGTTTTCCAACTATGATGTACACTATTTTCTTTGGGAACACTGACGTTGTTAAGAGCAGTGTTCTGTCACATCCACGAGAGCAAAATGACGTAAAATTTTCTAGAATGGCGTGACGTTGACAGCACAGATACGTCTATTTTAAACTTGATGATAAACCTACTGAATAACAGTCTTTTCAGGTAAGAGTTTTTTTTATATTTGCTTGAAATCATCTTGAAGTAGCTAATATTTACAGCACAAAACTTTTTTCCTCAAATTTGCTTTTTAGTGTAACACAGCCACTTGAACTCAATAGATCTCACCATCTGCTTCTCAACTTACACTCCATTAAATATTTGATGACATCTGTTTAATCACACATTTTTACAATCATGGAGAATTTTAGTTCAGACTCAGTTTCCTAGTATTGTAACATGCCAACAAAAAAAATCTGAAAAGAACTAGAGTGAACTTAAGGGAGTGGAGGAGGAGAAAATGTACATAAATTAAGTATGTTGCTGTTTGTTCCGGGCTCAAGGCTGAAACTTCTGTCTTGTAGAATTATGGAAATGTACGTTCAGATAGCTTGCTGCAGCTTCAAAGCTTGTCGCAATGGTTAGGGAGTGGAAAGAAGCTTAATGCCTGTCTAAATATGACCTCCGGTAACTGTGCTTTTAATTTCTATGAACAGTTACTAGTGCTCTGGATTTGGAAACTCTTCAGCTTAGCCTATAGAAATTTGAAGGCACACCTTCATTCCTGCCAGCTGTCATGTTCATGCTTACTTTCATTCTGCCCAGAATGCATATAAAACCCCATTCCCAAAATGAGTCCCTCTGCTCCTTCGAGTACTTCCTCTGCACCCACTTACATCATGACACCTACAAGAAATTGACCGAGTAATGAGCTGTTATGAAAAGTTTACAAATACAATCAACTTTAACCATATGTTTTAGCTTCCTTACCCCTTCAAATGTTGCATGTCTTCTAGGAATGTAAACGCTTCAGCTTCATTGTCTTCCTTTTTATAAGAACAACACCTAGCAACATGAGGGTGCTACTGTAACTAGTACTAATAGACACTTCAAAAAATCTTGACTAGGTTATTCAGTCCACACCATGGCATTTGCGGTTCAATTCCATAAATACAACATGGATTGTTTCTACGCAAACATACTAATCAGTAACTAAGCCTTCAAAGATGAACTGGAAGTTCACATCACTGCTGCCATCACTGACAGATTGAATATCCATAAAATGCTGGAAAATGTCTTATACCTTGAGAAATAATGCTGCGAGGGCCAAATTCTCCCATGGATATGTAGCCATGTCTCCCATTGATTTAAATGAGCTGTTTGCATGCATCAGTGAACTGACATTAGCCTTAGATTAGTGTAGCCTAGTGAATATATATTTCATTACAGTTTAGCTGGATTTGTTAACAAGGAAATTCCATTATATCATAAGACATTGGTATTCATGATGCTTTAGCACAAAGGCTTGTAAAATTCAGAATTCAATGTTTGTCTCTGGTGAACTGGGAAACTAATGCTAGCTTTCCAATTTAGCAATTAGAAGCCTTTCACTTAGAATTTGAATGATTCTATTTAGGGACAGGTGAAATGGTTCAGATGGATTTAAAAAAGGCTCGGAACTCAAAACAAACCTGAATCTCTCTGAAGGTTTCAGAAGATAGAGTGCTCACCTACTAGTTCATTCTAAAGTCTAGGATTTTGGGCATGCAAACAGATGCACGTACAGGTAAGGAGGCTTACTGAAAACTTAACAGAAATAGTTTTCATTCAAGATTCATCACAGCATGAAGGTGTTGCCTTTGTTATGTACTTTGTATTGTAGAATAGTCATATAGCTTTAAAATTTCTCCTTTTCACGGAAGGATTCCTTCTCTTAGCCTGAAAGAGAACAGCCTTGGCTTGCCTATTGAAGCATTACCTTGCTACTTCAGACAATAGCCTAGGAGGCTCTTGGAGCTTTCACAGATCAGAAACAACAAACTGCTTTTTCTCTCCTGAATTTTTCCATGCAGTATTTTAACAAGTTTTTTAAAGCTGCTTCTCTGTTAAACTCTTTTGTTTGTTGACTCCGTTCCCACTGCCATAGTCATAGTGGCATGTGCAAGCATAAACATTTTGTTTAATGAATGTCTACTGCATGAACTCCTTTAATAAATTGCAAGATCAAGTTAGGAGGACAATTTAAGGTGTATATCCAAAAGGACTGCAGACTCCTATCAGGCTAATTTTGAAAGCAACACATTTTTTTAATGCCTTTAGTCTCAAACATTAAGGATTGTTTTCTTTGGACACAATAAAGGTTGTATTTTCCCTTCAACACACAAGCTCCATCTAGGAGGAATTGTCCAGGTTTTGATTTCATACACTTTTGTTCCATATGGCATAAAAAAGAATTCTAGCTTCTTTTCCTAAAACAACACTGTCTTGAAATTTTTGACCAATATATTATTGTGCTTAACTTATAGTGCATTGAAATATTGTGTTCTGATACATTTTATGGAGATAAAGTTATTAGGGTTTGGACTTCACATTTTTTTTCTCATGAGAGATTTCAAAGGAGACTCAACCAGTGTCATTTTGAACAAACTTTCTGGTCCTATTGCAGCACTTGGCATGTGGATGGATTTTTGCCTTCTACTAAGATTTTGCTGCATGAAGCAAATTGATATTATTGGTAAGTCCTAAACTGAATTGAAATCCACAACTGAGATGAAGTTAGTTTATTGCTTTTTCAATTGATTCCTCAGTGCAATATGTAGAATATCTTTATTTGCTTTAATGATAAAAGGACATAAAACGTTTATATTTTAATTTTGTCTGAGTTATAATTCTTTGCACATCTACCATTTCTATTTATAGAGTGTGTGACCTGTATGTGCTTAGGGTAGCCCACCTGAAAATGCAAAGATCAGAGCAGGCTACAAAAGGGAGAGCAGATGCTCCCAAAACTGGTGACTAACACTGAAGTTAGATTCACCAAAGAAATCTCTCAGCCCCCTTTATTGCATTTCAGTCTCTGGCTCCCAATCAGCAGCTAGGTCCAGTAAAGAGACAGGTTATCTAAAACTCTATTTCCTTTAAAAAATGTTCTTCTGATCCCTAAAGGATCAACCATATTACTAGATTAATACAGGTTTGGCGCTTACCCAAAAAGCCATGCTGCCAGTCAATCCTTTAGTATCTAAAATTAAAGGTTTATTATAAAAGAAAAAAAGCATACAAGAAGAGATGTTAAATGATCAAAGTAATCAGTTACATACATATGACTTTACAGTCTAAATAGCAGATTCTTAGCAATATTGGTGAGTTTTCTGGCTTGTACAGTTCTCTGGATCACATCCAGTACTTGGATGAGACTGTAATTCCTTTGTTCAAAGTTGATCCCCAGGCAAGAAGCAGGAATAAAGACAAAATGGAGATGGTGAAGCTGCCTTTTATATCCTTTGCCATGTAGCTTGTCCCAAATATGAGCTCACAGCACACGGGCATGGAAAAGCACTTGGAGTCCCCTGTCCACAGGCATGTTCCTACATGTCCTGATGACTCAGAGGCATAGCCTCTGGCTTCAGATTGTGAGCACAGAGTTTGATGCTTCTGGTATTCCTTGAAGATGCACTTTATCCATTTTAAAAAACGGGCAGGCTGCTTAAGTTTTATTCATAAATAGAAATTTGATCAGGTACATTTGAAAGAAAAATATAATGCTGATGAAACCAGTGTTTTTGTTCAATCCTTGGTTTATTTAGAAATTGCTCAAGAACATGTACTTTTTTCTGGCCTTCTTTTGTAAATAACAATCCTTGAGAATGAACAGATTAAAAACAAATGAGAAATGTAGCTTTTATTTACTTTTTAATCGGAGCTTGCAGCTGTAGTATTTCTTTTTCAGGACATTATTCAGGTCATTTATGGTAAACAGCAATGCTGTGCAAGTTAAACACCCAAATTATTTCCAGGTGAAGATTTTTTTATAGAAAATAGTTGGACTACTGAAAACAGAATATACAATTTATTTGCTTTACTGCTGTATCACAGCAGACAAGATTAATGTCATCGTCTTGTCTAATTAAATCAATAGACTAAACAAAAAGCACATACCTTAGCTATGGATATGATCAATGTATGCTATCACTTCAAAATATGTGGACTGAAGAAATTGCAGTGATTTATTTTTAATTACTTTCATGTGGGAGTTAGTACAAGTGAGAACCCACAAACCTTGAATGTTAAGGAATCCTGTATCAATCAACAGGCTTTAATCTCTGTTGTTCAGACTAGAGCTAGCTGGAAAATAATTTTTCTATCCCATGAAAAAACTTGATATTTCAAAGGAAAGCTCATCCTGAATAGGGATGAGAAGCCAATTTTTTAAAAAATCTTTAATTTTTTTCATTAAATAAATAAGAAAGGGGTGGGGAGGGATCAGTTGAAACACTTTTATTTTTATGTGAAATGAAGTGATTTTGAAATGAGAAATTGAAATGTCTCGTTCAGAAAATGTTGGAGAGGGATTTTTGGACACTTTTTATTTTTTCCTAAACAGAATTTTGTTCAAAGTTGATATTTCATAAAAATTTGTTTCAGCATGTCATTTTCCATTGGAAGACTGTCCTGATGAAAATGTTCTGTTTGGCTTCAGTTGAGAGTTAATATTTGAATATCATACCAGGCTATAAGTAATGCTGTGAGGGATACGGTGGGGAAAAGAGATCGTGAAACTATCCCTAGCAGTAACCTACATTGACATTTAGAACAAAACTCTTAAGCTGAAGCATGACAAATAAACACAGAGAGAAATTTACTGGGTACAACTTCAGACTAATTTAGCTCATATTTTTGTCTGATGATGAACCAAAGGAATAACATTTGATGATGTCCTACCATTCTCTCCAGCTCAAGCAAGGAGGATGATCATTAAGTGTTTCTACGTTGGCAGGATTGCCCTGGACAGCAGTAAATTTCCTAGAGCTGCATGCAGCAGCACGTAAATAATCATTCATATTCAATTCTATGCTATGGTCTGTGCCACAGGGAGAACTGCTGTGCAGAACCACAAGAGCAATTGTGTGTGGAGGAAAGTTTTTTTATATGGGAGACTTTATATATGGGAGACACTCCAGAGATGCACACCCACTCTCTCCTAGGTATTCTGGACTAGTAAACCTTATACCTGCTGCATGGAAAATTACTGAGGGAAGAACTACAATTAGCATGCAGCTAGATTAAAAAGTGACTTGAATGTTTGGGAGGGATGCTGAACTGAGACTCAAGTTCTCTAGTTATCCACAGAAGAGGTACAGGACACAGGCAATTCATGTTCTTCCATGCTGGCCTAGAGAGATGATACTCCTGAAATGAGGGGCTTGTTTAATCAGTGTGGTTCATTAAGGCTTGAGATCCTTTGCTGAAACTGCTAACAAAGGTGTTGGTTGTGGTGGCGATCTTTTGGTATAATCCATTAGGACCTGGCTTTGAGTCTATAATTCAGAAAATATCACCAACTTGGACTCATGACTGAGATGTGAAACACTCCCAGTCCCAAGCCACTGAGTGCCCCATAAAGGATGTTTCTAGTTTGAGTGATTGCTCATATCCATTCCAATATTGGTGAGTGCACACCACTGTGCACGGGTTCCCGAAACTTTTTTCCCTTTAGCAGACCCCGTAGGTCTGCTCAGGTGCCCCCTGGAGTGCCACGTGCATGCCACAGCATATGAGACACTGCCGACTCTACTCCCCCTCAGTTCCTTCTTTCCACCCATGATGGTTGCTGGAACTAGCAACTTGCTCTCTGCAATACCATTCCCCTTTATTTGATCTCTTTGTTCTTCTAAGTACTGAAGTTAGTTTAAGCAGTTGTTAGATAAGAAGTCCCTGAGAGACTTAAGTTGGTCAGGCCATGTCCCAGCTGCCTGGTTTTAAGACCCCACTGATCGGTGCCTAAAGTGCCAGGGGGAAAAGAAAAGGAGGGGGAAAAAACCCTGCAAGATCTGCAGGGCTTTTAAAATTGCATCAAAGCCCTGCTCATGGAAGCAGCACTCCACCCCTGGGCCGTTCTGCCCCACAGCACTGAGTCACCTTGGAGCAGAGCGCACCGCTGGCACCTGGCTTGGCTCGGCACCAAGCAACAGCCCCCATTACCAAAGGAGAGGAGGCAGCACACAGAGTGTGGACACTTCCCTGCCCCGTGGGTACGGGCAGGGCCAAGTGTGGAGATACACCAGCCACGGCCCATTGAGTCTTCTCCGGTGCCTGCATCTCTGAGCAGGGAGCCACCCCCAACTCCGGGGAGTGGGAGAGTGCCCCTGCCAACGCCATCAACACCGGAGGCTTTTCAGGCAGCAAGAGCCTTGTCAGCCTGCTTCTGCCTCCCACCCCGCCCAGGGAGAAGGGGCTGGTGTCCCGGGGCAAGTCTGCATTGGGTCCTCCCGAAGGGCGGTGGAGACCCCCAATACAGGGAGGAAGATCTGCCAGATGGCCACCAGGGGTAAAGCGAGGACACTTCCCCAAGAGTCGCTCCATGTCAGTGTCGGCGACCCAGCCTGCTTCGACTTGGGACATGAAGTCCCCCTCTCAGCGGTGACGTCAGTCCTTAGCACCAGAGGTAGCACAGGCCAAGAGGTGGCACCAGTCAAGGGCGGCCAAGCGGTGCTCAGACGGTTCCTATTCGACATCCCCGTTATCGTTGTTCGTTGGCACCAAGGCGGTGTAGAACCCAGTCACCGTCAGAGGTCCCAGCACCGAGGGGTCTGCCTACACCCAGGTGCACAGAACCCGGTTATTATCAAAGGTCTTGGCACCGAAGGGTCCGCATGCACTGAGGCAGCACGGAACCCGGTCGCCACATGAATACCCCACTCCATGCAGTCCCCGACACGGAACCCTGGTTGCCGGAGCCAGGCTCGGCACTGCAGAGTTTGGAGTGGCGCCGGTCCTGATCACCAAGGGGCAAGCCGCACCACAAGCTCTTGGTACCGAGACGGCACTCTGGTACCAAGAGCTCTCGGAGCATGCCTCCGTCTGTTGGCACCGCTTGAGGCAGTCCTCGTTGTCGTCCACATCAGAGGCATTGGAAGGATGGTTCCCGGCAGGGCAGGGCACCTGGGATAGAGCGTGGCCATGGCACCGCCGGTTTAGTGGCTTGGGCCACAAGTGTCACAGCAGGTGGCACAGTCAGCCCAGGTTTGACCCCAGGGACAATGGCCACAAATGTGGCCTTATTGGTCCATATGGGCATTCAAAGGGGACCAGGGCCCCATCCACCCCATCAGTGGAGAAAGCCCATAGACTCCGCTCCTCGGACGAGGAGTCAGACCCCATGGACGGACCCTGTATGGGTGCATTCCTTCAACATGCAGGGGAGCACCTGCAGGACGTGCCTTGGCAGTCCTTTTCCTCCTCCCCGGGAGAGACAGTCTCTCAGGACCACATGGTGCCACTGGAAAATTTCAGGGCGCATCAGGAGCTGCTCAAGAGGTGGCCTCTAACTTGGGACTGGCAGTCAAGGATTTAGTGTGGCCAATGATACCCTCTTCAATGTACTGGTGGCGGCTGCCCCAGCGAGAGTATTCCTATCCGTCCACAATAGGGCTCTCAAAATTGATAAGGCCCTGTGGGAAACCCCTTCCTTGGTCACCTCTATATCGAAGGTGGCCGGGAGGAAGTCTTATGTCCCGGCCGAAGGGTTCGAGTATTTGTTCACTCGCCCGGCTCCAGGAATCCTGGTGCTGTGTTCTCAGTGAGGCCCTGCTCCAGGACCAGACAGTAGACTTTGCCACTGTCCTAGATGAGGGAATCCCGGTGGCTAGGGCAGCGCTCCAGATGCCTGGTGATGCTGCTGACTCAGCAGGTAGGTCCATAGCCTCCACCCTTTCCATGAGGAGGTGCTCGTGGATGCAATCCTTGGGCCTGTCCCCAGAGGTGCAGCAATCTATTCAGGACCTCCCCTTCGATGGGTTGGCCCTCTTCTCCGATCAGACTGCCATAAGCTGTATGGTCTGAAGAACTCCAGGGTCACGCTTCGCTCCCTGGGCCTGTACATGCCCCAGTTTCTAGGTAGCAGTCACGGTCCCAGGTGCAGAAGCAGCCAAGGCCTCTGCTAGGCCCTTCCAACCCTATAGAAATAGGCACAGGAATAGGGGTTTAGAGCACGGAATCAACCCCTTATCTCGTCCTTAGCCCCCAGTAGCAGCACCCCAGATGGGCAATAGTGGAGGCTTCCTGTGTAGTCCTGTGGTAAGCCTTTTTGCCAGCCTGTGGGAGCTGCAGGTTCACGTCTGTCCTGGTGGTAGTGCGTCCAAGGGTGGTGCCCCTACTGCTCTCTTGGATCTGCCTGCCCTTTTCTGAAATTCATCAGGAGGGCCAGGCGGTTTAGGTGTAGACTCAAGTTTCAGTCAGGGTGAGCCACCCCTAGTTCACATCTGCCTGAAGCAGCAAACGATACTGTCCCCCAAGCCTTTCACCTTTGTCCCTCTTCAGGGACCCCTCCCACGAGTAACTCCTCTTGCAGGAGGTGGACACCCTCCTCATCATAGGAGCACTGGTATGGTTCCTCAAGGCAGAAGGGGGAAGAGGTCCTATCTGAAGTACTTCTTCACCCCCAAGGCGAGGGGACCTCTGAGACCCATGTTGAACCTGCATTGGCTAAACAGTATGTCAAGAGACTCAGGTTTAGCATGGTTTCCCTAGCCTCCATCATCCCTTCACTGGATCTGGGAGACTGGTGTGTCGCTCTCGACCGCAAGGATGCATGCTTCAGGTGCCCATCCTTCCCAGCATCAGGCGCTTACTCTGCTTCACGGGGGCTGGCCCCCACTACCCATTTACAGCCCTGCCCTTTGGCCTATCTTTGACTCCAAGGGTGTTCACCAAATGCATGGCGATAGCGGCTGTCCACCTGAAACATAAGGGTGCAAAAATATTCCCTTACCAGGATGTCTGGGTGTTATGTGGCAGGTCCAGGCCTCAAGTGCAGGAGACTGTGACCCTCACTTGCTCCACGTGCAACAGGGTGGAACGGCTCATAAATGAGCGGAAGTCCACACTGACCCCAGTGCAATACATAGAATTCATTGGGGCCATCTGGGACACTTCCCAGGCCAGAGCCTTCATGCCTCAGCCATGTTTTGAGGCGATGGTCTATATCATCTCCTAGCTGCTCCAATGCCCACGACAATAGCCAGGCACTGCCTTCAACTATTAGGCCACATGGTGGCCTGCATGTGAGACTAGCTCGCTGGAGTCTCAGATCACTTCAGGTGTGATTGGCCTCAGTATATGTGCCGAGCAGCCACCCACTGAATCGGGTGTTCATAGTTCCCCCGCCCATTCTAGCCTTCCTATGTTGGTGGAGGTCTCGCAGGGCAGTGTTGAGGGGCATCTCGTTCAGGGAACTGGTCTTGTTGGTCACCCTAATTCCCAATGCCTTGGCTGGGAGATGGGAAGCCCACATCAGTGCCAACCTGAGCACTCAAGGGCCCTTGTCGGGGGAGTACAGGTGCCTGCACATCAATGCAAAAGAGCTGAGGGTATTTGCCTAGCATGCAGGGTGTTCCTCCAATTCCTGACAGGCAGAATGGTGTAGGTGCAGAAGGACAGCACCGCAGCCATGTTGTACATAAACAGGCAGAGGAAGCGTGCTCCCTGGCCCTCTGCGAGGAAACTATCCACCCATGAGACGCGAGACCGGGTCAATTTCCAAAGTGTTCCTCATCAACTGGACAGGGACCCTCATGTATGTGTTTCTGCCCATTCCAATCCGGCCCAATGTTCTGCTTGGAAGTAAGGTGAGACAGGGCGGATGTCTTACTCATCACTCTGGCCTGGCCGAGACAGTACTGGTTCAGCATGCTTCTGGACCATTCGATCGCTCAGCCCATGCAGCTTTGGAGGCGGCACGACCTTCTTTCTCAGGACCATGGTTGCCTGTTGCATCTGGACCTGGACTCCCTGCACCTCACAGCTCGGAGGCGCTGTGGCTGACGGAGGGAGAGAGAGCCTGCTCGGTGCAGGCTTGGGAGCAGGAAACCTTCTATACAGGTCGTGTATCAGGCTAAGAGGAAACAGTTTACCTCTTGGGCGGAGTCCCAGGGCATTCCGCCAAGCCTCTTGCCTGTGCAGGCGATCCTGGGGTATCTGCTCCAGCTAAAGCTCCAGTGTCTGGCGCTGGCCTTGTTAAAGGTTCACTAGGTGGCCATCTTGGCCTCCCATCAGCCGCTAGTAGGGAGATATCTGTTCTTCCCCTGCATGTTGGTCAGGTTCCTCAAGGGGTTGGAGAGGCTTTATCTGCAGGCACGCGACCCGGTGCCTCCCTGTGATCTCAACATGGCCCTCTCGAGACTCTCAGGGCCCCCCCCCTTTTTGATCCCATGACTTCATGCCCCCGGCTCATCCTTTCATGGAAGGTGGCCGTCCTGGTGGCTGTTGCCTCAGCTAGGAGAGTCTCCGAAATTAAGGCCCAGACCTCGGAGCCCCTTATACAGTATTTTATAAGGCCAAGGTCCAGCTCAGGCCACATCCGGCCTCCCTACCCAAGGTGGTTTGGTTTCCCAGTTTCATTGTAATTAAGATAAGTTTCTCCCCGTGTTTTCCCAATCCACACGACTCAGAGAAGGAGAGGAGATGGCATTCGCTGGATGTGTAACGAAGCCTGGCCTTTTACATTGAGCATATGAAGCTGTTCCGGAAATTGATGCAGCTCTTCGTTGCAGTGGTGGACCAGATAAAAGGCTCACCTGTCTCCACCCAGCGCATCTCCCTGTGGATTACATCGTACATCAAGTTGGACTACAAGTAGGCGAAGGTGCCACTTTCGGGAACCATCATAGCGCACTCAACCAGAGCTCAAGAGCCGTCGCCCAACAGACGGCAGAGGACATGGGATTCGTCAGAGCCTTGCTAACTCCTACCCACCTCCAGGATACTGCTTTTTAATCACTTACGTTGAAATGGATATGAGCAATCACTTGAAGTAGAAAACAGGGTTACTTACCAGTAACTGTTGTTCTTTGAGATGTGTTGCTCATATCAATTCCACACCCACCCTCCGTCCCCACTGTTGGATTGGCAGAACGAAGGGACTGAGGGGGCGTAGGGTCGGCGGTGTCTCATGTGCTGTGGCATACACGCAGCACTCCAGAGGGTGCCTGAGCCAATCCTATGGGGTCTGCTGAGGGGAAAAAAATTCTGGGAACCCGTGCACAGTGGCATAGACTCACCTATATTGGAATGGATGTGAATAACACATCTTGAAGAACGACAGTAACCCTGTTTTTTAAAAAAATGGATAAACCAGCATAACTTTTTTTCAAGTGTAAATCAAGCCTCCTTTTGAATATATTGAAGACAGCTGACAAACAAGCAGTAGGAAGAACCACCAGTGGATATAATCTAGATTTTTTTTAAACCTTTTGGATCAAGATCCTTACAGGAGGTTCTCAAGAAAACACAGTAATCACAGGATGGAAGGTTAAATTCTGTCAGGATTAAATTCTAATTAGGAGATAGAAAGCAATGAGGGGGAATAAATGGCTTGTACTTAATTTCAGAATAAAGGTAACAAGGTGCCCAGGGATCAGAACTGTAGTCATGATTTCTTTGTGAATCATTCAAGTAAGAGATGGAGAAAAGCTCTAAGGGTTATCCAGTGAATTCCTCTAACAACAATACAGATTTTCCAAACCTTCCTTTTTCAATTTTTGGTTTGTACTTCAAATAATACTTTCTCCATTTCTCTTGGGAAGCTATTCCACAGTCTGCTGCATGCTGTTCTAAGGAGGCTTGCTTCAGTTATTGCTTTGTTAATTTTAGTTATATTCCTAGCTCTAATCTGCTTCATACCATGCTAAAGCATTCCCTCCATACATTGATTTTATTTCCTTTGTTAAACCATTGCTATGTCTTCCCACCATCAGTCTTATTTTTTATCCACTTTCTCAATCTTTCCATACTGATGGGTTTTGAATTAGCTGTAACTTCTGAAGAAACGGTTTATGTTTCACAGTGGAGTGCTCACAGAAGGTATATGTTCATTGCACTGCATTGGTCAAAATGGAAAATTCCTGGATTGTATGAAAGCGGTGACAGAATACCATATCTTTAGTGCATAACAATGAGTTCTGCTTTATACAGCACATAATCACTTTTCACTTTTAGATTGGAATACTTCTGGTAATTTCATTTGTTTCATAAAGTGAAGTAAAATGCAGCTTCATCATCTGCACATATTACCTTGACATTGCTACCAATATGAACAGTCACAACTGAAATAGGAAATATTTTAAAGTCTAGTATATCTTCACTAGAGACTGGTGATCTGGTTTCATTAAACACACCCATCATAACATACAGTCAAAATTCACAGTTAACAAAATGTGTCTTTTTCAAAAGTTGTTTAATTCAGCACTTTCTTGTCTGAGGCTGGATGAAGAAATCTCCAAATATTAGGACCACAGCCTTTGGGAAACGAGTTCAATAAAGGTCTCCAAAGTTATAAGAGGAAATAGTCCAGCTTAGCAGAGGAGGAAAAGAGTTTGCAGAAGGTAGAGCCCAGAGGGTCGAAACACTACCTTTAAATGTGACAAATGCAGCACAGATTATCTCTCTTGAGTGGGTCTCTTCAGCCACAGTTATGGTTGCCATAAAACCAACTCAGCAATTTTTTTACCTCTCTGGGACACATACCCATGGTCTCTCGAGACCAAAGGATGCATACTACTAGCTGTTGTGGAATTTCTGATCTGACCAAACCAAGGATTCCAGAAGTTTGGAAATGCTCTTCAACTTTCAGATTGTATGTGACCCATATGTCAAAATTTGATTTTGCACATTGCTTGGTTTTTTCCTTAGACCCAATGTTCTAATTAGAGCCACATGTTAAAAGCTGAATTATCTTCATTACATTAGCTTCCTTTTACAATGTCTCAGTTCAGTGCTACGGTCTTTTTTTTTCATAACCACCCTTTAGTTGCATTCTTGACTTTTTTTTTTAATCTATTGTGGTATAGCAAGGACAGAGGGCAGTAGGAAAATTCTGGAAGGGCAGTATGTAAGTGCTAGAATGATCTGGGCTTTATTCCCTATAGACTAGCCAGAGTCAGTACAGGGTAATTAGTCAGTTGACACCAATTAAGGCCCCACCCAGGTACCTATAAAAACCCTCTACTCCCTGAGAGACAGGGTGGGAGTTGAAGGAGTAGGTGTTTGGTGAGCAGAGGAATGTGTGGAGTACAGTGGTGTGTGGAGTCATGAAGAAGAATAGAATGGAGTACAGTGGTGTATGAGAGAGAGGTGGAGTCCTGAGGAAGGTACTGGGCTAAAGAAGCCAGAAAGACAGGGGGGGGAAAGTAGGTTGGGGAAAAGCCTGCAGCTGCAAGTAAGGTTCCAGCAGCACATGACTGCCACTCAAAGGGCCTCTGGGCTAGGACCTGGAGGAGCGGGCGAGCCCAGGTCCCCACCCTCCTCCCTGGGAAGACCGGGTAACTGGCGACGCCCTGGCCCACTACGAGGGGCAAAAGTGCAAGACCCACTAGGGAGAAGCTGGCCATTTGCCATACTATTTATGCTTTTATCACTTGTACAAAATGAGTTCAGCAGTGGGCATCTGCAGTTGAGTGGTTCAGTTTTACACCTCTGTAGTTGATGCTCTTGGCTTTATCCCCAATTTCTGCCCACTATTTGATTGCTGCTGTAGGTAGATGTGCCTCTATTTTTGTAGTGAACTGCATTTGGCTCACCATGCATGGCTTAGTAAAGACATTATCCATTTGAAATGACTCAAGTAATGCTCTATGTTCAAGGACAGACTATTTTTTGAGTGTTAAGCAACTTGGAAAACAGAATGGCCTGAGTAAGAAAGTAGAGAATTAATTAGCCCTATAATCTTTAACTATTACATGTAATCTAATAAGCAAATTGTTGAGGTAGTTTTTTTTCCTTTACAGGGCTGACCCAGTTTCTTACTGAAAGAAGGAAATCTAATGGATAAAAAAAATCACTTACCTCTAATTTTCTCTTTAATTAGCAATATTACATTCTACTCTCCATCTTTATCTAAATGGCATTTTTTCTGTCAGCCTGCATTTACTGGTAGGGAGAAAAGTGATAGTGGTGAGAAAATATGGGGGGAGCAGGGGAATGAAAGATAAGGAAAGATATGAACATAAACATGAGACTAAATTAAAGAAAACAA
This sequence comes from Mesoclemmys tuberculata, assembly GCA_007922155.1. NCBI lineage: Eukaryota > Metazoa > Chordata > Testudines > Chelidae > Mesoclemmys > Mesoclemmys tuberculata. The sequence continues at coordinate 8,464,539 of ML677085.1, forward strand.
TATATGGGAGATGTAATGAGAGAAGTTTCATAACTGCAAGGTGGGGCTAATTTATTCATTGATTACTCTGATTGAAAGGGTCTCTGTGTGACTCTATATACTAGAGAGTATTTTTAGGTTGACTGTTGCCCAAGATGGAAAAGAGGGTACATAGTAAAAAATTTTCCATTCCAAATTGATTTCTGGACATTGGAAACCTCAAGGAACGTCATGGCTGTTTTTAAAGCTGAGTGATAAGTATAGATTTTAAAATATATTTTAAAATACTAAATGCAACTTTTTTAAAATTAGGCTAATAGAATAGGCTACACTTTGCATATACACAAAAGAATGGGAACGATTTTTTATTTTTTTTCTATAAGTAGTAACTTCTTGGGATTATAATGTCAGATTCCTTGATAATACATAAGTGCTTTCACTCCTACACATACCTTCACAGAAATGTAAATTTATGAGTCATGTTAGAAGTACAAAGGGACTGGGAGTTTGAAAGATTTTCCCATTCTGCAGCAGAAATTATTTGATTTGAAAGTTCTAAAACTTTAAAATTGTGAGCATTGAAATCAAAGTTGTTGTTCAAGTACTGCAATAATTATAGTACACAATATGAGTAAGGCACTCAGTTTATATCTAAATTTCAGTGTATGAAGAGAAACTAAAACAATTTTTTCCTCAGAATAATTTTATAAGTAATTATGTTAAATTACTGTACTAGTAACTAATGTAAATTAAACCCTTTCTAATTAGTCTATTTTAAATTGGAGTATTTCAGTTAAACCCTATACATTTGTATTTTATAGATGGGTCATGAGAAAGATTAAAAGCATGGAAAAACTTCCATATGAAGAAAGATTGAAAAATTAGGATTGTTCACTTGAGAAGAGATTTAGCTGCATGTTAAAGTTACATATCATAAAGGATGGTATAGAGAAGGTAGTTCATGTCCTTTGAGTCATCCTTTGTCCTAATAAAAAGGAAGGGGCCATTCAGTATTATTGAAAGAAAGAAAATTTAGATGTTTTCTTTTTATCCAATAAAATTAGTTTTTGGAACTCTCTGCTACAAGGTATCATTCAGGCCAAGACTTGAGCAGGATTTTGAAAAAGGATTAGATATGTCTGTGAATGAGAGTGACCAGAGTTATAAAGGTAAATATTGAACAATTTTGGAAGGGATATAAAGTTTCTAACTTTGGGTCAGAAGTGAACTTTTGACTGCTAGACGTTAGAAGAAACTTTCCTTGGGGGCAGGTTACCTTACGTGAATGCATTCTACAGCATTTCTTCCTCCAAAGCAGCTAAGGCTGGCCACTGTTGGAGATAGGATACTGGACTTGCGGGATCACTGATGAGATCTATTCCTAGAGTTTATGTCTTGCAGTGTCTGTGGTAAGATACTGTCTTGGTGCTTTGCATTGTTGATGTTTCAGTTTAAAGAAAGGGTGTGTGTTTAAAAAAAATACTCACATTTATAGATAGGAAAGACTAACTCAAAAAAGATTATAAAATTGATAGAACTTTATCTAGATTAATTTCAGGATTTGATTTCCTCCTTTTACACTAACATTTTAGTAACATTGTCTTGACAGAAAGACTTGCTAGAAAAGATGGGCTAAGAATGTTTCCCTAAAGCACCTGCCTTTAAATTCCTTTTGAATCAATCATGTATATGTGATAGGACTGTACCTTGTGCTATGGGAATATGCACACACATTAATAACAAAAAATGGCATAAACATCATGGTAGTTGGAATCGTCTTATAATCTGCAAGTTATGGTGGAATGGATTTGTTATCCAAAGGACTTATGAATAGATGGGTACAGCCAATGTTTTAAATGACAGAAGGCTCCTGACTATCAACAGCAGTTCGAGGTACAAAGAGGGAAGGGGGCAATTGTAGCTAGTCAGATGTGGGGTGAGAATCCAACAGACTTGAGGTAGATATTGACTGCCTCTCTACTGCGGTGCAGAAGAGATGGATAATGAATCCAGTGGTGATCTCTGCTTTGAAGGACATTTCCATTTCTTTATAAAGTGGAGTTAATAGTTTGAGGTGGTGTCTGACAAAACATCAGCTCTTTCTACTATTTTTCTTGTGGCACACAGTAGTGTGTTCTACAACTAATCATTGGTGCCTGATCCCGCAGTGCCTTGCATACAGGCAAGCTTCTGTTCCCTTGTGGGCCCCCGGTGAAGTCAGTAGGACTCCATGTCAGTTTACCATGCTGTCAGTTTTCAATGCATTGCAGATTCAGGTAGTGACTGCTGTCCTGTAAGTACTAACTTGGCAGATGGGGCCACTCTATCCCATTTGTACACAGCAGCAATATTTAATACACATTTCTGCTAACTTTTTTAAATACATAGGTTATTAAATTACATGAGTTAATCATTAAATCAGGTAGTAACGCTTGGTTACTTATGTGATGCTTGATCACAGTAATGCTTGGTCAGTACTAACTGATCAAGAGCTTTGCTTTGAGAAGCTTTGCCAATTTATGTCTATTTAAAAAATGAATATCGTTCCAGAAAGTTGCATTTCATATTATAACCAACTATTGAGCTTCACAAATAATGCAGCAGATAGTGTGATTTTAACATTCATATGCTTGATAAGTCCACTAACAGTCTTTCTTGTTTGGTATCACTAAAAAGCCAACCTTGTAACTTTCTGAAAACTTTCTGAAAGCCCACTGGAAATTTTATATTGATTTATGGCAGCTTTATCTATAGGAGTTGATGTCAACATCACTGTACATTCATTGTCTAGTAGACGCTTTCTAAACTGGTGCTACCAGATATCAAACTAATTGAAAATGTTTTAATATATATATTTTTTGTGTGTGTGAAGACAATTATTTATATTGCTTTTGAAAGTGAGCCATATCTCTAGAAAATATCTTCATTTTGGGAACCTTATATGCCACTTGTGTTGGATGGAGATCTGGAAGCTCCTTGCTAAAGTTCTCTTCCTCTAAAAGGAGAGTCTGGGTGCTTTGTATGCCTTTTGGTGGATTTCATGGTCTCTCAAAACCATGGACACGGAAAAACGATCTCTGCACAGAAATGTTTTATCACAGATGCTCATAAACAGGTTTTTGGATGGCAATTTTTTTTGCCTGTTAGAATTGGTCAATTTGCCTTGAGTACCAGAAAAGTACTCATCTCAGTTGCACATGTCAAACTTTGTTGGAGCTTGTTTTTATTGTTGAGTTAACTCACGCCCTTACTCAAGTGTTTCCCCTACCTGGCTCCTGTCCCTACACACACACAAATCTTCTCACCCAAGTATGGTGGTGCTTTCCATACAAACTAGCTGGTTTGTCCTGGGGTGTAGGCTAAACCCCAAGTGCTCCTTACCCTAAAGTTGATAACCTGCCCACTTTGTGGTGTGGACACAGGCTAAACCACTTGAGTGCTGATTGTCCTCTAGTCATTGTCTTCTTCCCATTCCTAGGTAGCTGAGGCTGGGTTGCCAGATCAGTCTTTTCAAGGCTTGCTGGTACCATTCTCACCCCACATCCAATCCATCCTCCAATATACAGCCTAGCCACCATTTTTTTTATTGTCCTTTTTGTTTTCTGCCCATAACCTCTAGTTCTTTCATCCATTCTTTGTAAATGCCCATACCACCTCTGCCTCCTCTCTTGCAGCTTCTGTCTGATATCGCAGACCTTGGTCTCACTTCTGATGACATTGTGCATGTGGTCTGGGATCATCGCCTCCTTCACTGCTCTCAGCATCTTATTTCAGTGGCTTCAGCTCTTCTCAGATGCCTCTCTGAGATAGCCCTTGACTCTGATCCATACAGAAGAGCTGGTCTTAAAATGGTTTTGTATAGTTGTTGTCCCTTAAAGAGCCTGGGCATTTGTTTATCATAAATCACCGCATTTATCTCACATCAGGATTCCCCTGCATTAAGCAACTTTGGTGGTGGTTCTGTCAATTTCTCCATTTGCTGCTAACAAGCCCCCAAAGTACTTAAATGCAGAAACTTGATTTAGATGCTGTCACTCAATGTTGCTATTCATCTGGGTTGGTTCTGTGTCTTCAGTCTTTTTGAGGCCATGATTTGTTCATTGCCTGTTCCAGGCATCAATCACCTGGACCAAATTTCCTCATCAGCATTAGCACAAAAGAGTATGCATAGATCAACTTTTTACCACTTTCCATTTGGATTTGCTTTCTTATGAAGTCCATCACAATGATGAATAGTAATGGACTATGTGCTGATCCCTGGTGAAGGCCAACTTTCACCTTGAAACAGAAAGGTGCTGCACGTTGGTCATGGAACTGTCATACAAACCCATCACCATCAGGGCAAAGTTTTCCAGTACCCTGCAGAATCATAGCAGAGGCACCAGTAGTCACCTAAGTACGTTATTGAATAATTTTTCCAAACCAAGGAAAGCCCATCTGTGCTCAACATTTCCCTTAACTTTTTTTCCCACTTGCTGTCTAGCAATGAAAGAACCATTTGTTGTCCCTCGCCTTTTCTGAAACCAAACTGCTCCTTTGCAAAATGGGCTCCCGAGAGAATCATAGATGGTCTCATTCTTCAAGCAGTTTCATGAAGTGGGACACAACTTAATTCCTCGGTACTTGGAACAGTCATATGTGTTCCTTTTTTATCTGTTCCAGTATGGATTTTCCTTGTTCTCTTGGGATTGTCTTCTCTTTTGCTAAACTGCACGCGGGATTCATGAGTGGACCACCACTCATGAATACACCAACTCATGGATACACCAACCTCTCAAGAATTTGATCACTTTTACTGTGACTTTGTCCAGACCTGCTGCTTTTCCAAGGGCCTCTTCAGTGGTGTAGCCTTGTCGTATGCTTCTGACAGGTCATTTTCATCCATGATCATTGTTCACACAATGGTAGCTGGCCTCATGAAGGGTTCTGTTCATTACGTAGGTCATCACTGTATACTCTCCCTGGGTATTGTGTCTCCTGTCACAAGTAGTTTGTCCCGTAAATCCTTTACAAATGGCATGTTAACTCCATTTTTCTTCTTTTCCTCCTGGTTTCATATATTTTCTTTTGGGCAAGTTGAAAGCAGTTCAACTATTTGTACAGTTCATCTAAAATTAGGTTTGTCTTGCTGCTCACTAGGAGGCTGTATAGGCAGCAACCACTTCTTCCAAGGAGTTATTTTCTGTCACCTTTTTGGTTTCTCCCATTTCTTACTGCTTTCTCTACCTCCTTATTCTACCATTATTCTTCCCAAGATTGTGGTCCATCCAGCTTAGTGCATCCACATAGCCTCTCCATTTTATGGATCAGCATATTCTTAAAGATACACCACTCCTCTTCTGCTGTTCCAATTTGTGTCTCTCTTGGCTCAAACCTTGCAACCATCTTCTTAAGCTTCTCTGCACTATACAGTCTCCACATCCTAATGTGCATCTTATTACAGCAAAACTTAGGCTGGGTCCATTTGCCAGTCTCAATAACATTACAATCCTTAATCATTTTCCTCTTGCTCATTTGGGTTAACAAGAAATCTATTTGTGTACTTTACTCCTCCATTTCACTATGTGTTAAGATGACTTTCTGTGTCCTTAAACAAAGTGTTGGCTATCACCCACTGATTCCCTAAACACATGTCAAGCAGTGCAGCACTCTCTGCATTCTTGTGATCCCTGTGCATACCATCCCAGTATGTGCTTGTAGCATGATTGACTCGAGCTTGTATGAGCATTGAAACTTCCCATGATAAACAATAATTTCTGTGGTCCAGCCATATCCTCTAGGTTCTCCAGGCTCTGCTAAATCTCTTCCTGAGGGTGGCCTTGGTGTGCGTATGTGGGGGGGGGTAATATTGATAACCCTCATTCCTTCACTTACACTGTGTACTCTGATTTATCCAAAACCCTATTATCTGAATCCCACATTATCCAAATCCGTTCCTAGTCTCCACCACTAAAACAACTGCTTGCGTGCAACAACAACAAACCCTCCCAGTAAGCCACCCTGTCCAGCTGAAGGTGTGTAACCTCCCAGTGAAGCCCCTTGCAGCCGTGCCTAGCTGCTATCCTGCACTTTCCCCCCCTCTGCCTTCTCATTACCTCCCTGCACCTCTGCCATGAAGTTGCTCTTCACCTGCTGGGCATCATACCTGTGGCCCTGGCTGATGCAGCACCAAGGTGTCCAGCTTCCTCTTCAGCGTGGCCTCCATGTTGCAGGAGCCAGCATGTGAGCATGTGTGTGCTCTGAGCAGCTGCAGGACGAGCTTGGGTGTCGGAGTCTGCTGTCTAGCTGTTACTGCACATGCGTGGTGAGAACAGTGAAGTCTATACTTAGTTCAGCTGTTTCTGACTGCAGGGGTAAGTGCTGGGAGGGCAGGGAAGGGGGGCTGGATTAAGAGGCTGCCCTCTTGATTATTTGAGCCCCCGATTATCTGAATAAAATTGGTGTTCCCCAACCCTCTTTGGACAAATGTTAGTATATTGTATTCAGACAGCCATTAATGGTTAGTCACCTGATGTTCCTCTGATGCCTTCCTGCAATTCCCACAATTGTCAGGGAAAGATTCACAGAGCGGCTTTTCTTTGTGCAGAGCTAAGAGCCATAGGATGTCCCCCCAGAATTCCTAGTGCCTCATGATATTGTCATAGGAAAACTAGAGAACTGTGGTCTTGATTAAGTTTCTATAAGGTGGGTGCAAAACTGGTTGAAAGTCCATCTTCAAAGAGTAATTATCAATGGTCTGCTGTCAAACTGGGGGGCTAGATCTAGTGCGGTCCAATATTAGTTGATATTTTCATTAATGACTTGGATAATAGAGTGGAGAGTATGCTCATAAAATTTGGGGATGAGGCCAAGCTTGGAGGGGATATAAGCATTTTGTAGGACATAATTAGAATTCAAAATGACCTTGATAAATTAGAGAACTTGGCCTGAAATCAAGATGAAATTCATTAAAGGAAAGTGGCAAATACTATACTTAGGAAGGAAAAATCAAATGCACAGTGACAAAATGGAGAATAACTGGCTTGGTGGTAGTACTGCTGGAAAGCATCTGGAAGCTTATAGTGAATAATAAACTGAATTTGAGTGAACAGTGTGATGGAGTTATGAAAAAGGCTAATATCAATCTGGGTTGTATTGTATGTAAGCCATGGGAGGTGATTGATCCGCTCTACTCCAAAGTGGAGAGGCCTTAACTGGAATACCATGTCCAGTTCTGGACACCATACTTTAATAGAGATGTGGACAGGTTGGAGAGTGTCCAGAGAAGATCAACAAAAAGAAGTTGATAAAACCTAACCTCTCAGAAAAGGCTAAAAAAAACTGGGCATGTTTAGTCTTAAGATAAGACCGGGGGGGAGCAGTAACAGCCTTGAACTATGTTAAGAGCTGTTATAAAGATGACAGGGATCAATTGTTCTTCATGTTAACTGAATGTAGGACAAGGAGTGATGGGCTTAATCTGCAGCAAGGGAGATTTGGGTTAGATATTAAGAAATGTTTTCTAACCATAAAGATAGTTAAGCACTGGAATAGGATTCCAAGTAAGGCTGTGGAATCTCTGTTGTTAGAAATTCTTAAGATCATGTTGATTAAGTAAACCATCCCTGACAGGAGTTTTACTTGGCTTTGCCTCAGTGCAGGGGGCTAGACTAGATGACCTCTTCAGGTCCCTTCAAGCCCTACATTTCCATGATTTTGTGAATATAGGATTTCAGGTTCATGTTATCCTTTAAATATAAAAATAGAAGTGCTCTTGCTCTCCAATTTTCAACATAAATCTCAGCAGACAATTATTGGAAACATTCTGGAATAAAGTTAAACCTTAATGAAACTTCAGCCTCTAAGATGATGCTGTTTGGGAGACTCTTTTTTCAAAGGAAGCCTTTACCTACTTACTCCAAATACCCACTCCGCTTGGTTACTCAACATAGATTCTTATATTCCAAGGCCAGAAGGGGCCATTATGATCACCTAATCTGCAAACAGGCCATAAAATGTCCCTAAAATAATTCCATTTGAACTAGAGCATATCTGTTTTTTTAAAAAAAAATCCAGTCTTGATTTAAAAATAGCTGGTGATGGAGAAACCACCTTTATAACCCTTGGTAAATTGTTCCAATGTTATTTACCCTCACAGTTAGATTCCAACTGGAAATAAGGTATAAAATTTATCTGGCTTCAAATTCCAGCTATTGGATCTTGTTATACCTTTGCCTTCTAGACTGAAGAACCCATTATCAAATATTTGGTTCCCGTATACATGCTTATACTTTGTGATGGAGTCATCCTTTAATCTTCCCTTTAAGCTAAATAAATATACTCAGAGCTCAGTCATTGTAAAGCATATATGCATTTACATTTAGTTGTATTAAAACTTACATTGCCTGCTTGTGCCCAACTTACCAAGAGCAGTAGATTTCTCTTTATAAGTGATCAGTCTCCCTTATTAACACTCCCCTAGTTTGTCATCTGTGAATGTTACCACTGCTGGATTTTTATGTTCTCTTTTAAGTCACTGATAAGAATGTTAAATACTGTAGAACCAAGATCTGATTCATTTGGGATCCCCCTAGAAACATACCTGTTTGATAATGACAATCTGTTTACAATTACATTTTGAGACTTCTGAGTTAGCCCAATTTTAATCTATTTAATGTGTGCCATGTTCATTTTGTATTCTAATTTTTATCAAAATATACCAAGTGAAATACCTTAGAAATCTAAGTAACTTGCTGCAACACTACTAACTTTATCAACCAAACATGTCATATCAAAAAAGTTACCCAGTTAGTTTGACAGGATTTATTTTACATAAACCAATCTGGCCGTTACCCTCCTTTAATTCTTTGAGTCCTTTATCATCTGCTCCATTATCTTGGCCAGGATTGATGGCACTCAAGCCTATAATACCCAGGTCATCCTATTTAAACTTTTCTGTGTTCATGAATCCTTAACCTACTAACCCCAAAGTCCAGGCTTCATTCACCGTCAGAAGCCTACTCAGTTGTTCACATCAACATTGCACAAATGATTATTTATGTACTTACTTCTGTTATAATGGCTTTCTGGGCCCCCGGTTGGGACTGGAACACAATTGTGTATCAAAAGGCCTCATAGATCCTTTAATCTCTAATTTTTATTTTGGACAGTTAGTCAGTAGTTTCTCCATTGTTAAGGCTGCAACAAGCTATGTATTACAAAACTGATTTTGATCCCTTTTGTAACTCAGTATATTCCCATGCTTGAAAATTTTTAAGGTCGTCTTATTAACAACCGGTTCTGAAGAACTAAATACATTAAATTCTTTAAATAGTCTTGGATGTGGGATCTTTATAAAATGGTTAAATTTCTAAAGTTTTGTGTCCTAAGCATTGAAATCACATTACAACACAAACTTGTGATGTATAAATCAACATTAATCTTTGCTCAACCTGTGGTTTTCAAGGGCAGGAATGACAATGTTAAACATTTTACTATTCTTCCATAATGATACAATCCTTATCCTTGAGAGGAAGAGAGAGAGCATCCCAACAGGTATGCACTGAGAGAGCACACTTATGAAATCTTTGGGTGAGGAGAGTTTACGTATGTATCCTTTTTCAGGGCAGTTGTGGAAGCAGGCAAAGTTTTCAAAAAGAATGATGGAAACCGGATGGATTTCAACTCAAAGTATTTGCACTGAATTGTCACCATCCTCCCCTCCTTTAACACTCCTTTATCACTCCTTTCTCTTGACAACACCAAGTGTATGGTCCCTTTCCCTTATTCCTTTCCAGCTGAGCGAGTTGGTGGTGCTTTTCAGATTCCATTATTGCAACACCAACACGAGTCATGATTCCCCATATCATGACTAGATTTTAAATCATACAATTTTTAAAATAATACATTTTGGGTTCTTTTTAGTTGCCTTCTGGTATTTGAGTCCTTAAGGGTTCACATTTAGAGCCTTCTTGCAGCTATGAGGCCTAGAAGCTTACATGTTTTATTAGATGAAAGTTGAGATTTTCATATGATGGCCTGATTCCAGTAGCTAGAGCTTAAAAAAACAAAAACTCCCTCCCCATAAATACTGACTCAATAAAATCATGAGTTAACTCTGCATTTTCAAAAGCAGTTTGACTTTGATACTTTACTTGTTGGACCTAGTTCATGCAGTACATCTAAAATTAGCATCTATATATGCTGAACTTTCTTTGAGTTACAAGAGATTTGATAGAGTATGGCCCAGGAGCCTGACATTAATGACCTGTCCCTGGAAGGGAGAAGTAGGCCTAATTCAGCTATGAGATGCACCTAGCCCCTGGTTCAGGAAAGCATTCATATGGTTAGCACATGCTTAACTACTTTCCTGAATTGAGGCCAGAAGGCTCCTGAAAGTAAATCACTTGTTGTTCAGTACCTAACACCTTCTGTGAGTCAGTCTTATGTGCATCAAGACTTGTGTGCAGAGTACTTACATACCATAGGTAAACTGTGTTCTACATTACTTTCTCCTTGCCTGTCAAGTCTAGGGTGAGCTCATACTAACAAATGGTGTTGACGAACTTTCGTGCTTTGTCTCTGTACAGCATAAAAACACAAACTGGACTGGCTCTGCTGTAAGATAGTCTTGACAAGAGAAATGAGAGCTTGGAATGCATATTTATTTTGACTTTTATATCATGTCACACAGTAATATCAGCCATAAGAATGCTTAACTGATAGTGTATTTCTTATGTGAATGTTAACACACTGTAGTGTGATATAATAAGTAACTAGCTATTTTAAAGGCTATAGTGAAAACTGTTTTCATTTTGTTTTTACTGGGGCAGAAGCATGTTCCAGCCTAACAGGATATATTTCAATATGGAAATCTGCTTGCTGTTTTACACAAAATATTGCTTTTTCTAGGCAGTATGTCTTGAGGGGCTGGAAGTTGTCTTTTTTACATATTATAGCATAGAGAGAAGAATTCTGAACTGAGGGAGCTGCTAATGTCTTCTGATATAATCACCAGCCACCATAAATAAAAGATAATATTTACTAGCTGAAAAGATGAAATGGAATTAGTTACTGTTATTTCATTATATCATCAGATAAACATATCTACTGCAGTAAAGATTCTTTGAAGTTGGTAATTTAAATAAGTAAGAGTCAGGTATATCATTTTTAGATGCAACAACCCATATTTTGAAACTAGATTTCTAATTAAAGTGTCAGGAGTTGCCACTGTTTTGGAAGTTTTTATACAACATTTTATAAAAAATTTTACAGTGTGCTGCAAAAGATGCATAACTCAGATAAGCTGAATCATTCTGGATGAAACAGTGTTTCATTCCTTTTATGGTTCCGCTTGTAAGAAAGTTATTTATTGAAAAGATTTTCCCCTTTCACTTTTTTCTTTTAGAAGTGAAACAGAATGGAGGAGGTGTGTATGTGGATGCTAGTGAGGATGCAAGATGGAACTAGAATGTTCATGTTATGACAATTGTCTTGTGTTTTTTTCAGATGCAGGGATTAGTGTAACTATTACTTTAATTGAAAAAGAAATAGAATAAATTCCAAATGTAAAATTTGTGACCATTGCTTACAGAAACAGAAAAGTACTTTGAGTTTTATGAATACATAGCTATATGAGAGTAAGGTAATTAGCATTTTCCTTTTAATTTTAGAGTTTTTTAAATGTGTTCTAAGTGCTGGTGTCTAGATTATAGACTCATAGACATTATGGCCGGAAGGGACCATCTTGATCATTTAGTCTTTCATGCACATTGCAGAGTGTGTAACCTCACCCATCCAGTTTTGTAATAGGCCCATACCTCTGGCTGAGTTACAGAAGTCTCCAAATCTTGATTTAAAGATTTCAAGTTACAGAGAATCCACCATTTACTCCAGATCAAACCAGTAAGTGACCTATGCCTCATTCTGGCAAGGACAGCGAAAACTTCCCAGGGCCTCTGTCTGGGAAAAGTCATTCTGATCACAAATACAGTGATCTGATAGACCCAGAGCAGGTGAGCAAGACCCTCCTGCCAGACACTTGGGAAAGAATTCTCTGTAGTAACTTAGAGCCTGCCCCATTTAATGTTCCCTTTCCAGCCATTTGAGGTATTTGCTAATAGCAGTCACAGACAGGTGTCATGCCATTGTAGGCAATCTGTTCATACCATCCCCATCATACCATCAAGGTCAGTCTTGAAACAAGTTAGGTTTTTTGGTCCCCCCTAGTCTCTTTGGAAGGCTGTTCCAGAACTTCACTCTTCTGATGGTTAGAACCCTTCTCTAAATTTCTGGCCTAAAGTTCTTGATGCTCATTTTATATCCATTTGCTCTCATGCCAGCATTGGCACTTATCATAAATCGGTGTTTCTCAATCCTTTAAGTAGCAAGTACTCCTTAACTTCTTAAAATTTTAATAAGTATCCCAACACTCAATTTTCCACAGGATTTTATATTTACAGACTAATGTGTGCCATATGTTGGAAAAAAAGCTGAGTATGTCAGATCTAGTATGGGTAGGTTTGTCACCTTTTACACCAGGGGTGCACAACTCAAGTATGTATCTTGGCTAGAGGTGATGTTGGCCAAAGCTAGGAGGTTTTGTGCAGCATGCAAAATTATTGCTGGGGAATAGTCAGACACATGCAGTGACATGCTGAGACATGCACATGCAGGCAGACATGGGGGCATACACATACACATAGGCATGCAATAATTCAGAATTTAAGATATAGTCTTTATTGAATTTTACAACCGTTTTTAAACAAAATAACACATCAATCATAAAAATTATAGAACAGTAAAAACAATATAACTCAAACATTTATATTAATAAAACCCAAACATAGGTATCTTTGACTGGAACTCATATTGACCCTCTAGAATGTACTACAAATCAGGGACTGGACTGGACTTTTTGCTATATGCAGATTAACATATAAACATATGTTAATAAATTAACATAATGAGTTTTTGTAAGAGTTGGATTTAATGAGACACTTGGGCCTGCTTGCATTACATAAGCATTCAAAATCTCAGTTTTAAAGTACTTATTGTTATTATCAGATCATTTTCTGGGCACAAAGGATTTCTTTTACTTTTTAGGCCAGTCAAGTGTGAGAAACTGGTCTCACACAAATATGCTGAGGCAAACGGGAGAAGCTCTGTGAGAGCATTATTCCTCAGCTATAGGTATTCCCGTTTCATTTTCTGCCAAAATTCAGGGATGTCACCCAGGCCCATGCTTTGCATCTTCTGCAATGCAATGTCTGTGGAAAGCTCAAAAAGTTTTTCCTTCGTGCTTTCTGGCTTGTTCAATAGTGCTGTCATAAATGGATTCAAAATCCAGTTTCTGTGTATCTTCATACTCTTCAACATTAGGGAAATCATGTTCAAAGTTTGACTCCAAATTTACCAAGTGTTCTTTAATATTTTCTTTCACACTTTCTTTCAGAATGATTTTGTTATCACAGAACTGAGAGCTGTGGAAATGAAACAAAATTTCCACCTAAAGCTCGATTTCCCCTCCCCTCCCGCCGCCACCCAAACCTTAACTGTTTTCTAAAAGCTCATACTTTGTCATGCAAGGTAAATATATTTGTGTTGTATCCCTGAAGCTGAAGGTTCAAGTAATTGATTCTATCCAAAATGTCACAAAAGTAGGCTAATTTGTAAATCCATACTTCATCTTCAAAATGCTGTAAGAAGTCAGATTTCATATCTCTGAGAAAGACAGTAACTTTATATCTCAATTCGAACAAGCAATTCAACAACCTTCCACTTGACAGCCACTGAACTTCAATGTGAAGAAGTACAGTAATATGTTCAGATTCCATGTCATGGCACAGTGATTGGAAAAGATGTGAATTCAGAGCCTGCACTTTTCTGAAGTTTGTTTCATGGCTGTTCCTAGCATGCTGTTTAATACTTGGTTGAGTCACTTTGCAGCCAATGCCTATCTATGGATAATACAATGGTTCCAATTGATTGAGGAATTTATAGTTTTTAACCAAGTAATAAGACCACTTTGTTGGCCTACTACTACTGCTGCTCCATCTGTGTACACAGGCACATGCCACTCCCATGACAATCCATTTTTTACATTGTGCTCATTTAAGAACTTAAAAAATGTCCTCTCCTGTTGTTTTTCTGTCCAATTCTTTGCAGCCCTATGTTTGTTCCTGCATTCCTCGCTTGTTTTCATCATCATCAATGTATCTGACAAACATCATCAATTGATTAATCTATGGATGTATCCAACTACGCACAATCTGTAAAGCAAACTGTTTCTTCTGGATTTTTTTCTGAAATTTGTTTAATTATGTCTTCTGCCACATCATCAGTTCTTCTTGTCATGGTGTCATTTGAATGTGGGATGATTTTAATTTTATCTACTTCTGTTTTGCTGAACATGATTTCAGGAATTCTGATAGCAGCAAGAATGACAAGGGTCTAAGCAATGGTATATGGTTTCTTTGTTTTTGCCACTGTGTGCGCGATTTCAAACTCAGCTTGTTTAGGGAGTGCAGAATACGTTTTCATAATAGCACTTGATTTTTCCACACTTCCACATTTTCTTGTGAAAAAAGTATTGATTTGTCTTTCAAATCAGGATGTTTAGTTTGAAGGTGCCTTTTCAAAAGGGAAGGCTTCAAACAGTGATTAGACAATGTCTCACTGCAGGTCACACAAAGTGGTACTGGAGGTATACCTGTTCGTTGTAAATCTGAAAGCCAGGTAACTGGGATCATAGCTACATGCTTTATGAACCTCTGAAGATTTTGTACTTTCACTATGGATGCTCGGTTTTTTTGGATGCATGTTCCTCTGGCTCCAACACTTGTTGCAAATTTGTCTGGGAACTACCTTCTTCTAAATCTGAAGTCTCTTTTTACAAGAAAACGATCCATTTAAATACCATCACAAACAGTAAAACTAAAACAGTAACACAAGCTCACTTAAATTCAAACACTGAAAGTGGAAACTACAGCTGAATGGCACGTGCTTATACACTGAGAAACACAATTTTTTCCCCCTTTACCAGTGGACAACTCTATTTCTCATAAAAGCAGAAGAGTTCTGAGTGAGTTCACAATGCTGTGTGGCTGCGGCACATCACAAAACCCCCTGCTCTTTCTCCCCTCCTTCCCTCTCTTCTTCCTCAAAAGTATTGATTTTTGTGGGGCACCCCTTAGCCTGAGGCTCTGGGCCCTTAAAACCCCTGCATTAATCCAGCCCTGCAAGTGACCCCAGTGATCAGGCCACAGTAATTGGGTATTTTGAGAAATTTTTTTAGGCAACCTACATATTAAACTGAAATATTAAAGAGGAACATTGCTGTGATTTTTTTCTTTTTTTTAATACTTAACTGACAAATGGAATGTTTGTCATTTTCTGTCACACAAAAAATCAGGAGCATAGTACAGCTTGCTAAACCAGATGGGCAATTATATATTTGGTACTCTGGCCACTGAGCCTGGTCACAGAGGTGCAAACACATTAAAAACACTCGTTGTTACAAGATGTGATTAATCATGTGCACTTGTTCAAGAAAAGAGGATTTAAGTGATGGTAAACCTTTACTGCCATCTATTCCTGGTCTGATTTGTGGAAGATAGCTAGAATTTAAGATACAAAAAATAATAATTAGATAAAAGAATAATTCTAAACATGAGTAAAACAGAAGATGTGTTTACTACACTTCACTTCCTAACACTATATTTTCTCCTATTTTTCTACTTGGAGAAACATTATGTGGGAAATATGAGAGAAATTTAATTTTAAATATATAAATAGAGCAACATCCAACTAGCATTAATGCAAACAAGTATTAATAGAAACCAAAATGTGTTTTACTGAATGAGGTGTTTGTAGATACTCTGCCTTTAAGCCTCATACCTCTAGTGTACTTCAGGTATATTTTTATGTTCCATGAGAACATATTGTTTCATCCTATTGCAAAATTAAATTCTCATTTTAGTTACTTAATATAAAGTGTTACTGACACGTCTGACTCACCCAGTATTAACAGAAAAATGTATTGCATGGCATCTGCTCTGTAATTTTCTGCTCCACAGATGATTTTTTAAAATAGAAATTTCCAGTGAAAACTTACTTTACTTATTTTAAGGGTTTCACCCAAAAGGCAAATATTGAAATCTCATTTATACTCTGCCATTTCCCTTTTGCAAATTAAATTTATATTGTGTTTGAAATATCTAAGTGAAAATGAAAAGTCAGAGATATGTATATTACTCATATACCCACACTTTCTATTGCATTTGGTGCATAAAACTTACTTCTGGATAATGAGACTTTCTAGATCCATTGGTATAGTCTGAAGTTTTTCATTTAAGAAAATGATGGCTAAACAGTTATGCAAATTAGAATGTCAGGGTTTATTTACTGTAATTTAGTACCTACTTCAATTACATGTAGTTGTGGGGATGGCAGTCTAATGTAGTAATTTTTTGTTCCATGTTTTTGGATAAAATTCACTTAAGTTTGATATGAAGTCTTCATATAGTTGGTATATAGTATTGCTGATAATTTGTTAGTTTTACAAGCTGTTTTCTACTTTGATTTGTTTAATGACATTCCATTTTCATATAATCACAAGTGAAGCAAAATCCACATATCAAGTATCCTTTGTTTGGATCAAGTAAAAATATTTCAGGGTTTTTCATTTCTCAATATTAAATATTGATGTAACTGGTTATCAGACTATGGCTGGAAATTTGATCAGTTGCAGGTGTTAGTTCTGCATTCTAAGTAGCTCAGTGTTAGTATGAAATTCAATTCAATTCAATTTCAAAACATTGAAAATTTTATATCCGCTTAGTCCATTGATTCTTAATATAACTGGAATACATTTATAAATTAAACTCCTCCAAAACTTTGTTTTAATCACTGGCAGCAGGTTAATTTACTGCTTGTTTTTGCAGTACTCCCTTGAAATATGAAAGACACTTCAGTTTCTACTCTAAGCTGTTTACTTTCCATTCTGACTGTGTGTGTAGTGTAGGGTACACACATCATCTCTAACATGCATTAGTCTGGATGGTAGTGCTGGGTTGGCCTGGTCACAGGAGATATATAAGGGCGGATGGCCTGAAGAAGATTTTTATGTGCATCAGTCACTTCCTGTGGTTTCACTGAGAAGCTACATCCAGGTTTTATTTCCCAATCTCCTTCACATACAACAGCAGCTGGCTCATTGTTCTGGTAAGAGAATCTGGCTGGGTGTAAGATTTTAATCTTGCCACTGCTGGGAAAATTTCTAGTATTAGCAAAATCATCATTATCATTTGAGCTATCATTTGTAATGCAGATGCCCTTAGGTTCCAGGTCTTCTTGAGCTAGGCATATACAAACATAACAAAGGAAGAATCACCACCCTGAAGAGCTTACATTGTAAGTATCACTTTGCATCTGTCTTCTTAGTCACAGCATGGGGACCTTCATCAGTGATTCATCATTTTGAAGGCCGGAAGGGACCATTGTGATCATCTAGTCTGACCTCCTGTATAACACACGCCATAGAACTTCCCTCAGAATAATTTCTATTAGAATTAGAGCATATCTTTTAGATAAACCTCTATTTTTTATTTAAAAATGCTAGTGATTAAGTCTACCACAATCCTTAGTAAATACTTCCAATGGTCCATTACCTTCATGCTAAAATATTTGCATATTATACCCCATCTGAATTTGTCTGGCTTAAACTTCCAGTCATTGGAGCTTGTTATACCTTTGTCTGCTAGATTATCAGATATTTGTTTGTCATGTAGGTACTTATGGACTGGATCAAGTCACCTCTTAATCTTCTTTGTAAAGCTAAATAGATTGAGTTTCTTGAGTCTATCATTATAAAGAAGTTTTTCCAGTTCTTTAATCATTCTCATGACTTTTTTCTCTGAT
The DNA here is from genome assembly GCA_007922155.1 of Mesoclemmys tuberculata. NCBI lineage: Eukaryota > Metazoa > Chordata > Testudines > Chelidae > Mesoclemmys > Mesoclemmys tuberculata. The sequence goes on from ML677085.1 coordinate 8,482,416, forward strand.
CCCTCTTCAATTTATCAACATTCTTCTTGAATTGTGGACACAGGAACTTAATATAGTATCCCAGTAGTGGTTGTACCTGTGCCAAATACAGAGGTAATATAATATCCCTACTCCTACTCAAGATTCCCCTATTTATGCAGGAGGCCTTTGAAGCTCCTCTATTTGCTTTGAGATAACTGCTTTGTTGTACTTTTAGAAATTTGTAGCTCAAAGGCCTCAGTATTGGTAACATCCATAGGACAAGTTTCATGTAACATCAATGCTGTTTCTTACATGTATGGACCTGTTCATATTAAGGAGCTCCAGTAAAATCCAGGCTTGCCCCTTTGGACATTGATGTTTATATGGGCATCTTTTTGTTTCCTTTGTTTCACTCAGGTCCCTTGGAGTTCCCCAATTCCAGAGGTTGAAATTAGCAGCGCACAAGCTGTAAAGACATAGACTTGCTACTTATTTGGCAAAATCTCCACATATATAACATAAAAATGAATATGGAGGACTTCTTTCTCTTCAAGAGAAACCATCCTTTTCAGTTATCTTCTGTCAGCTCCAGACACTATCACCAAGGCTTCATCTTGATTGTTTGGGCTGGAGATTTTTTTGACCTGGGAATTCTTAACCCAAAGGACTCTTCTCATCTCCCAGTTTTAGAAGCAGTCTTGCAATTATGCACTGTATTGGTGAAAGACAAAGGGACACAGGATAATGGTGAACTCAACGATTATCTTATAAGCAGAACAGGAAAAACATGAACTAAATGGAGAGAAGTGAGTGGCATGATCTGTGATAGGAGAATTATTTTTCAATTTGACAGGCAAATCTACAAGATGGTAATTGGGTCTGCACTTTTGTATTGCTCCAAATGCTGGATGCTAAGGAAGAGACAGGATCAGATCTTGAATACCTTGGAAATGAAAATGTGAAGATGGATGCTTGGAGTTACAAGGATGGACCACATTCAGAAGAAATCAATTGAGGGAAGTGTGAAAGTGGTACCCATTACAGAACAGTTCAGGGAATCCAGACTTGGATGGTGGGCATGGGCTTGTGGTAAGAAGGCATGCAAAAAGAAGATGGGAAGAACATCTAGGAAACAGGGTGTTTAAATTTAGAAATGGAGGGTAAGAGAAGGGTTGGAAGACCCAAAATTAGATGGATGGATGTTATGCAAGAGGTTTTGATTAGCTGCAGAGTTTCTGAAGCGCTGCTGCTGAAGCGCTGTCATGGAGAAGAAGGACTTGAAGTGCTGACACCATATTGATGGGACTAAGATTAGATGATGACAATTGGTCAAACTTCCATTGGAACCAATGGTGTATGTGTCATCTTATACTCACATTCCTTTTAACCATCATATTAGCTAGAAGAGCAAGTGAAACAGAGACTTTTCCTATTAAGGAATATTGTAAAATATTTTTGAGCCTGGTCCTTCTCCAGGAACGATCTCTTGAATTTGTATTGAAGACAAACAGTGAATTCTTGAACAGAACAATGAATTCCATCTTGTTCAGAGTATATTGCTCTTCCCTTCTTTTGACTTAAAACTGAATATCAGGTGGAATCCCAGTGTGGATGTCTGAACATCCTTAATACTGTATATCTTAGCTTATGGTTTCTAAATATCCAATTATCTGGAAACATGTTGTGAGCCTTCCACTGCACCTGGGTGATGTTAGCCAGGATTGTCTTCACAGGATCTTGAGCTACCCTGTCTTGTGAAGTTCTTTTATAACTGTATCTGCAAGAAAAGATTGTAGACTTGTGTAGAACTTGCTTATATGTCAACTCTCAAGGGCTCAAGCCTATTCCTATTAGAAACAATGGCTAACTTTGCATGGGTTTCAGCGAGAGCAGGACGGGGTCCCAAATGTCAGCCACAGAACTAGTGTTCTAAATTTATTGCCAGTAGGTGAACTGTAAAATCTATTCCATGGAAAAACTATTCCATCTTTCTTGGCGTACCAAAAATTTAAGCCATACATACAGTGGTGAACACCTCTTCTTGTAAATGACAGCTCTGTGTATGAATCCCTAATATCAAGAAGGCAAGTTCTGGTCATTTCCACTTACCTTGCACTTGTAATCCTCCTTGTCTGGTAAGACTGAACTAATTTGTGAGAACCTGTACATTGAAAAGACTTTAGGGGGGAATGATAGCACATGCCCTTTGAAGCACCTCAGTAATAATCCTGTTGTACCCATTGGCAATAGGATTAGTTAGCACCACAGGTTCTTCAATGGAGGAAGAACTAAATGCATTTAATTGCAGCAGAAGATGGGAACCTGGCACATGGCAAAATCAAATAATCACATAGGCTTGTGTATAAAGCTTGTCCCCCACTCATATTTTTTCTTAAGTCGTGTTTAAATTTTATGTTGTAAGGTTAGTGGGCAGAGGCCTTGTATTCTGTCTTGTAAAGTGGCTAGCATGCTTTTGGGTGCTATGAATAATTCACAAGTTTGACAGTGGGATAAGAATTACCTAAAATTTCCTTGTTACTTTGATACTTTTTGGAGTTCACCCAGACCAGTAAGGGGTTGTCACTGACAGCCCTGTAACCTTGGGTGATGCTGTGCTGCTTTGACTCAGACCTCTGACACTAGCAGCCTGCTTACAGCACGATGGCCTCACCCTGACTTCCACCAGCTTGGTTACTCCTTGCAAGGTGACACCAACTGCACTTCCAGTCCCAAATTTTCTCCTGCAGTGTCCAGTTCCTCTCACTAGACCCTCACAGAACTTATCAAGTTTTGCTGCCTCTAAAGAGGCAGAGTATATGCCAGCCTGTTAGTTTGTCTGAGGATTTTACCCATCAGTTTGATACACAGTGCTGAAATGCACAAAAATAAATATATTTAATAGAAATTTAAGTGATAAGTAAAAATAGAAAAGACTGGTATGCGTACAGGTAAACCAAAATGTGCTTTCTAGTGACTAAAATTAATTTCAGCAAGTTACAATCTTTGTCTAAGTAGGTTTCTCTCCTTTAGTCAGATTCCAGCCACTCTTTCCTCGCAGACCAAGAAAATTCACTTTTTCATGAAGTCAAAGGATGCTGCCATGCCATTTCACAGTGACATTAATGTCCAGTAGGGTGTTGGTTTTCAAATGATCTATTACAAGGTGCCTTTTAAATAAATACCATGACAACAGTGCGTGAGGTATATTGGCCTGGCCAGGTCAGTTGAGATTTACTGTTCCATACCAGGGAACCCATTGGAATCTGGCACTGGGATGCTCTTAAGGTCACATTTACCAAATTCATACTGAAATCAAAGTAGATACAGATGAGATGCATTAATATGCTCAGCATTTTATTGCAATAGTTTTCTGAATACTTCTGCGTTTAATTAAAATATACATAAATATAAAATAAGGCTGATCCTCTGAAATGTAAGCTACAGTAAGTTACTGTGCAGGTAACCCTATTTCTTGTGCATCTCAGTGCCAAACTTGCTGCTGCATAATCCTATACCATTTTTCTGTGAGCTAGCAAAATCCTGATCACCATGACAAGAAACTAATCCATATAGGAATTCAGGCTTAAGGATAAATCTGCATCTTTTTTGTTCTAAGATGCACGCATTTCTTAATTTAAAGGAATATGAAACACCTGTATTTTTAACTGAATTCTGCTTTTTACTCTCATTGTTGATGTTTAGCTATAGGACTGGCAAACAGCTGGACAAATCACTAGAAGAGAAAAAGTACTGCAACCAGTCTAGAGTTGATTCTGGCTGATGATGTGTGTATTGTATGAGCATACCAAATTATCTGGCAGTAGCAATGTGAGAGAAGCAGTCCAGTCTGATTCTCTCTTTGGTAAAGTTACAGACACACTATGGTACAGAGGAGATGAACCTCAATCCCTAATTCACAACATGTATTTAATAGGCAATGAAGATGAGGAAAATGAGCTTTTTAAAATTTATTCCAGCTTTGGAGGGGGGGAGGTAACCCAGCCAGATCAAGTTATTTTCCTCAATGGACAATGGGCGTGACCCATTAGAAACCGACTGATGGTTAACTCACTTCATAAACAAGTCTACCTAAGATGAGCCTTTGAAAAATGAATATTTAAGGTACTTTCCTCAGTTGGCCATCTCTTAAAGAAAGCAATGACTCTAAAAAGATTCCAGGGGCCCTAACACATAATTAGTAATTCAACAAATGTCCCAGCTGCATTAAAATGATTGAGACAGGACTCACAAATCAGCTGCCTACAAATTCTTTCCCCAAACTTTTCCACCCTTTTGTCATTTTGTCACACAGATGCTTTAAGAGATCTATTGTTGCTTGTAAGATTTCAGTATCAAAGGAAAAAAACATCCTACAACCTTGAAAGAGAGGTTCAAAATGTAAAAGTAACCTACACTCCACTCTTGATCTGTGTCAAGGCACAAAAGACAATTGTGTCATATTCCAGCGAGTTGTGTTGCCATTAGGCTGTGGTCGGTGAACACAAGGGGAAAGACTGAAGCACCATGCAGGAGATGCAAGTTGGTGGTGGTGTTGGGTGTAACACTACCTGACATATTTTCAGTAAATGACATCACTAAGGATGGCAACAGGTGTAGCTTGTACGACATCTATATCTGGAGCACACTCATAAATCTTTTGGCATATCTACACTACTGCTGAAGTTGATCTACCTTACATTGCTCAGGGGTGTGAAAAAGACACCCCCCTCACCCCTCCCAAGCAATGCAAGTTACAGCGACCTAAACTCTGTCCACACTGGAGCTACGTCAGCAGGAGACAGTCTTAGTTGCTGCCTCTCGTGGAGGTGGAGTAATTATGCTGACGGGAGAGCGCTCTCCCGTCAGCATACAGCATCTTCACCAGACGCACTACAACGGTGCAGCTTCATCTGTGCAGCACTTGTAGTGTACACCTGCCCGTTGTCAAGGGGCATGAACAGAGATACCTGCTCCCAGTGACATGATGCTATCTGGCTATGAGAGGGAGAACACAAGGGGAAAAGCTGAAAGACACTCAAAAGAAGGTGAAAGTTGGTGATGATATTAGTGACAAATCTTTTTAAGTTTCACCTGCTGTAATTGTGTAATTCTAATTGTGTGTTTTCACTGCAATTGGAGGTGTGATTGCAGTATGAGTAGACATGTCTGATCTAATAGCAGTGAAACTGTGGGAAGATCGGCTTCAGCTCTGGCTTGCTCCCAGTGTCAGTACCCAGGGTCCTAAATGAGCTTGTGCTGCCCGTGCTGAAGCTGATGTTCATATGCATGCTAGCTAATCAAAGCTTGGGCAGGTAAGTCTACATGTGTGGCAATTACACCGCCAACTGCAGCGTAAACATGCGCTTCCTTATTGCAGAGTCTATCTAGATACGTATTTAACTCTTTCATTCTTTCCTCAAGGGTCAGTCCCTTCAGCTTCCTCATCAAGTTTGTTTCTCTTCTCTGGACAATCTTTAACTTTTTAATCTCTTTTTAGGGAGCTACTGTTCAGAAAAGAATGGAATATTCTAGGTCCTATAGCACTAGGGCCATAAACGAGGTTGATTACCTGTTTCCTATAAAATGATACTTCTCCACAGGTATGCAGCCCCAAAATGCACTGACCACCTTCTGTTCTGTTGCAAATCTAGATTACATTTAGTCAGTTGCTCCTAACTTTTTCATCATTGCTGCTATCCAGTTTTCTTCATTCTCTCGAATATTTTCCTCAGATATTACAGTAATTTGCATTGTCAGAGTTGAATTTTAATTTGTGTCCATGTTTCTGAACTCTCAAGTTCCCCTTTACTATTTCTCTGTCCTCTCCATAACTGGCAACACTTCCCAAATGAGAAGTATCCACTTATTTCATTATTATGGTCTCTACTCTTCTAGATTAATGAGTTAATGTAACAGATCTTTGTAACAACCTACTAGATACCTTAGTATAAAAATGTGGAATCTTATTTTCTATTATTCTTTGGTTACAGATCTTCAGTCATTCTTCGGTCCATGAATGCTTGTAACAAATCCAATTTAAATTAATTTTGAATTTGATTCCATGACCCCATTAAATTGCTTTAATAAAATCCACATTATTTTATCTGTTAATTTTGTAATTTTAATTAAAGCAAATAAGTATGCCTTGGCAGGCATGTTCTTTCTAATCCCTAAACGCTACACATGGTTCAATTGTCTTTTTAGATGGTTAATGTGTATTTTCTTCTCTGTATTCTATTATTTTAGTAGGTACTGGATAGAAATTGCCTACATACCTTTTTTTTCTATTTTTGAAAGTCAATTAATCTTTTTTGATTTATCCAGTATTTTGATTCTCATTTCTCAATAGATTATTTTTAAATTACTTGTAATATAATCGTGTGTATTAGCTATTCTTTAGAATGCATAACATCTCAACAGTCTGACTTTTTAATAGCTTTTTATTGGACCATCTTTGCTGGTGAGAAGTTTCCATTTTACAGAGAGCTCTTATTTAGGTCAGTAGTTTTACATGAGCTTCCTTAATTTCCTCATTGTCCAAACTTTTTTTCTAAAGGGTAATTAATGAATATGAAAGTTTTACCTAAAATTGATTTCTATGCTTACTGCCCTTCATCCTAGTTAATGGGAAGAGTCAACTGGGCTTAACTCAACTTTCATTCTATGTAGCAGTTCAACTTTAACCAGTGATAAAATATTACAGTAATCTCAAGAAATCCTTGGTCATTTCATAAATACCTTTTTTTTTTTTTTTTTTTTTTTTTTTTTTTTTGCAGTAGCCTGCATATATTGTACTGCACTTACCACTTGCAAAATACACCAGGACTTCATCTTATACCCACTAACACGGAAGTACAACATGCAAATTCGTGTATTTCAAATGTTAAACTGCGGTCCCTTTTGCTCATCTGTTGTGGCTGAAATTAAAGATCCTATGGATCTTTAAAAGGAAAAAAAAAAAAAAAGGTGGGGAGGGGAGCAGAGTGATAACACCAATGTCCTGGTCAATATTCCTGTGCCCCCATAAATAAAATAAGTTCTACTATCCAAAAGAGTATGTGAGCTATTGTTGACCGTACGCCCATTTTGTACATGTAGCCAGTATCTAATTAATTGCCTTGTAAATTATTCATGCAACCTATAAAAGGTGAAATGCAAAAATCGAATGTAAAATAATCTGAAGTGGGTACTGGATTTCTGAATCTTCTTTTCAAGAGGTTTTAAGGAAATCCATAGGCCAGCCTGGCTTTATGTCTCCTATTTTCAGATAGACTACCTCTTGCTTTTCCTCCTGGGAATGTTGATTTCATGGGAATTAGGCAAGTAAGCCCTTTTGAAAATCCCAGTAGGCACCTATCTGCACCTTTAGGCATGCCCAAATACCTTTAAAAAATAAGGTAGAACAAGTGCTCCTTACATTGGAGACCTAGTACAATGGGGCCCTGTTCTCTTTTGTGGCCTTTAAACGCTACTTTAAATAATAAAGAATGATTAGGCATCAAAAGCTATTTCAGGAAAGTTTTGGAAGTGTTTTATATCTTCTACTTTTCATTTGGTTTCTCATTCTTGAGTCCTACTGTAGGACTCATGATAACCAAGGCAGCTGGTTTACCAGGCACCAGGATACAAAAATAGTCCCATTAAAAGTCCCCAAATAACACCTTGAAACATTGCTTAAAATATTTTTTTTCTATATACAATGTAGCTTGTACAGAATAGATGCTGGGGTTGGGTGCGGGTTGTTACTGTCACTTTGTTGTAATTTTCATAAGTCACTTGTCACTTAATCACCCAGGAGCAATTGTAGATTCAAACAAATGCCAAAATGAACTTTAAGCTATTCTACACTCTATTACCTTTCTGTAAAATTTATATTTAGTGAAATATGGTTTCCTACACACAGATAAAGCTTGAATGTACTCTGATCAGCCTAGACTTGCATTATCTGACCGTAGATTGTAGTATAGTGGTAGTTAATAATAAACAACACCAGTGAGACTGCTTTTCTGAGCAGAGATATCCAACTGCTGGAATATGCATTGAATACTAAGGCAGGACATATTTTAAGGCTTTTTCCTTTTTCCCCAAATAATACTCTACTGTTGATGAGGCAAAGTACTGATAGAGAACATTGTTTGTTGGCAAGATGCATTATGTTGCCTAAAGCAATCATAAGCTTTACTCTCAAAAATACTCAATTTAATTACGTTATGGAGAGCCAGGCAAGGGAGAGAGAATTAGTCCATCGACTGGCCAGAAGTAATCTTTGTATCCATAACCTTCAGCAGTAATTAGTTTGCTTTTCCTTAAACTATTGTGAATTACTTTCTTATTTTCCTTTGAGTTATAAGGTTCTAGAATCTAGATTATAAGGAATACAGGGTAAAAATCCCATTTTCAGCTCCATGTTTTCCCCATTCATTTCAGGATCCAGGTAACTGCTGTTTGATTGGTTTTTTTGTTTTGTTTTGTTTTTGTTTCTGTTTCTCCAAAGTATCCCAAGGACTAGTTCTAGTCTTAATGCATTCATCCTTAACTTTATGCTTTAATACACTTGGCTTGCCTCTACATGTGCTAAGAGTTTATTTTTGCTCACATTTAGTGCTAGACCCTCTGCCTCTGTATCTTCTGCCATCATGAACAGCGACCTTGAACCTCTCAAGGCACTATCTCATGTCAAATGTCAACTGGAATTTTTTCTCCCCTGCCTTACTGCTCTTTAATTTTTCTTTTGTTTTGCCATTTATTATTTAACATGGTTTGTATTATTTAATTATGTTGGACTACAGTTTATGAAATGCTTTAGAATATAGAACACTGTTGCAATGATCACTCTAGCACCTGCACTGTAGATGGCACTGTATCTTTATAAGTGTTAAGTTCTCTTGTTATGCAATGTTGTATCTGATTGGGGGAGTTTAGTGGGAAGTTAAGTCCTGACTGTGGTGCTGGAGGTGTCACTTGCAGTGTCTCATTCAATCCTGTGATGTCTATAAGCACGTGTTACCCTATATTCTGTGCCCTTGCCACCCCACTAGCATAATCCAGATCAGAGTTTAGCCATTGTGGATATGTCATTTCTCCTCTGATGCTTCTGTAGCATATAATGTGTGATAGTCATATTTTGATTCAATATGAATGCAAAGCTAAGATTACTAAAATGTCTTTAAAAACAAATGACAAAAGCTTGTTTTTAAAATAAACCTTAGATGTTCTCATTTTATTTTAAATAAAACCAGGACAGCAAGTTGTGGTGTTCTTAATTTGTATTTTAAAATTTTTGTAGGCAAACTTGAATTCTGTATAATGAGGGACGAGCAATGTCACTATCTCTCACAGCATTTGGTGTTTTACTTATAGCCCCAGCTCTTGGAGTCATGTGATGACACAGAAATCTGTTTTCTGTTAAATAAGTAGGTTTATAGTCCTCATGGTTGTGCTCAAGCCTTTTCTCGACGTAACCTGAAAATCCAAAAAGCAAATAAAAAGAACCCCAGATATATTACTTAAAAAAATCTCATTATTTGTAAGTCAGTTTAATGATTTTTGGATGCCCGACTCATGATTTTTGAATGCTTGAGGTTGACAATACTGGACTAGTAGCAATGAGTCTAGCTATGAGACGTGCAGGCAACGAAGAGTGTAAGCTTTCTCAATGCAACTCTGCCAATTAAACTCATCCCTGACCTTTACCATGTCAGTCTTGGGTCGTTTAGGAGTGCAGATTACCTGGGGTGCTAGATTGCATGGTTGTCTTTTGTGAATCAAGAAAGAATGTTTTTACCTGATAACTTGTGTTTTTGAACCATTTATGTCCCTTAGTCTTTACAGCAAGTTTCCATCTTCCTGGAGGTTTGGAAGTAGCATAGATCCATCAAAGCCTTTATATATTTGTGATCATCCGTCTCATTGAATTCTCTTTTCTGTGAAGCTCTGGGCCCTCTCACATAATTATCCTATTATTTCTTTGGGCTGAAGTCAAATCCTTCCTTTCTACTGGAAGAAGGGCTAATAGGAAGGATTTTTAGCCTAGTGTGAATGTCAGCCTATTTATTGTAAGGGTTTAAGACCATAAGGTCTGAGTTTTCCACATAAAATCAATAGCAAAGTCCCTAGCGGACTTCATGAAGTCTCTGGCGCTTCTCCCTTTTCCAGGTCAAAACTTGCTTGGGATTAGTAGGTTGGGCTTTTTTGCAGGGCAGAGGGAGAGGACTGGGAGGAGTGGAGTATCACTTACAATGGAAAGGCTTTCTCAAGGAAGAAGGCGTTGCACTGTTTCCTAAAGATGGACAGACTTTGGATTCACCTGATTCCTCTGGAAGATTGTTCCATAGCCAGACTCCCTTGACATAGAATGCTTTATCTCTAGTTCCCACATGCTTTGTGCTGTGCTTTAAGATGTGCATTGTCCTAAAGAAGCACAGCTGTCACAGGGATTCATAGATGGAAATTTGATCTTTGATATAGCTGAGACGTGCTCCATTAATTGCTTTGAAAATTAAAATAAAGGCCTTAAAATGGCATTGAAAGCTGAACGAAGCACAATGGAGGGATTTCACTTGAGCACAGTCTTGATTTTCATCCCAGAGCCCAAGACATGGAGAAGGCAGGCAGCCACATTCTGTGCCAAATAGAGCCTGTGTATCACTTTTGCATTCTGCTTACAATACATTGAATTATAGTAATCCAGCATGGAGGCAACAAATGCTTGGACAACTCTGGCTAGCTCCTCATATGGGAGGAAGGGGCAAAGTTTCTGAACAAGCTGGAGGTGAAAGAAGGTGCTTTGAAAAATTTATGTTATCTGGTCATCTAAGCTTATTGAGGAGTCTAACAGGACCTAGAGGACTCTCACCACTTTGACTTGCACTCTTATAAACTAAGTGACCCTGTTTAGAGCTGCTGAGGAAAGTGGAAAATGGAGGAGGGAAGACAAAATTTGAGTCCCGGTAGTCAGTTGTTAGTGGGCAGAAATCCCTATGAAGCAGAATCCTGCCTGCTGATTCAAAAATAGCCCTTCCTTTGTTAGGAAATTGAAAAACCATGTAACCCTCCAGTGCTTGCTACATTAATTCCTCAAGAGGCACAGTATGTAGAATGGCCATATTTCCCTAAGGGAAAATGGAACATAGCATGGAGCTAGCTTGGGCCCTCCCCCCACCCACGTTGGGTTGGTGTTGCTGCTTACCCAAACACTGCCTCCCCCAACAACCCATGAGGCTGAGCCTGGCATCACTGCTTATCCATGCCCTGCTTGCCCCCCTGTAGGAACCCTGTCGCCTCCCCTGAGCAGGGCTGGCATCACTGCTTCTCCCCCACTCCCACCCCAAGGCAAGAGCAAATGAAACAAATATCAACGTTTTTTGGTAAAAGTGGAGGTCACTGGAACAGGACTTAAAAAAGGGATTGTCCCAGCCAACATGTATGTGAGCTGTGAAACTTGGTTTAAAAAAGGACACCTTTTCCCCCCTTTAATAGAAGGCTTTGTTGCCTGTTTTATATTCCCCTTCTGATGCAGGGATAGGAGGGACATTTTCTCCCTTGCTGTACTCTTCCAGCTTCTTCTTTGTCCTGCAGTGACTCGGAAGCTGTAGTTTTAATTCTAGTGCTAATTAAAGGAAGAGGAAATATTTTGTCAAGTAATTCAGTCACTATTAGTTGTATAAGTTATATAAAGCTCTGGAAGTTTGGAACTACCTCTCTGCTGCTTCAGAGGCAGAAAGAACTTAGCTAGCTTCCTCAGCAGTAGGGCTAAATGCATTGCCTGTGAGTGACTGATCTAGTTCTGCCCCCGTTCTCCTGTTGAGATGGAAATCCATTGTAAAGGTCGGTGGATATAAACATGGATATAAGAACTCAATTGCTTAAGACTCCCAAACCTGTGACCAAAGAAATATGCAAATCCAGTTCTCCAGCAATCTGTAAGGCTGTTAGCCACTTGCCCTTAACAATTTACCTTTTATATTTTCACTGTAATGGCAACTTTGGACAATAGTCTGTGAAAGAAGCCCTAAATTGTCTCATGCACATAGATTGCAGTGGTTAAGAAAAAGCCTCAGAGTAAGAAAACTGACCTGAAACTTAAATCAGAGCTGAAGTTTTTCAAAGCCTGCCTTTTTAAAACTATCCATATATGTTTATTATGGTGTCCAGACAGTAAGACTTCATGTGATACAGTGCAAGAAGAAGCCTTTGGAGTATATCCTGTTTGGATTCGCATGCTAACTTACTTTGTGAAAAGAACTGACTTCAGTTGACTTGAGTCATTCTTAACATGCTGCTCAGGCCTGTTAAAACACCGTGAAAATAGGGTCCCAGTCAGTATAATAAAGATGCGTCCTAAAACCTGGAAAAAAATTCAAATCAATCAAGTCACTTTACTGAAAGTGTCTTTTTCAATAATGTTGATTTAAATTGGGGGCAAATTAGCTTCTTTGAACTCTGTGTCTACTTATTTGTATGTGAGAAGGGAGCAGCATCACTAACTTAGTCAGTTACACTTTCAGGATGCATCTGTTCCTTCCCAAACAAGGAAGGAAAAATGTAAAAATAGTGACATAGAATGTTACAGATGTTGGAGATAAGGAGAATATTTTGTTCTTTTTGAGGGTCAGAATTTGAACATGAACTAATTAAATTTTATCCATCACCACAATTCAGCCACCTCAGGAGAAATGTAGTAACTAATAATACTTATTAATACCAAGTTAAGTCCCAGTCCTGCAAAGACTTCCATATGTACTTAAATGTTGTACATAGTTAAGTGTCCGGTTGAGTTCACAGTGCGCAAAAAAATAAGAGTGTGTAAATTTTCGCAAGACTGTGATCTTTAGTGCTTAAGTTCCCCCTCTCCCTGGGGTTTGTCTTTTTTGGTAAATCAGAAACATTAGTATAAGAGAAACCTCAGGGTATGACTACAACTTGCTGCCATCAGATCGACCTATCTGGATTGACTGAGTGGTCAGTGAAGACCCGCTCAGTTGATCCAGAAGTTGACGCAGTAAGACCACCCCCTCAAGTAGCGTAGCACTGCGTCAACGGGAATGCAGTTCCTGTCAGTGCCGTGCAGTGAAGATGCCATGTAGAAGGAAAGCACAGCAGCTGATGGGAGTTACGCAAACTACTCTGCGTAGCTTGCATAACTCCCGTCGACTGCCGCCAAATCGCCTGGTAAGTGTAGATCGGGGCTCAGTTTAAGCTGCCTCCTCGAACATGGCTGTCTCTAGGTTTTTCTTCCAGGATTTTCTCTGTACTAACTGTATGTATAAAGCCTGTATATATTTGTTTCTTTCCTTCCAAATTTCATATGTCATTTGTATTCTGAAATTGTTAGCTTTTGGGAGCTGCGGCTGTGTCTTTGCATTTGTTGGCACAGTGCCTAGGACAATAAGCCCCAAAATATGGGGCCTACAGGCACCCTATGGTAGTATAAATATTAAGTGGCATTGTTTAAATTTCTTGTATTTAATCACTGGAGAGCTACCATCTACATGTGTTAAAGTGGCATACTTGTTTTACTATTACTGAAGAAGCAGCTTTTATGCTATTTTCATGCATTCATTTGAATACGTTTGTATTATCCTCTTGAAAGTTCTTTCCTAAAAGAATGTACAGCAGAACTCTTTTTAACAAAGTAAGCAGGTTACAATTTAGAATGTCTTGGAAGTGACTCCACGCAGAGCTGCTTGGAAATGGAATAATGTGGTCCCTGGTAGAGTATAAGACTGTAATTACATTTAAAGATTCTGCAGATGCTCTATAAATCACTAGAGCACTGCAGCAGTTGTTGATAAATTATCAGGCTCTTTGTTCTGTGGACATCAGTCCAGAGGGACCATTGCTGTGGAGATTCTTCAGAAGAATTTTCTGTTAACCTCAGCCAGCTTCAACTCTTGTTCTTGGGAAAACTATGATGTTCCTTTGGACAATTTCCCCAATTTTTTATTGAAGTAAAACACTCGTGTTAACTGGGCCTGGGTGGTTTTTTTTTACAATTCATAGTCAATGCTGACAGGTTTACAGTTCTATCCATTATTTCTCAACATCAAACTGCATTATCTTGGCCTTGTGTAGTTTCTCACAATAGTAGATCCATTCAGCCAGTACCAAGGGCTCAGAGTGCTCTTTCCGAGTATGTTAAAGCTCAATTTATCACTTTTAGAAAGACTTTAATAACTGAAAGCATGAGCCTCTTCCCTGCTCCTCACCTGTAGACAGCTGATGTCATTAGATTGTGACTTATCCAGGTTAGATTGCATTGTGCTCTTAGCTAATTTGCTGTTGGTTCTGACTTCCTCATGCCCCCTTTCCTCACAGTGAGGATGGCAGCAGCAGAGGGCCTATCTTGGATCTTCCCTCCCCCTCTTCTTTTCCATTCTGCCCTCTCTCCTTCTCGTCCTCTCAGCACCTCCTCCTGTTTTTTCCCCACTCCCTTGGTCCTGTACTAACTCTTAGCTTTCTCCTTCACCCCATAATTCATTGAGAAGAAACACCTCAAACTTGACACAAAACCAGAATGAAGTAAATGTTTTTAGCCACTGCCCTGATTGGTCTACTTGTATATCCCTTTCTCCTACCTTCTGTCTTCAGGGGCCATTTCGTTCTATGCATATATAATAGAATACAGCACAATGGAGTCCTGGTCATGAGCCATCTCTCTAAGTTCAAATGGAATGTAAATTAAAAAAATTGCGTGGCACGCTGTCCTTTCACTTAATGGACAATTTCTGGTTGAATTCTTGATTCCGAAGGCTGTTTCCTCTCTGTTAGGCTGTTACATTTGGTAGGAGTTTTTACAAACTAAGCTCTCAGCAGCTTTGGAATACCTGGTTCTCTTTATAACCTTGGTTTAGAGTCCTCTTAAAAGGTTTCTTTAGCCTATTTAGTACTCTTTTGCTTATTTGACTGATTGAAATACTGTGTGCACTTTTTAAAATCCCAGCATTCAGTGTGCTATTGGCCAGCCATTTATGTTTGTGTTTACTGTAACCTGTGAAGGTTTTTGTGCTCCCTTTTTACCCAAATATCATGTATGTTTCATTCGTTTTAGATATGTAGTTTATTCTACGTTTCTGTATACAAAGTTTCATCCTTGGTTTTGTAATATGTGGACTAATATTAATTTCCTTTTATTTTAAAGACTGGCCAGACTGAGACTGCAGCCTTAAATTTATTTTATTTTTCAGATTGAAACTCTTCTCCCCTCCTCCTCACCCTCCCCCCCACATAGCTAGACTGAGGTTGCATGCTGGTAAAATGTTTTAGGCAACCAACAATTGTTGTTTGTGCCCAGTAATTTATTTTAAAGCACATTTGTTAGTTGTATACCTCTCCCCACCCTCAACCCTGTATCAGGCAAAGCCATTAGTCCATAATACAAATGAATGGCCTTAGACATCACATTTTTAAAAAGCCATTATTGAACAATAGGGCTGCAACAGCAAGTCTGAAAAATCTTGACTGTTTTATTTAATCTCTTGGACCTCATGCTTTTGATCCTTAATAGATTTTTCCAAATCCTCCTTCCTTCCTTTCTTCCCTTGTTCCAAGACCTAAAAATAACATTTCCCATTCTTTGTTTGCCAAGTTCCTGCCATGAGATGTTTTAATTGTCAGAATTTTATGAGGAAGTGTTTTTAACAGAAGATCAGCCTATGGGTAGTGATATTAATGGCAATGACACTTGATAATGATTTCATCATTCCTTTCCCTAAAACAAATCAGGGTCCATACACCCTGTTACATAGTCAGGTAACTGCACTTGTGTGTGTGTCCCCTCCCCTCCCATCCCTCTGTGGTCCACTCAAGACTTCCCAGCCACACTGCTGGCATCATCTGTCCGTGACAGTGATTCGTGTCCCACTCCTTTTTGACCCAGCAGTTTTAAGGACGCACAGCTCCCTGCCTTAAACTGTGACATTCCCAGCAAGCCAGTCTGCCTAAAGGCCAGCACCCATGCTTTGCTTTCTCCCGAAAGGCTATGAACAGTGTATTGCCACAAGTTAGCTCTTACTCAGCAAGCACTTTTTACTCTTAAGATAAAAACATTACCAAGAAAACCATACATAAATAACAAAAGTACTTTATGAACACTAGGAGGCCAAAGTCTTTCCAACCCTCCTGCAAAGTTTAAGGGCCCCCTTTGACGGGTGGCCGTATCTGTTTGCTGGATCAGAAAGAAGGCTCTGAATCAGTTTAAATCCAGCCTATTTATATCAACAGCTCTTTCTTGTCTGTTGGTCTCTGGATAATTCAGTTTCAACAGTATATGCAAGCCTGCTTAGGAGATGGTGCCTCTCAAAGATGTTTACAACCTAAGTGATTTCACCCTCATTTCACCCTGCTGGTTTTGGTTCATGGAGGAGCTGTGATAATCTTTTGAATATAGTCCCCGGCCCACAGCGATGCATGAATTTAAGCTATTGTGTGGGATTGCAATATCTGTCATGGTCACCATATTTCTTTCCTTACTGGGTAAGCATCTGAGAGAGAATTAATATACTTTTGCTGTTTTTTTGTGGTTTTTGTTGTTGTTTTGTTTGGACACACTTCTAATTTCTCAGTTTTCTTAGTCTGGCATCACTTCAGAGTAAACTGCAGACACATAAAGTACTCTCTTTTCAAAGCTTTTAAGAGTAAATATTCAGCAGGCTGGCTTCAGTTAATTTGAAGGGGGGGTGGAAAAGAAGTATTATTTCTATTTTTATTCTTTCAAGTTTGCATGCTAGGTCAGCAGTCAGAGGAGAAAGCCAGTGTTTAACCAGCAAGTCCTACAATGTCCTTTTAGTGACTACTATTAATACTCTTTGTATATTGTTCCTTCTTGCTGGTAAGTTTGTATGTATTAGAAGCATAGATTTAAGTTGTCTTAGTAATGATACTATTGAATTGTTAAGGGGACTTGGTTTGTTATCAAGTGCTGAATGGTTGCTAGAGACTTTTATTTATTTGTTAATCTATGGTAGTAAACAATTGTTGGCCTAATTCTGTAAACTGATTGTAGAATTGTATAGTTTTGGTTTCAGATTTAATTTATATCCCATGAATCTGAGTTTTCTCCAAAGATCTAAAGATCAGTAAATTTAGATTGTTTATTAGTCAAAGATGGGAAAAATACATGCTGATACGGCAGTTACATTTTAGATGGTTTCCATAACACTAAGAGAACTTATTTAAATTCCACTTGATATTTTCTCCCCCCTGCCCTATTATTTATGAATGTCTTGTTGACTGTACAAGTAGTCTTAAATCTGTTGGTCACTGGCTTGAATCCAAACCATGCAGTACTGATTTAGGTGTTATGATGGGTGGAAGAATGGTGTGGCTTACATGAAATGTATTAGTGGTGTCAATCCAATTTCTGGTGAACTAATTGTCTCCCTTATTGGCATTCTCCGAGGAGATGCCCATGATTGAATATGTCTCATGAAACAGAACTGCTCTTAACCAATAACCATAACACTGTTTACTTAATCGTGAGAGTGAAATTTCAGTTTGGGTTGTTATTTCTATTTTCAGTTTAGTACAGAATTAATTTTGATTACCGTACCCAAATTTACTTTTTCAAGAAGTAATCATTTTAACTTTTTTTAAACCATTATGCAATGTGCCAGTCTGCTGCTGCGCAAATGCCATGTTCTGATGAAAGGTAAAACTTTGTTAAAAAAAACACCCAGGAAAAGAATTATAGGTAACATTTCTACAAAGGGACCGTCCTGCGCAACAAAAATAGCACTTTACTTACAGGACTACAGGCTGGAGAATTTACTGCTTTATTCAACTTGCATCACACAAAAAACTCTCCCTAATAGAGCAGGAAGTAGGGAAGGGTGGATGATGGCGCCATCCCCTAATAGTATGGGTAACCCAGCTTAACTCCATGATGATCATTTATTACAGATATGGAGTACGTAGAATAATGTAGTTCAACTTGACTCATTCAGGATGAGTAACTGGTTCATAGCTTTTCTAATTGGGAAAATAAAAGCCTTATACTATATTCATCATCAATATTTGTTTTCTCTTTACATGTATATTGATCAACAATAGTCTAGCACTTTGGGGTCCTTTAGGGGAAAAGCATTAAATTCCTAAGAAATGTAAGTAGCTTTTTTTATCCTACTTTTTGCTTGGGAGACATTAAGCAACATGAAACACTGATCTGGCTGTGCCCTGTAATAGGGTGTGCACTCCACACAAGACCCGAGCAGGTTAAAAGGGCCAATTATCCTTATAGGCTGCACCTGGAGGAGAGCTAGGCATGGATAAGATCTAATTGATGATGAAGCCCCAGCTGTGCAGGGGCAGGCTGAGCTGCTATAAGGCCAGGAAGTTGAGAGCAAGAGAGGGATGCAAGTCTGCTTCATCATATTAAAGAAAAAAGAAAAAGGAAGAAAAGGGGGGAGGGGCTGCAAGTAGGAGCTCTGCAGTCATTTCCTAGAGAGAGAGGAAGTTGGTTAGAACAAGGAGGAATTCTAGGAGGAAAGTGAGAGCTGGATCCTGCCCTGGACTACAGAGTCTGGGAGAAGAGGAGACGGGGGCTGGTCAATCTAGAGGTGGGCCAGGTGGTGATGTGAGGTAGGAAGGAGCCTAGGGAAATAGCAACAGGGTCTGAGATTGAGTACATGGTTGTAAGGCATAAGGTCTCTGTGCTGTAACTCGGAGTAGTGGGCAGGCCCAGGTTCCTCTACCAGGCACTGCGAAAGTAGCACTGGACCAGAACTTGGACTGGAAGACTGTCTGACATGGTGTAAGGACAGCTTGTCCAGTGTGACTTTGACAAACTGGAAAGAGACAACTAAATAGTGACTCATAGACTTTAAGGTTAGAAGAGACCAATATGATCATCTAGTTTGACCTCCTGCACAAGGACCAAGTCACGAAAAGGGAGCACCCTAAATCTCAGAGAGAGGGGGAGGGGGAGGGGGAGAGGGAGAGGGAGAGGGAGGGATGGACTATGGTATCAGCAACCAACACAAAAGGGCACCAGAGCAGACAAGAGCTGATCCCCAGACCCAGACACAAGAAGGTACCCCTAGTGGTGAGTGTACCCTGTCACAGGCACACAATTTTGAGAATTGACTGCTGTGTCCTGAACTGTAATGTGTATGAGCATATTATAATGACATATTTCCAAGTTATTTCACGAACTGACTGTTCTGTGTTAGAAAGTGTCTTGAGTCAACTTAATGTCCTTTCTTCAAGCCAAATCTCTTTAATCTGATGTCCATCTTTGTTGACTAAAGTGAAAAACTAGCATCTCTTTATCATGTAAGTATGCAATGCTGTTAAGATTGCATTATGCTTTGTAAAATATAAAACCCTAATTGGAGATGTAGGAAGCAGAAGGAAATAACAAAAATGAGGTTTTTTGTGTGTGTCAGGTGCAGTCTAGCATTTAATTTTTTGATGTGCGTGATCTCTTTGCGCTCATCAGTAATTTTTTGCATTGATTTTAACTAACAATTATAAGCAACAGACTATATGAAGTATGATAAAGAAGCCTTAAATATTTCATTTTAAAAGGTGCTGAATGTCTTTACATGGGACTGATTTTTTTTATCTTCATTTTGCAATCTTGCCACCTGGTGGTATATTGTAGCAATAAAAACTTGATAACCTGTTTTAAAATGTTTTCGCTTTGGAGGTGCAATTAACAGTAGAATTCTGCATTGGATGCCTGCTTCTAGAAGTATGTGGTGCTGTAGCTGTGTTGGTCTCAGGATATTAGAGAGACAGGGTGGGTGAGGTAATATCTTTTATTGGACCAACTTCTGTTGGTGAGAGAGACAAGCTTTGGAGTTACACAGATTTCTTCCTCAGGTCTGGGAAAGGTGTTCAGTGCTACCAGGACTCTGAGTACTTTTTCCAGACCTGAGGAAGAGATCTGTATTGCTTGAAAGCTTGTCCCTGCTGCTAAGAATGTGATTTTGGTGTGTTCTGCTCCAATTTCAACAGTAGGTATTTTTGGAATCCTAAAAGCAAAACAGCACTCAAAATCTGATGGTGCAAAAATAAATAAATAAATGAATAAAGAACAATGTTCTGAGAGTTTGGGAAAACTTGGCTAATGTCAAGCTCATAATTTTTTGTTTTTGTTTTTGTTTGTTTGTTTGTTTTTTGAGCTTAAAAAAAAAAGTTGCCAAATCTGGAGTACTGTGTGACACAGCGTATTTGTTCTCTGCTCTACAGGAGTATTCCATGGATGGATGTTTTTGTTTGTTTGCCTTGTTACTTGGCTTAATTTTTTAGGGTTTGTCATCACAAATGTTGCTCCCCCAGCTTTCCTTTTTTTTTCTTTCCAGTTTGAAGCCAAGAATGATTCACTAGAATAGAAAGAAGCAGCTGGTGATGTGATTTGGATCCTTGTTTATGAAGCATTCATTCATTTTTTTATAAGGAGAAACCAATACTGTGATTTTTTGTTTAATGTTCATACTTTCAGTGTGGGATACTAGAACGCTTTAATGGAAATCCTTGGGGAGTCCAATTAATCTTGATAAATCAAATCTTGATTGACAGCTTAGTGAGCTCAATCAAGCAAATGAGTGGGTTATTCACTTTACCATACTACAAATCAGAAATTCCTTCCATTTAATAACACCACAGTGTCCATGTTATTTAAGGAGAAATTTGCTTTTTCTGGAGAATTTCTCTGTTTTCTTTTTACCTTTTAAATGTTAGACACAAAAAAAGAGAAGACTAAAAAGGAGTGCTAAAAGCCGTGTAATTATTGGGTTGTATAAAATCTGAGACACTAGCTACTATGGCAGATATGTATTTTAGCACTTGATAGATGGACTGCATCGGTAATGAATTACATAATGGCCACTGCTGAAGAGCAGGAAATGTAAAGTGAAGTGAATTCATGAAAAGATTACAATGTCTAGTAGAGCTCTAGCTTCTTACCATTTTGTTTTTCACCATGATTTTTGACCATTTACATTGCCTTCTGCGTAGATGAATGTGAAGGGGTCAGCTCCCCACCGGTGCCATCTAATGCTCATGAGAGGATGTGACAGGCATTTTTCTGGCTTGATTCTCCATATTGATAGCCACTCCCTGTTGTGGTCTGTTGCCTTCTGTGACTCTGCCGTACAACTGGGTCACAAGTTGTCCACCATTTGGGGGTACATAAAGAGTAGAAAAACTACTAGCTCCACTGTCCAACAAGGGACTTCAGGCTTCACCCAGCTGAAGTCTGAGAATTGAGGCTTTCTGGGATACAGAGTCTTCCTAATCCTGAGACACTGATTAGGCTTTCTGCCACTGGCCCCATCAGATGTAGGTAGGGGAACCCAGCCAACCCTTTTCTCTAGGTTCCAGTCTAGGGCCCAGAGGTAGGTAGCTGAGCCCTACACCATGTAGTGCTATGTGGCTGCATCACCTCCTTCCAGCCTTCCCATGCAAGAGGGATAAAGGCAGACATGTCAACCAAACAAACCAAAGAAAGACTCTTCGATCTTGTGAATGTCCAGAGTCCTTTTTCCTCAGTGGGTCAGGTAGACCATCAATAGTCAGGAGCCCCAGCAGCTAGGTTCCTTTTGCAGAACTTCAAAATGTAGGTCTACTCACTTTCGTGGGCTGTCTCCCACAAGTGTACTACTCAGTTTGTTCCCCTTTTAACCACTCCTCCAGCCTGTGCGTATATTGCAGGTGTACCGGGCCAGAGCTGCCTGGGCCCAGAGCAGCTCCTTAATCCTTTCTTCAGTGTGGTGTTAAGCACACATACAAACATCTTTGGTCCACAGTAATCTTTTTCTGTTTCTAAAGTGTGCCATTATGAATTATGTAGAAATAAGCAGACTGTGGTCACCATAAAAAAAACTTTCCTATTTATCTAAGGCAAAATTAGCAAGTCCTACCACAATATTTTCAGTACTACTTAAATTTCTCCACAATAACTAAAGAGAATACCTAGAATACTGCAAATACCAATTTAAAGTTACTTAGTTGTCTATATGAAAAGCTAAGGGTAAATGCTGACTTGTTAAGCATACCTGTATTATACAAAATATACTATGTACAATTTAATATACCGTAATTTACTTTCAGTAGGAGGCACTACTGTGAATGTTTCTAGTTGGATTCTAAATTATTTATTGTCAAAACTGTATCTCTTCTATCACTATTAAATTCCTGATGAGTTTCTAGTCTGGCTGCTTTTCAAAGATGCATGTAAAATGTTGATCTAAAATTTGCATATCCTAATCATTGTCTATATTTTATCAGTTTAAAACAGGTGAAAAATGTGGTCATGAAGAGAACAATAGTAATTTTTAAATTATTATTATTATTATTATTATTAAATAAATACAGTGTTTCAAACATTAATACTTACTGACATCATCCCTATTCCACAACAGTGGTCTATCAAAATTGCTTTAATGAAGTATTTTGAAGGGTGCTATAAATAGTAAGGAATAAAAATTACCAATATCTCCAGTATCCTAAGTTTCAAACACAAGGGTATTTTTCAGTGTCTTCCAGATATGAACGGTTCTCAATAATATTTAAATAGACATTTAAATGCCTGTTCATAGGAGATTAAAAGATTAAGAAATACTATTACTACTGAAAGAGCTCTCTTTGGAATTCTGCTATGAAAACTGAGCCATGATTTTTTTAAAAATTCAACTTTCAACATTTTTGTAAAGGAACATGAAATATTCCAAACTCATCCATCTAAACAAAGTTTTGCATTTCTCATGCTAATATACAACATTGAAGCTCTAATTTTTAGGAAAGTTCATTAAGAAACTACATCTGGTTCCTATAGACTTTCTTCTTCCATCCCTCTCCCCTTTCTCCCCTCCCCCCCATACCTGGCTGCAGGACTGAAACTTGCATTTATATGAAGACCCGAATACATTACTTTAGAGATGTATCCATTTGATTCTGTTAGAACCTTTTATAGCTTTAAATGACATTAATTAGGAGGTATTGCTTATCTGCCTGTGGGATTTTGTCTGACTAGATAATGAGTTCATTGAGATTCATGTTGCACAACAAATGTGAGGAGCCCAGGCTTTGTCCTCATCACCAATTTTACAGCCAAAGTAGAGCTCAGACGCTTTCTTAATATGTGCAGTCATGCTCCGTCTTTGAGGTTTAAGCCAATATTCACCACATATGTAACAGAACTGTATCGCAGCTGTTGCGACATTGGCAACACATTTTGCTATCACGAATCCTCCTGAAAATACAGTTGCTTTATTATTGTGAATACACACAATACATTATGCACATAGAGCATACGCATCAACATGAATGCAAACTGATATAAACGTAATGCATAGAACGGTGTGTGCAAAATGGTTTCATAGCCTTTCTAAAACCTGTCCTGCTAGCATCCGCCCTGCCTAAGCCATAGCATTCCCAATGCATGTTGTGTGGCCTGCACTAGGTGCAGTGTCACTGCATGCCCAGGCATGCTTGAACACAAGATAGAAAACTTTTCAGCTTACATTGTGGGCAACATTTTAATAGACTTAAATTAAGAACTGAAATAACAAATATAGGCCATTTAAAAAAACGGTACGTGATAGGGAAATTTCATGGTGATTTTCGTAATCAGCAGCCCAAAATCCATAAGATACACCCAAAAGTATTCAGGAAACAAAATCTTTGTTGTCCAGTGTTGTTACTCAATCTTTCAAATCGGTTTTATTTTTAATAGGTAGAAGCTTTTAATACTATGCTACTGTTAGGTTGAAAGAGAAGATGATAGGTAGGATGATAAATAATACCTCGCTCTTACATTATACATTTTGTCAGTAAATCTCAAATCACTGTACAAAGGAGGTCGGTATTATTATCCCTATTTTATCGATCGGGAGAGACTGAGGCACAGAGAAGGAAATTGAGTTGCCCAAGATCACCCAGCATGCCTGTGGCAGAGGGGATAATAGAATTCAGGTTTCCTGGGTCCAGACCAATGCTCTATATGTTCCATCACACAACAAGATGATTCTCTTTCGCTATATAATACAATGCTGTTCACTGTAATGTTTCCTTAAAAATTACTACTTGATATTTTAGCAGTGTTTCTACTACTTTTTAGACAGGGACATAACAGAGAGAAGAACAGCCATACTGGGTCAGACCAATGGTCCATCTAGTCCAGTATCCTGTCTCTGACAGTAGGCAAAGTTCTTTTAAAAAAAGTTCTTCCATGCATTTAATTACACCTCACCAGCATGCTACCTTTACAGCATAGAATAGAAATTTCAAGCTGGTGTATGTGCTCTGTGACACATTTTAAAAAGGTGTATTCCCCTGGTTCTGTCTGGTGCTGTGCTGTAGGTTGGTATTCTCTACTACATTTTACTCCCTAATAGATTATTACAGTGACAAAAATACTTTCTCTTTTTAAGTGATGAAGATGGAGGCATGTTCCTGGGTTCCTTTTATAATAGATCTAAAGAGTGTTAATGTATCCCCAGCTGTATTTCTTACCTAAATATATGTACAATAATTCAAATTACTCTTGTTCAGCCTGCTGTTCATGTCACTCAGAATTTAATTTTTTTGTATGTAAATCAAGCATGAAATTAATATTAAAGCTGCTTATTTTCAAAAAAGTTACAAGATGTTGCCATGATGTTTTAATGTCTTTTCTCTGCCTTCTTAGCAGTTTTGTGTATTATTTAACATATATTAGCCATTGAAAATGACAGAGATTATCATAAAATCAGATTTTTTTTCTTGTCATAATCTGACTGGGGTGCCTGGGTTAAACATAGTCTTTTGATGATGCTCACAAGTTGAGTAAAGTTCCAAATGGCTAGTATTCAGATGAGACACCAATAAAAACCCTCATATGGTGTGAAGTGGGACTGGTGATTCAGTGACTGGTGTTATTTCCTCTGAATATCTAGTGTAACAGCATGCTAGTGATCACTGGTTTTGGATAAATGAGTTGTAAAAGTTGGATCCTGAGACATTAGGATTATTAAAGATTCTATAGGTTTTTAATAGAGCAAGATGCAAGTTATATTTTTCTTTTTTAAATCTATTCTAATAACTGCTTACCAATTTTAATTCTGAGTCTCTTCTTTGCTTTTGCTATAAAAAGTTCTGATTATATGGAGATAATTCCAGTTGTGCAATAACGTATTGTAATGTTGCGCATATGAGAGAGGGGAGGTGACTTTAATTTTCTTTCATTCTTTATGTATGTATCTGAACTATGACGGTTGTTACTTAAATAAAGTTTATTTGAAAATGACAAGAGGGGCAATTACCCAAGCTGGAATTTGGCCAGGATACAAGGGTTAATTACAGTGGGTCAGATATCAAAAGGCACTTACAGAGGAACTCAGGGGAGCACAAAATGCCTTTCTTACCTCCTCTGCCCCGCCTCATGACCATGCAAGTTGCTCCCACAGTGGCAGTTGCTTCTGGAGATGCAGGACCTATTGACCTCCAAAAAAGGGCTAGGATTCTGCCCCACTGGCCCTTTTCCACACTAGGGCAAAGCAGTCTGGTGATATACATTCAGACCTGAGGCACAATCTTGTTAGCACTCCTCCTGTGGTTTTGATTCCACACAGTCCCGCCATAGAATTGCAGTGTGAATACTATAATCTAGCTCTGTATGTTTTCCTTTCCTAGGCTGGTCCCCTAGTGCGTATTCTTCACTACTTGCTCTTTAAACTGCTGAGTCTGAACTATTGAACGGTTGCTGTGTTCTCCCCTTCTTCTCCATGGATTGTGGTGCATCAGTGGGGATTGACGTGATGCTCAGCTTTGTACATCATGCAGCCAGTTACTCAAACTCCAAGTGTTGTGGAATTTTATTTGAATGAATTGTGTTTATAAAGATGCAAATCCATGATTCTCAGTCATCTAATTTTCACAATAAAGTTCTGGTGATTTTTCTGAGGAAAATGTTTTGGTGCTATCACTACTTTTGCTTAATCCTTAATCTTTTTATGTTAATTTCCTCTTCTTTCTCTAAAATAACCAACCATTTGTTATCAACACCTGCATTTCCTCCTACAACAAAATATATTTCCTTGCTATTAGCTTTTTTCCTGCTTTCTACTCTTCTCCCCCCCCCCCCCAGATGTCAGGATGTTTCATATTCAATCATTCCCCTCCTGTCTCTTGCCCAGCAGGACCCAGTTCAGCAGAGGTAGCTGAAAGGTGCAAGAGCTAATCATTCTAGATTAGCTTGGTCTCAGCCATTTAGCACTATCTCCAGGGAGGGTCCCTGTCTGCAGTTCAGCATGACTTTGCTTAAATTGCACAGCATTAGTACCTACTATGTGATATCCTGAATCTCAGCTCACTGTGGCCTGGTTTAAATTGAGTCAAATTTAGATAAAAGCTGACTTTTTACTCTAGATTTGTTGGATAGTTGTCAATAGAATCCACAGCATCACAGACATTTCTGGAGGGAGCTGCTATCCTTTCCAAGAGGAAACCCTCTTCAAACTGAAAGTCGACGGGATATTTTCCTAACATTCCCTGTAAGATCTTAAAGAAATCAGTGGAGTCTGAATTATCCTGCTTAGACCTGCTACTGGCTTTACAAAATCTAGAAACTAGGCTTGCTGCTGCTCTCCAGGAAGAGGACTTTTCCATGTCTAGATAAAGGAAGCTTTTATGTAAAGGATAGCTAACCAGCATCTCATCTATATTAGATAGTTTCTTCTCTTCACTACTATCATCTGGAAAATCAATTAAAAGCACAGAAATGCAAGGCAGAGTGCACTTTTTACATTGCAGTGAATTTTCAACACCATTAAGTGCATTGGCACGTAAAAATAAAGGAGGAAAAGAAGAAACATAGTCTTGTTCCTCTGTCATGATTTCCAGCCAAGCACCTGGCACAAGTCACACTGAAGATGAAGTGGTAGCTTATATAGAAATGCTGCTGTCTGGCACAGAGGTACTTCATTTGGGATTTGCCAGATAGCCAGCCAGAAAACTGTTTGTTGGGGAGAATTTGCCGAAAATTGTTAAACAGAAAACGAACAAAGAAGAGTATTCTACATATTCTGATTTAATGTGTTGATTTTTACACTCTAGTCAGACCTATTCTCTGAGGTGTAAATAAGAATGGTAGGTACATAATATGAAAGGAAGTAATTCCAGGTTTTTCCTTCTTAATGCAACCAGTTTAAAAGATTATCTTGCTTATAAAATTATGTTCACCAGCAGCACTAGACATGTACATTAAGTATGAATTGGTTGGTGGGCAAATGAATAGAAAACAGCAATAGCAAACTATAGCTCACAATTAATGCAAATCTTCTTGCTTGTCCAATTTACCAGCATCTCTGATTTTATACATATCCCTGTAGATCTCCCCCATCACCATCTTTCTCTACCTGTTCATTCAATTTTTCTAATCTTGGGTGGCTGCCCCACTCCACAGCTGGGTGTGACTCAACTTTTTCTCTGTCAGTGGGGAATACTTTACAGTGCCACCATCCTTCTGGCTTCTGGGAAATAGCATTTTGACTTGCTGGAGTAGTGTGATTCACCACTGTAAATGCTTCTGCTCTCAATCCAGTTTGAGATATTGTACTGAAATGGAAATGAAATCTGTGCCCAGTGGGCCCAGACATAATTTCCAACAATAAAACTGTATTTCTCCTCTCTTCCTCTCCTACTTTTTGTTAAGACTACATGAATGTCTATCTGTCAGTACACTTTATGGTGCTATGAAATGAAAATAAAACATACACACTGCTGTAACCAAAGTGAATGAGAGTATAGCTGGTGCTAAATCTTGGATAGTTCTCTACATATGCAATCTTCCAAATCCCAAAAAGCAGCCTTCCTGAAAACTAACAAATGTATATAGAGGGACTGATGCAAAGCCCATTGAAGTCAATGGGAAGATTCCTGGTGACTTTAGTGGGCTTTGGGCTAGGCACATGGAGTTTAAAATTCATAGGGAGAAAATGTTTTTTGTATTGGTACTAAATGTCAGGATTTTGAGGTTCTCTTCTATCGTTTGCAGGTCATTCCTTTTCCATTTACAAATAACACAAATGGACTTTTCCCCGTGAACCAATGTTGCATGTAATTTACCTAGCTGAGGTTGACTTTAGATTTTGTGTTTTAGTGTGATTGTTTTGTATTGCAGCATTGCCTAAGGACTGAAGGACAGCAACATGCTAGCTGTGTAAATATTGTCAAATGGTTTTGTAGGCATCATGACACAGGTGAGTTGTGAGGACGACGTAATACTGGGTTTGTGGATTGTTACAGGGAGCTGCTTCCATTTATACGGAGAAAGCATAATGGTGCTTGTCCAAACATTTGACAAATGGACAATCAAGGGCAGAATCATTGGTAGACCAAAGGCAAGAGTCTTCATATCTGTATTAGAGATAATTGGTGAGGTGGGAGGAGACCAGGAAGAACTTTTAAAATGAAAACAAACAGTGGAAAAAAGAGGGATGATGGAATGCAAGTGATGAGATAGAGAAGATCATTTTTGCAGCAGTGTTCTGACTACACTTAAGGCATGTCAAGATGTGATTTGTTGAGGCCAAACAGGAGAAGATTGCAGTAGTTAAGACATGAGAGAATCTAAGGCCACTATTAGGAGAAGAGAACTTTAACTCTGCCACATGGCAGCTTTTCAAGAGTTTCATGTTTCTATTTGCCACTCTATAAACTTCTCAAAGTTGAAAAGGTTATGTAATAATTACAGAGCTACAAAAGGAAAACATTCAAAAAGAAGAGGAAAGAAAAAACACCACCCTGAATATAATTAGTTTTATTGCTATTAGTAATAAAAAGAATTAGAGAGGGGGAAAACCCAAACCTCCGTCTTCTGAAAATTAAAAAAAAAAAAAAAAAGTAAATCCATTATGCAGATTTCAAACATGGAATGATATTTCAAAAAATATAATGAAAACAACTTTGAGTTTCAAAAATGTTGAAAACTTTTTTTCTGTTTTTTTTTTTTTAGCAGCTTTAGTATGTACTGACATTTCAGATATCTAACATAAGGAAAAATAAAATGAGAGGCTCCTTACTGATACTCAGAGAAATTAAATGGAGTGTTGTGCAATAAGTGCTTTTTGTTCTAATACTCAGCTGGCACACTATGGAGAAAGTTATCAAATCCAGAAGTCTGTGATGCACAAGACCAATTCTAGTGGATCACCAGCATCACTAGTGGGAAATATTATTCATCTCTTTTCAAAAAGGCTTCAGCTATTTTACTATAAGGCCTAATTTAAATCCTTTGATATCATTATTGTGACTTCGGGTTATTGAGGTGGTAAGCTTTGTTTTTCCTAAATTTTTGCGCCAGCAAGGCTTCCATTAATGTCTGTACCCAGATTTGAATAAAAAGTTTGTTGGTAATATGAAATTAACCAACAAGGAGATGGATGGACAAAATGTATCCATCATTTAAACTGTCTTTGCCTCACACACCTACATTGCATTGTGTTTATAGATTTTTATCAGTATCTGATTTTTGAGCTCCTTGTGTTGATGACAATTTTTGGAGGCTATAAGAAGTTGCTGGATTCTCTGGAGTAATTGATTCATTGTAAGGAAGGTGTATGATTAAAATAACATCTCATCCTAACTATGGCTTTTGCATAATATGGATAGTAAAGTGTCAGCCTGTAGCGCTCCAATCTAGCTTTTTAAAAGAGAAATCTACAAGTCTTGACATTCATTAGCAGGATTCTGACATTTGGATTTATTTAGAAACAGCATCATTTTAAAAATAGTCTAAACATCCATGGGGAAAAATAAGAAAGAGGGTTAATGCTGCGTGATGCTAGGCTAACTATGAAATGAGGGAAATTTCAGTGTCTATATCAAGGCTGACTCTTGGGTTTTAAGCCACAGATCTTTGCCATCCAGGAAGATGATTATGATTACAACTTGTGCCATAAAAACCACAGGGACAAGAGGTCAGACTCCCAATTATCCACATCTGTGAACCATGAAACAGAAGCAGCTGTTCTTGTGTTGGTGTTTCTATATCAGTTAGGCTAGACCAAAAAAAGATAATTTCCAAATAAAACTTTTTATATTGGGGGGGGCAAAGGGTGAGAGTGGAAAGAAAAACGTGTTCCCAAAGAAGCATGCATAGAATAGCATTTCCTCCATTAAGCCTGGCTTTAAGGCCTGGCTGTTATCTTTTTCTGTATCAGTTGGTAATGTTAGTGCATATTCTTATGCCATGCTGGGTTGTTCCCCCACCCCACCGCTTATTATGATTGGCTTGCATTTACTGCTAGCCTGTTATGCAGTGTGCAGAATTGACCATTGGGAGAAAATATGCCCTTATTTTTAGCTATTTTTCCCATTAAAAGGGTAGAAGTACAGCACCCTTTGTGTGTTTGGCTTCAAATGATTGAAATATAGAATTGACCATGTGCTGAAAATTTGTTATAACTTCTATGAAATCCCTTAAAGATGAATAAGCCTCATGAAACATGTATTATATTCTGTTTGGTAGCTCAGAGGTGCTAGAGCATTAATTCAAATTCCTCAGTGCAGGAGGAAGTGGTTTATAAAAATACCAATTTAATCATAGGATTTTTGTGTCTTTCACTCAAGCAGTGGAATAATATAATTCTGCAGCCTCTGTTCAATCTTTCTATCATCCCATATTTTCTTTGTTCATAGACTGCAGCCTTACTCCACCTTTATTCAGACAGAACTCCTGGTGAAGTGAATGGAGTTTTTTCTTGGCTAAGAACAGCAAAATTTGGCCATAAATTAGCATAGTAAAGAATGTTCATTATGTTGAATTTTGGTGAAAAGTTGTTAGTTCCAAGTCTAATGCACACAAGTTTTCACAAAAATACCTTCTATTGTATTTGTCCTTTTTTAGTTTCTTCCAGCCTTTCTCTCCTCTTGTCCCAAGCATGTTGATATTGTTTGCTTAACTATATGTTCTGCTCATCTTCAAGTATTCTGTCAAAGTAACCTGTTTTCATAGACTGCGCTCTTCAAGCCTGTTTGTTAAATTGGCTTGTAATGGCTCATCTTAAATTAGGTTGGACATCCTTTTTTGGGGGGGAAGGGAGGAGGGACGGGACCTAATTGTCTTGGGTCTGTACAGCTAAGCACAATAGAACTGCAGTCCTGTTTGCCATCTTTGAACCCTACAGTATTGCAAATAACAATAGAAGTGTTTTCCCTCACTAATGAATTCTCCTTTATATCAGTATTCTGATTTCTTCTTTCCCTAGTTATAACATACTTATGCATGAAAACAAGGAAATGCTCCTAAAGCAAATATTTATTGTTATGTAAACTGGCTTACTATGAACATTGCACTTGTGCAGTGACCTATGCCACTTACCAAGAACAAAGCATAAATTGGAGGGGCTGGAGGCTTGAAAATCTCTAAACTTGTTTCTGAAATCCACACATTACAACCCATTTCTGAAGAGTCACTGGGCCACAATGTGAATGGTATGTACAGTTTTTATTTTTTTTACTCTTGAAAAGAACTTGTGTGAAGTAGTCTGTGATGTTGCAGAATGATAAAATGTAAAATACCTTTGAGTCAAAGGTGCTATGTTAGAAAGAAACTGCATCCAGAGGGACAAGGTGATGAAAAAGAACTGTGTGTGTGTGAGTGAGAAAAAATGACTCAAACAACGTAAGTCTAGTATATTCTTTTCACTCTGCACTTCTACAATACCTCTCAGTGAGAGCTTATGCAGGATGTTGGTTCTTAGTGAAAAGAGATATTTCATGGTATAGTTTTCAAAAGTTTCATCTGAGAGAAGTAATTTCTTAGAGTACATGATAATTAACAGTTCACTTATTTACTTTATTGTCTTTCCAGCGGTTTTTGTTCCTTCAGAGGTTCATCTCTGATCATGACCTTGAAAGCTGACAAATTATCTTCAGAAAATTAGGAATTCACTCAAACTGTTAGATAGTGCTATAATATACACAATATGCAATACTTTTAATTCACTTTAGAGCTGTTTAATTTTAGGTTAATCAAATTCAACAGGAGTAGAAAGTTCCTAATCCGAGTAGCTCCTGTGTTTGCTTCCTACTCTGAGTTTTAGTTTGCTTCCTACTCCGAGTAGCTCCTATGTTCCTCACATCATATGACTACTTCTTTACTGCTGACTTCTTTATGAGCAAGCTTGTGGTGACAAACTGGAGAAATATATGAAGGGATCTTGGTTGGTAAACTGAGGCACAAATCTGTTAAGAGATACACCCAAGGTCCCACAGAGAGTCAACAACAGTGTTGCAAATAGAACCTAAGAGTCCTTCCAGTCCTCCCCTTTAATCATTAGAATGATCTTCCCCACAAATTTTGGTTCTCTTCAAAGGAAGCCAATCCAGATGGTGATCAAGGTGTAATGTACATAAATGTCAGCATCTTGGAAGAGCTTTCCTATGCAAAGGACTTAGTTAGCAGGAGGTGGCTTTATAGGTCATGGAAATATGGGTTTGCATAGGATGCCGATGAGGAAGAGACATTCAAAGATGCAAGTATGTCCATATAACATTTTCTTATTTCTTGCATTTGATCGTTTGGGAGAATCTGTCAAGTGATGTCTTCCGGTTGGGTAGAGATAACCTAGTAGTACATCCTCCAGTTGAAATTTAGCAGTATGGAGCAGCACAATAATAGTAAGCAACTTGGGTTTAATTTTGATTTCTGGGTGAAGTTTTTGTTATATCCAGTGTGGCAGGGCCAGTCCAGATGGCTATGCGAGGGTGCTGGAAGGCATATATATTAGCCCCAGGCTTAGCAAAGCCCTATTCCCTGGGTGATCCAGCAGGGGCTGCTTTAAGGTAATTAGGCCACCTGGGGCCTATCAAGGAGATTGCTCCAGCACTTAAAAGCCTCCAGTTCAGGCAGGCAGGCTGTGGAGTGTAGAGGGTGGAGTTTACAGTGTGAAAGCCCGCAGTTTGGAGTTGGCAGTCTGCAGCCTGCAATCTGCAGAAGCTTGGAGCTTCCATGGTTGCTGCCACAACACCAGAGGCAGAGGACCCAGTTGGGGAAGCAGGGAGCAGACCACGGACTGACCCAAGGGAAGGTAGCAGAACTCAGGGGCAGAGCGGGCCCTGTCTCCTCCCTACCCCTCTGGTTCACCTTCCCCCAGCTGCACCACCGGCCAAGCCGGAAGAGCGCAGGACTCATGAGGACGGAGTATACCTTCCCTCCCCCCCTTACCCTGTTACACCAGGTAATTCGTCTGTTCCTTATAAGAACCCAATTTATTGGATTAAGGGAGGAGGGAAACAAACCTCATTCCCACTCCACCCCGAACTCCAACCCCAAAAGTCGTCATCACTGGATTTTTGTAGGGTGATTCGTTCTTACACATTTGAGTGCACAACTCTCATAAAAATGTGAATGCTTAAACTGGATTTTAAGCTTATACATTCATTCATAGGCGAGGTATTTGAGAGTACGGTAACTTCAGTCACATTAACTGGGAATATATACTTCGTATGTATTGTTTTTATGTTGCCTTTGTAATTCTTGCTTGCCTGATTTAATCAATTGGCCCTGTCATTGGCACTGGCGATTGATTTTCTAAGATGGTCTGTCAGCTAGTCAGGGATATCTTCAGCATGGATCTGCAAATTGCTTTGCAGGTATTGATGTAGTTATGGTTGATGTAAAGCAGTGCCTATAGTGCATGCTGCTACATATCCTTTGACATGGGACAAAGGTGGCATGAGTCACTCCATGTGAAGATGGGAGTGTGTAACAACTCCAAATGTGAAATGGAATGTGGTTCCCCTCAAGGATTGGGTGGTATTCCCATCTGGAGAGGGCCAAACTGTGGCAGGGTTAATAACTTTGTGGTTTTGGTTTTTGTTGTAATGCTTATGGGTTGTTTTGCTTACTGTTATAAAATTGTTTATATGTAAATAAAGCTACTGCCATCATCTTTTCCTTTGTTATGGTGGTGCTGGTTTAATTATGTGGTAAAAGGAAAGGAATATGTGGGGAGCCAGGGAATGTTCATATAAATGATTCATTTTTAATTTGTTTTCTGTATGTTTGCTATTTGCCATGTTGTTGTTTTGTTGTCTCCTGCTATATGGAATGCATTTCTATTGTTTTGGTTTGTTGATTTAATAACTAAAATCTTCAACCAATTTAATCCTGACCTGAACAGTGGTGCATTACTTTTTGTGTCAGCTACATATAGAGAAAATATAATGTGCTATGGTTTCCTTACTGTGAATGTGTGTACTGTAGGATGATATGATAGTGGGACTCTGCTTATTAAGAAGTAGAATGAAAGTTATGAATTGCTTCAGTGGACTTTATCTCCTCCTATAGTCAAGTTTAATTTCACTGTAAATGCGTGGTGGTGTGTCAGTTTCCTGGAATGTAGCCATCGTCACCTATTGCCTAGATATCAGATGCTGCTGCTTTCTGAAGAGATTAACACCTCCCTGTCCTTCTCTGGTGTAGGTGAGCTGAATGGAGGGAGTACACACGAATTGTCACAACCACATGGAATGAAGGACAAGGAGGAGTAATGCCCCTGGTTTTGACACAACTGCTTCCTGGATGGAACTAAGATATAGGGGTTGATTTTCTCTCTCTCTCACCACGTTTACACTGATGTAACTCTGTTGACATCTGTAGATTGAGCCCAGTGCATGAGATCAGAATTGGGCCTAAAGTCTTTGTTACTTCATGGACACAGCCTCTCAAAGACAATGTGACTGGATTGGCTTATAAAGAAAAGAGGTGTTCAGGTCCAGTGGGGGAGGAGGGGAATGGAATTTGAGTCTTCCCCATGGTAGGGAAAGGAACCAAAACCATAGCAATGGTGCCAGTGAATTATAGCATAAGGATCTAAGCCCAAAATAATGGGGCTCTCATTAGACAGCTCTGAACCACAGCTAGCTCCTTTTTCATAAGGTTTCAATTTTTTTAGCCAGTTTCCTGTGCCTCCATTTGCTAACCTGCTGCACCTGTGCCTCCAACAAGATTTGGCTAATCTGCCTCTATCAGTAAATTATAGCCTGGCAATCATCACCATTAGCTTTTATACATAAGTACAGATTTGTCTATTTGTCCTTTTCCCCTAGTTTTCTAGAATGTGTAGAAAGAAAGAACAAACAATACAGTCATTATCAGAGAGAAGAAGGAGAACAATTTACCACCTTTCACACTTTATATCACATTTGTTCACACACTCCTGCTGCTCAAACAGGACAGAGAACTGAATCTCCTAGGAAAAAAACAAACAGAAAAAGCTCAGTCAGACTTCTTAAGAGACAGACCACCCTATCACACAGCCCACACATGTAGGTGGGAGTATAGAAGTTTAGGCAAAGAATATCATATTCCTGTTCTGTGGTGAAAAAAAGGGAATACTGTAGTTTTACCAGGTAAAACCTCTCCTGTCATGACGAAATTCTGCTTATAGTGGAATATTTTTAGTAGAGGAGAAAAATGTCTGAGCAAAGCACTGGGAAATAAACTCTGTAGGAAACAGTTTTGTATTGTGGGGGTGGAGAAGAGAGAGGTTTTTCTTAACAAATCAAAGGGCCATAAACTTTTTGAATTAAAGTATGTTCTCTAGAATCATATGATAACACCAGAAAGGTGCATTTCAGTTCGTCTGGCTAACTTTCAGTTCAGCATGTGCCAGTAGTTAAGTTTCATTTATTTTTCTGTCAGGAATGAATGTTTTAGAGAGATTCGAGGGATGTTGTTGTCACTATTTGTTGTATATTTAAAAATGTACCAAATACCATACATGCATATTAAGAAAAACCTTTCCAAGACTAGAATTCCTGTCCCAAAGAGCTTGCAATCTAAAATGTAGACAAAGATGAATAGTTTTGAAGCAGGGTGTCAAAACAAAATGTCAATGAATGGTTTTGAAAAGTGGAAATTAATAGTTTTGACTATTTCCATTTTTTTCTTCATTTTTTTTATTTGGCCTGAGTTGATCAATAGTTTTGGTTTCCCCAAAACTGCATTTTTCAGCAAATTTACTATTTTCCACAGAAAATATTTTGCCCAGCTCTAATGAATATGCTATATAGGTTTCAGAGAGGCTGGAAGTGGAACAGAGATGAAAGGGTCAATTCGGTTCAAGGAACAGAGAAACAGATGTAGGACAGAGAGCAGGAAGGCTATAGGATGTAAAGAAAGAAGATTGTATGATATGGCTGAACAGATGGGATAAGTTCCATGTCTACACTGTGATGAAAAATCTGCAGCACTGACTCTCATTGCCTGGGTCAGCTGGTTCAGTCTGTGGGGCTAAAAATCATAGTATAGATGTTCAGGCTCAAGCAGGAGCCCAGGCTCTGAAACCCTGATGGGGTGAGTGTCTCGGAGTCTGGGTTCTGAGACACTCACCCTTATTGGGACTTCAGGGTCTTGGGGCCTCCATCCCAGAAAGGCGTGTGCATTTCTTTAACTTTACACTCTACAAACAAAGATTATTCCCATTTAATTTTACTTGCAAAGTTAAGCATGTGATTTGCAGGACTGGGACCCAAATTATCACATGGTGGAATGAGAGCGCTGCAAACCTGAAGGAAAGCAGGAACTGCAATTAGAAGTGCTGGAGATTCTAGGGGGTGAGTGTTTGGGATGCGTGATTCTGCTAGATCTGACTGAGGGGTGTGGCAGCAGGGAGCTGGAGCTACCCCTGCCTCTCCTGCATTTCCCTCTACCAGTTGTGGCTGAAAATCAGGAGCATTAAATTGATTGTCCAGTGGGCTATGAGAAAGGGTTTGTTGTCAATTTAGTTCACATCACCAACATAAACAAACAAACAAAACATCAGAGATGGCACTAACAGGCACCCTTACTGGTAGTATCATGGAGACCAAGAAGCGAATGAGCATAGAGAATTACCAGAGAATGAACAGCTTCTTCTGACAGAGACAGTTGCCTCCAGTTCAAGGTTGAGGCACATTGACATGGGCAGCATGGGGAAGCCTGCAGTGCTTTTGTCTATATTGTGCCTGTACTATATATAAAGAAGTTGGGGCTCTGGGACTTGTCAGCTTTTCACAAGCTTTTACAATTCACTCGTTTTTGCAAGCAGTATCATTCACCCAGTAAAGAAAACCTTTGTAAACAAGTAGTTCTTCAATGACTGTAATGAACAATTTTATGGCAGTGATTATCATATGTTATTTTATATATATATATATTGCACCTGTGGGTTTTTTTAATAATGTAATCACTTTTAAATTTTTTAACTTAGTTGTTTAAATAACTTTATGACGATAGCTCCATCCAACAGCATCGCTTATTGCATCTGACAAAGAGAGTTGCAGCCCACGAAAGCTTATGCCTGCAGAAATTTGTTAGTCTTTAAAGTGCTACTGGACTCTTGTTGTTTTTACAGCATCGCTTATGAACCTACATTTTATTTATTTTGTTACTGCCCATGGTGCTTTTCTTTCAACTGCACTTGAGCTTGATGGCCCATCAGGAAGGAGACTGAACCTAGGTCTCCCAAGTCTCAGGCTAGCACTTTTGCCACCAAACTATCCTTCCACAGAAAGGCCCCAACCTGGCTGGGGCCCCAATGTATTACAGGCATGGTACAAAGAAGTGATGGTCCATGCTCCAATCTAAACAGTAAGCCACCAGAGGTTATTAATAAAGTGAATAGCAAAAACCCTTCGTTATAAGTTGTTTCTATCAGAGAATGCTGAGATTCAGATCTGGAGGTGCTGTTCTATTTTGGGCTAGTTTTAGAAGTTTCTTCCTTCCAACACTAATAACATATTTTCATAGGTAATGAGACTTCTCTTTCCAAAGCCATGAAAAAGCCTTTAAGTTGGATCACTGTTGCTGCTTACCTAGAGATCAGAAGTTAACATCTTGGTGCAAGGAAATCTTTTTGCTTTGACATGTATTTTTTCCTCTTGCTGCCAAAATTATCTTGTCCTTGTCCTATATTTTTCTTAAAAAATCAATTATCTTAATTGAGTTGCAAATGCATTTTTTTTTATCAGGGAGAACCAGCAAGTATTCACCACCTGGATTAGGTTTGATACCTTTGGCCATTTGAGAGGGAGGATGATTAAACCACTGGACTGGGGACTAAGCAAATCTAGGCTCATTGCTGTGTGACCTTGGGCAAGCTTCCCCATTTGTAAAATTGAGAACTCCCATAATAAAATTGAGCATAGTATTTTTCAGTGAAGGAAATAGTGTGCCATTCTCAGACCTAAATGCTATACATATTTATCAAATTTAGATGTATTTGTGACTTAATACTGCACAAGGATTGCTAAATGTAATGATCACAAATGTAATGATTTCATCTCGCCCATAATGACATTTTCATATCCCTCTGGCAACCTCTTGGGATGAGAGGTTTAGCTTCTGTAGGAAGAGGGTCTTTAAAGTAGACAGCATAATAAAGTAGAGAAAATCAGAGTTCTAGTATAAATTAAACAGTAGGCTTGAAGGCTGTTTTTGGTTTTTTAAACAGGAATTATGTACTTCAAATATCTGAGTTAAAATATCTGTGGAATATAGATAGAATTGTTAATAGAAGCTGCAGCCAAGACGGCGAGAGAAACCTAACGCAAGTAATTAATGTGAAGCTATTCAGAATGTCAAATCAACTGTCCTCACCAATGTCTGAATTTGGATGTTTTAGAATAAAACAAATATAGAAACTATTTTGACCGTAAATATTACTTGAGGCTGATATATTTCCCTGCCCTTAACCAGTGAGTGCTACTAAAATGGTATCATGAAGAAATTATATTAGTATAGGGCCCAATCCTGCAAAGTGCTTTAATGAGCATGCACTCAGTGGCAGCTGATGGTATCATGCAGTATCAAGCCTGTTGCTTGTTTTACTTTGTATAAAAAGGATGTCGAATCCAACTTGCATTACATTCATTTTAGGATAATCATGACCACTGACTAATACATGACAAGAATTCTGATTTCACTATAAGATGAATCTATACAAACATGCTTGTTGTATTAGTTTGGAATTCCTCATAGACATTTATCAGAAGCATCAATGCATTGATGTTTTGCCATCTTGAGGTCTGAAGC
Organism: Mesoclemmys tuberculata; assembly: GCA_007922155.1. Classification (NCBI taxonomy): domain Eukaryota; kingdom Metazoa; phylum Chordata; order Testudines; family Chelidae; genus Mesoclemmys; species Mesoclemmys tuberculata. The sequence goes on from ML677085.1 coordinate 8,521,381, forward strand.
ATTTGTGTTTAAAAAAAAAACAAAAAAACAGAGCTAATTGAAGGTATCACTAAATTTTTGTAGAATCTTATTAGTTGAGCTTGTTGCTAATTTGTTTAATGTCCTTTGTACATAGATTGCCACCCCTTTTAAATCAGCTCCATGTTACTAAATGGTCAGAGGAAGAGTACTGTATAACTCATTAATCATGTTTAACAGAATAACATAGATCTGTGCTGTTAACATATAAACCTTTCACTGCCAGATTTTAGGCTCATGTAGTTGGGGTTTATGTCCCCATTAAAATTGAATAATTGAATAATTTTCTTTGGACCAATATTGCAAACACTTAATCGTATGTACCATTACTCACATGAGTTAGTCCCACTGAGATCAATGAAACTGCTCACGCTGCCAAAGTTAATCACGTGTTTAAGTGCTTTCCTGGAACAGAACCTTTAAGTAGAAAGAAGCCAGATCTTCCTTACGGAAAGAAAATAATTCTCTTTCGGTTTGCGAAGTATGATCAGAATGGCTTTGTTTTTGTTTTGAGTTAATTATTCCTCTCAGCTCCACAATACAGATAAAGTGGGACTGGGATCTCTTTAAATTGATACAGTGGGGGACATCATTTTCTTCCCATTCCATCCCTGAGTTGTGTCGTCCTTTACATGCCTCCACTTGACTCCTTAAATACTCTGTGTCAGGAGGCTTGTAGTAGCCCCCCAGGTTGTCCTCCATGGACTGCAGGTGTCCTTTAATAGCTCTTCTGCTAAGGAGTGGAGCAGTGTGTATGGGCTGTCCTTGCTCCTAGCACAAAGCAGAACGAGAGGGTAATATAATGTGAGCAGAATTGCCGGTACTTTGCGTATCAGCTGGCAGAAGGAAACAGTAAGAATGGCAATGTGGCAACCACCATTTTTCCCCAAAAGTCTTTTCTGAACAAACTGTAGCTCCTCGGTTCTTCAGTATAACAACTATTTTCCCATGACACTTGACCTGCTGTGAAAGACGGTCTAAATTGATTATTGACTGAATGAAGGTGACTAATTACGGTAGTAATATAGTCAATCTATTTAGCAACAGTGTTGTTCATTTTACAATCTTAAAATACAGAAGTTGGAAGTCGATGACAGGATGAATCCCTTGATTGCCTGTTCCGTTCATTTCCTCTGAAGCACCTGGCATTGGTCACTGTTGGAAGACAGGATACTGGACTAGATGGACTATTGGTCTTACTTAATATGGCTGTTCTTATGTTCTGATGTTGGGTTATATTCAATTATTTTTATTTTCAACTGAGGGAAAATAAGGTAGAAACATGAAGTAGTATGCTTAATTGTGCACTGTATTGAGGGGTTCTTTCCTGTAGAATTGGACACCAAAATTAAAGCTTAAAGAACAAAAATTAGAGAAGATTTCGAGATGGTCACAAATAGTTAGTTCCACTTTTTATAAATGAGTAATTATTCTCTATGTTCCTAATCCAGCTTCCATTGAAGTTAATGGAAAGATTCCAATGGACTTTATTGGGAGTCTGATTGGCCCCTATGACTTTGAAGATGCAGAATAGGCAGTCCTGGCTTTAACATATACCAAGGGAAGCTTCTTGCCTTTTCATTGTTAGGCTATGAGTATTTCCCAATTTTCTCATTATCCTTCTGGTCAAGAGGATGGGGGTTTATGTGGAGCCAGTCCTGTCTGCTTCTTTACAAGTGGTCCTTCTGATTCAGGGGAACACTGTTTATTTCCTTGGTGATATGAATTCCTTAGGGCAATTATATTTGGTGGTAAATTATTTGCTAAAACTATGAACTCTTGAGTTACATTCACATGACTAACTGTTATCAGCAGTGAACCATGGTCCTAGTTTATATAAAGGTTTTGTGTGTGATGTGGCTGGGCGTTTTTTTAGTCTGTGTGAACATAATACGTTTCCTCCTTTTTAAATCAAGTTAAATCACCATTAGGAATTAAGGTGATGGCATTTGCGTTGCTGAGTATACAGAATGAAAAACTGATTAGATAACTTTAAAATTGTCAAATGGGTTGCTCTTTAGCAATTTAGAGCTTTCTAGTAGACTGCTTCAATGAAGTCAGCTAAAACATGACAACGAAATAAGTTAGTAAATTAATGCCAACACTTCAGATGGCATTCTGGAAAACTACGTGTTGGGTACAGAAAATACTGTACATGATTTCTTAATCAGGGAGAGTTCAGGCTTGCTTAGAATTTTCATAAAGCTGTTGGGGAAAATAAGCATTCAGTTAACCTTCAGCCTTTTAGAACATTTTTAATTATTAATGAGGAATTGCTGTGTATATTTTTTTATCATATTAGAGTTGTGTTTTAGTCAGTTGGATGTTTGTAAGTCAGGGCTAAAAGTACATTGCCACAATTATTTGTGGAACCATGCATATGTTTATTTTTGAGTCCTCTCTAAAGAGTTCCAGTTTCTTAGTGTTTGAACCACAATACCTAATGAGAAACCTAATTTTCTTCTCCTGAAGTTGAAGTTAGAAGTATTAAATAAATGGACTAAATTTAATATGGACTATCTGTGTTTTAACACTGTGTTCCTGTAGATGAGGGTAGATAATTGAAATACCTTCATTAAACTGAACTGAGCACATATTGGGTGATGTCAAATTTCATTCTTCTCTTCAAGGTCAGCTAACATCTTTGAACACAGAAAAATGGCCTGTTCTACAAGTTTGTGGCCTCAGTTATAACATTTACACAGGTGTTTAAATTTAAGTGCATATGTAGTCTCCCTGAAGTCTGTGTGCATAAGTGTTTGCGGGATTGGGTTTGAATTACCTTCCCTTTCCTTTGAGCTTTTGGAAAGAATCCCACAGTTTTAGAGGCTACCCATCTACAGTATTTTCTAGCCCTGTGACAGTCAATTTATTTAAAAAAAAAAAAGTGATTGGATGCAAAATGTGAGTAATTGCAGACAGCCAAGTTGTAAAAATATCTCTCAAATTTTATTATAGCAATGCTAGCAAACTAGTACTATGTTAAAATAAATAAATCACATACCTGTAGCAAAGATGAGAGAGGCATCCTACCAAAATATATCTTTAAGAAGTGATGCTGTTCAAATTAGGGTTGGAATAGCTACCCCATACCTAAAATGGCTACCAGCCTGATATGTTACTCTTCTAGGGAATGGTCTTTTGTTCATTTGTAGTAGTTTTATGATAACCTAAAATTATCCTGTTTACATACAGATCAGTTATTCATCACATTCCCATGGTTCTCCTCATCTGGATTTTTTTTTTAATTGGCAGTGTTAGTGGTTTACTCCTTTAGTGTCAGATCCACCAGGGTGCTAAGCCTTTTCAGCTCCATTAGCTGCAATGGGAGGTGAGAGTACTCCTCTTGGATTCTCAGTCCCTTAATAGACTGTGCATGCTACACACCGCAAGAGTTAAATAGGGAGATGGAAGAGTGATGCTTTTGTTTGCTAGGACTGCAATTGTTTTACAGTTCTCTTTCTTTCTGTTTTGATGTTGTAAATTAACTTTTCCCTCTTCCTTCTCTTGCCCTTTCTGTGAAGTGTCAGTATTTATTAACTTCCGCTTTCTTATTTTTATATTTTTTAAAAAAACATTATTTATGTGGTGTCTCAGGTGTTAGAGCCCAGAGCATTCTTCGCCTACGCACTTGGCAAGGGCACATGCCAGAAGAGGAGAATTATGGCAGTACATGCCAATGAAAGAGTAGGCAGGGACTTGGGGATTTAATCGTGGTGGTTTGTAGTTTTATTGCTGCACATCAAGTCGTTCAACAGATTTACTCACAGCACAAACCTTGATGCCAGAATATGTATTGGTGTTAACGCTGACAAAGACGGTGGGTACTGTCAGCGCTATGACAAGCACTGATGGTGTGACAAGCTCTGCACCCCCCTGTAGCAATCACTGTTATCAGATTCTGAAGAGAAATCAAGCACTCCCCCGCCCCTCTGGGATGCTCCCAAATTGGATTTTCCTGTGTGGTAATGCAGTGAGCTGCCAGATGTCTCTCAATTAGATTTGTCAGAATTATGTTTTTGGAGCAAAATAGTATTTTCTGAGTATTGTTATGCTTAATTCCTAATTCTTGGTGCTCAAAGCAGTGCTGCAAAACCTCCACCATTTTTTTGCCCTGTTACAAACATATTCCCAGCATGTGAATCTGGCTATTTTTGGGCCATGGGCAAGAGCTACAAATCTGTGTCTGAGAAACACACAATTAAAATTTAACCAACAACTGGTACATACAGTGTGTGTGGTCTATGACCAGTGGTGGGTTAAGCCTGCATGTGATCTAGATTCTTTCTAGCTAAAGGACACCTCCCCAATTCCCAACAACAAACCAAAGTGCTCCTAGCTCCTTGCTGATTTAAACTTGTGCTCTTCCATTAGTCTCAGAGCATCTCTGATGGAAGGAGCCTCACTATGTATACTTGGATCCAAACTCTGATGTCATGAATCCTTCCTTAATCCATCCTTGGCTACATTCAAGCATTGTGATGTCACTCATTTGAGTTTATTAATACAGAATGACTGCAATATTTCAGTATGCTGATATCCTTTTAACTGGGAATGGCATTATCTGCAACACATTAATGCTTCTGATGAAAGGCTATTATTCTAGTAAATAATTTGAAGGATTATCTCACTTAAGAAAATACCTAAAAATATTTGCATGGTCACATCGTCAGTTTGCTAGATAGCGTTTAACTCCTGCACCAAGGACCTACACTACCAATTAAGTCGATCTAACTTGCGTCGCTTGCGGCATGAAACAGCGACCTCCCCCCAGCCCTCTCCTCCCTCCCTCCCCCAGAGTGACGCAAGTTACAGAAACCGATGTGCAGTCCACGCTGGCACTATGTCAGCAGGAGAAGCTCTCCTGCTGACATAGCTTCTGCCTCTTGTCGGGATGGTGTAATTATGCTGACAGGAGAGTGCTTTTCTGTCAGCAAAAAGTGTCTTCACTAGTCACACTACAGCAGCGCAACTGCATTGGTGCAGCTGTGCTGATGTAGTGCTTCTAGTGTAGACTAGCCCTAAGTGCTTATCCAAGCACGTTACTGCTGATACATAGTGCATAGGGTTTCTAAGAAAACAACGAAAGTATGAAGCATTTTTATGGTGTGAGGCATGATGCAGTCCAGGTGTTTGTCACGCTTGAAAGGCAAGCATGTAAGGTATCTGAGGGCTTGTCTACGGACTGAGTTACTCTGGAACTATTCCAGGATAACTCTGTGTGTGGACGTTATTTGGAATCAGAATGCATTTTTTCCAAATTAGCTTAATCCATTTTGTAAGAATAATATTTTCAGAGAACATTTTACATTATCTGAAATATAAACCAACCATAGGAAGAGAGGGCATCAAACAATGTTGTTCTCCTGACATTACTTTGCACCGGTGACAACAGGAATTGGGGCTGAATCAAAATGCTGGTTCTTAACATCCTTGAACTTTGAGGAGGATGTACTTTGGAATTGTGACTCAGATCCCCATTTCACAGCTACCTCTATAATTTGATAAACTGTAACTGTAGTCCCAATCACTTCTGAAGCATTGGTTCATTTAAAATCCACATTTAGATCCACTTTTTGCAGCTTGTGTCTTTCTTTAATGACAACAGAAGTCTTCACTTGGAGTGAAAATGCCAGCATCTTCAGCAGGAGCCAGGATCTCCATCTACCCAATTAAAACTATAGTAAGAGAGTGTGACTGTGCCTCCTGGGTGCAGCCTGAGACCACTGTGCCTCCTTTAACTCTCCAGCCTGGGCGGTCTCTCACAATGTCTTGCCTAGTGACAAGTAGCAAACCCTTCCAGGTGCAGTTATTACTTAGCCCAACAGCAGGTGGAGCCCCACACCCAGGTAGATTGCAGGACAGCGTGGGTTGTCTCTCACACTGTAATGCTGTTATCAAGCAACAAACCTCTGGCAGATATTGCACTTACACACACATCAACAGGCAGGGACTCAGCCAAGAGTCTCCAGCCACTCATGAATCAGCAGTAGAGAGGCACCAGTCAATTCCCCCCAGTACTGCACCCCAAAACTGTACTGTCTTGCGCTGGTCAGAAACCTGGCCAATGTAAGTTCATTATCCAGTTCACCACTTCTTCCAAGGAAAGTGAACATGTACAAGTCTTTGTAACCTGAGCAGATTTCCCAAACTCTTCAACTCAAACACAGTGTTTTACCTAAAATATAAACCAGATTTATTAACTACAGAAAGATAGATTTTAAGTGGTAGACATAAAAAATTAGAGTTGGTCACTTAAGAAACCAAAAACAAACTTGCAGCCTAAATTCTACAAACTAAACAGGATTTGAATCAAGCAGTCTCACCCTGACAGATAGCACAGGCAGGTTACAGGTTCTTAATACAGAGGTGGGAACACTCCTCCAGCTTAGAACCCCCTCCTAGTTCAAAAGTCTTTGTCCTCCAGACGTGTTTCCAGGAGTTGACTTCACTCTGCCCATAACTCAAGTGATGATGTCACTTCACTTTTATAACTTCTTCCAGCTTTCTGGAAAGATACGTAGCTGTAACATGGGGGGCTGCCACGACTGGTCAAGCAATGTCCATTGTCAACCTGCTCATTTTGTGAAGTCTTCATTGCAAACAGCTCCGGAGATAGTGGATTCTTTCCTTGTTGGGTGTTGGTGGGCCATTAACGCTGTCTGGCTACTCCATTGTTCTGCCTGGAAGGCTGGTTATGGGTGTTTTCCCCCTCACAACATTTTAATGGCATATACAACAATATTTCATAACTTCACATACAATGATAGCACATACAATCTAACAGGATATTAATGTTCAGCAGATCAAGACTTTTAAAATGGTACCTCACAAGTCATCCTTTGTACAGAACCTATCACAGTTATATGACACTGGTGAATATGAGGTTCCATAGTGCTGCTTTGAGGCACCGAATGCCACAAGCAGGATAGAAAAAAAATACCCCAAACCTGTCAGGCACCTACAATAGAGAGCTGTTAGAGTGGAGTGGAAAGTGAACTTTGGTAAGCTTATTAGTGTGTGTAGGTTCTTTTAGTGTTTTCTGTAATGTTTTTTATCGGGGGGGGGGGGGAGTAAGTTTGTGTAGAAAGAGCTCTGTGGTAACTTTATATCCATAGCAATCACTCTCTTATCAGTCTGACAAGAAAGCAAGCAGGTCTGTTTTGCAGACTGCCTTTGCTGGGAAGTACACAGTGAAGGCAGGGAACTGTGCACCCTGAACATATCCAACCATAACATAACAAAGGATAAGGAAAGCAGGATCTAAGACAGGAGGAATTGGAGTGCATAAAAAGCCTGAAACTCAAGCAGACCCACAGTGAACTTGGCTTACTGCTCATCCCTACCAGTACAAGGCCAGAAGACAGGGTGGGATGACCATACTGTCATGGTTCAGAGCAATTGCAAGTGTAGTTCCCTTTAGTGTCCCTGCAAGGGCATTCACTCTCAGCTTCCAGCTCTTGTGCTATTGCCTCAGTTGAGTGAAGACCCTCATTTCACTCCCTTCTGGGTATAAAGGGCTCTGGTGGCTTGGAATAAGGAGCTAAGGTATTGTGTATCAGGTAGGATTGGCCTGGAGACCCTGGAAAACTTAGGCACTTTATGGAACCGGGAGGTAAACTGGGATAGAAATTGGGCTCAAGTCCTGTCATTTATGGGCTAGTAGGGGAAGTAATTATTGGTTGTTGTGGGTGGAGAAATAAATGCAATGCATATAATAGAGCTGTTATTTAAAGGAGCAGTAAATGTACAGATTTAACTGCAACATTCATATTTCATAATATTAAATAGTTCACTTAATAACGGTTGCATCTCCGAAAAGCAGCTGAACTGTATCGAACACTGTTCCTGAAAAGAAAGGGTAGTACACCATGCAATAATGATACTTAGAGCTTTGCTTGTTGCAAGTGCTATACATATGTTAACCTCTTAATCTACTTAGCACCCCTATAATGTAACCTGATGAGTACTATTCCTAATTTATAGACAAAGAAATTGAGGCACAGAGAGAGTGAGTGATATACCCAATGCTGCACAATCCATTAGTGGTAGAAACAGAATTAGAATTTGGATGTTCCTGGGTCCTTTTCCCATGCTACCTCCATTGTCTCATTGCTTCCTGTTATAGCAACATGCTTGTGCAGGTTTGAAATACAAGCTGTTTCTATTCACAGAAATATTATTATAAATGTTGTAAAACTGAAGAAATAGTCCATTTGAAAACAGATTTAATCTTTTTTTTAAAGTTTATCAAATCAACCTAATAAATGAGGTTTAAAAATATGACAGGCTGCCAGACTGCTATTCTGCTTTAAGTGGCTGGGCTGAGATTGGAAAAATATCAGGAGTCTGCTGCTGACTTTAGATGTTACTCCTTTTCTTATATAGCCTCACAGAAAATTATGTCTTAGTCCCAAGATTCTGAAAGAGGTATTAAAATCATGCTTTCACTTTTCCTATCTTAAATTATCCTTCTAAAGGGATCCTAAATGAGAGTTGCTCATGTCATCAACCTCCAGCACATATGGAATAAAATTGTTCTGCAAAGAAAGTAGACACAGGCCACATTTACACTAAGAGCACTTTACCATACTAATATATTATATCAGCAAAGTGCTCCTAAGTGTGGATGTAGCTTATACTGGCAAAGCTGTTCTTTTACTGGATAACTTATTCATCTGTCTCTCCCCCCTCTCTCTACTCAAGTGAAATATGCTTTATGGTAAAAGCTCAGCTCAGTTTTGCCAGAATAACCACCTACACTAGAGGCTTTTGCTGGGACAGGGATCACATGTCTTCACACTCTTGACCAACATAGGTATACCAGCAGAAGTCTGTAGTGTAGACGCAACCACAGATTTCTTTTGTCTTCAGGGCTCTCCAGTACCTGGATATGCTTGGTACTTATTTTCTAAATAGTTAGTTGAAGTTTGACTCCCCATGGCACTGTTACTTAGGCTATGTCTGCACTAAGATCTCTACTGGCAGAGCAATGTTGGTCAGGGATGTGATCCCTGATTGTCAGAGCTGAGCCAGCAGAAACTCCTAAGGTAGACACAGTTACAATGGCAAAACTGTGCTTTTATTGATATAGCTTGTTTTGTTTGTGTGTGGGTGGGCGAGGGGAGGAATAAGCTGAGTCCTCACTGGAAGTTTTGTACCTCTGTAGATGTATCGATAAAGCACCCCTAGTGTAGTTGTGACCTCAGTTTTGCTGGTCATGTTTCTAGTTCAACAACCCAATTGCACATCCTTTTAATCTTTGCTTCCCCCAGTCTTCACGTGTCTATTTTAGCCAGTTGGTCCTTTGTAAGGTTAATGTCATTTGGAACAAAATGGAAGGAAATTCTTTGACAAGTCTCGTCTCCTACTCTAGGTAGTTTAGCAGTCAGGATTTCAACCATCTCGTAGGCAGAGCTTCCTGTTCATTGAGAAAAGTCAGAGGACATATTGCTGAATACTAAGATTTTATGGTCTTTCTGATGGGTGACCAGTCTTACAAGATTTTAAGATCTTGAGTTTTAAATTTAGTCTTCCTAAAAATCCATTCCGTAACCATCTTTATACGGAGGCTCAGACAGAGAGCTGTTCCAGAATATAGGAATTTGTAAGAAGAAAATGGTTCAATTTGTGGACATCTAAGAAACCTTGCCTCTGTGCTATGACAAAATGTCACCTAAATACTGTGGTTTAACCTGTAAAATACATTTGATCTCTGGGTAGCACAACACATCATTTGTAAATGTCCCAATTCCCAAAGACTGGACCTTGTAACATTTCTTTCCATAAAGTAGGCACAAGCAGGGGTTGGACTTGAAGAGTGATGCCTCCCTTTAAAATATTATTTGCTGAATCATTTTCGTGTTCTCATTTGCTTTTGGTGTGGGACAGAAGTAACTGGATTCCATTGGTATAGGACTTTTTCAACCACACCTTAACTGGAATTTTAATCACTAAAAAGGTGGTACAAATAATACTATCAAATCTATGTCCTCTTTGGATAAATCTCTAGGTAACTTTGCCATTGAATACTTTTACATGCTGTATGGTTTTAAGTGAATGATCACATACATAAAAAGATAATTAATTTAATTCTTAGTGCCCAAAGAATTCAGGTGGTGTTGGTTGGAGCTAAACAATATTCCTCTTAAACCCTTCAAAATCAATAAAAACAAGCTGAAATTTCTTAGTTCCAGACCTTTGGTGGTGGTGGTAGTAATATGCAATGTGGATGTGGCATATTCTTGGGAGCAATAATATACTATTATTGGCTGCATTTGTTAGATGGCTAGATGCACTGATGAGTGTCTGTGTAAACCACATGATGATGTTTCTCCAAGTATCAGGTACTCTCTGTGCTAGGCAGTTTTTACAAGGAGTCTATCAGGAGGTTTGACTACCATAAAGCAAGCAAGCAAAACTTCATTTTTATTTGAGGATTCAGGCTATGACTTGGCACAGATTTTGTGATAGCGCTGCCTTTTGGTAGCAGCTCTCTTCTGTCAGATGAAAAGATCTGTGGCATCTCTGAAGATTTTGTACCTCTAAACCCCAAGGAAAGATAAACATAACTACACAAAACTACAGTGTGCTCCCAATTGCAGTGCATGGTGCAGTCCCTGAATCTAGCAGCTCCATTCTTATTCCAGGAGGCACATCTTCTGGGATTTCTGCTCAGTAATGTTAGCTGGCCCTTGTTGCCCAGGTGACAGGAGATGACTTGCAGCATTAGGATTAAGGTAATGCCAACACAGAAAGTAACATGCACGCAGCCCTGTGAGATAGGTCCCTAACTGATGAGACTAGCAACAAGGTTAATAGCTTGATCATCATGTTATGTGGTACTGAACTTTTGAGGCCCTATATTAAACGAGCATTGGGAACACTTGCATGCAAACTTTTTTCCTGGAATAGTTCTTATAAAAATAGCTAGGATTGTTCCTTCTTGAATATACACTTATTATTTTCCTTCCTCTCTTCCTTCCTTTTTTCCCATGCTTAATCTGTGCAATGAGAAGAATAAAATGTTTTCTAAAAGTTTGATTCTGACTCAATAACTTGATTATGGTTATGATAGATTGACACAGAATCTTCTAAACAAACATGCAAATCAGAAACAGCTAGGTGCACTGAAGAAAGGCTTTTAAACTTTGTTAGCGCTTTCTTTTAATTATTAAAAACAAACAAAAATCTGCCACCTTGAAGAAATACTTGGTTTAATCTTCCTTGTTAATTCTCTTTTGGCTTTAGTTATATCAGTCGACTAGGTTTTAAAAATAGATCTAAAACTTGCATTCAGATAGATGGAAAAATTTGACTTGTAACCACTGAATATTTTCAGTATACAGCACTGGCACTCCAGCAGAGCAGTAGAGGTCACCAGCAGTTAAAATTTTTGAACCTAAGTGGAACACATCTTACACTATAACATTTTTTTTCCTCTGTGGTTGCTTTGTTTAGCTTGATTTCAGATGTGAAACTGAGTTCAGAGTTCCTTAAAGTCACCATTAGAAACACAGACTTGCTTAGTGAAACAGTATGCAGAACTGTGTTGAACACTGCATATGATGTCATGACATGCATGTATTGCTTCAGGCTTTCTAGAGATAATGAAATCTTCCTTTTAGAGAAGATCATATTAGTTCCAATCCCATTTTAACTTTCACCTCATTTTTTTCATTGATCAACAAAGATTAAAATTCTTTGATCAGTAATCCTAGCAGGGCTTTTTTAAAATAGCTTCCATTTTGGTGCAGTGCAGTGCAGTGCAGACTTTTGGTTTAACTGGCTGAATTGATATTCTGAGCAGCAAGTAAGCAAGGATGACAGAGCATCAGTACGCTATTCTTATTAGTGCTCAGGGAGGTATGCTTAGTTGCAGTTGCTGCTCTTGTCCAAGATGCAGCGCAGGCATGAAGTGCTGCTGTCCTTAGGATACTCCTGAAAAAGCTTTTAACTTTGAGGCATAGTGCTTTATACATGCTTTAAGAAACAGATTAAATCTTTTTGTATTTAGTCAGTTTCCATATAGACTTGGCATTGTTTCTCGTGCAGAATCTGAACTTGTAGTTTGTAAAACAGAGTGCCTAAGACATTGTGAATATTTTGCATGCTTAAAAGACATTTCTAAATGTGCTTGCACTGTATGTACGCTAACCCTTTGGGGTCGAATGTTGACAGTAATTTACTTTGCAGTTATGAACTGTGCTATTTATATGTAAAATGTAATGCCTTTTAAAGAAGAGGTGGCTCTCCTTTTGCCCTGTATTAGTTGGATTATTTTTTTTCCTACAATAAGTGCTTTAAATGCTTATTGTACAGCTATGGTTTGGCATGTACTCCTAGTTTAAACCCCCACACCCGCAGCCCAATATATTCACATGTTAATTCCAGATACGAAGTTGTAACTTTCTAAAAATACTATGTAGAAAGTAGCTGACTAAAAACAATATGTAATAATTTCTTAGAAAATGAAAAGTTGCTATTAACCTTTTAGATGCTATTTTGAAGAAAATGGTGGTCCTCTACCCCCAAAAGATGATTCTCTCCCACCCTGTAATATATTTAGCATGAAGCATTAAAAGGGGTCCTATGTCCTAGTTGATTTTAAAAAATGCTGAACATTACCACCATATGTTTTTGCTAGGTTTTTACATTATATTCTCATGAGAACAATTTAAATCAAATTTACTGTATTGGGTGTTAAATATGTGTAAGAGCATAATATTGTGAAATAAACAGAACTCTAGTATAAATACTGCAGACCCAGAAGCACAAAATATTTTTTCTGAGTATATAGGAATATACAGTATATATTTATGCTGTGCCTTTTTTTGGTTTGTTTTTTGCTTTCATGTAGCTTTGCTTGAGAACTTATTTATTACTGGCAAAATGTGATTTTTTTTTGTTTTGTTTTAGGTAAAATCACTTGAAGCACAGAAATGTTTGTACTGTTTGCTGTTGAATTTCTCATTAAATACAAAAATTGTAAAGCACTTGGCACTGTGACCTGAAATTCAGGAAATAGTTTATGCAGCCTGTGTGTGATCACTGCAAAGATGCAGTGAATTTGTTGCTCTCCTCCAGTCTCCCTCCGTATATATCCTTTCCTGCCCCCCTTCTCAAATGATAGTGATAGAACTTGACAGTCCTTGTCCTTGAAGGTTTCTCCTGTTTCGGAGTAAGTGGCATGTTCCTGGTAGTTTGCCATCTTCCGTTTTTGTCATTATCCCAAGGGAAGTATTAAAACCACAAACAACAACATGGTGGTTCAGTCCATTTTCCTTACAGAGAAACATTTTCTTCCCTTACTCTAGCTGCTGTTTGCTTTCCTTCTTCAGCAATCTTAAATGGCAGGCAATAAATGTACCCTATGCTTGCCCTCTGCTAGCAAAGATGCTCTGACAGAAATTTCAGCTCCCTCCCCCACCTGCTTGTTCAGGAATGGTTCAGTCTGCAGAGGGACTCCTGTAATGTAGCTCAGCTTATCAATCCCTTACAGATGCCGAACAGTGATTACTCCGCTGGGTAATTGAAATCATTTTGGATTTGTGATGATATCTTAGCAAAGTAAGTAGCGACATCCACAGCATGAAAATAAAAAATAAGATCTTTCCCCTTTCTGTTTTGTGCTTGTTTATTTGGCAATTCTCTTTTCTTGGAGGCAGAAGCTGATGAGAAAATGGTGTGGAGACTTGGTTTGAGTGATGCATTAGATTTTAGTTCATGTCCTATGACTCTCTGGAAAGGTAATTCAACTTCTACCAAATATTTTATATAAGAAGGAACAGAAACTGTATAGCTAACGGGGTACTATTCCATCAGAAATAATCCTGTGAGATTTTGGAGATTGAAAATACAGCATAGGGTTTGTCTTTTTTTTCTTCTTCATTTTTTTTTTAAAGGCAGAGTGGTAATGATTTTGCTTACCAATTATTTAATGATGAGAAAACATGGTAATACTCTTATGGATTGTTGATATTCAAATATTAGAGATTTTTAAAAAAACAGTGCAAAGAATACATTTTAGAATGTAAGTAGTACATACAGACTCTTTTTGGTTGATAAATGTAACTAATTTGACTATAATATGTATGACGTTATGCTTGACAAAAGGCATATACATGTTTTTATTTAAAAAGATCAAGTCTGAAATGGGTTTATTTTTCACAGCTTGTCCTAAATTTTCACTGTGCATTTTTGAAAGTAAAGAGAAATATTGACAGAAATTCATAGCTCCTTTATGTTAAAATGGATTAGAGTATACTGCTACATATAAAGGTAGGGAATTTCATGGTAATTTTAGAGTATGGTATGGTGTCCCCCCTCTCCCCCCAAGCCTTTCTTTGACATATGATGTAGTAGCTATTATTCTATACACACAACCAATTTTTAAATAATTAAAAAAAAGATCCTGAATGAATACTGCATGGAAAAGCTTCATAGATTTCATGAGAATAATGCTTTACCAAAAAACCATAAGATTATCAGAGTCCTTGTCTATTATGTAAAGGGAGATTCTGCTTATTTGATCTCTGGTTGCGGAGCTGACAGTTTGTCTGTCTGACTTGGACTAGGCAGCAGTCATTCTGTTCTCCAGTCTTTGATTTAGTGACTTTAAGTTGTCCTATACAAGCTTAGCCAGTTGCTTTTACAATGCACATTGTTACCTTTGACTAATGAGATGATTACTTTAGACAGTCTTGGAACCGTTGAACTGTCAGAGGCTTAGCCCAATATTTTCGTTACCTTCTGGAAGGTAAGTAATGAAGTTGCTAAAAGGGATGGTTCATTCTTTCATAATAAAACCATTCATTTCACCGTGCACACTTATACAAGAAGGACTATATATTTATCAACACTTATGATCGTTCAGCCTTTTGATTACATCCTTTTCCGATTATATTAAAGGATGAAGAAGGCATTATACTGATTAGGCTGTTTGTAAGATAGCAGATGTACTCAGTGTGGAAAAATTGTCTTCATATATCCACTATTAAACAAATATTCTAGCATTGAAGTAGGAGATTGATGAATGGTACTTAAAATAGTAATGGGGTTTTTTGTTTACCGTGGAAAGAGATCTTACAGACTTGCTTCATAATACCTCACATTGCAAGATGTGTTTGACTAGAATTTACTTTTGTAAAAGGTCATCCATATGCATGACTACCTCTCCTATCTTGCTCACAAGAACTGCTTGACTCTGGTATCTTTGATCACATACGGATTTTACTTTGTTCAAGTTCTTCTCATTTTGGTGGAAATTGCTACCTGTGAAGAAAGTGTTTCATATTTGCCCTGGAGAGGTGATAAAACAAATAGGTTTGCAAATAACACATGAGAATATGGGTTATAGAAAAGTTGTACATTGTAATGCAGCATGACTTATTTTTCCCCCTGAATTCCTGTAGAGAATTGATTTTTGGCTCTGCACATCAGAGTTAAATATACTTATATTTCCACTGGAAAGGTCATTTTTTTCCTATTGCATGTGGAAAGTGGCTGAGATCTCCCATATGTTATCTACATATAAAAAGATTTGATGTATGTGTATTGATACAGCTTTTGAGGACAGTTTCAAATTTTCATTAATTACAGGTTAGGGAAAACATGGTAATAGTGAGCCAGACATTATACTGTTCTTTTTTAAGTACTTTTTTAGTGACTGTTGTAAGTGCATTTTTCTTCGAATTTCTTGAAAATAGTCTCAAAGGGTTAATTTTCTTTCTTCTTCCACCCCACATTTAAAATATTTAGCAGACCTTTTCAGATGCAATAGTATCTTGACTGACTTTAATGCTAGATTTCCTCCTGCTTTGATTTCTGAAAGTGTGATAACATGTTCTGCTGATTGTTTTATTTTTTTGGTAATAAGTAAAAGAGTGTTTCCACATTTTATTCAGATCTCGCCTTACGTTCATAATTGCAACTGGCTTTAGTGGCACTTACTCTAGATATGGATATAATCATTTCAAAATCTGCAAAAGTATTACATTATAACTACATTTCCCACTTGTTCTAGGTATTTAAATTGCATCTAACTTCCTTAATACATTTAAATACATTACCCAAGTGTAGCCTTCAGCAATGCTCTAAGAGTAGCTGGCAGCTGATTTACCTTACAGTGGAACTTTGTAACTAAGTGCATTAACTCTCTTTACCATATTGCAATTTCCAATAAGTCTTTTAAATAAAATATTTTCAGAAGCAAGGAAGGCTTTCCATGCTACTGAGCTTTTCAGATTACTTTTAGAGAATGGGAAAAATATTTGTTAATTACATTAATATCCTGCATTATCTGTTCAATTTTTAAAGGATTCAGGATTAAAATTACTCTGTTTTGAATTAATTAAAAAAACCCAAATAATCAATTGAATAGAAAAAATGTGAGTGAAATAATTATTTTTTAGAATGCATCATTTTTGTTTGATTTGGTTAATTCATAATGTAGGGTTTGATGGTAAAGCTAACGACAGCAACCTTTGTGCTTTCAGTAGGATTCTTTTTTCCTTAAGCCAGTAAGGTAGCAATAAATCTACTTAGAATGGAGGCTTCAGCATGGTCTGGCTGCTAATCAAGAAGCAGAAGTCTGTCTGATTTCTATATCTGTGCTGCCTCTGCAGCGCCTCCCTGCTAGGCTTTGAGCTAGCAATTAGCCATTCTTACTTTAGGTTCCACTTGCTGGTGCCTTAAAATGTACAGCAGTTGCGCTCTATACTGTAAATGAGATGCAGAGATGTATACCGAGAGACTGTGTGTGTCTTGCTCATAGATAATGTATTACTCAACATAGCTATTTGAGATTTTCTTAGGCTATGTTTTAAATATTTTGTTATTTTTATTTAACAGTTATCTATTATAACAACTCATACATTTCACTTAGTAGTTAATTTTATACACAAAGTAATAAATATGAACAATGGGCATTTTACTGTATTTTTTGTTGTGTAAAGGAAGTTGGGGCAAAACATGCATGTGTACACAATTTCTAGTTTGGTCTCTGGAAATTAGACTGGTGGTAGTCATGGCTGTAGGGAGAAAAGTTCTTTAGCAATAGTAATATTTCACACTTAACATTTATATTTTGTTTTTTAAAATTAATAATCACAGATAAAGAAAAAGAAATGGGGTGTACATAGTTGTAAAGATAGTCAATGAACAGCAGCAATATATCATTTTAAATAGCAATAGAAGGATAGTTACAAAAGTGTAGCATTGTCAGAAAAGATAAAATCAACTTCAGTATGAAACAGTGGGTCAATAAAATAAGAACCCTAAAGTATATGGGTATCCAAGTCAGCGTGGTTGAGAAATGGTAGCCAAATAGCAAAATAGTGTATTGTTTTATCATCCTTTATGTCAGTATTCTTCTCTCTAACCAGTGTGTCCCATTCTTCCAAGTGCTAGTTACCCAGAAAAGGAACAGAAGGATTATACCAGTAGGCTGCAACAGCAATTCTGGAAGCTGTAATGAGATAGCACATTACAGGATCAATTGGGGCAATTGTAATTTCACACTGGGAGCTAAGTATTATCTCAATTCCTAGATGGGGAAACCGAGGTACCTTTAGTTTCTCTGTGTATGTCTACACTGCAAATGTTATCGTGGCGCAGCTGCACTTCAGTGTAGACTCTTCTTATGCCACTGGGAGCGGTTCTCTCATTAGCAGTCCACCTCCCCAAGAGGTGGTAGCTAGGTTGATGGAAGAATGCTTCTATTGACCTAGTACTCTCTACACCAGGGATTAGGTTGGCATAGCTACATCTCTGAGGGGTGTGGATTTTTCACACCCCAAGAGATATAGCTATGCTGATGTAAGTTTCCAGTGTGGAGTAGCCCTAAGTGACTTTCCAAGTTATCACAGGCAATGTGGAGTAAATTATTTCAGATACAATGAAAATACCCAAGGAACTTTAATTCCTTTGACATGTTTATTAAGCACATGTTCTATGAAAACATAGGTGGGTTATTTTTAAATAACCAAAGGTTTGACCAATGTTACTCCTCTAGGCATTAACATTTACCATTGAGTGAGAGGTCAATAAAAACCTCTACAAAGTTCAGTTTGATATGAATGCTACTGAGGATGTGTTTAACAAATGAGCAAAATGTGAAGGAATAAAAACGTGACAGAAAAACAAAACAGCCCAGAACAGCCATTTTTTGTTCCATTGACTGGCCCTTCAAGTCATGGTCCACTGGATCCACTGCAATCCAAATGGTATTCCCCAACAAGTTCCCTGTCCCTGTGGGAAGACTTTTTTACCAGGACAAGAGGTGTCTACAATATGGCTTCTCCTTGGTCTTATCCTTATTGTGTCCCATTGCACAACTCAATTCCTAGCGTTGGTCTTAGGTTGGAATAAGCTACAGGGCCACAGTGCATCACAATGCTTAAGGACTCTTGCCACTCCTAAGTTGTGACAAACCTATTAGTATTTTCCAATTAAAATTAGAAGTTGACACAACAGCCACGTGATTGGTGATAGAACACAGCATTCTTGCTTAAAATAGTGTTAGGAAACAACCAGTCCAGTTTACTGAATATTCTAGGTGAAGACTGAATTCCTCCACGTATCACCTGGGCACCACTTATCTACAGTTGGAGAAAAATTCTTTGCTGATCTCCACATATGAGGTCAAGTATAGTCCATAGCATACTGGGAAACTTATAACTACCACCACCACAAAGTATGTTTATTAGCCAAAATGCCAATCAAATTCTACACACCAGCCCTTGAAGCAACACAAGTGTTCTTGTACTGACTGGGAGTAACAGTGGTCCCATAACATGCCAAGACAAGTAATACCTTCTATGCAAAGAAGAGATGAGCCTATCAGCAAGCTGGCTGGCTTCAAACCCCCTTCCCAGCTGGCAAAGATTTAGGTTTGGTTTTCAGCTTAATTCACACTACCTTCCTCCTCCAGGGCTTGTGAAAGCTCGTTGAATGCTGATATCCATGTTTGTTATAGCCAAAGTTTTTGATGCACCCATGGACTTTCATTAAAAAAAAGTTGGATTGTTCGGAAGTTTGAGATCTGTTTTGGCATGTGCAGTTCATCTTACAGGATAGATGACTAGATTGTAATGGTTGTACTTACTGACACAACCTTAGATGCTCATGTTAGTCTAATAATAATATCCTACCACCATCCTGGGATATCTTTGCCTTTTAGAAATGTACCCTTGCAGCACTGTACATAATTGGAAAAGAATGGTGTTTCCAGTAAGCTATTCCAAATTGCTGGGCAAGTGTGCAGTCCAAAATGTCAGGAGAAAACATTGATTTGTAGCATTTGTAAATCAGCTTTGGAAGAAATTGCTTTCTTGACTGAAGAGAGGCATTTAATTTTACACTGCATGTTTACTACATTTCTTTTCTCTGCTTGAATTATAATGAATGATTCTGCACATTGTTCTAAAAATATCCCTATTGATGTTTGATGCTAAGGGACCAATAGCTTACAGTTTCAATGAGATGATGGTTCCATGTTGGCATTCATAATGAAGTGGAATTGTCACTTTCTTTTTCTCTAATGCTTAAAGGGACGTTAGTTTATGAACAGCTCACAAGATACAGCCTAATAAACGCCAAAGAGAACTGTGTGCGGTTTCTTTCATTGTGTGCAGAGCTGTTAGCCTTTGGTTAAGATTCTGGTTCTGACTTCACTCCAGAAAAACCAAATAAGACACTGGCATTGTGCTATGATGAGTTACTTCTGTCATACTATTATGCAGAGAGCTGCAGCTTGAGATGGTTGTGCTACATCAGCATTATTTAATAGAATGAGTGAAAATGCGAAGATAAGATGCTGGAGCAGGAGAATTATAGACATAAAAATGTTGGTTAATTCAGCTTAGGCATCCCTTCCGCACAGACTTGTTGGGCTGGGTTAGCTGGGATTTTCCCTGGGTTGATGCTAGAGGTTCCTTACCCTCCCACCCAGTCACAGTACATCTTTGTGTTAGTTTGTGCCTAATGGTTGCTTCTTTGACTCTACGGAGCCTACTTATTAGCCAAGAGGAAAGGAAGGGAAGTGCCCATGTCTCCTTTAGTCTGAGCTGTGGGAGAAGCAAATGGCCATTCATATTCTTCTCCTTCTGTAGCAAGGTTTTTCCTCTTTTGGTTCAGGGCCAAGACTTAGAGCAAGTTGCTGGTTCTTATCCTTTAGATACTATATTGGAATTTAATAACAATGTATGCTGGTCTGTGGGCTAACCATGGTGGTTTCCCCCCCTTCTGTTTAAGCAAGAATCGCATTTGGGTTTTCACATGTTCACTACACTATGTTGCAACTTTGGGGGTGCTTGTACTCATGGCAATGTGTTGATGAAGCTGTTTGGGCCAAGGCAGAAGGGAGGGAAAGATGTATGTATCTCCAAGAATTCTGGGAGTCAGAGACTCATTGGTAGAGGCTGCTGAGAACCTGTCAGAGGTGGCCCAAACTCTACACAGGTGTGTGTGTGTGGGGGCGGGCAGTGGCAGTGGCTTGTGTGCTAAACTTTGTGGGTAGACCTTGGTGGCCAGAGTGTGTTTCTGGTTGGGTAGCCATACTGAGCTTGGAGAGGGGTTGTCTGCCAGTCAGGACAAAGGGTGACTCATGCTCCGTCTGAGTGGGAACAGCCACCTTGTGCTGCAAAGATTAAATTCCTCCTTGTTCCATTTGTTTACATTTTTGTTTATTTAACCAAGTTCCATGCACTGTATTGTTAAATATTCCTGTTCCTTCGCTTGTGATGTGTCTCTCCAGAGATCCATTTACCAAAATATATAATATATATCAGTATAGAGGAAGATTTCCCTTCTATTTCCAGTTGGATCCTGTAAAAACAGCCAGTGAAAATATACTTGGGTTCTATTTTTATCTGACTTCCAAGGAACATGAGTATGATTCAGAAATATGATTGTAAGACAACTTCTGCCTGTAACTTTTTGCAGGGTCTGTAGCAATATGTATAAAGTGCCTCTGGAAATACAGGGGATAGAGACCTAACTTTACTATATAAAAAGAAAATAAATCAGGACTCCTCTTTTTTTCATTTTTGCATTTTAAAAACATACCGAAAACTGTTCATCCAAAACACAATTGCGTGATATCAGAAAAGATGGTAGGAAAATGGAAAACAATTTAAATTAATTTTTCCAACAGTCTTTTGAAGTATTAAAATTCAATGCATGAGGTCATGACATACAACCCTCTTTCACTGGTCCCTTATGGATTAGGGGAGTATTTTTAAAGCTATTGCTAGAAATAAGAATTTTAAGGAGAGGGTGAAACATATTTGCTGTTTTATTGCTTGAATGTAAAGAATGCAAATATAATAAAATATCCCCTATTCATCATGTGTAATTTCTCTTAAAGCAAATTTTATTTTCCTTTTTGAAGTCTTATCTTTCACTTAGAGAAAGTGAAAGTTATATGCAGGAGGATAAACTCAACCTTCTTTTTTTTTTTTGGTCTTAATCTGAGTCTTAACCAGGTAAGTAATATGTTTTCTTCAGAGTCTTAGGTCCCCTGGAAGGAGGGGAAATGTTATACAAACTTGAAAATAAAAATTAGACAGGCTGTCAATGAATTAATAAATAAATTGCTCAGAAATATGGTTATATTTTCTCATCTGGTAGGAGAGAGTTTGTGGTACTTTGGTTTTAGGATGGGAGTATGCCTGCAAGATTCTGAGTTTCTGATGTGCAATACAGAAACACTTCCATGGGAACCAAAGGGGCTTAGCACTCCTTAAGAGTGCAGCTCTCTGGGTTACGTGGGCTGCATCTATACGCTATGTATATTACCTGTATGGCCATGAGGAAGTCACAGATGAGCCGCAGTTGTGTGCTGATTGGGCCAAGGGTTCAGAACCCATTGCCTCAAGGTCAAGTTATAAATCATGAAACCTGTGGTCCAAATATAACCTTTTGTGCTGTAAAATTCAGCTCACAACGACCATTTCCTTTAATACCGTGGTACGGTCCATAGGCAACAACAGTGGCATTAGGGTGAAGACTTGTAACGTTCACAGGTTGCACCACTGTGCTAAACATTTTATGCTAATCGGCCATTTCCAGGCTCTTGGTTGATCAGATTTTTTGGCACTGCTGGATTAAGTTTAAGAGGAGGAAAAATTCTCTGGCGATATGATAAATAAAGGAAAGAGACGAGATGAACCAGTTAGGAGAAAAAATAACCTATAATGCAGTCAGGCCAAAATGCAAGAGAAAGCAGAAAGGGCTGCAAAACCACCTGTTCCCATTCAAGTTACTTATGAAGACTAAAAGCTGTTTTCTTGTTCTTCATGATACTCCTTTTATTGTTTTGGTCACCACACACAAAATCCCAAATAACAGTCGCAGCTGTAGAAATCCTTGACAGGTGAAGGCACTCATGCTCTCTTCTTCTGTTCAAACGGCTGTGGTTTAGTTTCCTTAATATTCACTATTTGAAATTTTTGCTTATATGCACCACAGACATGCACAGGAGAACTGGCATTTAATATAAAGTACTGGTTTTAATTTACTATGTAGCTTAGTTCCATTCAAAGTTACTCTTTCAATGGTTCATATGTAAACAATAACAAAATCTCTGTCATATGCACCATATCCACTCCCTTCCTCAGTGTCTTTATGTTGAACCTCATAACTAGCTCCCCAGAACCCTTAACATCAGCTGGTGATTTTTCTTTTTAGACTAGTCACACACTAAGGAGGGTTAGCAACACATTTTCCTGGTTTTCTGCTCAATGCAGTGGCTCTGCAGTAAATATTGAGTCCGTTTCAAAGTCTCTGTGCTGATGTTCAGAAATCTGCATAGGTTTCAGTCTCTCTCTCTCTCTCTCTCTCTCTCTCTCTCTCTCTCTCGATCTCTCTCTGATCTCTCTCTCTCTCTCTCTGATCTCTCTCTCTGATCTCTTTTCTCACTGTGACCATGACCTTCCATAACAGTTATGTTCCAATAGAATAATGAATAGGGGGAGGCTTGTGAGTACCAGAGAGAGAAACTTCTTAAGAGCTATGGAACTCATTTCTGCAAGATACAGGAGCATAAAACTGGACACACACCCCACAACCCCTGTAAATTAATTGATCAATTTTTTTTGAAGTGCATGAAGGAAGAAAGGAAGATGGTGTGTCCTATAGAGATTTTTAAGTATTTGGAAGCCACAGAGATACTAAAGTGATGGATACTACTGCTGTGCCGGTTTTGCTTAACATACAAGCATCATCCTTGACAAGTATTTTCAAATAGTTTGTTACTCCCAAATAGACAGAATTTAAGATTGCCAAGAAATTTGTGCATTTGGGATCATAAAAGTTACTTAAACACGTAAATTGTAGCGAAAATTGCACATAACTAATTCAAAATTCATACAAATCCTTACAGTTTATTTCAGGATTTTCATATAGATTTAATCTATGTGCTCTGAAATATAGGAACAGTCATTCAACAATATCTTACTCTGTGTGAACTTCTTAGCACCATTAATAGTGCATGTAAAATTATATTTTTGTATTCCCATATTTAAACGCCTGCTACTTAGTATTGTGATGGCCATATTTATAGCCTAATACATTTAACTTTTTCCATTACTTGAATTCAGACTTTGCTATTTGTTATAATTAATAATACAGCGGAATCTTGCTAATTCACACTAATGACTTGAAGATGTAAATTCCTAAATTTTTGTGGATTAATAAGGAGGCAAATAAACACAATTAAAATGCTTCAGATACATAGTAATTTGTTCATTTAGCTGACCAAGGTAACTTAGTTTTAATTATTTAAGATAAAACTTTTAGAACACTAGTAAGTGTTCTATAACATATATCTGTATTTATAAAGGCAATAAAGCTTCTTTGATCCCAATTAAGCAAGGCACTCAAACACAAGCCTAATAAGAGGTTAAAATTTGCCATATGCTTAAGTATGTTGATGAATTAGGGCCTCTATTAAATATTTGCAGAGAAGTAGTCATGATTTTTCTGTATAGATTATTGAAGTGCACATTCAAAAGATTCAACTGTATGTCATACTTGCATAGTACCTTTAAGCTGAGGATATATTATAAATGTAGTTAACGAAAATATTAAAGCCTGACAATACTCCTTTTTTTTAAGTAGGTAATATACCCATTTTATGGTTGGTGAAACTGAGGTATTTAACTGACAAGTCAATTTCTCAGAGCTACAAAATAGGTCTGTGGTAGATTCAGGAATAGAATCCAGGAGGCTTGCCTTTCAAGCCCCCATTCCGATCCTGGGACAGTTTTTCCAGGATATGAAGCACATTCATCAGTACTCTTGGGGGTGAAAAAACCAGAATAACCCATTATAAATAAATCCATATATTTTTGCCAGATCTTGTTAGATGCAAAGAATTGAAATAGAGAACATAATTCAATTAACATATTCCCTAAAATAATCAGTGTAATTACAACACTGTTCCCTTCTTTGTTTTTAGTTCAACAGTAATGGAAATGACATGAAATGATGAAGTCTAGGGGTTTTAGTGGGGTAAGGGCTTCTGCTGAAATTTTAAAAAGGCAAAGCCATTAACCTTTTTCAAGTAAGTATTAAGAAAAATGTGACCACTAAGTGTTGTTTCCTAATTTGTTAGAGAGACAAGGGGGGTGAAGTAATATCTTTTACTGGACCAACTTCTGTTGAGAGACCAGGCTCTTCTACAGGTCTGGGAAATGTATTTAGAAACACTAACACTGAGTATAAGGTGGAACAGATTATTTAGTGTAAGTAGTTAACACACATTTCAAGGGACCATTCAAGGTCAAGTGGCCTATTAATATCTCTCCAGTCATGGGGGTGGAAGAGAAAAGCTGGGAAGGGAGGTTAGTGGGTTACAGATTGTTGTAATAAGCCATAACCCCAGTGTGTCTATTCAATCCGTGGTTTTCAGTATCTAGCAAAATTATGAATTAAACTCCCAGGCTCATCATTTGAAGGTGTTGTGCAGGTTTCCTTGGACGATCAGGACTGAGAGGTCAGATATGGAGTGATCACCTTGTGAAAAGTGTTCACTAACAAAGAGGTAAAATAGTGTTTTTGTGTTTTATCCACTTTTCTTTCTTGGTTCTTGTGAGAGCATAGTGATTGTCTGGCTTTACCTCCCTAGCTGTTGTTGGGACATTTGGTGCACTGAATGAGTACATCACTTGTTGTGATAGGTGTGCGTATGACCCATGTATCTTGAAAGGTGTGTTGTGAAGAAGGGTTGATTATTGTAACAGTGGAGATATGTCTGCAGGTTTTGCATCTGTTCTGGCAGTCTAGTGTGTCCTGGTCTGTGGGGAACTTGCTTCCAATGACGAGCTTAGAGAGTTGGGGGTTGTTTGAAGGCCGGAATAGGGAGATCAGGAAAGATTATTTTTTTCCCAGGATGAGGTCCCCATCGAGTATGGGTTGTAATTGCTTGATACCCCATTTGGGTTCCAGTGTGGAATGGTAGGGTGTGCAGTTGGCAGGGATGTTGGGGGAGGTTATTTCTTTATTGAAGCAGGTTCTTTTGGTGGATTTGGGTGGCCTGTTCCATGATGCCATTTTTTTTCTCTGGCACAGTGTCCTTGTTTGTATATCATTGATTTTTGTGGTGCATTTGTCTGGAAAGTGTCCTCTTCAAGGTGGTCCATGAAGATGTTGACATGTATGCATGGGTGTTACAATGGTCTGGACTAAGTGTGTGTTGTTGAATGTAAAATTGTTAGCATAAGGATTAAATGGATGAGTTCAGTGATGCTTGCAGTGAACATGTGAAGGTTGTCTATTACCTTGTAAATATTTGAGGCAGGCAGTGATACTGTCATTGTATGAGCATTTCCCAATTTGTTGTCATTTACCAAAATTACATGAGATTTAATGTGGTAAACTGAGATCAGATACTATTTACAACATGGACCTAGTCCTCCACAGTGTGGAAACCAGCACTAGTGCTATTTCCATTCTCCTTGTGCAAGGTAGACGCAAACAGAATTGTTTTTGCAAGCATTACCACAGATAGATGAATACTGCCCAAGGAAAGTAGAAGCCTTGGATGATGCCATAGCATCAGCACCCTGTGTAGCTGTCGTCATGTGAGGAATTTGAGAGCTAAAGGCCAAGCTGCCAGGCCCCCTCTACTCCTGAAAAGCTTAAATCAGCCATCAACAAGAGAAGGATGCCACTGATTCATATGTTTTGCTTTTCTTTTTTACAGTAATCGGAGCTCTGGAAGGGGGCCCAAGTCTAAGAAATCAGAGCCATAGGCCAATCATAGGCCATTGGGATCCTGGCAGCTACTGAGCATGAGCAGTTCCCATTTAACTCAATAGGAGTTGACAGTGCTCAGCAGTGATTTGAATCAGGTGTACAGTCTGCATATCTGTATTCACTGGCAATGAGGACAGGCTTTTTTGGAAAGAAAGGAGCATTGCTGCGATTGGTGGGATGGGTGTCATTGCCTAAGTTCTTTTTCAAGATTCCTTTGGAGTTGTTAGTAATGATGAGACAGGTGAGACTGGAGATAATTTCACTTGTGTAAGATGAGAACAGTTCAAGGACTAGATGAATGCATTTCTCAAAGGAAATCCTTTTAGTCCTGCATCTTAGACAAGAGTGTCACTAGTACTCAAGTACTTGTCAGTGAAGGATGCATTGTCAATCAGAGTATGCTGTTCAGTGAGAGAATAATAGAAAGGTGGCAGTGGCATTTGTTTATGTTTTGGGAAAAAAAATCTTTGCTGGCATTAGGGGAAATACTAGTACAGATTTATAGCAAATCTAGTAGAAAGTTTATGATGAATTAAACGGTGTAATGTCTTAGATATAATGCCTAGGAACTGTAAATCTTCAGGGAAAAAACACCTAAAAGCAGAATTTAATGCAAATATTGAAACTTCACATTCTGCCTTTTCTGCTCTGGACTAACAGATCTCCAGGCACTGAACTTGTGGAAGGATTCCAAGCCTATCTACGGTGGAAATTACAGTAATTTGTCCTTTTTCTGGGGAATCAATATAATAAAACAGTTGATATCTCCTATTTAATTTTTGCCATTTTCCTCTTGCATTTAGCTTAAATTTATGTACTTATATTTTCTAAATTCACAATTTAATATTGAGGAATAATTGAACAGTAATACAAACACTGAAAATCAAAAGCTCCTTGTCTCAAATATTAGCAATTGTTCAGATTAAAACTGGTTGGATAGTCTTCAACAAGCAAATATTCACTGACTTTTACAAGTTTTTTTTTAACTAATATTATGTTTGTCTCATGTTTTTTTTTTCAATAGTCCTAGCTGGCCAGCCTATTTTATCAAATGTAATATTTATTGCATGATGGCAATATTCAACTTAAGTTCAGGAGTTTAGTTCAAAATGTTATGTTTGTTTTCCTCAAATCCGTCTTATGCAGTGCTAAGTCTAATGCCATGTTCTGGCTAGGGCACAATAACCGTAAAATATAATACAGGAGACATATAAAATCTTTGTTAAAAATCTTAACTGGAAGTGCTTGTGTACTTTACTGTAATTAGTCACACGAAGTATGGTGGTTGGATTCAACTGCAAGAAAATACCGCCATTCTGAGCAGGGTATATCAAATAAAATGCACAATAGTCTGGTCTCATGCTGGCAGCATGTTGTGCTGCTAATGTGCTGAAAGAATGCATATAACTCTCTCTGTTGGCATGAGCTAGTGTGGCTAGTCTTCTAGTTAAGGTAGCAGAGCACCCACCGGGGAGTGCTTGAGCTCAGCTATTAGTCCCATCTCTGACTGTTCTCTGTAAACTAACTGATTAATTAGTCCGCATACTTTTAGTGTGGTTTGCATAGTGGCCTTCACTGGGATATGTGAATGTGGAAAACTAAAACAGTAGATTTTGATTTTGATGTCAGGAGTCCTTTCTGGACTTGCAAGAGATTGGGTACTGGTGGGAATGTGCTTAAAAGAATATTCTGTGACTTCTGATCCTATGACTATTCTCTCCAGTGGATCTCCGCAGGGAGAAATATTTAATTGCTCTCTCAGGCAGATGTCTAATTTGCCCTGCTTGCTGTCTAGAGAAAGTGTTTCAAAAGTTGTCCAAAATGGAGGTGGTAGAGAGAAAACGTGAGTTTTAAATACCCCAGGGTGTAAATAGATACACCTGTCACACTCCATTAGGAACCCCTGCCAAATCTAACCCTCTTTGTATCCCTTTCAAAAATGGATAATGGGGGGCAGTCACTAATAGGTTCTAATGGGGAGCGATTTTGTTTAAAAAAAATTTTAATATACCTTCTAGATTTTTTTTTATATGGCGCACACAACCATAGGGATGATTAGCAGATCAGTTAATGATGTCCTGTGTGGTGATTAGGATCATGATTAGGAATGTACTTAGATTTTAAAATATATACTTGTATTAATTACTTACTATGCACCATTAAATTAATACATTTTTGGAAGGCTGAATATACCTGTTTAAAGAGTTTGGGTCTTCATTTCTAGAAGTTTATTTCTTTTCAATGGAGCACATTCACTTTTTAGGACTGTTATCTAGTTCTTAGCAATACCTTTTTTGCAATAAATAAATTTGCTAGCTATTTATGCCTAAACCAGTCAAAACATTTTCTATATTTTATGTAGAGATGTCACACTTAAACAATTGAAGATTGTGGACTGAAGAGATGGGCTTTGCACTAACTGCCACGCTTTTTTCAGTTATCTTTCAGGCTGTCTCTGGCTTAATAGAGGAAGGATGAGTTTTGTTAAACCAGAGGAGTGGGTTATGTTTCACACAGTTCTTCTTGAATGTGTTACTCATTTTCTGTCTGTTTTTTCATCTGGCAATAATGGACTCAGTTTGATATCCCGGCTTCCACTAGTGCTATCCAGGATACACGCTCCCAGGAGAGGGATGTCCACTTGGAGTGAGGAGACAATGTGCACACAAACTTTTTGCTCCAACAGGAGGCCTGATTTTTTACTACATACTCTTGGCAGTCTGGCCAGAATTTAATGGTGCTTCCACTTGGTGTAGTTCTGCTGTAAATACTCCATGAATGCAGTTGTGCCCACAGGAACAAGATGAGTCAAGCCCAGTAATGCTTCATCGTGCTGAGCTGTTGTGAGGCTTAATTCATGAATCTATGTAAAGTGTTCTGAGGATTTCAAATGGAAGATATGTACATGCAAAGTATTATCAAGATCTCTACTATGCCCGTTTTGAGATGTACAATATACATTCAGTATTACAGTAAATACACTCTAGGCATGAATGTGAAATACAGTATTTAGAGGGAATCTGAACAGATGGTTCTAATGTAAAACAAAGTAGAGACCACCAGCATTTAGATTATGTGAAGGAAGCTTTGTTATGAATCAGGAATGCCAGTTTTTAGAGCATTAACATGGGGCATATACTAGGTTGAGTGAGTTGTTTTGGGATTTATTTGGGATTGTTTTGGGTTAAATGTTTTGGCTTAATCCTAAACTAGTCAGACACTGACTGAGCAGCTCTTCTATCTAATCTTTACTTTAGTGCAATTATCTATTATGATCACAAAGTGAACCTAAGGTAAGTGATTAAGATCCGTTGTAGGCTGGATAATCTTCCTTGGTCTAAAGAGATTCTAGACTCTGAACATGATTTTCAATAAATCCAAACATTTTCTTTGCACTAGTTTTGGATGCTGCCTCTCTGTCAAGTGAAGAGTCAGAATCTCCTCCTCCTGTTTGAAACAGGCATTAAATTCACGATTGGACACAGCCTCATTTACATTCATTTTTACATTAATAAATTCATTTGTTGTATTCCATGGATGTAAAATGGTGTAGCCACCACACTTGCAATGCCAAAGATATGTAGGGGCAGAAAAACACCCCCCCCAATCATTATGGGACCATTAGTTTAGCTCTCCAGATGAGATATTGAAATCCTGATTTTGTATGAAATTAGTTGTTTTTTAAAATGCACTTGCAGCCATCAAGCAGATAAAATGTTGTTCATTTGTCTGTTGTGCACAATGCTATAGTGATGAAAAGGCTGGTGTATGGTTTTTTAATGCTTTGAAATGAAGCTAGTTTTCTTCCTCCTTTATCCTTTCATTTGAACATTCAGCAATAGTGCTTTCCTGCACAGGTGCATATTTTCAAAGCGCCATTCTCATTTGTCTTTATCACTCGGTCCATGAAACACAAAGGCTGTTTGCAGGTTACACTTAGTACTTTTGGTCCCTATTGGCTTTATGCTGAGAACATATTTGAGTATGAGTGCAGCATATTAATCTTTTTTTCCTTCTCAATAACCTTGAATTTATTTAAGCTTGGTGGAAAGACTGCAGGTTTCCTCTGGTTAACCAGGCAAACTCGATTATGGATAAGAGTAGCTAAGTAAAATGTATCCTCCTAATATTATAAAAGTCTTTCCTTAAAAGTTCCCTTTCCTTGCCACTTTTGTGGAAAATTTGGGCTAGGAATTTAATCATCAACAATTGTAAAAAGGAATAAATGTTAGAAAATGTGGATATTTTTTTTTTTAATATGGTGCAGGGGTTAGTTAGACAGACCATCCTTACACTGTCCCTCACTGGCCAGTAGGGAATAGAGGATCGGAATGACCCAGAAAATTTATTCAAGAATAGATGGATGTTACATGGAGCTAAACAAGTTTTTACTGATATTCTTGCCTAAGTAGAAAAAGAAGCTGAGAGGATTCCTTGTTAATACAGGCTGTAGTTTGTCAACATATGCACATGGGATTAGGCAGTTTTAATTTGTAAAATAAACAAACACACACATTATTAAGTACTTTTAACGTCACAATAGCCAGGTTGGTTGGAATTGGTGGGTGCTGTGGAGGCCTGATTATTTTTCCTAATTTGTTTGCTCCAAATGTCTGCAGCAGAGTATTAGTGCCTGTTGACATTAGCATCTCTCCCTCCCTCTCTTGGCCTAGGAGTCTGTGCCTCAACACTCTAATTGAGAGTAATGTGTTGTGGCTAAATGTTCTTTAGCTTCAGTTTCTGTAACATGGGGCTCTCTGTTCCAAGGTGAACTCTGCAGGCCCTTGGAGTGAAGATTATAATGCAGTTTATGAACAAAAAAAAAATCAGACCAACTGCTGCACTTGGAAGTTTTTTCATGCCTGCCACTGGTTGAGGTGAGAGGGTGGAATATAGAATATCATTTGGGCCGAGGAGAGTGCATTGAACTGGGAGCTAGGAGATAGTGGGTTTTCTTCCATGGATAGGGGTTAATATTTTTGTGCCGTTTGCAACTCTTTTATGGACCAAGGCCTCATTTTCCTGCCTTAAGCCTGGTTCCATTATTTTATAATTAGTTACTGAGATTTTATCAAAGTTTATTTCAGGCAAAGCAGAGAATTAGAACCAAGTCTTTCATTTGACAGACCTATGTCTCCGCCACTGAAGCATTTTGCCTTTCAGGTTGTCTATGCCAAATGTATATGTTGTGATGCTTTCTGTATTCATCAACGAAAACTGCTCCCAGAGCTAGGAGAAGAACCCAGGAATCCTGATAACCAGCATTCCCCTTCTGTCTCACAATTAGTTGTGTACTCCATGTGTCCCCTGTAGATCTTACTGAGGTAAGGGGGTCTCAAGGTCCTGAATTCAAACCCTTCTGAAGACCCATGAAAAAAAAAAGTTGGTCATCATGTCATTTAAAGTCATTATCACAGTCCACACACACTGTCATTTCCTGACTTTTGAATATTTGACTTTGCAACCTTAATATTCTTGTAACATAATTTTGTGTATGTGGAACATATTGATGGCACCACCTCTTAAATGAGTATTTTCTCAAGGACTGGAAGTCACAGGGCATTTCTAATGAGCTACGCAGCATTTATCATGTAGGCCATCAGTTTGAATTCTTCCCAGCTCAGTGTGAATTAAAAGTTACTCTGATGTAATGAATGTTGGCTCCATATAAGATGAATTTGGTGAATCACAGCTCCTGCTCCCACGTGATAAATTCAGCGCCATGATACGCACTAAGTACCAGACTCAGCAGAGGCCAAGTTTTGCATGGGCAATAGAGAGCAAACTACCCTTGTCACTAGAGGAAGTCTTCCCTCTTCCCCAGATCAGGGTTGAAGTATTCTGGCAGGAAAATGTGTCTGTACATGTAAAATAAATGACACTAAGCAAAATAATAAGAAAATCTAGACAATGAAGCTCTGCAACTCATTTTAAGCAGAATTCAATTTGAAACCGGTCTGTATTAAATTACATTCTTTGTTTAAAATTTTGCTCTTTGTCCCTTCCTCTGCCAAATATCATTTTCTCTGAGAACAGGGAGTGGATATAGCCAAGAGGCTTCCAAGATTGGCTTTAAAGCCACCTTTTTAATACATTTTTCAGGATTACAAAGGGGAGCAGTTTAGGCACAATGTACTAAGTTTTACACCTGAAACTGGTTCTGAGTAGGTGCAGTGGGCTGCCAGTGCATGTAATATTAGAGGATTGGGGAGTAAATTTGCAACTTACTGACAATTTAACATTTAATATACTTGAATAAACAGATGTCAGTATGTTTTTCAAAATAGCCATGTGACTGCTTTTCTACAATGGGGGAGTTTCATCAAGACTTTATACAAGCTGTCTAAGAAACGGTATAAACATCGTAATAAAATGAGTGAGTCATAAAATTAGTCAGAATAATGTAAATAAACTTACAAAAGGGTCCTATATGGAAAAGATTGATTTCATTTGAATTTTGTTTACTTGCACCAAAAGATTTTAAAAATCATTGGCCCGTTTTTCTTCTGGTTTCGATCTACGTCCTCCCACTCTGACAGCTGCTGCTCAGCATTTTTCTTCATATCCTTATGATCAATGTTTTTGACAATTCCTGTTGAGCTTGAGTTGCAAACAGTTGGTGTTCACGCATATCATTACATATTACAAGGGACGAAGAAAGTAATGCAGCTGATTTGTATTGGAGCTCTGATCATATTAAGTATTTCTCACAAGTTTTAGTCTTGTGTATGCAGCATAGCTCAGTGGTACTAAATGCAGGAATAAGGCTGCTTAGGCAAACATTTTGATCATTAGGGATGGGCAAACCAGTCTGAATAAATAACAGAGAACAAACTGTCTTTTGAATTGAAACAAAGTATTTTTGAGATCTGAAAAGCTGGGTTAAGTATAATTTAAATTTACTTTCTATGACCCAGTGCAAATCACACCTCCCAATTTTAGCATCCTGCCTTTATATGGTAGGTAGATACGTGTAAAGTTAGGAAGAACTTATTATAGGAAATTATGAAATCTCATTTCTTTATCAAGAGGTCTCTTACCTTTATGCTAGGTTTAATATCTAACATAATGCATGCTATTGCTTCTTTAAAAAAAGAAATAGAAGGAGAAATTTTATGATAAAGATTGAAAGCTCTTTGGGGCTATATCTTTTTTTATTTTGCAGTGCCTATCACAATGGGATGAGACCCTGGTCTCTGATTTGGGCCTCTAGGTTTTATCAGTATATAAATAATAATAAAAACTAATGTCTTCTGGTAAATATCATTGGTAAAACCACCATTCTGTAAGGTCCACATATATTAGCAAATACAATATATTTAATGTATACCAATACCATATATATTGTGATTTTTATCAATGTGTATCTCTGAGATGAGACATTGCAACTGATGTTAGTGGTACCTAGGATAAAATGTTCTTTTCTTTAATTGCAGAACTAGAGTTATTGATATAAATTTGGTGTCTGAAATAATTAATTTTGTAACAGACTTGCAGCAGGTGACTCAGATGTTTTATTGCTCACTGCCAAACACTAAATTAGCAAAATTGGACCGCATCTGTGAATATTGGGAGTGCTTAAAAATCACTGACTGTAGAGAATTAATGAGTGATCTCATTTCTAGTAGTATCTACTTGATTTAATTCTTCTGCAATGGTTTAAGAAATAATTGGTCATGTAAGATTTGAACTTAGCTAGTATTTTATTTTAATATGTACTGTTTTTATGCTCTCTAAATATGTTTGATATTTTTCCAATCTTACTACTTTGTATAATTTGGGATAATCAAACAAATAAGCATGCTTAATGTAAAAGAAAGACTTAAACTGTAAGGCAGTGCTATATCTGAACAGATTAAAAGTCTGTCTAGGCTGGTGCTGACAGTGTCCTCATATCTAATGAAGAGCGATCCTCAAGAAAAAAGAAAGATATTAAGGCTGTGTATTGTAAATGAAATTTCTACTATCTCGAAATAATAGCTTCAAAAATGAAAAGTTTATGCATTTAAGTGGGCAAGTTACCTTATATTGAACACGGTCACTCTCTTCTAATTTTAATACAGTGTGT
The DNA here is from genome assembly GCA_007922155.1 of Mesoclemmys tuberculata. Classification (NCBI taxonomy): domain Eukaryota; kingdom Metazoa; phylum Chordata; order Testudines; family Chelidae; genus Mesoclemmys; species Mesoclemmys tuberculata. The sequence continues at coordinate 8,555,726 of ML677085.1, forward strand.
TGCTTTTTTGGCCTGTACTTTTGTATCTGTCATTGGCAGTTTGACTCTCAAATTGGTATGCAGCTGCTATTAGAAGCCTTGGAATTGTCTTGATGGCAAGATACTGCAATGCTGCATTATTTGTACATTAACTTATTAAGAGAGCCATGTAAAATTACTGAATGTAAATCAAATTACTTGACTTTTACCTATGTTTAGCAAGAAGCAATGAGTCATGGTTGATACTTCCTTTTGTTAACCTTTTCCTATAAAGACTGTTTGAGACGGGAGTTTTCTGAAATCTGAAATTTCCACTCAAGTATTGGTACAACTGATAAGCATTTGTGTGAGGCACAAATGGAAGAGTCAATGCAAATAGTATTGCATGTGCAGGCTCTCATTGTGAAGGAAGTCAGTGGAAAATATGCCTGATGGTAAACTGTGCTATGGAAAAGACAGGTTTAACTGTGGTAAGAGATAATTAATCAATCTGCCATTTGTTATGCCTTCTAAGGTTTCTGCTGAATGTTTTAATTAATAATTTTCCACACAGTTGAGCTTGTACCCATGTGGGGGAGGGACAGAAGAATGCATGTAAATGTAGGGGGTAAATTTTCAGCATAGATAACATGGCACCATCTGCATGTAGAAATTATCTAGCTAAATCAGTTTTGCTGAAAATGTTTGCCTATATGGATTACAAAGCCTGATTTAACTTATTTTTGGTATGCTTGTAGAAATTGTTTTGAATAAACTTTCTTTGGAAAAAAGTAGAGCCATGAATTAACTGGTGTGGAAAGACACCCAGAGATAGCTGCATGTATATCAGTAGTAGCTGAAATTATCCTTATCTTAAGTAGTTAGCAAAACACTTGGATATGGAATTGCTATGTCAGTGTAAGGAAGTGGTATTGACAGAGCCATCCTCATACTTGGAATTCATTATAGAGTAACAAGAATTAAACTAAATGTGCGCATAAGATCCTAAATTTAGAAAGATGTTTAGTTCTCTAGGTTCTGATTCCTTATGATGATTCTGGTCCCATGCTGGAAATGCAGCCATATTGTAAAGCATATAATCCTGAAAGTCCTTCATTCACCCCTGGATCAAGAGGAATAAAATGTCAGCTACAATTTATAAAGATGTATGACCTTGTTTGTAAATTTAATTGCATTGTTAAGGCTAGATTTGGAAGTGCAACCACATTATGAAGTAGGGAGCACCCAATTCAGTATTATAGCATTCTGCAGGTGTCCAATTGCAATGGAAAATACAATTTCACAAATCAGTAGACCCCCTCACTAGTCCCAATACCTGTTTGTATTCAAGATGTCTATAATATACCACTATTTTGCACGAGTGAGCGTACTTCATTTTGATGGTGACATGCGTAGCTGAGATGTGAACTATCAAGCAATGAATTTTCCTAATAAGGGAGTTCACAAGAAAGAGATTCACGAACATCATAATTCAGAGTTTCTGAAGATGTCCTGATTGTGATTAAGGTCAAGATTTCAATATTCTTTAGGTCCACTAATCCAGACTGCTTAGCTGAAAACCCTCCAACAAGAGTGACATACAGCAGCCACTAGATATGATGATGATAGCCACATTAAAACTTCAAGAGTTTTGGTATCGGGGATTAATTTGCCCCGTCATCTCTTCCCAAGTCTTCGGTAGATCTCAGAGTACAGCAGCAGCATGCTCCTACTTTACAGTAGCTAACTTCAGGCTTCTGTAAAAATTTCACAAGGCAAGAGGTACTATACTTATGGATTGGAATTGTACTACTTTTACCCTATAGTAGTGGTGCCCGTACTGTACTAAAGGCCTATTTCTTAGAGCCAGAGTGCAGTTCAAACTCCTTGACAACTCATTGGTCAGAGGAAAGTTTCCATCAGCTAGATGGTGGGGGTATATGTAGATCATCTCTCATGTTAACTGTTCCCGATGCCTTGGAAGGTGAGATAATTTTACTCTGCAACCACCAAACCCAGTAAAAATTATGGCTAATTACCCCGATCCTCACAAAGGCCAGTTCTACAGTCAGTTGAGCTATCATTGGTCAAATTTCAGTGGCCCATTTATTTTAGAATTAAGAGGTGAAGCAGGAATCATAGGTCTATCATCATAGACCCGAAAAGTTTCTTTAATTTCCTTGTAATCAAATGGCTCAAAGTGGAGTTCATGGGTCAGATCCTCAGCTGGTATAAATTGGGGTAGTTCTAGTATCTTGAGCTGTGACTTGTGATCTTGACGTTCTGTTGGAATCCAGATGCATTTCTAATGGAGGATGATCGCCTTATCTTGGCCCAAAGAGGGATGTATGTTTTTTCTGTCAGCCACAGGTATGTACATACTAGATAACTCTCAAAATCCAGAAAGATAAGATGAGAGGGGGACACTTTTAACCACAGCTTGACTTCAGTGGGTTTGGATCACAAACCTGCTCAAATTGTCAAAGACAAAAGTTGCCACAAGTATCTGATCTCTTGTTTCCAGGACAGTCTTATCCTCAGGGGTTGATTTGTGAGTGGGTGTGGTCCTGAAAAATAAATTATTTAAATCTAAAAGAGTAAGTGGACAAACTGGATTTTTCCCCTTCTTTTGCTCATTTCAGAGGAATCATCAATACCTTTTGAAGGCTTTTAAAATATTTAGTTAACTGTTTTCCATTATTTTTGCATATATCTGCGCTTCTCCCTTCTAGTTGGGGTCAGAATTAGGAGTGGTAAAATACTACACAGAATTATGTTCCTCCTTCAGGTGTACCAAAATTCTCTTTAGATGTAGCCAGACACAACGTCTTGAGACTTGCCTATCTATGTTGCCAGATTAGGCAGAAATTTTCCTTGGTGTAGTTGAGGGTTCTTAGTCACATGGTAAGTGATGTGCTACATTTTCTGCAGTCAGCCTAAATGAAGAACATCACACTGATTTTGGTACTTTGCATTTATAGTAGTCTAATAAGAATGAGATCATAGGGATGACCTTCTGTTAGCAATTGATTTCCTCCATGTTGCCACCCTGTTGTTCACCTGTTAGTTTTAGTGTTCTATGTTGGAGTCTGTCTGAAACTCTTTAACTCGTAACCAATAAGATGCTTCCTCCCTCACCCCCACGCCCAATGTCTGGCTGCCCTCCTTTCTCGAGAAGGGAATCCCAAGAGATTATCATTCCTACTTTATTACCCCAAATGCCCTAATAAGGGTGGTGAAAATGATACCAGTACTTTGCCTTTCTGTGAAGCCTCGTGTCTGAGAATCTCAAGTGCATCACAAAATGTTTAGTTAGTGAACTACAATGGAATGTGAGTTTTATTATACACATTCCACAGATACATAAAGGTGATGCAAAAAAGCAGTAAAGTAATTTCACCGTGGTCACAGAAATCAGTGGCAGAGCATGGAACGGAACTCAGCAACCTGACTCTGTTCTGTGCTCTAACCATTCACTCTCACGTTTTGTGACTAGGAGTGCACTTGGCACTCTTTATATTGTAGGTGGGCTGTTCAAAGCATACTGCAGGTAAGGAGTATAGGATTAAGTTTAAATTCTCTGGGAATTCTTGACTGAAAGGTACAGACAGGAGAAATTTTTACCTATATTCGTTGTACTGCATCTGCAGCAGCATGAAGTTATATGAATCCTGAATGTCCTTCCCTGATTAGATCTGTGGTATTACCCTTGTATTTTGTTTCATTTGGGGATTGAATTTCGTATTCTGGTTTCAGAGATTCTTTTACACTTTGCTCTTTTTCTAGGTTAGTTTATAATGGTTTTTATTGTTAGGATTTTTTGTCTCTGAATGATCTAGAAATCTCATTTGGGGACAGAGGTGTGAGACTGTGGGAGAAAAAGATTCTTGGCACCAAAACTTGTGTGTCAGTTCTTTTGTGCTACAGCCTGACATTCAGGTAACAAGAGCTGCAGCTTAGGTTTGGTGTATCTGAGGTGCATATACGTAATTCACAGGTAAAAACTGTACCCTTTTATTGTAAAAAGGAAGGGACTAGATACTTTCATCATGCATGGCAGTAGTTTCTCTATTGTACCTATTGAAAGATATTGTAGATAATCAAAATATTGAGTGGAAGATACGAGCATGAAATTTGTTGTTTGATTGTTCTTTCAACAGGTCTTTGTTTTGGTAACTATTCCTCGAAGTCATGGGTTCCATGATTGTAACATTTTTGTAAATGCCTGCTTTCCATTTCTTCATACAATGGTAACTCAATTCCCACCCCACCAAGAGACAAGTGTTCCAGATACAGTATAATATTCTGCATGCCTTTTCTTATTTATTAAATTGTTACCCATACGCAAGCAGTTATTAAAGAGAAATGATGAAATTGGAAACTTTGATAGTCACAAAAATAGAATGAAAAGCTATTTCTTCCAACAAGAATTGTGCAGTTATACTTGAAAACCATACCGAATATATGTCTTCACATTGGAAAGGGATATTTTTTTTTTTTGGATATGTATATGGATATGCATGATTTAACTTTGAGAGGGGACTGAACTGAAGTTTTATTGAAAATGTAAATCAAACTCAAAGGCGATGTGATGAATTTAGGAAGATGGGTTTTAGGTTTTTGTGCACACAGTACATAAATCTTTTGTTGAGTTCTTCTAGTCTGTTGGCATGTATTAGAGGAGTTTAGTATAATTTAAACTAGTTAAATAGTCTATAGTAGACGTATTACAGTTATGTTTTTCTGGTAACTTATTCTGAAGCAGGAAGTAAAGAAGTAGTGAGCTAGCATGACAAAAGTGTGGGACAAAATTGAAATTTTGAGAGTTTTCATGGAGTGCTAAGTCAAGAGTAAGGTGACATGCAATAAATTAATGGATTTCTCCAATGGGAATTGAAAACAATGAACTAGTCATTTCTGCTTAAATCAGATTGGGGTAAATATGCTTTTCTATTTGGAAAGTAAGTTTTCAGCATGAAGGAATAGCCAGATTTGGTAGTTCCTCTTTGAGATTGACTGTGATTTTGTAACCAACTTTACTGGCTCATTCCTGGCCAACCCGCCAGTGAGGTCAGTCACCTGGTCCAACGGATGAGTCACACTCTCACAAACTAGGCAGATCCACATGAATGGTTATCTTGGGGCAAGGGCTGGGGCCACTAAGAGCTAGGAAGAAGGCAAAGATTGTTACCTAACAGCAGGTTAGATGTCCCCTTCCTTCCCCATAGATGAGGCCCTTTTGTGGAAACACTGATGGGATAACTGAACAGGGAGGTGGATAGAATGGATATCTGAATTGGATCGTGTTTTTTCTCATTGAAAACCAAAGTCAGGCAACCGGTCAATTTGATGCTTACACTATTTCAACAGACTTCAGTATAAATGTCTGTAGCTAGCATTAAAACTGTTGATCTTTTGCTTGAAAAACAAGTATAAAACCTTTCCCTAATATCTGCATGTTTTTCTCCTATAGCCCCAGTAAAGTTTGTTTTTCTTACTGAGTGTATGTGGGTGGGGTGGCTTCTCTTTGGATGGGAAAGCCACCAGCTGTTTGAAATCCCTGTGGTGATGGCCATTGAGCTGATTGTACATCTGGCACATTGAAAGGTGTTCATAAGGGATTGTGTTACTGCGGCACCCAAAGCAGTCCAGCAGGGAGAGACGCTTTCTGCAAGTATAGTGAACAAAGTAGATGAAGTAAATGTAAGATGATTCCTTGTAAATAAATCATAACTTTTTCTTAAAACAAGCACAACATGGAATTTTGAAATACAGAAAAAAGAGAAGGCTTTGTTAATTTGTCACACTATTTTACCACTTAACTTCTCTGTGACAGTTACTTTGTTGTGGTGGAAAGGCTTGTATGTTCCAGTGAACCTCAGAACTATGTCATCCAGACCCTTGTGCTCCTGGTAGGGTCACCCTTAGCAAACAGGTCTGAGGTGAGGTTCTGGATGAAGTGCAGTCTAAATTTCTCAAGACAGGTCAGGCTATGCCTGCTCCATAGATAACAGTAGATGGTACTACTTGAGATTGTTACCCAGAGTGGACAGCTACACCTGGCTCCCTCTGGAAAGTTCTCTCTGATAGATCAGGTGGTCAAGTAGATACGCTTATTTCCCCAGCTGTGAAGGTGGATGTTAAGAGATGTATGGACAACTTAGGGAATCAGTTCAGGTGCAGCAGGACCTGAGGGCCTTCCACTGGACCCAGACCTGTCTCCACTGTCATGCCACTGGATTCAGAGAGACCTGGATGAAAGAGTGAAAGAAACTCTGTGCAACTTTCCCTCACTTAAATCCAATTCACGTGATAGTCATGACATAAAATATTCATTCCCCCCTCAAGTCCTGTGGCGATGGGTGAGCAGCAAAGTGGCAGGTGCAGTAACACTGGGAACTGTGGCTTCAGACCTGCACACATGCAGCTCAGAATATGAGGTTGCTTTCCATTGGACAGAAGTAGCAGTGGAATTCGGCAGCCTCCTGGGTGACTGAGCAATCCTATATAGGATCACACTGCTCACCTCTGTAGTATGAGGAACAGGCTAGAAAGGTGCCTAAATATTGTCTGCTTCACCTTAACCCTGGTCAGCATATCGCGGGTGATGGGGATCTCGCTACAATGGTTGAAAATCACACAAAGAGACAAAAAATAGTTAAAAAAAAAAAAAAAAAAAAAGACAAAGGTGACATCACTTACCATCAGGGCTTGGAATGTTCACGCTTTAATGGACTGCATAAAGCAGATAGACTAGAGATAAGAAAAGCTCTAGTTGCTAGAGAACTGTCCAGATGTAACATCTGCATAGTGGCCCTGAGTGAAACTTGCTTAGCCAAAGAAGGATAACTTACTGAAAAAGGAGCCAGCTTTACTTCCTTTTGGAGTGGCCATAGTAAAGAAGAGTGATGTGAAGCTCGTGTTGAATTTGCCACCAAAACACAGCTGGTAAGCAAGCTTACGAATTTCCCAAAGGGCGTGAACGATACTCATGCCAGTGAGACTCCCAGTGTTTGGGAAAAGACGTGCAACTATCAGCATGTATGCACCCACCATGACCATCTCAGATGTGATAAAGGACAAATTTTATGAAGACCTGGGGTCCCTTATCTCAGAAGTGCTGAAGGCAGACAAAGCTCATTATCTTTGGTGACTTCAGTGCTAGAGTTGGCACAGATTGCCAGCCATGATTGGAAAAAATGGTCTTGGGACATGCAATAGTGGTGGGCTCCTTCTGCTGAGGAAATGTGCTGAACACAACTTCTTCATCACCAATACAGTTTTCTACCTGTCAAACCATAATGAGATGTCTTCGATACATCAGTGCTCCAAGCACTGGCATCTCATTGACTGCCATCGTCAGGAGAAAAGACAGCCAGGATGTTGGAGTGACGAAAGCCATGAGAAGTGCAGAATGCTGGACTGATTACAGATTTGTAGTCTCCAATCTGAATATCCAGATATATGCTAGTAGACAATCACAAAGTAAAAAAGCACCCCAAAAGCTTAATATCTCCAAAGGAGAATGTGAAACAGGCTTTTGTTGAACTGTGCAACCAACTTGTAACAACTGATGGAAACTCCAATAACATCAAGGAAAAGTGGGCATCCTTTAGAAACTGTGGACTTGGCTGCATCCAACACCTTAAGTTCCATCACACACAAACATCAAGACTGGTTTAATGAAAACAATAGTGATACAGGGACACTTGTGAATGAGAAACAACAGTTGCATAAAGCCTGTTCAGGAGACAGAACTTCAACGTCTAAGAAGGCAGCCTTCAACAACATCAAGAGGACTGTCCAACCCAAACTTAGAGAGATGCAAAACTCATGACTGATCAACAAGGCAGATGAGATTTAGTCCTGTGCAGACAGGAATGATATGAAGAACTTCTATGATTCTCCGAGGACAATCTATGAGCCCAGGTCATCAGGAACATCTTCAATACTGAGTGTCAATGGCACCACACTAAGCAATGACAAAGAAAAGATACTGCAAAGATGGGCAGAACACTTCAACAATGTCCTGGATCAATTGCCTCCTTTCTAATAGATGATTGTGATTAACTTCCCCAGATAGATATCAACAAATCTCTTGCTGATCCTCCAACGTTGAGCGAAACTGTGAAAGCAATTGATCTGCTGTCAAACAGTAAAGCAACTGGAGCAGATGCTACACCAACAAAAGGCTATAAGGCTGGTTTTCACATGGCTTTGAAACGGACTGAATTTTTACAGTCAACATGGACTCAAGGAACTAGACCCAAGGAGTACAAGGATGCATTCATCATTCACTTGCACAAGCAGAGAACAACAACTATCAGGGCATCTCCTTGTTGTCAATAGCTGGCAAAATTTTTGCCAGAGTTCTACTGAATTGCCTTGTGCAATACATTGAGCAAAGGCTCCTTCCTGAGACTCAATGTTGCTTCAGGAAAGGTCATGGGACCACAGACATGGTGTTGGCAGATTGTCAACTTCAGGAGAAATCCCTGGAACAGAACTCCAACCTGTATGCAACTCTCACTGACCTGGCAAAAGCATTTGATACAGTCAGTCAGTTGGGAGGGCCTTTGGAAGACCATGGCAAAATTTGGTTGCCTGGAGAAGTTCAGCTCAATGGTTCAGCAATTCCATGATGGCATGCTTGCTCACGTTATGGATGACTGAGAGTCATCTGAACATTCCCAGTCACAAATGGAGTCAAGGCAGGACTGTGTGTTGATCCCAACCCTCTTCAGTATGATGTTTTCTGCCATGTTTACAGATGCCTTTCATGACTGTAACACTGGGATTGGCATCAGATACCCGACACATGGCAAGCTCTTCAATCCTGAGGAGACTACAGGCAAAGACGAAGGTTCAGAAAGTGACTGTGATCTTCTCTTCACTGCGTGTCAGACTCAGATTTGGCATTCAGGGAAGGTTGAGCAGCATAGTATGGATTATTTCTCTTCAGCTTGTGACAATTTTGGTCTCACAATCAACACCAAGAAGATAGAAGTGATGTAGCTGCCTGCACCAGGGAAGTCTTATATATAGAGCATATTCTCACAGTGAATGGCCAAATCCTCCATGCAGTGGACAAGTTCATCTACCTCGGCAGTACCCTCTCACATACAGTTCAGATGATGAAATGAATGCCAGAATTGCCAAATAAGTGTGCCTTTGGCAGACTATGTGCAAACATGTGGGAGTGCAGTTGCATTAGTCAACAAACAAAACTGAAGGTCTACAAAGCCATCATGTTGCCAACTTTGATGTATGCATGAGAAACCTGGAAGGTATACAGACGCCATATTAGGAAGCTGAATCACTTTCACGTGAGCTGTCTGAGGAAACTAATGAGGATAAGATGGTAAGACAAGGTTCCAGATACTGAGGTTTTCCTTCTGTCAGGTATTCCAAACATCCATGTTCAGTTGATGAAATCACAGATGAGATTGGCAAGCCATGTCACCAGAATGTTAGATGAGCAACTGCCACAGAAGACTTTTATGGAGAGCTAAATGAGGGGAAGTGCTCTCAGGGAGACCAGAAGAAACATTTCAAAGACTCCCTTAAGTTATCCTTAAGGCATTTCAACACTGATCCAGAGTTTTGGGAAGATCTCGCTCAGGATTGTTCTACCTGGTGAAGTCTCATCCATACGAGAGTCTGTCTATGAGCAGAGGAGAACTTCTGAGGCAGAGCAGATGTGCCAGTAGTGTAAATCACATAACAGCAGCATGTCCACTATTAATCAAGTAACCCATAGTGGCATCTCTTGTTCAGTTTGCCACAGGCAGTTCAAAGCTAAAATTGGTGTGCTCAGCCACTCATGTGTTCACAGAAATCAAACCAATCAGTGATGTCATGGTCACCTTTGAACTTGAAGGATGAACAACTGTGTGAAAGATTTTTTATTTTTTTAAAAACCATTTGATGGCTCGGGGTAGTCTCATGCCATTTTCCGGTGGACAGGAATCCATTTCACAAAAAACAAAAACAAACAAAATTCCATCATGTTGACTAACCCCAACAGCAAATAGGTCAAGGACTGAAGTAGACTGTGAAGACTGAACTACCTTTTTACCTCAAGAGGTTGTCTTTCTAGATTAAGATTGAGGTTCCAAGTCTAGTTTCTTTCACCAGCAATGCACACCTATACAGCCTCCTTTATTGTTGCATGGTTTTCCATACATTAGTAGTGTTACACCATTAATGAACAAACCTTGCAGAATAACGTTTCCAGGTAAGCAATAGGAGAGTTGAAAGTTTACATTACTCCTTTAATTCCACTACAGAAGGTGTTAACCAGAGGGCCATCAGTGCAAGAGAGTGGAGGGGGGCGTAAGGGATCTTATCTATTTATCTTCGGGTCTCAGTATTCTATACCATCATGGGGGGGGAAGCAGTTTCTGAAGAGCTGCTACATCCCCAACTTAAGTGTATGGGGAAGGGGCAGGGAGGGAGGGGAGTGTGGGCAGTGCCCCAATGCCCTTGGCAGTGTAGTTACACAGGTATGCTGGGGAGAGTACATAGTGACAGGTATAGTCCTGGTTAGCTTACTCCTTCCTTGGAGCAGCAGAGACTGGAAGGTGATTTGTGTCTGTCTGCCTCCCACATTGCTGCCAGATCAGTGGAAAAGCACACTGCCCTTTCCTATGAGTAAGGTGATAAACTCACAATCTACCTCATAGTTTGTTGAGTCTGTTTGCCATGCTGTCTGGAGTTACTCACGACTGTGAGTGCCAACCTCAGGGCAGACACCCTAAACTGGTGGTAAATTCTATAATTAGATTTCATCAACCCAGTAACAAATGTGAACTCTGGAAATACTATAACATCTTACCATGGAGTCATGGACAACCCTCTTCAGCATTCCAATCTATTTTGCTGCCAGGCAAGCTGGACATAGTGATAGTTGGTCACCATACACCAAAGATCACAAAAGATTCAGTTTGCCGACAGGTCCAAGGGACCAATCACTTACCCCAGGTCAGTTTGTACCTCTGATCTCACACCAAATATAATGCTTAGAGTCAGTCCTATAATAAACTAAATAAGGGCTTTATTATCTATGAGAAAGAAAGGAGTGAGTGATTTGCAGGTTAAAGCAAGTAAACACATATATACACAAAGGAGTTAGTCTATGATTTTATAAGGTGATAGAGTTGTACTAACCTGTCAGCACTGAATGTCTTCTAGGGTTAATCCAGACAGAACCTGGGGATCATCTCTGCTTCTCTTTTGCAGCTCCACCCCTGTAAGAGTCCAAACAGTGCAAAAAATTAAAAAAAAAAATCTTGTTCATTATCTTCCAGAATTGAAGATGATGGGATGAGCCCTTTTTCACATTGCCTCTTCATGGGTGTGAAGGGGCAATTAACAAGACTTTGTATTGTGATGTTCCACCATGGCCCATTTAGTCTCTGACTCATTAAGATGGTTATCCCTTCTGACAAGGTGACTGTTTCAGAGTGAACATTTTTTCACTGTTTTAAAACAGAAGCTTATATTCATTTGTAAATTGTGATAAAGTTATAGAAGTAAGATTAATGCATGCAACAATTTACAAGCATTTCATAAAGTCTAAACACATTATTATAAGTTCAATACCCATCTTAACCATACTAACATACGGGTGAGCTGAGCTGGTTTCCAGCAATGAGTTTGTCAGGGTTCGGCTGAGGCCTAAAGCCTTGGCAAGAGCTGGTACCTGGTTTCCCTGGCATTACACTGTTAAGCAAGTGAATCGTAAGAATTTGGAGTAAAGGAACTTTAAACATTTTAACTGTGCATGTCTCTTTTTAGAACAGCCTTCAAAAGACTGTCAGGGGTCCATAATGTCACCGAATGTCTTTGCTGTTTTCCACATAATCTACAGTAAAAGCAATGTTTTTAATTCAGAATGCAATATAATTTCCAATGAGCATATTCTGATCTATAGTGCATCTATAAACCAACAGTTTTAAATGTACATAACATGGTGAACCACAAAAACCAGTCGCACAATGTCTAATAATAGTTGATGATGATGAAATATTTGAGATAGTTGCCAAAAGTTTTCACTATAGTGTGTGTGTGTGTGTTGTAAGAGATGTACAAGTAAAAGGAGAGCTGACCTTGATTTTTTTAAATAATCTTGCTTTTGATAGTTTGCTAGTTTTGATTTTTTTCCTAAAATTATTTTTATCTTCCTAAAAAGTCCAGTTTTAACATCTCATAACTCTGAGCACTATCCAGCACTGCCATAAAGAAAACTAAACATGACCTGAAGATGGTTTTTAATGATCAAGTAACACCTTAACCTCTCTGTCTATTGTGTCTCTGATGAGACTTCCAAAAAGAGTACCGATTGTGACAGCAATTTTTTAAAGCAAAGTGGACACCAGTCCAATCCTGGACAGTGAATTTGGCACATAACAAGAATTTGATTGCTAGTGCACTAGATCTGATTGAGTTGGTGAGGCCCAGTCTTGCATTATGATTTACACAGGTTGACCTCTGCGCTGAGACCTGTTGAGTTAATATAGATTTAAATTTTGCACAGGGCAGAGGTGATTGCAAGGCTGGGATTTTGTGGAAAAAATCTGTATCCTTTCACTAACACTGGTGACTCATTTGGTGTCACAAATTTAACGTTATTTAAAAATAGGGTTTTCAGTTTTTTCTTAATAAGTTTGTACATGTACTTCAACATGCTTACAAAATAGTAGCTGACTTTCATTTCAAGAAGTAGAGTTAAAGATCGAATGCCCTTTTCAGTACTGAGATGGAGAAAAATACAGAGCAACATTTTATAGAACAGTGAATTCCTTCAGACAGCTGTTACAAGAAAAGCAGTGTCAGTATCCTTTTGGTCAATTGATACAGACCTCTTAGAGTTCTTTTTCATTTCATCCTATGTTGAACTTTTGATTCCAAAGTGAGACTCTAATGAAGAATAGACTGTCATGGCCAGCACAGAGGTCTCCCCTCATTGTTCCCCATACTGTGTATAAGATTAGGGATAAGAAATGCTCACACAAGGCTTCAGTGTTTGTAAAATCTTTCCTTATGTAAATAATTATTTTCATTCATTGCTTATAATTACAGATATACTGCAAATTCTATGCTAAATTGTTCTTAGTAACGGTAATATAGGTACTACCTTATGGTGTTGTTGTCCATTATACACACTGTAGGCTATGTTTATTACTTCACAATTTGTATGGCTTCTTTAATATAAGTAATTTTACAAATGATTACCATACATGTGCCAAAATACAATATTAATTATAAAAGTGAGCGTAAGCACTTTGGAGAAATATTACCCTTTTATTTTTAATATTTTGTTGTATCAATGGTGTCTGTGTGTCCTGGGCTTAAATTTTTTTATTGGAATAGAATTTGACAATTTTGAATCCTATATTTTGACATTTAGTTACATATCCTTTTTCTGTTCATAAACTTTATTAAGAAAGGATAACACCACAAAGAGGCAAATACGGAAGAAAATTTTAAGTATGAATGGAAAACCAGGAGCAGAATAATATTCACAGGGTTTTTTAGAACAGTTAATATGAAATGGCTGGATTAACATTTGATTCAGAACTTAATAAGAAACTGTAGAAAGTGATAACATAGTTCTAAATTCTATTGTAATGAAATGGAAATTAACTCAAGCATTCAGAGCACATTTACTGAAATATAATTGTACAATATGCACATGTCTGAACTCTGATTGGCTGACAGCCATTAGCAAATCAGGGTGCAGGGATTTCCATAATCATAGTACATTTACTATATCAGTAATCACACTTTGAGGGTGCAAATTTCCCTACAGATATATTTAAATCCAAACAGTGAGAAAATATTTTACTGGCCTTGTAAGTAGTAGAGGAACTACATTTTGTGACTAACGATAATTTAAATAATATTGTGAGCAATGTGATCCCATCCTACGAAAATGTCCTGTTCCTTCAGAAAGATGAGAGGCCTCAATTTCCATTGATGAAAATGGGGTTGAGTGTTCCTTGCTCCTTGAAGAATTATGCTAGCGGTGAGCAGTTAGGGTGTGTACTGATCGAAGAATGCATCTCTAACACTCACTCCCATTAATGGGAGTCTTGCATGTATTGATGGCAGAAGAGATCCCTCTTCAGGGCAAACTGTTTGAATCATTTTTGTTGTTCTGAAAGAATTAAGTTCGCAGAACAGTGGCTCTTCACTATACACAAAATCAGTTCTTCTGATCTGGGGTTTTGACACTGGAAGATTACTAACATACTTAAATTTGTATTTAGATGACTGAAGGATATTTTTCACTTTAAAAACATTCATAAATATGTATAATATGTAAAACAAACTGTGCCTCAAGAGACTGCATCATTTGAATTAGGCTTTTATTTCTGTGGGGTAAATAGTGTGCATATTTTTTTCCATGAGTGTATTTCTTTAAAATAAATAAGTAAATAAAAATCCCAAAGGTATTTCTTTCCTTATTTTGTGCTGTTAAAAGTAAGTCAGTGCTTTAAAAATGTATCTCTTGACACTGAAAAATAAGGTCACAATTACTATATGACAATAGGTAGCTTAGAAGGTGATATTGTCTTATTTCTTTGTGCTTTCCTGTCTGTCTGTTGCATCCACCTATTGGGCTGACAGCTGCAAAGCTGACATTTAACCACAGAATAGTGCTGCATGGGCAGTGGCAATGAAGGCTTCCACCAGACGTGTTATCCTTCCAGTGTGCCTTGAACTGAAATAATTGGTGTGGGAGGCTAATCTAGTCTACATGGTTTATCCAGCCTTTGGCCTCTGCTGAGACAGCAAACAAGGGTTCCTATTTTGATGATAGTTTCTGTTATATGAATACATCTATAGGAACTATGCCAACTGAAGAGCCAGAAAATGACAAGGACCTTAGAAGGGTCAAGCTTAGTTAAAGCTGAATTGGCAGTTCAGAATTGATAGCACTATATCTCCATACTTGTCCAGAGACATCCATTTCTTGATAAAAACTTACTTAAGTAATATGCTCTGATCAGCAGCTGTTCTGACAAGGCTGGTCTAAACAAGGATTGGACTTCGTGGCCAATTACATGCTGCAAATATTTTTATTAGAACAGCTGCATCCCTCAAATTGACTACAATACATACTCAGCCACTAGTTCCAAATGCTGAGATGTTTGTTTACCATCCATGTAATCATTTGAAAAAACCTCCTCTGAAAAGTATTGCTTTAAAAAGATCCTTTGTTGCTTGTTTTATTTACCAGAAACTGACTTTTATTGCTGTCTTCCTCAGGTAGAAACCATAAGGATTTTTTTTTTTGTATTGGGCCAGGCGTTGTGCTTTGTGGCAAAAAAATGTGAAGATGACAACAGATAAAACATACTTTACTGGATTCATTTAGTGAGAATTAGGTGCACGGACAGTAACTAGTTGATTACCAAGCATCCTAAGGGCTACAGTTGGTTGTATGGTTGTAAAGAGCATTTAAGGATCTTAAAGTATTTGTGGTTTAAGAGGGAAACCTAAGATCTTTTTACTAATTGCATGCCTCTAAGAAGTCTTATAAGGCTGGAGGTGATGGGGGTGAGAGTGTGCACTGACGAGCCTCCAGCCTCTAATGGGTTGGAAGATTTCCCCTATTCCTTTCCTGAAAGTCCTCAAAGTTCTTATGGATTTACCCCGGATGAACCCTTCTGTTTAAATTGCTTGTAAATTTACCCTTTGCACTTAATTTTAGGGCTTTATAATGGCTGGGATTTATTTGAGGGTTTTTACACTTAAATTATTTAAATGAAATTTCAACTATAACTGTTTGCGTCAAATTAGTAATCTGGGATTTACAGTTCTTTCTGGCCCATCTTAAAACAGACCATCATTTTTTAAAAAAAGTTCATAAAACTATTGTTTTGGTCAAAGACTTGGGACAATTTTTACTTTAGCTCATTCATCTGTAGATTGTATTTGTCATTACAATTATGGAAAAAAAGAATGATGGGGAGTGAGTTCTCATAGTAACACCTATAAAAACAGCCTGGAGCCAAAATTACATGAATGGGATATTGAATTCCTGGATTCTCAGCTTCAAGGAGATCTAACACCATATAATTAAGTATTACTTTTGCAAAGATTGAAAAGGATTTTGCCAACTCTCTTTCCATTATTCTTTTTACCTAAATAAAGGAATAAATAAAGGAAAAGAAAAATAATTCAAATAAGACTACATGGCTTTTACCAAAAATAATTTACAGAGCTCTAGATTTTAATGTAGAAATGCATTTAATTTTGGAACAAAACTTTGTTTTTTTCCCTCCAGCAGAAAATCTATTTTGTTTATGGGGGAACCTTTCTCGTTTGTAGCTATATTTGTGTGAATTTAGACTACTAAAGTTGCTTGTTTTGAATTAATACTAACTAGTCTATGTGTAAACATTAGATATTCTTAAGAATAAGAAAAAGAATAAATTCAGGTTAGAAATCTCAAAAAAAGATACATTTCCTGCCTTGTTTTTTTCTTCATAATATTCATATTTGAAAATGTTTACAAGTAAATAATTTATTAACGTTTAATGATATCCATGGATCATTTATTTATACTTTAGAGGCCTGATCTTTGGCTGGTATGTTACAGGTTAGCTAGTCAAGCGCCCCATGTTGGACTCTCACCAGACTCCTCTGAATGGATCCAAATGTTGAATCTCTTGTGCTCTTTGCTTGCTGGGGCTGGCAGATTTTGGGCCTTGGGGCACTTGCTTCAGGTACAGACCTCATATCTGGAACCTGTCTTGGGGGTGGGGACTCTTATCAAATTGCCCAGGCCTGGAAAGTAATGTAATTTCCCTGAACTTCCCCAGCAGCTCTTGAACATTCTCCAAATTCCCACCGAAGGAGTGAACCTTCTGGTTTTCATTTAATTTCTTAAGGGTCCCCTGGGGTACCCAGAATCTTCCCCCTGAAGCTCATGAGTTCCATTCCAAACCATGGTGCTTTCCCTCTCACAGTTAACCTTTGCAAATGTTGGCTGGATTGCAATTACACAGGACTCTCCTACTATGGAAGCGTGTCCATCTCTTCCCCTCCCTCGTCCGAAGCTTTTTCCTGTTGCTCTTGTGAATCTTCCCTGATTCACCCAGTAACTTTACAGCCTATTTTACTGTAAAATACATTGGATCAAATTCTTTACTGGTATAAATTGGCACAGCTGTGGAGAAAATTTGACCGTTATCTTTCTGATGTATGGTCTGTTCAGATTAGTGGAAAAAGCTTGATTTCAAGGAAATATATTGTAGTGGTACTCACTCTGTTATGAGCCCTTATCCTATTGAAGGTGTATTACACATGCAGGGCCAGATTGTGAGCTCTTTACTCAGTAGTGCTTTATACCACATGAATAAGTCTATTCCACCACTCCCCCTTGGCATACTCTTTTTCCCTCCGAGGGTTTGGAGTGCATGGCTGGTGCAGGAAGAGATGGAGCTCCCTTTATCAGCTTTCCACCAATGGAAAGTTCCCTTATATGAATAGAATTCTCCACTGACTATCTCCAGCTGTTTAAGCCCACCATAGAAAAAGTGGCCTACCAAGTACTTCCTCATGTATTGGTTTGTATACTGTAGCAAATGTCCATAAGTAAATAATGGCTGGATTGTGATATTCTTACAAATTAATAGTGTGACAGATGTGGCAATTTCCTGGACAAACCTTTATTGAATTAAATTAAACCTTACTGAATTAAGTTTCAGTATTTTTGGAATTCATTGAATTAAAAATGTAAATGTTTATATATTATTGTGGAATTGTATGTAACATCTCTAGGGAGAAGAACTGACTAATATAAACCCAGGGTAGTGTTATGAGCTTTAAAGGACAATTTGAGACCATGTGAGTTTTTGAAAGTTAAGTGGGTTTCCCAGGAAGTCTCATGGAGAAGGTGTATGTGAACTCCTTCTGGTATGCAACAGTTGAGCCTTTGAAACTCTTAGGAGGCCTTCTCTTAGCTGATCACCTGTTACATGAGGACAGATCAAAGACCCATCCAGGATAGAGAGACAACTCTGAGTTATGGGGGTGCTGGTTCTGAGGTAATAGTTATGAACTTGCAACCACAGGAAATCCCCGTGGTGGGGTTTGAAGGACTGTTCACCAACCAAAGCCCTTGCTGGAGTTGGGATGATTGCTGGTAAACTTATTAGCATGTGCATAGATTCTGTTTTTAAAATGTTGTCTCGATAACACTTTTACCTTAAGAATAAATGTACTTGCTTAGAAAGAGCTGTGTTATAACTTTAAACTCTGGGCAATTATTCTGTTCATAGCCTTCGAAGAGAAAGTAAAGCAGAGATGCTGACCTGTTTAATCTACTTTGCTGGGGAATTCACAGTGTAGGTAGGAAAGTGCATAGCCTGGAAAACCCCTGATAAGAGGGAGAAACGTGTGTCTGACCCAAGAAAGGTGATAGCTGTGGACCAGCAAGCATCAGAGTAGGTGCCCTTGCCAGGCCACCGAGGGGGAATATAGGTGCACTTGCCCTGAATTGTGATAGTACCTTACTTCACTGGAATTATTCATTTAGCATGAGTTTAAAGTATTAGAATATGGCACTGAGATGATGATGTGATTTTTTTCCCCCCTTCTAATTCCTCCCATGCACAAGACTTATGAGTAGGGGCTGAGGGAGCTAGGCTTGTTTAGTCTTCAAAAGAGAAGAATGAGGGGGATTTGATAGCAGCCTTTAACTACCTGAACGGGAGTTCCAGGGAGAAAGGAGCTAGGCTGTTCTCCGTGGTGGCAGATGACAGAACAAGGAGCAATGGTCTCAAGTTGCAGTAAGGGAGGTCTAATTTGGATATTAGGAAAAAGTTTTTTATTAGAAGCGTGGTGAAGCACTGGAATGGGTTACCAAGGAAGTGGTGGAATCTCCATCTTCAGATGCTTTTAAGCTGCGGCTTGACAAAACCCTGGCTGGGATGATTTAGCTGAGGTTATTCCTGCTTTGGGTTGGACTAGATGACCTCCTGAGGTACCTTCCAAGTCTATTCTTCTATGATTCTATTTGGCCAAGCCATAATAGGTTCACATTCGAATAACAGGGTCAACTGTATTAGTAAAATGACCCATGTAGTTAAAATGTAGACAAAGAATATAGTTGCCTTGCAGTTAGCTTACAACCCATCAGAAGTAACTGATGACACCTTGATCAAATATTACTGATCGGTAACTCTAGACATCTAAAAATTGTGCCGCAGCATTATCTTTTAAATAAGTATCTAAGGTTGGATTTCCTCTAAATGTATTTGCAAATTTTGCAACACATAGTTCAACAGAGGAGTGGGGAACATTGGGTTCTCTTTTTACTGGGTGCAGAGCTTGGAGGTAACTATCCTAAGGCCTGCATCATTTGGGGTGACATCCTAGTAACTTGACTTTTCATAGCATACATGTGCTCACTCCTCCTCCTCCCCTCCTCCCCCCGGTTAATGCTCAGGTCACAGGGGAATGGGTATAAGTAAAAATATCCCAAGTGATGTGAAATTAAAGATCTGTAAGCGTTCCTTCTGAAACTCTGTAAAATACATTCATGCACAATTAAGTAAGTTTCAGCAAAACCTTTGTAATATTGAAGACTTTGGGTGCACACTTTAAAAAAAAGCCTACCATCTAATTTCTATGAAATTATTTTAAATGTCATGCTTTTCTTAAAGATGAAATTTAATTATTAAAATGCCTTTTCAAATACTGCATTTATTAAAACACAGCTAAAGTTTTATTTTGTCTTCCCCCTTTCTCCCCCCCTCCTCTCCCCAGTCTTAATTTCTCTGGCTCCCTCTCTGTGGTTTTTATTTGTTTTTCCAGTAGAGATTTAATTTCTTCTGCAACAGTCATTCTTTGATTGTTCCTACATATCCCCTCATTGTAGTTTTCAAAATGCTGCTGAGATTGTTGTTCTGATGTCACACAGAAAGTTCAAGATTAATGGATTCTTTGTTTGAGAACTGACTGTGTTTGGGGCTAGGAGACCTTCCCTCATTATAGGTCAAGGATAATTGACTGTTATCCTCTGCTCCTGACGCTTGTTCCTCACCTGAAATCATACTATCTTATGATTTCATAATTGCCGCGAGAGCTACCATTTGTGATGTCAGAAGCCTCTGTAGTATCTTATCCTATATTCACCTTATGAGCTTGTCTTCTACTAGACAATTATTTTGTATGTGAGAAAAATTACTAGTGATTTTAACACAAGCTGTTAGACATTCAATAGTAGTGTATCTGGAATCAAATTATCTAGGCCAGGAAATTAAACTATTCCAAGAAATCTTGTATACAGCTATCTAAGGAAGGTGACTGTTCTCTTACAGGATAGTAATGATCTAATGGTGCTGAGCCACACAAATATCAAAACATTGCCAAATAATGTATTTTTATAATGTTTCAACTTCAAAATAGATTTGCAAAGTGTATGGACCAAACATTTGACTTTGTTTCACAAACATTTCTTAACCCTAGGAGTATTGTGGAGGTGGGGGAGGAGAGAGCTTCAAATTTGTTGTTTCAAATTATTTCAAATATTTTTCTTCAAAAGATACTCATGGGGGAAAAAGCATTTTTGGGGTTCTTCAGGATGCAAAGTACCAAAAAGGTGAAGAATCATCACTGCTATTATTGACTCACTTTTAATTTTAAATATTGACTTTTTAGACATCCCCTCCCCCAGATTCAAGAAAGCATCTTTAATCACTACAACACTTTAACCACATGATTGTACATAAGCATGTGCTTAAATGCTTTCCCCAAACAGAGGCATGTAAAAAACCTTTAAAAATAATAAAGACCACTTTAGCCTTGAGTAAGCATGAGTATGAACTGGCTTTGCTTTTAAGTGACATTTGGCTTTTGCATGCACCGTTGCTAGAGTGCCTTCTGGTATTTTTCTCCCAAGTTCTCATTGTTCAAACGTACAGGGCACAGTTGCATTTTGGCCAACTCGGTGCTTTTAGTGCACCATGTGCTTTTGAAGGTCACAGTGACATTTGGTCTTTGAGTAACCACATAATATATTTATGGGCCACTCTTAGTCGTCTTCTAAGTTCCATAGCATACTGTATAATCCTGTATAGCTCCTTCCAAAGTGAAAATGAGTTGCAGTCTTTTCTGGAAAAAATGAATAGCTGATGAGCGATAAGAGGCTGATACTGCATCATGCAAGTCAATGGGAGCTTTCCCATTCACTTCAGTGGGTGTCAGATCTGACCCTAAGAAAGGCTCAATCTTCCAAGTTACTGAGCACTTGATTCCAATTCAACAAACCATGTGCTGAACTTTAAACCTGGGCTGGAGTTCTCTGTACCTAAGTATATGAGTGTATCTTGACATGTACTTAATGAAAACAGCTTTCAAAAAGTTCTTCAATAACTTTTTTCAACAAAATGTAGCATAGACAAAATCCATCATCATTGGATGGACATTTGCCCTGTCTTCTAGAAGATAAATACACTTGGGATTACTTTCATAACCTATGTGCATGTTTAATGCACGAAACCTAACGTATTGGCAATATTACTACTAATTAAAAATGTGTATAATTTTATGTATTTCTTTCTCACTGATGTATGTATAATCTTCCTGTTGTATAAATATCCTAAATGTGGCATTTTTGGGGGGTTGAGTTTTGACATTTTTTGTATTTAAAAAATTTCTAAAATTCTGAAAAGTATATAAAGTCTACATATAAAATTGTAAATGTTTGTTTAACAGCTAAAGGAAACTACCTGTAGCAATGTTGAGTCTGTTTTTAAACATAAATACCTTTAAAGGAATATTAATGTTAAGTATGAATGATTGTTCTAAAATTTTAAAGGCTCCAAAATGTAAACTTATTCTGCGGGACCCTCTTAGAGCTTACATGATCTATTCAGATATAACCTTAACTGCTTACGGGCACAGTTATAATATTGACTGGATCTATCGGAGA
This sequence comes from Mesoclemmys tuberculata, assembly GCA_007922155.1. Classification (NCBI taxonomy): domain Eukaryota; kingdom Metazoa; phylum Chordata; order Testudines; family Chelidae; genus Mesoclemmys; species Mesoclemmys tuberculata. The sequence continues at coordinate 8,577,636 of ML677085.1, forward strand.
AAGTGTTAAATTATAAGGATGAGTGCTGCAATATAATGGAATGAAATGGTTCATTTCACTGATAGCTGCTGTTTTGTAGAGTGACAATGACAAACATAGTATGCATCCATACAAACATCCTAACTTTTGTTAGGATAATTTCAGGATAATTTAAAAGCATCACTAAAAGCCTTTTTCTTTGATACTTTATCATCCCCCTTTTCAGTTCAAAATTTTACCATTTTGATGTGATGTTGCAAAATGTTTATCTAAGGTATTTTTTTTTGAAAGCTTAATATTGTAATGTTATAATAGTATTATCTGATTACTATATTACTGACCCCACTCATGGTTTCTTAGGCCCAGTCTACACTTACCTTTGGGATTCGGCAGCAGTTGATGGGAGATACGCAAGTGATCCGTCCACACTGTGCTGCGTTGAAGGGAACAGCGTTCCCTTTGATGCAGCGCCACGCCACTTACTGGGGTGGTTTTCCTGCGTCACTTGCTAGATCGACAGAGCAGGTCTACACAGACCGCTCAGTCAATCCAGAGACATCGAACTGACGGTGGCAAATTTGCCGCCATCAGTGTTGACCCAGCATTAGATAGCTGTACTTTTCTGTTTATGTCCTATAAAGCTAATCCACCCTAATGTAAGGAAAAACAATAGAGCCAAACAATGGAAGTTCTGAACAGAAATATAGCCAATAAAAGTACTATATAATATCTCTGGTCAGAGGGTCTGGCTAACTTTCATACATGGATTAAACATACCTAAATACTTTTTTCATAGTGGTAATTGTATACTGTGAACAGATATATATTAAAATGTGGTCAAACAAGTGTTTATTAATATTAGCTATAAAGAGCTGGGAAGGAATACCAGTTCTAAACTCAACTGGCCAGTTATTAAACACTGATCCAGTGGACAAATTAGGAAGCGTATGTGGGCACCCTGGGGCCTTGGAACTTAATTGGGAGTTTTACAGTTGGGAAGATCCTGGGAGACTACAACTCCCATGATGCCTTGGGGAAAAAGGAGAGAGACTCTTCCCCTTCCCGGGAACTTAGTAGAAAGGATGTGGGGACTCCATTTTGGGTTTTGGGGTGGAGCGTGGCCTAGGCTGGAAGCCGCTGCTGAGTGCTGCTGGGGGTCCCAAAGCTGCTGCTGAGAGCCTCTTGGAGTTTTTGATCAAGCAGGGAGCTTCGGAGGTTGGTGGCATTGCTCAAGCCAGGGCAGGGACTGAGCCTGGAGCAGTCTGAGGTGGGCCTGCAGTGAAGGTGGTGTGAGTGCCCCCCCACTTTTTGTTTGGGGTGGGGCTTGTAAAGAAAGGGGCACAGCAGAGAGCCTTTGACTGGGCCTGAGAAGAGGCAGAGAGAGAGTCTCTCTGAGTAGGGCCAGAACTGCAGACAATTGGTTGGGCCAACTCCAAATCTTCAGCTTGATACCTTGGCTGAACTCGTACACTGAACCAAGAGAGTGTTGTCTCCTTCTTCAGATCTTCAAGCGTGCCCACACAAGCAAGGGATTAGGGCTCTGAGCTCTAGGCGAGTATTCACTCCGGAGGTGGGGTAAATAGTGGCAGTGTAAATGCCAATTAGACAAGTTTAATTTATTACTATATGCTATTTTTATTAATTGATTTATTCGACTGCTCCTGTGGATTTAAAATAGTAGTGATGTTTAATTTGTCTGATGTGCCACATTTCCTTAATTTGTTAAGTAAAGGTGTGTTAGCTCTAATTTAAGAATATTGTATGTTTAGTTTGCATAATTGCAATTTTTGAGTTAGACCCATGTCAGAGATTATTAAAATTATTAGACTAGGTTTAGTCCTGGAAGCTCCCAAGGCACGCTATTGAGCATGTACAGGATCCAGCCAGGTGGAGGCACTGCCAATTTTCAATTCCTTTAGGAGTAAAGGGACTCCAGCAGAGGGGTGCATAGAGAATTCCCACCTATCTTACATCATCACTGGGATACTCAGGATTTCCTTTGTTGTCAGCAATCTTAGGTACCCTTGCACAGTGTTGCCTGCTCCCAAGTAACCCAGAAAGAGAAGGGGATTACACACACACATTGTTTAATCCCCAAATATTCCTCCATATTATCCCCTATACCTGTTGAACCTCTTTTGGCATATGTGTGTAATTAACAGAGTGTAAGAAAAACAAAGTCAGAAGAGCACTTAAGCATGTTCTTCATAGTTAAGCACATACTTAAGTCTTTTTGACTTCAGTAGGATTTAGGCACATGCTTAACGTCTTGATCTTGCTAAGACTGACATGCACGCTTAACTGTATGCCCTGGGAGTAGTCCCACTGACTTCTATCTGTGTAGCCAGAAGTGTCCACAAAATTTAGAGGTTACTTTCACTTGAATAGGCACAATACTGTGAGGAATAGGAACACAAGAACTGCCATAGCAAATGCAAACAGTGGTCCATATTGTCTGCTACCTCATCCCTAAAAGCAGGAAGAACTGGAAGCTACAAAGGAAGGTGTAAAACCCCCAGAATGGAACATTATGGAATTGTCTTTTATTTACAGGGTTCATTCTTAAAACAAACCAATGAAACCTCTCTTCCATCCCCAAACTCTTCATATTGTCCCATCTGGTGAGTATTTTACATTCAGGAAAGCCCCCTTTCTCTGTGTACAGCTGCCTTGCTCCTCGCTTTTGTTCTTCAGAGGAGCAGTGTACTTAAAAAAAAAAAAAAAACAACACCCCCCGGGGGGGGGGTGTGGAGAAAAAGCACTCTCTTTACAAGTAAGCAAGGTGTGCCTCTTCCACACACATTCACAGCATTCAGGAGTTACAGACTAAGGTAAGTTCATTTTACAATTATGGCCATTTATGCAATCTTACTATAATGTGTGCCTGAGTCTCACATACTTTAATAATTTATTTCTCACTTCACTAATACAATCTCAGCGTTCTGAAAATTTCAGGTATACGTAACTAATGCTTTAATGTTAACTAAGCATTGCTATCCACCAAGGCAACTATATATATACTGTCTAAAGAACATTTTATGTCCATGTGGATTGCAACAGTAGTGTATATAATGGACAAGAACTATGAATTCTGAGCTGGAGGTGAGGGTCTGTTACAGCGAGAAGGTCCATTGTCTGTTTGCAGCGCCAGCAATTCAGATGGTGATTGCTATGAAAATGTTTTTAAGTATACTATATTTTATACACATTTAGAAGTGCAAATTTTATATAACTGTTCATTGTAAAACAGTTTAAAAGAAAAGCTGAACTGCTAACATTTTAGCAGAGTTTATCTACTAGTGATTTTTTGTAATATTTTATTATAATTTTAATAAACATTGTGATGTAACATGAATTACATCCTATTGCAAATGAAAATTGATTTAGCTGAATTTCGAACAAAAATAGATTTACGGGTTTAAGGCTGAAGGGACCACCAGATTATCTAGTCTGATGCCCAGTATCTCACAGGCCACTAAACACCACCCAGCCACCCCCACACCAAGCTCAACAACCAGAATTAGACCAAAAGTATTACAGTCCTTGGGAGACTAAAGTATACGTGCTACAGAAAGAAAACAGGAGGACCAAGGTGTGCCAATGCCTGAGGCCCCTGAAAGGGCAGGGAATTGATTAAATGAAATGTATGATGTGATACAAAAATTCTTGGAGGGGACATTTGGAAGAGGGGAGAAAATGGTAAGACGGCATTATGAAACTTTATGAAATCGCAGTTGCGTTTTGTGCAGATTTATACTGACAGTTCAAAATTATGCTCTCCAAGACTTCCTCACAAAAGGACTGTGTGTTTCAAAGTAACAGTTAAAGTTACTTTAAGTGAGTCCTTTTCAAATGCATTTGGTGCCAAATTCTAACCTGGCAGGACTCCAGTTCTTTTTTTACTGTGGTTCTCAAGGTTATAAATTTTAATTATTTATCTTGAAACTAGAGGTGGTAAACCACAAAATTCAGCAATTCATTTTGGAGGCTATAATCATGTTTCCTGAATGAACCAAACCCCTTGAAATCAGTAAAATTGGACGGGGCTCTCTCATAATTTGTGTCACTACTTCTGCTCCTTGTTGGAAGCAGAAGTGAGAGAAAAGGGAAATGTTATTTTGGATTAAATTCAGCATTATTTTACAAGATTCTTGCATTTTCTGATTCATGTGGCCTGATTTCAATTGTATCTGAATTTCAAATAGATTCACACTCCTTTTAGTGGATATATTAACATAAATTAGATAGACTAATGAAATACATAGCTTTGGGTTTGCAGATGCTTATCTGAAATGTATATCAGTTCTTCTTTAAACTAGGAAATTCGGAGGCTTAGGGTATCTCTGAGATTGGGAGAAGACATGTCTGTCTCCCATCCATGTTGCAAATACATTTGAAAATGAAGCATTTTCTAGTATGGATCACGTATTCCAACCCAGTAAGAAAAACAAATTCTCCTTTAGCAATATGTATAAAAAATTTCAGACATGGGTCAAGTGGGTAAAATGGAATTCTGTCAGAAAAGACAAAATGGATAAAACGTTTTTGTGCTGCAACTGATACAATATGATGATCCAATGTTATCTTATTATTACCACTGATAGTTCAAGGAGAGAGGATTACAGGAATATGACTAATTATCCTCCTTCCTTAAGATCACCAGATGTCCTAGTTCAATAAAGAATGACTTGGTTAAAAGGGACAATTTGGATATCTCAGAGGGTTTTATTGAAAATGGAGCTGTGTTCTAGTTTCAAGACAATCCCATGGCATGTGGTTACTGTAGCACTGCCTGACATCTCTGAATTCTCAAAGGGATCTGTGAGCACTGTCTCACCACCTCTGTGGTACTTCCAGGCAGTTGCTCTCTTCATTGCTTTGGATGCCTCTTATCTTATTAGCGCAGAGATGGGAAATCTGGAGCGGCTGTAACAGTGACAGCCACACTTCGGAGGAGGATCTTCAGCAGTTTTGCAGCAGTAGGAGGGACAAAGGTCGCCATGCTCATGGAGATGGGAACAAATGGAAATGAAATTTCGGGGCTTTTTTTTAAGTTTAGAAGTACTTTCAGCATAGTCCTTCTATGACATTCACATAACCATGAAGGCCAGGTTCCGTGAAGAGACTGAGGGTTTGTCTACAGTAGCACCTTTGTTGGCAAAACCGTTTTGGTCACGGGTGTGAAAAGACGCACACGCACGCACGCATGCACGCGCACACACGCGCACGCACACGCACGCACGCACGCACACCCCCAACACACGCACGCACACCCCCAACACACGCACGCACACACACACCCCCAACACACACGCCCCGCCCGGACCAACAAGTTTTACCAACAAAAGCACTGGTGGGGACAGCGCTATGTCAGCAAGAGAGCATCTCTTGCCGACATAGCTATCACTGCTCACCTGCTGCTTGGGTGTGATTTAATCATGCCTTCAGGAAAGCTCTCTTCCATCGGAACGTAGCGGCTACACGCTACAGTGGCCTTACGCGGTGCAGCTGCAGCATTACAGCTGTGCTGCTGTATGGTCTGTACTGTAGAAATAGCCTGACATCGAAGAGCCATCCGTGAAAAAAGGGATTTCAGGTGAACTGTCACACTTAACAACTTGGGCAGACAGCCCAAGGCATAAATAGAGCTCCTACTTAAATGAGAAATATGGGCAGGCAATGCTGAGTTTTACAAAATAACTCTCCCAGGGGCACAAGCTAGGGTAAATGGAAGGAGAAGCAGCTCAGAGAGCTGTTCAAAACAGCGCCCTTGGCAGGAGGAGAGTGGCCTTAGAAAGCTCTCAGATTTGTCATACTACATGCATTTAATCCACTGACAGCTGAAAACATTTCACATATGTAGTTTTAAAAAACCGAAAACCCTCAAAATGTCCAGCTGGATCATCTCCATGACAGTACGCTATTGCAGCCTAAGGCAATTGTGGTTTTTTTTCCTGGCATATTTGGGTAAAGATTCATAACCACAGAAGGAAGCAAAGAATTATGGCTCACATTCCAACACACTCAGTTCACGCTAAGCATTACTCTGGGAAGACATGTATCTAAGGGTTTTCTGTAATACCCATCACTGTTGCATCTAAGCACTGGCCAGATAAATTACAGCTGCATTACTAGGTCCATTGTGGACTTCATGGAGGATCCTTCCTGTGCATTAGGAAGCTCCATGAGGCTTCAGTTGTGGGTTTTATTTTACTTTCAAATCAGAGTCTTCCAGCTGTGGTGGGAAGACTTTATCAAAAGGCAGGATATTGCAATGTGTTCTGGAAGCAGTTGGGCTTTGGGTTGTTCTAATATCCTCTAATGGCTCATTTCACAGTTTACCCCCCTCAACCAAGATAGCTTGAGTGAAATACTGGCCATGCTGGAATTCACTGACAAAACATCTGTTGATTTCAATAAGACCAAGGTTTCACCTCTCTCTTCAGCCCTAATGTTCTTGGTTTTGTTAGCTGCAGTGACCCAGATGACTGCCGTTTCTTTGAAAAATTGGGATCAAGACATTGAATTGGCATAAGAATCATTGGTAGGCAGTGGAGCTTTTTATGTATAAGATGATGTGTTCACAGCAGCCTATCTTGGTGAAGCCTTCTGCAAAAGATGGAGGGTCTGCTTTGCGTTTACCTAGAGCTTGAGACACGATGAGTTACATACAATAGTATGGACATTTTTTAAATATTTAGAACATTGATCTGGCTGCTCTAGAGCATATCTAGAAATATAGCACTAGATTTTTCTTTTTAGGAAATCAAGTGGATATAATGTAAAAGAAGTTTTGTATGTACAAATCACACACAGAGTGACAGGTTTACATAAATAGGGAACATGATGTGCAAGAAAAGGGTAAGTAAAGCACAAATTCTCTAAGCTGTGAGGAATCAAATAAGACAACATTAATATCTGATACAAATAGAATAAACAGCACTGTAGGTTGGGCATACAATTACTTCACTAGTTTCCAGGTGCACTAATCAAGATTGTGAGCCTGGTTCTGAGGTCCAGCTGAGCTCTGTAAGAAGCGTGAACCAGCAGGGACTTGGTGGTGAAGAAACCTGAAAAAAAACTCTACGTAAGCTTGAAAACTTATCTTTCCTGAACAGAAGTTGGTCCAAAAAAAGATATTGCTTCACCCGCCTTGTCTTTCTGGGTTTGGAATATTACTGTCTCTCTTGGAGATGTATGGTATGCATTATTGTGACTATATTACCCAGACAATATTTTTAGAAAAAAATATAGTTAATGTGGTTGTTAACAACCTGCATATGTGCTGTTGACCTTATCAGTTTTAGTATGGGTTTCAAGAAATTAAATTTCTTGAACAGCAGCTTACTTAATACCTAAGGCCTGGATAAATGACAGAGCTAAGATTTCATGACTTCACTCTGTCATTTTGCAACTTAAAATTTCATGCTTCTGCCAGCTCAGTTTCCTTTCTTTATTGGAAAGGTTTCACATACCCCCAAAAGTTGTGATTAGAATAGCAAAGAAAACTAGTGTAACACAACCACAAAATCAAGTATGAATATCCTGTCAGTGCCATATTTCCTAATCAGAGATGTAAAACCGCAAAAGAATGAAAGATATACTGTTATTATCAAAACAAATGTCAGTTCTTAACAGTGGTGTTGACAATGATTTATAATTTAAAGGCCAAGATTTAACATAAGGTGAAGGTTTAAATCATTTAAAGCATCTGAGGCTACGTGTAACGATAAAAGCATCTATGGAATAATTAGTAACAATTGAATGCTGTAAAAATCATGTCAAATTGTTTGCTTTCTCTTTTTTAACTAAGTGGGATACATTTTCATTGTTAATACATCATGTGGATTAAGTCTTACAGTTCCATTATTGCTAATGGGATTTGTGCATGTGGCAAAGTCCATATGCATCATCAAAGAAAAGTTATTCCTGTATACCATGGAAAACTATTCAGTTGTCTCATTTTTGAAACTTCACTTGGGCAACTTCAAATGTCTTGTTATCAACTACAATAGACTTTACGTCAGCAAATACAGTACTTCACGTCACTAGGCGCTGTTCATGTTCAGAGAAACAGGTCATCTTGTCCAAGCACTGGGACAGAATATATTGTACCTGGCATGTACTAATAATTCATAACCAGCATCTGAGACGTACAAGGCTGTTACTGCCAAGGAGAGTGGCTCTTGGTGACCTAAGCCATAGGAGTGGAAATCCAGACGAAACCATCTCAATAGCTGTTCTCTCTTCTGAGCCATTGAGCCTGTATCAACCTTTCTCCAGTCTCACACCCTGGGTTATGGCCACTCTTTCTCCCTGGCTATATGGGAGGGAAAGGGGCTTCTGCCAGTTTTTATCCAGACTCTCCCACCGCCACCATCCTTCCTCTGTTTGTTTGGCTCTCCCTTTGCCCTTTTGCAGGATATGGCATGAGTGCTCGACCACCACACAGAAGTCCCTTTGAACCGTAGGGGAGTTCTTGCTTTCCTTTTCCATGAGCTCTAGCTCTAGGATATAAATGACAAAGAGGCCTCCCCAATCCATCCCTGCTTCATTTCCCCCAAGGGGCACTTCCTCCTCAGTGTATAGTCCGCAAAACCCTCACTAGCCTGCACTCAGGTCCCTTTTGCTGCTCTCTGGCTTCCTCCCCTTTTATCGAGAGACCCAGACTCATGTCCTTTCTCAGCCTCCTCCGTCAGTTGAGGATTCTACAGTTTACTCCTTTCCTGATTGTCTTCAGCAGAGAGACCTGTTACAGATCTTACTCCTGCCTCTGCTCTGTCTCACAGGGAGGAAATGCAGGCTGTTCCCCTCTAGCTTATAGATCTCATGTTCTTTGGGAACTACAGTTCCCAAAATACCTCCTTTGCGGGCCTGAAATCAGTAAAAGGACTGTGCTGGGCCAGGATGCCCTGTCACATACCCCTCTCACCATTGGTTTTAAATGCTAGTACAAGTTTTAATCAGGGCCCAAGCATCATTTTTTTTCAGGCCCAGTACAAACTTGTAACACGGACCCCCCTCCCACATATACCACAATCCCTCATCCCATCCATACAACCTCATGAGCCATGAAAAAAGTCTGAATTCTGAAATTAATTCTACATATTCTACATTTCTGAAAAATGTCATGTCGTCGTCCTCCCCCTGCTATTTTTGTTTAACATAGCACCCAGCCTGAGAGTCCTACAAGTTTGCTATTTTGTAACCTTCTGGTCAGTATAAAGGTGGTATATCCTGTCAGTGTCTTGATTTTTTTTTATTCCAATGGACTAATGTGACTGCAAATGCTTTTTAATTAGGCCAATTAAGTTTAAAGCTTGATTTTTCTGGCCTTTTTCATTGCAAAATCATGAATTAGCCCCCCAAAATCAATTTCTCTTGCAAGTTCACACTCAAGAGACAAGATAGCTAGATGGCTTAATCGTTCTTGTCCTATTGTAAAACACCTGCAGTTTTTGATGAGTGCTAGCTTGCTGAAACTTCTTTCAGCTTCTGCCACAGTCACTGGCAGTGTGCAAAAAAAAAAAAAAAGGCGATGCATGTTCTGGCAGCTTTTCCGTGCCATCAATTGCCAGTGCCACAGACAGTCTCTATATTGAAATCATTTTCATCTTGATTTTGTTCATCTGTTTCCCTAGTTAGTGTATTGCATTGTCTGATTTGAAAAACTGGAGGAGAGTTTGGTGTCCTTTAGCTTCTTTTAGTTCCCTTTCTTTTACCTCCTTAAGTTTCTGGCTGCCTGATTAGTATTTATAGCCACCACCAGACATGGCAGTATGGGCTGTGTGTGTGCCTGAGAGAATTAGACACTTACTCATATATTGGGCCTGCAAATCCTACCAGAAGAAGCAGCAGCCCTGGCTGCCACTATCTTAGGGTACTTTGCTTTGCCCCTCCCTCCTGCCTATGCACAAGGAACTCTGGGACTGGTAGTTCTTGATCTTGATATGATAGACCATGTCACAGAGAGGAGCACAAAGCTGTCTCTCAGTCTCAAGCTACAAGTCCTAGTTTAACTGCACAAGCACACACTCTCCATTCTAGAGACGGGCCTGGCCTGGGCCAGCAGGTCCCACAACTCACTATTCAGAGTGTTGCTTGAGACTGCTCTAACACTGCTGCTGATTGGCTCCAGCAAATCTCACAAGATCTGGACAATAGATACAGGGAAATAAGTTTCTACAAATATCCTCAGGCATGATCTACAATTTAGCCTCAATTTTTTTCTTCATGATGATGGGGGTTGCAACCTAGGCTAGGCCCCCTCCGGGCCCCAGTGAAGTGTACTCTTCCCCCCCCCCCATGTGGGGGCCCTGATTTTAGTGTTAGCCTTGCTGCATTGTGACTGTGTGAGATAGTATGTTACAGCATCTTTTAAAGGTCTAAATTAACATCTTTTCCCTTACACAGGTAATAAAACATGGTATGTTGGGCTCTAGTATAAGCCCTGCTGCCTGCATGCACGTTGTTTTGAAAAAAAAATTTTTTCACAAAATAAAATCCCTGCTTCAATGTACTGATTTTCTTCATTATTATTGTAGATGTGCTGAAGTACTAATGGACTGCTTTATTTTTTTTAGCAGCCCTACATGCCCACCACCCACTCCCTAATGCAAAATCACATCTCTTCCCCTGCTGAGATATTCAGTTCACTTCAGTCTCTAGGGAATAGCTGGCTTAATCCCTCCACATCACTGAATGCTGCTCTGTGTTGTTTTTACCTATCCGTATAAGCATCTAGTACAGCTTGATTGCCCTGTCTATATGCATCTGATGAAGGCTCAAAAACAGTGAGGCAAGCTTATATATACAGATAGGATGCTGCTGGGTAATATTTCCTAGTTTTCTGTTCATAGGTCATGGGAATATTTTTGGGTGCCACCACTTTTGAAATCTGACTCTAGAAGTGTCATTGAAATGGTTTCCACATTTGTCTTATTGGTTTCCTTATCAAACTTGCTTAGTTACAAGCAGTGATGATATCCAACCGGTTCGCACGAACCGGCTCTTAAAATAGAAAAAATGCAGCGAACCGGTTCTTAGCGCCGGGAGATTCAATGAAAAGGTGGAGCAGCGAACCGGTTGTTAGCGGCGGGAGAGTCAATTTCCCGGCGGCGAGTGTCTCCCGCTATTCTCCCTGCCGCAGAAATTGACCACGGAGGGTCAATTTCACTGCGGTGAGTTCTCCCGTGATTCTCCCTGCCGCCGAAATTGACCAGGGAGGGTCAATTTCACAGCGGAGGGTACTCTGTAGTTCTGGGTGTGTGGGGGGTGTTGTGTGCATGATGTTTAAGAACCTATTCAGAATAGGTTCTTAAATATCACCTGCCTTCATAGAACTGGTTATTGGAAATTTGGGATATCATCACTGGTTACAAGTAAAGGAGCTTTTTTTCTAACTATCAACTCTGCAAACTTGTCCTTTACTCTGAAAGTCTAGTTGTGTTCTCTCTGGCTTGTGGAAAGTTCTGCTTTCGGTTACAATTCTGCCTTCAATAAGATTGTACATGGGAAACAGAGAACACAGTTTGGCCCAGCAGCTGGAATTCATATATTTGTTGAAGATCCAAAATGTAATCATTCAGTGTTTCAATCCCTGAGTTGGCTCTGTTGTGCTTACCTGGAGTAAAAGATCATAAACTTATTTTGTCAGTAAATAGATATGCCTATTTTGCAGTTAGTTTTTAGATTGCAAATACATTGCAATAGGCATTTGCAGTAGGTGCCCTCAGTTTTTCTGAAGCTGCATATATATAATTCTTATGATCAACATGGGAGTTGCACATGTGGGAGTTGCTCAGTTGCACTGAGGGAAGAATAGACACACAGTAACTATCACAAATTATGATAATTGAAAGATGGGCAATGAATGCCAGGACCCCAGTCTGTGGGTGCATAGTTCTTAGGAGAGTAGGACTGTTAATGTGGCAGACTTGACATGACCATCAATATATGAATGCGGTAGGAAGCTATATTTAGTAATCATTCTTTTTATAAAAGTGTGCTCATTGCATAAATCTCTGGGCTCACTTGTGGTGTTAAAACAAAATTTAACATCAGGCTTCCATTATTTGGCTGCAGATAGAACACTGTGCATCTGAATGTACAAATGTTAGCTATAAAGGTAACATCTCCATCCATTACCTGAACAACCCAGAAAACAGAACACTTGTCACAATGCTCTGCCTCGGGTAAAGCCTTTGTGCTGGTCCCTGAAAGTTAACAACTCTGGCTCTGTTGGACCATCTGAGAAGTGATTCTAGAATGACAATCCATCACTCTGCTAGTAGCTTCCAGACATTCAGATTTAGGGGCTATTAGTGACAAGTTACATCTCAGCCGCCTCAGAAGTGCCCAGGAAGATATCTAGGACCTAAAGCATGTACAGTTTCAAAGAATAAAATATGTACCTTGAAAAGTAACACTAAACTCTTTGGAGAAGTGATGTAGCATACTCTTTATGATAAATTCACCAAAGATACCAGGACTCTACCTTCTGCACTAGTGGATACTTTTGAATAAGCTTCAACTACAGTCCCATCACAGTAATCCAATACAGAAGACAGAAAGATTTGAGTGACTGTGGTAAGATCTGAACAAATGTTGCAATTATCATCCTGAAGCATATATATGGAGGAAGGCCCCTCTAGCCTGCAAGCCATGTGGGTCTTCGGAAGCAACCAAAGATGAAGTATTTAAATAGAGAGCCATACTGAGGAAAGATGGACACAGCCTTTTAATAAGGGAGGTAGGGAGCAGGCACCATCCACATCATACTCTTCAGGTAATTCAGCCATTTACGTACATGTAAATCTAGGTACTGCTTGCTTGAAGGATGATCCTGACTGGTGCATTGCATTTCTCTGAAACAGCATGAGAAATTGCCCACATGGGATGGCAGAGTGTGATGGGTATCTCTGGCCTTTGTGGCTCCCCAAAGGAGACCCTGTGGTCCTACTACATCCCACCTCAGAAAACAGCAAAGTGACAGGCAAGAAGTAGTGAAGGTGGTTCCTCCAAGCTTGCCTAGAAAGGTCTCATGGAAGCAGCCCGGCAGGCTCAGGTACAAGGAGCTGCGGGGCCTTACTAGGTCAGATCCTGGCTGGGACAAGAGGGGCAAGCAGGATGCTGTTCTCTGGCCAAAGGAGCTTGAGGGGTAGCCAGAGTCAGTTCTGGCTCTTTTGTTTAGCTGGATTTGCAGGAACAGAGAGAACCTAAGAACCTTAATCCTGAGGTAAAGGTGAAGCCAAAAGGGACCAGGAAGGAAGAGGCCTGGGGAAGGAGCAAGAACAAACTGAAACTGAGCAGTACTTAGCTGCTGTTTGTAGGGTCCTTGTGGAAACCCGGAGTAGTGAGTGGGCACAGATAAAATGACATAAGTCCTGTCTTGTTCTTGAGGTTTATCTGAGAACCTGAACAAAAGACTGAATTTGAAGGGCCCAAAACCAGAGCCAAACACCCTGTGAGGGCAAAGAGGCTTGATCTATTGGACTCCTGGTATAGTCAAGAGGGGTTCATTTGGACTTTGTGATTTGGCCAGATGGCCAAGCTACTGAAGACACACTAAGATTAGTTGGCAGTCTGCAGGGGGCACCAGGAGCAAGAAGAGGACTTCAGTACCACTCCCAACTGCTAGGAGATGCTCAGGAGGCGAATGCCCCCCATTACAGGGAGCAGAGGTATTCATTACACATTATTTTCAGGGAGTCAGGTACTGCTGGTATTGGGAGTTTACAGGCTCAGGGTAGTTTTCTTCACCGTAGGATGCTTCATAGGAATGCTACATTGGAGGTGGAATGTTGGGGTAGTGGATCCACCATCTTTCTTAGATACACAGTCTTCCAGGTCAGTGAAGTAATTGAAATTCCCCTAAGTGTTTTATGACAACAGACCTGTATGAATCTACCCCTTAGTTTCCTGAAAGGTTCATATTCAATGTGTTTGGTGTGCAGAAATAAAAATTAAGGCTGGAATTTTCTAAGGGATGTAATGAAATTAGATGCTATCTCCCACACAGATAGGTTCTAGTAGGATGTGGGTGCCTAACTCCCTTGGGTTAATTTGAAAATCCCAAGATAATTACGTAACACAAAATGCATAATACGTAATGCTAATAACATTAACAAATGTTTTATATCCTCAAATCTTGAAGAATATTATCAAATTAAGGCATTAATTACAGAATTGTAATTACAAGGTTAAAAGATCAGTTATAACGCAAATTAGCCATGGTCCAGAACATCAAATGGGCACTGTTAGACTCATAGACTCATAGGTCAGAAGGGACCAATATGATCATCTAGTCTGACCTCCCGCACAAGGCAGGCCACAAAACCCTACCCATACACATTTATAACAACCCCGAACCCATGACCGAGTTGTTGAAATCCTCAAAAATGAGATTTGAAGACCTCAAGCTGCAGGGAATCCACCAGCAAGCGACCCATGCCTCATGCTGCAGAGGAAGGCGAAAAACCTCCGTGGCCCCTGCCAATCCGCCCCGGAGGAAAATTCCTTCCCGACCCCAAATATGGCGATCAGCTAAACCCTGAGCATGTGGGCAAGACTCACCAGCCAGCACCCAAAAAAGATTTCTCTGCAGTAACTCAGTTCCCATCCCATCCAGCATTCCCACAGACCATTGAGCAGACTTATCTGCCGATAATCCAAAATCAATTGCTCAAATTAAACTATCCCATCATAACATCCCCTCCATATACTTATCAAGCTTAGTCTTAAAGCCAGATAAGTCATTGTTCTCTGATCCAATTAAATTAAAAGTCAATAAGTTTTCAGAAAGTCAAAAGTAGTCTTCAGTACTTAAACCTATCTCCAAACTCTGTGGTTTCAGAATCTAGTTTTTCAGGTTTGTTTTGTTTTGAAAGATTTTCCTGTCCCTTGCTGCTGTGTGACAGGGCTCCATGAACAAGAGAAAGCAGGAAACTGTGCAGGGGGTGAAATAAAAGTGGCAAAGTACAGTAAAAAATACAAAATACTGAAAAAGAAAAAAAAATCTAATCACAATTTTAGACATCGTAGGTGTTTCTTGTAACAATGGCAGGTAAAAAAAAGTTTAATTGTTGTTCATTTAATATTTTGGCATTTATTAGAGAGAAAGAGGCAGTTGGAAAAAATGTTACCACCATCTTGGTATTTCCTTGTTATCCATGTACCTGCTGTTATGTTTTAATGGGAGCTCTTAATTTGATGGAACTGCTTCCAGCAATGGTATTTCAGTGTGCCTGAATTAATGTTTCTGTTGTTAAAACATCCTGCCTGGAAGCTTCACCTTCCATTAGATGAAAGATGCAATGGGATTAGTGAGCAATGTACAATAAACAGTAAAATATACACATTGCATTCTGGCTTTGAATGAATCAATGTCTTAAAAAGAAAAAAAGGGGGGGGGGTAGAAAGCGGTCAGTTACCCAGGGTAATGTGCTTATGCTATTTATTAACAAAAAAGTTGCCTCTTTTAAAACTCTTGGTTTCTGGTATTGGTTACAGAAACAAATAAATGTAGCTGATAATTGCTAGTCCCACCTACCCAACTAAAATCACGCTCTGCAATTCTGTGTTTGCACACCAGCATCAGCCCTCCTCCAAAAGCCTAAACCTCATCTACTCTACAGGGACTGGAGTAGCATAACTGCGGTGCCATAGCTTTGTCAGCATAACCTTGTAGTGTAGATGCAGCCTACATTATGACTGTCTGGTCACTGCTACACTATGTACGTCAGGCATAAGCTCTGACAGAGGTTTTAGTAACTCCATTATTTACACTGAGGAGTTTAGTTAATGCAAAATAGCCAGTTACTGTTGTTGCAAAATGGCCAGTCTCCCTTGGCTAAGTTTGTTCTGTTTGTTTAGTGAAAGGTTACCTCTGACAGAGAACTTCAGACAATAAGAGGCTGGGTAACCCTGGTCCATTGGATAAACTGAAATTCTTGTTTTACCTAATTGGGCAGTAAGCCCTTTGTTTTATGCTCTGTTGAGCCCAGATCATCTGCCATATAAGATCTCACTCTGACGCAGTTAAT
Source organism: Mesoclemmys tuberculata (assembly GCA_007922155.1). NCBI lineage: Eukaryota > Metazoa > Chordata > Testudines > Chelidae > Mesoclemmys > Mesoclemmys tuberculata. The sequence goes on from ML677085.1 coordinate 8,593,658, forward strand.
TAATGGACTCCAGCTTTATTGTGGCTGCCTATACCATGGCTTTTCCAAGAGTTCCCCAGGAGCTATTCCTTCTCCTCAGGTTCCCCCTAGGAAAAAGGATGTTGCCTGAAAGTGTCAGCTAGCACTTTTATATTGTTTCATTCCTTCTCTGTTAAAGAAAATTAACACCCAAGAGTAACTGATAACATAATTTAAAATATTCCTTTGAAATGCTGACTGTTCTTGCAGTTATTGCATTCACCACCTTATCAGTTTGTCTTGTTATACACCTATACAACTTGGAAGGCCATCACACAAAATTCCTCAGATGAGCAGGTCTTTTAATAATCCACTCTCTTACAGAAGGGTGAAGTTCACTGGTGCCTCTTCCTCCCATCTGGCAAACCACAGACTCTAGGCTTGGTGTTGCTGTAGGACCAAACAAAACACCCTCTTCCTCCTATCTTTCCTTTGGTATGCCCCTAACATTGTTTATTTCTAATGAACCTGGCTTAGGTTTCTCCTGATGTAGAACCCCAAGCTATCCTTAGAGGTTTCTTTTGTTTTTCTGAGGTGCCTATGGTTTATCCTCACTGTCTGTTCCTTTGCACTTGCTGTGATCTTTAGTTTCCTGGTTGCACAGATCTTTGTGCCAGATGTTAACCTGTTTGTCAGTGCCAGAATCCATTTTTTACATTATGTACTATGAAAAGTCTGGCTTCAGACAGATCTGGTAATATGTTCTCAATTGTAGGCAGAGGGAAATGGTTCCGTTTCAAAACTTTGTTTAAAGGCCTTGGGTCTATGCATATTCTCAGTTGTCTCTATGCTTTTTTTTAAACACCACCACAAGTCTGCTTATCCAGTGTGTGCTCTTCTCTACAAGTTGTATAATTTCACATTTCCTGTAAACTCTCCAGTTCATCTTTAAGCGGCCATAGTAATGCAATGGGAATTTTTCTTTTTGGCAATTTAACTGGCATTACACTGGTTTCACTCTCTGTTTTATAAACACCATCTAGCTGTCTGTCTCCCTGAAACACGTCTCTATGCTTTCTCTGTATAGTTTCCAGGTCCCACATAATGCCATCCAACATACCTTCAGTCCCCCACTGTTCACTTTCTTTATGGTCTGGAACTGTAGTTTTATCAGGTTCATGGTCTGGGTGGTCCTGTTGCCGAAAAGTGATATAGTGCTGTCTCATAATCTATGAATACAAAGACCAGTCTGTATTTCTTATATCTTATTTTTATTTTACGTTTATCCATAGGCTTTAATGTGTTATGATTGTATATTGTTAACAGCTGGTTAGTTTCTTCCAACTGTATATCTGGATTTACCAGCCTGATAGGGATAATGTTCCAGCTTGTTCAAAATTTAATTGAAATTGTATCGATTTCTTCCCAAGTAACATGTTTGCATGCAACTGTTTCTGGTGCTTAATTGGGTGGTCTTGCACTGTGTTTAGTAGCTGTTCTGTCACCCACATAATGTCCCCATACTCACGGTTGTGATTTTCAGTTACTGTGTGTACCTTAGATTTGTGTTTTTTTCCTCTCTGGACAAACACTTGACTACAAAATAATTAAATTTGTCACATTTTTTCCCCAGGATCCAGACACTTTTATTTTTCTCTTGTGTTTTTTTTCCCCAGCAGTACTTGCATGTGTTTGTACGGTTATCTGCTAATGTTGTATCTCGATTTGCTTTCTCATTCTTATGTATTGCATGTGTAGTTTCTGCCAACTGCCCTTCCAGGGTTCTAATCCCCTCATTGGATAGCTCTCCAACCCTGTGTATCTCCAAGCTTTTCCCCAAAAGTTAAGTCAGGTTCTCTCAGCAACTGATTTAGTATTTGCGTCTTATATCCCACACACTATCTGGTCTCTTATTGTGAATCTTAGTAGTTCCAAAACTACAACCAGGTGCTAGCACTTCAAAATCAGTGGTGTACCCTTCCTTTACCCTCTCAAGCTACTTGATCTCAAGAAAATAAATGTATTTGTTGTTTAATTCTTTCTGGGGTTACACCAAGTATCAAAACATTATTGCTTCTAAGATGTATTGAGCTAGGGGAATTTCCACACAATTTCATGCACCTATCCCCCCTTTCTACAATCAGATAACAAAATAGTTTTATTTTCACAGCACCCTCTTTATCTTGCATAGCAATATCTACATAGATGTTAAAATCCTCTTTCACAGCTCTTCCATGCTTGAGCTAAATTCGTAGTTTGCAGATTTAACATCCCTGGAGGCTTCAGCCCCTGTATTTTCTATTATCAACCTTATATTGCAAATGATATACACACACGAGTAATCTGCTATGGCAGTGCACCTATGAATGGTCTCTCCTGCTGTCTAGGACATGATTATCACTGCCACCATGTTTTATGCTCTGGATCTGGATCATCTGCTGTGTAAGATCTCATTCGGACACGAGGTTAACTAACAAACACCAGCTTTATTGTGATTGCCTACAATATGGTTTCCTCAGCCTCTTCGCTCCTCTGATGGTTCCCAGGAGGTGTTCTTTCACAACAGTTCCTTCTAGGGAACAGTATGCTGCCTGAAAATATCTGTAATGCTTTTGTTACACCCTCAGCTACGATTAGCCAGTGGGTCAGTTCAGGACTAGCACCTCTTGTTTACAGGGAGGGCAGCTCGAGTCAATGAGGAAAAGGAAGTATATATTAGGAAACACAGGAGGAAGATGAAGGGGTTGACTTATGAAGGAATATTAAAGACACTGTAGCTTGCAGAAGAAAGCGGGATGGAGGAGACGTATAAGGGACACAACACTAGTGATGGGGAAGGGGTTATTTAGGATGGTATAAGAGAGTATCTGTAGATAGAGTATATAACTAGATGACATACAGGATTATTTCCTAATAGGGAGAGGTAGTAAGATGATCTTGCTTACAGTGAACTCTTAGAATCTTTAATAGCTTCCTGCAGAGCACTAGAAACCCATCATTTCTGGAAATTCCACCCTAAATGCTCAGCGTTGACTTAATGCTGTTTCCATTGAAGTCGATGGTAAAATTCCCACTGATGTGAATGAGAGCAGAGTTAGGCAAATGCTGACTCATTTCTAGAGAGGAGAAATCCATTGGAAAATGTACTGTGGGGAACAATTCTGTAAAATGCCCTAATACTCATTTTCACCTCTGATTTCTGTGATTCCTTTGTGCTCAGTGTGGAGTCTGCTTCTAGGTCAAATGCAGCTTAAACCACCATGCCCAAGCAAGTTAGTACTATTTGTTGGTGAGATGCAATCACTACATAGTACTCCTAACTCCAGCACAGCATTACTGTCTGCAGCCATTTTGCATTAACCATTGTTAGACCATATGAAATATTTCAGTAGGCCTTTTTGGACCATTTAAACTATACTATTTGAATTAATATCTCTTTATCAAACATTCACCAACAACTTTACATGTATTAGGAATTGTGATACGATTCAGTAAGGAAATTTGCAGTATTGAAATAGAAAATTTGCCATTTTGTTAGCAAAAAGGAAAGAGAATTGAATTGTGTGACGTAAAGATGAGAATCGCATATGAATTCAGCAGCAAAGTTTAATTTCTTTACTGTGACATCAATAATAAGAGTGCTGAAAACTGTACACAAAGATAAGTCCTTCCACCTGCTATGTGCATGTCAGTTTGCTTTTGTGAACAGTTGTCTTTTAAAAGCCATGTTAGCAAAAAGAAACTTACCTTTTGTGGGAATCAATTTATTGCCCGATTCTACAACTCCCATTGACTTCAAAGGTGGTTGAAGATGCGTGGCACCTCGGAGGATCAAACTCTATTTGCTTCTTTTACACTGAGCTCAGGTGAAGGATTTTTAACCTGTTCTTCTGTGATCTAGTTGCCTTTCTGCCATTCATCATTTAAAGCAAAAGAAATCGGGTTGTTTAAGGGTTTTTCATATCTTTTATAGCCACATGTTGGGGATTCAGTCTGATCCAGTGCACGTGAAGTGTGTTATGCGCTGGAAGAGTATATCTCCTAATTATGTCAGTGTGAAAAACATCACAGTCAAGAAGCAATGACAAACCAATCTGCATTGCTTATGGAATTAATTTGATAATTTCCTTACTTGATTCATTTTTTTTAAACTGGTGAGCCATTCAGAAGAGCAAAGGCCCTCATCTTTCAGTCCTGTGGCTTCTATGTATCTCTAATTTAGATGTATTTCTATGTATCTATATCAGTTTAACTGGGGGGATGTTTCAATCACAGAAAAATAAGTGTTTTGCTATTCCAGGATGAATTCCTGCCTGCTCTAGCAGGGTACTTGATTCTATTAATCTGACTGTTACCAATTTAAGCAATACACTACAGCTTGAATGACAGTAAGGGTAAACAGATTTAGCAAATAAGTGTCCTCCCAGTGTGCTCTCAAGTGACAGATCAGGTCAACTGGAGAAACAGATAAACAGGAACACACACACACGATTTTTTTGTGTCATTGCCTTTTGACTGTGATGTATGCAGAGAGCCAGTGAGCAGAATGCTGTAAGATTTTTTTCATTTAAGTAAAGTGCATGTTTAGGCGGGTGGGAGAGCACAGTGGAGAATTAATTCAGAGTGGTCTTTTTTCCCCCTCCTATGAAAGAGATGGGTTAATCAAGCTGTACATATATGTACATTGTTTGTATTCCTGTAATGCCCTAGATATCCCAACTGAAATTGGGGACCATCGTGCTATATACAGAGTAGATACATAGTAGACAATCCCTTCCCTAATCTATAAAGACAAAGGAAGGGAGAATGGAGATCTTATCCTCATTTTACAGATGGGGAATCAGGGTGAAGAGAAGATGTTACTTGCCTACAGACACAGGGAAGACTGAGACAGAAGTAAGATTTGAACTCAGATTTCCAAGGTCTCAGCCCAGTTTTTTAACCGCGCATCATCCTTTCCCTCATGTACATGTACTCTGAGCTTAAAAGTGCACTTTTAATAAACTTAAATAGGTAAGAAAATAAACAAGTGTGTTACAAAGACTGAGGATAGAGAAAGAAAAGCAATAATTTGGGTGGATCTGATGCAGGCTTAGAGGTAAAGGTTTCAAAAGCACTTGAGTGGTTTAGGAGACTAAAAACCCATTTTCAAAAGTGACTTAAGCTCCTAAATCCCATTGTCTTCCAATAAAACTTAGGTTCCTCAGTGCCTAAGACTCTTTTTTTAAAAATAGGACTTACATGCTTTTGAAAACTATACCTTAGGACTGGGAAACTTCAGGTCCCATTAAAAATCACAGAAAACCAGTTTCAAAGTTTTTTAAATTGTTATATTTTTTAAAGGAAATTTTTTCAGTTAATTCACAGGTGATTTAACCAATAGCTAAATAAACCTAACTTTATTTTAAAAGAATTTTAAGATGAAAATAACTTAATAGCTAAGAGTGCTTTTCCCATCAATGGAATTATTGGGGCGCGAGAATTATTATAATTTCCAAAGCTGCCAGGGTTACCTTGACTTCTAATAGAGTTCAGACAAAGAGCACCGTGGAAAAATTCAACCTGCTAAATCCAGAGTGAGGCTTTTCAAAGGAGACTAAGAGAGTTAGGCATCACATACTACTGAAATTAAGTGTCATTTGGGAGCCAAACTCACTGTCCTTTAACGCTGCAAATTAAATTTGTTCATTTAATCAATTACACAAAAATCTTACAAAATAAGTTAGGTTGAACTGAATTTTTTTCACTTAATTTTTGTGAAATGGGCTAAAGAGGTTTGTTATGTGGCTGCAGGAATCACTGGGATGAAATATGAAATGAAAATATTGCTGATTATGGTTTATACTTTCTACCTTTTTTTTTCCTGTGAATCTTTCTGCATCAGATGATTAAATAGAGATTCTCTTGATAAATTTGGGCTGGTTTTGGTCAGCTTTGTGAGCTGGGTTGTTCTGTGATTTTTGGGTGGAGGCCATATACTTGGATGGTTTCACCAGGATCTCAGTTTAGAACCTGGCAAATTGGTAATAGTTTTTTATCTTACTGGTTCAGTGGGTGGTGCCAGAGAGAACTGCCCTTCTAGTACAGTTACATTAGTCAAGTGGAGTGGCTGCTGGGCCACGCCATTTCAGCAGAGAGGCCAGCCAGGCCAGCGAACACTGCCTACTGCTGCTGCCAAGTCCATGGGATGCGACAGGAGGGGGCGGAGTCTGGCTGTGGCCAGCCTGGCTGTCAGGGAAGACTTGGTCTTCCCATGCCTTACACCCATGGCTTTAGGTTAAAAAGGAGTTTCCTTGTACACAGAGCCTTAAATCTGACATTTCCATTTCTTCAGGCTCAATACTCTATATCAACAGTTCCCAGCCTGGGGGGCGGGACCCCCTTGGGGTCCAAAGATGCCAGGGGATCCATGAAGCTTCAGTAATATTGAGGTCATTTAGCCCCGAGCTCCACGCTGGGCACAGCAGCCTCAAGCTCTGCATCAGCTGGAGCAGAGGAGCAGCCCCTTCCTCCCCTTCCAGCAGCCCCACACCAACCAGGTGCCCAGCCAGAGAGGAGCAGCCCCACACGGGCGGGGGGGTCTGGAGCAGCCCCAGCCAACTCACCAGTCCTGCCTTCATTACCCTCAGTCCATGAGGGATGGGAAGAGGAGGGGCCACACGCAGTGTGCGGTGGTGGCTGCACCAGGGAAGGCTTAGTTTCTCACTCAGGTAAGAGTAATTCATTATCATGTGATTTAGAATTATCATCATTATATGTGTGTGTTTGTGGCTGGTGTGGGGGGAGGCTGGGCATGGCCACATGTTTTACCCAGTGTTAACTATTAGGACTTTCGTTCAAAAAGGTTGGGAACCATATTGTGTGCATGCGTGTGTAAACCCTAAATACAACATAGTAGTAGTTAAAAAAAAACCCATAAAATGAGGTACAGGAGAATAAGTCACTTAACATGGGAACTATTATACAAGACCACCAACTTAATGGAAAAGGAATATATTGGAAAACATTCTCTTTGTAACCCTTGTGTGTAATTCATCAGGTTTTTCTGTAACCATGTAAGTGTGCTAGAGGTATTTGGAGACCAACAGTTCCATTTCACAAAGTTTTTTTGAGGTTTTGAAATTTGTCCCATATCAGAACAAAAACCAAACCTTTCTGTTTCATGAAAACTTTTGAAGTTTATCAAAACATACATTTTTGGATCAGAAAGGTCTGGTTTTCAATCTGGTTCTCTCTCTCTTGGAATTGACCAGGGAGTCCACCCTGGATCTGAGAAACCTTTCAATTGCAAATGTAATTGAAATTGATATATCTGCATGAAATATTTTTGTTCTGACAAAATGGCATTTTTCTGAATGCCCTTCCATGTTCTCCCCACCCTCCTAAGTCAATGAAAAATATTCAAACTAGCTTTAGAGGTTAGAGTATTTGTTTGCTGGCAAAATACACCAGTATTTACAGGAGTGCATGCATTGAACCTGAATGCATCTCAAGCTCAATGACAAAGGTCCCAATGCTGCAAACGCTAACCCTTGTGCTTAACTTTAAGCATGTGAGTACTCCGATTGAATTCAGTGGAATTGCCACCCCCACCCCACCCCACACACAAATGAGCCTTTGCAGAATGAGGACCTAACTCTGGAAAAGTATGGGTAATTCCCCACTGAGATTGTAACTGCAGAAAGAGACGGAGTTTATTTTGTCACTGGAGTTAAAATGTGTACACAGGTGTGATGCTACAACACGTTTCCATTGGAATCCTTTTCCTGTCAAAGATTTATAGTGTTCATGTCAGCTTCAGAAGCTTAGGTTTGTAGCAAACCTTTGATGAGCATTAGTGAGGGTGCACTTTAAAGGTTTAGTTTGGATGAGTATAAAACTTTCAGATACTCATGCAAATCATTTTGATCTAGAAATAAAGATAGAAATCTTGTGGAAACTGACTGAATTTTTTTTACTATTGCTGATAGAACGAATTAAAATGTGAAAGTGACTTTTCTGGTGGGATATCTTCTGCTTCCCCTTCCTGGCCTCTCTCCCCCATACCCTTTCTCTTGGGGAGGGGGTGTGTGTTTTGACTGAGTTGGAAACTTGTGGTTTTGTGATTTTAGTACTTAATAAGAGACAAAACCCAGAAAATATTGTTTGCTCATGTTTTCACAGATATAAAATAATGTTGACTAAATGTTTTTCTTTCAGTAAGTCTGTATCATATGAGCTCACTTTATATGAAAAAGATTTTACTTAATTATATTTTAAACTGGCAGTTTTGCAAACTCTACCAGGAATCTGAAAGTAAAGTGGTCTTTCTGACTCATTCATCATTAACAGAATTGATTACTTAAATCCACTTTGTAGAGTTACCTTATTTTGTGGAGATGCTTTTCATCAGTAGAACTCAAAACAGCTTTCAGTAACATGTAGGATCCTTCTTTGTGTCCATTTTTGCTATGGTTCAGCTTCCTCTGCAGCTGCCAGTGACAGTGGAGCCTTTGAAGCTCATGTTCTGAAATTACCTGCAGTTTTTGTAATTGCTGAAACTGCAAGAGACAGTGTTTTTTGTCCAGATAGGTACTGTTTAAAAAAATTTTTTAAGGTTCAATTTTTAAAAAATCAGAAGAGAGAGTGAGGAAACATTAGGAAGTTTATTCTGTTTTCTTCTCTATTAATTGAGTTAGACTTTAGATATAAGGAAACGGTTATGGGATAATGTTGTGGAAAGCCTTTAACTCTACTGCTATAGATATGTGCATATATATATTTTATCGAGCTAAGTCCATATCTCCTTCCCTACAAAGTGTTCAGTCAAACACCAATAGGTTTGTTAGACTGAACATTAGGTTTCAATAAATACTTTTCCTTCTTTTCTTCTGATCGTCTCTTCTTCCCAATTCCCTTCCTTCTGAGTCCTGCAGGCTCTCTTTATGGTACAAGCAGGATAGCTTGTCAGCCATTTTGTCAAATTTTGTGTAGCTGCTTGGACAAGAACATAAAGAAATCAGTTTCTATTTTCACTAGCTGCTCTCTCTCCTGCATGTTGAAGACATATGCTTGGGCCATCAAATTTTAACTTCTGATATATGAAAGTGAATCTATCTAGTGCTCTATGTGCATTCACATTTTAAAAATACATATGGACCAAATGCAAAATTGACCCAATGTCAACACCACACTGAAGCCACAAATCAAGTATTTTCATCTTTGTTACCTGACACCTTGTAGAAAGCATAGACAAGTAAGTGACTACACACCCAGAAGTCAGCATACTTGGGCTCTGTTGCACCAAAATGGAGGCCAATTCTGAAATGGAAGGTCCTCCAATGAGAGAACCCTCTGGCAGCTCCATAACAAATACACCTGGGGAGTTTCAGCTCAAATGTCCCAGCTGATTTCAACTACCTGGTAAGGCACAAGGAGAGAGGTAGTCTTTGAAATACACAGGGATTTATAGATCAGCACCTTAAATTGGAACCAGAAATTACATTGCAATCTGTAGCCCCACTGCAGCAACTCCAGGCCCCAGGGCAGAACAGACAGTGCCACTCCCTAGAAAAGGGGTGGCTGCGGTGTGAATTCCAGGAGATTACTGATGAATCTGGAGAAGCTGAATAGCAGACACCACCTCCTCAGCCTGCCCAGGATCTGCATGGTGCATACAAAATATGCTCGGCTCTAGGGAGGGGCAGAGAGCATGAGCGATGGAGGCCTCGGGGGAAGGGGTGTGCGTGGAGGAGAGGAGGATATGTATCTATCCTCCCATCTGCCCAGGCCCTTTAAAATTGCCACGCCCTGGGACTGTTGCACCCCATTACTTCCCCCAATCAGCAGGCCTGGCAATGTGTGGAACAAAGGTGTATACTTTTTGCAAGAAGCATGGCTAACTTCAGCAAGTTGCCATGTTCAATAATAGCTGAAACTTCTGCATGGTCTTAAGGTTTACCTTTAATTAGAGCACACTGCAGTGATCTCATCTTAGGTGAGATAGGCAAAGTCCACATCTTTAAGGAAAAGTTGTGATCATCTTGTCAATTGCGGAAGAAGGAAAGCTGTTTTTGCCATTGCTTCTACTTGAGGATCTAGGAACCAAAGTTCCAGTTCAGCCCCCCATTTCTAGATTCGAGTTACAAAAGGTGGGCAAACCAGCTCTATTAGTAGGACAGAATTACCTCTACCATTTCCTTCTGTTGTTAAATTAAGCATTACCAAGTTTTTTATTGAGAGATGCACTTCACTACCCATCTAGCTGTCATAGCATGATGTATGAAGGTCCGGAGGATATTAACTATTGAGATTTAATAAGTATTTGCCTAATGTAATGTATACCATTATTATGCAATCAAAAACTAGTCAATTGGATTTGTAAGGCACTTATTTTATTCAGATACTTGTAGATGGTTTTTTATTCCTGTAGCTACATAGTAAGGCTTTTTGGTCTATTTTACCCAAATTAACTCGGAAAATATAGTCCCGTTAATTTGTCTTGTAACAATTTTACGGGATCATGTACACCTTGTGCTCTTGAACAGACATGATGCATAACAGTAATGTTCTCTCCCCTCTCTAGCTCTGTAATTTCCACTTTCCAGTCCTCTAAATTCAGGTCCATTCAACCCTACCTTCAGGTGGCTGCCTAGTACACATTCTGCCTTTGGACTAGAATCATTGGGGAAGGGAAGATAAATCCAGCCTGCTGGTTATATGTAATAAACGACCTCTGGCTTGGCTGCCTTTCTGCAGATTCCAGGGCTGTCTTATTCTTGTGCTAATTCACCGCTAGTTCTATTAGAGAACAACTTCCTTTGAAATGGGCACATGGCAGTAGAGTGCTCATGTTAAGTACTGAAGCAATGTGACTTGTAACAAAGCTGCTATTGCTTTAGTGCTAGAACCAGAGACCAGCCCCACGTGGCTGTTCCTGAACTACTCAGGCTATGACTCCCTCTGCTGTCCTTTGTCCAAGGAAGTTGTAGCCATGTGACAGGTATTTCACGTGTGCAAAGGGGTCATGGCACTGATCCCCACAACTCCCAACCATCCCTCCCTCAAGGTTCAGCGCTGACTGCATCTTTCTTGCTCGTCCCCACAAATTCTTATTTCATTGTGCAGGCCCACTCCCAGTGTAGGAGATCAGAACTAGATTCCACTTCTAATTGCAAGGAGGTACAGAAACAGTAGTTGCTGCAACCGAATTGTGATCCAGAACTGGGCAGCTACTTTGTAAGGTCGCACTCTAAGTACTTCAGCAAGTGCACAATTTTTAGCACATGAGCAGTCCCATTTAACCCAGTTAGACGACTACTGCTGAAAATTGAGCACATGCTAAGTGTGCTACTGCTGATCAAGCCACTAATTACATTCTGTGTCCAAAGTGGGAGAAGGCTGTTGATACCTTAGAGAGACTGCAGGGTAGTTCAGAATTGTTTTTCTTTGCTTTGTCTCGTATTTCAGTGTGTCCCTAATCTTGTTATGGCAGTATTGCTAAATGCTGATAAAGATAATATTTTGGGGAGTATCAAGCACTTAATCTTCATTTCTTTCCTGCTAGTTACTTATGTTTGCATTCCTGCTTTTTTCACCAAGCATGTTATAATATTGCAGTTCCAAAAGCAACAGATTTATTTTTAACTCACCATGGGCTATAAATAGAAGCAAATATTACAAGCTCTCATGGTTGGAAAAAATTCCAACTGAACTCAGCAAGGGAGAGGATATTAAATAAAAGTACCAAGCGTTGCTTTTAAGTAAATCACAATGTTAACATTTCAGTAATGACGGCGATAATTCTGTCTAAAAGTGTTAGCCTCTGTTTGCTAACAGCAATTTGTACTGTGACTCAATTGGTGATGCATAGTCATTGCTTATATCCTGTCTTCTTGTATACATTTTTGTCTAATTGTATGATTTTAAGGTGCTGTACTCCAAGGTCCTATAAAGCTTAATCACTTTTTATCCACCAATTGATGTCTGCTGCTGTTTTATCAGCTTACTTTTCTGAGCCTCCAGCAAGGATAATGTGCTTGAGGGAAAATTATACCCTACATCAGTGGGTTTGTTATAGCACGTTGTACATTATTGATAATTTGAATGCACCCAGATAAAAATAGAAAGGTTAAGTAGTTTCCCAAGTGTTGCTGATGTGAAACAGAAAATCAAGTGATGTCTGAAACGTACCGGTTTTGGAGAGGGAAAATTTTATTTTTACATTCTGTTCTCCATTTCACTTTCGTTAGCATGGATTTCTAGAAATTTCCATTTCCTTCTAGAATTCTCCCTCTTAACCCTCAAACCACACTCCCCCAATCCCTTTCTTCTGACACATTTTTAGGATTAATGAAGTTTCTCTAGGTGTCAGCTTTGGTATACATATGTATATACAGAAAGTGTTTTCCCTGAGGCAGGCATTATTGTTTCCTGTCAATTAGAATGAATTGCAATAAAATGATGGTGATCTTCTGCTGTAACATAGTGGTCTTCTAAAGCTGTAGTGGTTTTAGATTTTTTATTTTTCTTCCAGTAGTATTAAAACATTTTTTTGATTTTGCTCACGTTTCTAGTAGACAGGAAGAATATAATTTCTGTGGTTGGTGCATTTACACTGTGTATATGTATTATATTGTAAATCTATAATTTTCCATTGCTTTCCAAAACATCTTAAGGCTATGTAAGACAGAACAATCAGTGCAGAGCAGATTCTAGTGTCGTGACAGTATCTATCTAGCAAAAATAGAGAGCTGATTTTTTTAAAAAGTCAATCTTCTATGAATGTCCTATTTGAAATCACTGCTGAATATTATGTTTTTGTCTTTCACAACTGAAGCCAATTGAAGATTAAAATCTCCTCACACGTAATTCTTTTTTATCAGCAACCTTGATTGATGGCTCCTATCACATAGTCAGTTGTCTGTTTTTTTTTTCCTCCCTAACCCTTTCATGCTGATTTACATGATGCTGACTTATCTCACCTTTAGCTTTGATTCTCTCCTATCATTCTTGTAGAAAGTTCACAGGGACAGATTAAAGGTACTTCAGAAACATTATATATCACATCTAATTTTCACATTTTATTGGATAGTCTCTTAAATGCTCAAAGCTTTCTTTGAAGAGTAAAGAGAAAAAATCATGACTGCTTTTAATGACTGGAGGTTAAAATAAGCAAATTGATAATGTTACCTTTTAAAATTGGAGAGGGGCTGCAGCCAAATGCTGGGTTCAGTTCGGAATCTACAGTTCTAACTTCCTCCTGTTATTAGCCAAATCGGTGTGCACACAGGTTTGGGAAAGTTCATATGTAGATCTGGAATTCAAAGCTGCAAAAGTTTGGGTCCACCACCATTTTTAAGTCTCAGCTGGTAGCACTACAAATAAATAGGAACTTACCTCACAATAGAACCTTAGAAAATCTTATATTTTAATACGATTCTTCATTTATAAAGTTTCTCAAATACAGCTATGTGCTAGTTTTTCAGTGTTAAAGAAATCCTTTGTTTTGAAAGAGGGTAGCTTTGTTTAGTGTAAAGTTCCAGAGGGGTAGCCATGTTAGTCTATATACAGCAAAAACAACAAGAGTCCTGTAGCACTTTTGTTTAGTGTAAGTTTTCCTGCTTTCTCTTCTTTATTAATAAAATTAAGCTAAAGCTAAATTAAATATATTATTGTCCTCTGGTTATCTTCTCATTCATAGGGCTTTTTGAAGTTTGTGCTTAACTTTAGTCCCAAACTTAAGTCTCATTGACATCAATGAGGTTGAAGCAGGTTCTAAGCTGAATTGGTGACAAATTCTTCGCTTTTGATAAAACACATAGGAATATTCATGAAATTACTGAGCAAAAATTGTTCACTCATTTGTAATTTACTTTGTTGAATTTGTTTTTTCTTTTCATAGGGTGCCCTGGTATTATAAGGCAAAATATGCAAGTGACTGTGGTTAGCCCACCCAATGCAAAGCATACGCACGTGGTAATAGGCCTGTTTTAAGTATAACTAATAATAAATGTATCCCAAAATTTTGGTTAGGTAACTTAGTCAGGGTCCCATTTATTATTTATCATTCCAACTAAACCATTAGTTAGTATTGGTCTATTTTTATCACCAGACACTCAGAACAAGTAAATAACATGGAAAGAATAATATAGCAGCATTAAATACTTCTTTGAATTTTCTGCCTAAATGCAATAAAAGTTGGGAGGCAACTGGGAATGTAACTTGTGAAATGCTCATATACTCCAAGGGAGGAAGAAACATTCCTTAGAAAGCAGTAAGGTAAAGAAACAGTTATGGGTGACAGGGAACAGTAAATTAAAGATGAGCTTGTAATGTGATAGGCTGGCACAAAAGGGAAGGTGGGAGAATTTGGGCTGCTTACTCAGAAGTATCATATCATAGCCCACAGAAAGGAAAATTTTATACAGTACCAGTAATTATAGTACAATAATTATTCTAATTCTGGGCAATTCAATACTGGAGGGAGCTGAAAAAAGGCAACTAAAATAACTCAAGTACTGGAAAAAGTGATCAATATAGATAGCTTAGTCAAACGATATATAGGGGATGTTAACATCTACAAGATTTGTAGGGAATAGACATCAGCGAGGAAGGGGATTGACAAGGGTTATGTGAAGGACTATAACTAGGAGTAACAGGACAAGATTAAGCAAAGACCAAAGAAGAATGAGTATCTGATACATTTGTCCGTAGTCTTGATATTTAGAAAATATATGATATTAGTGTGAAGTACTGGAAACCCATTGCATCAGTCGTGTAAATTTGGACAAGACAATCATGCACTGACTAGTGAATGGACTAGATATAAATTATACAGGGTGGGGCAGTCCAATTTATGGGGAAAAGTTTGGATTTCCTCAGCTTTGTGTCTCTGCGTGGTCTAGTATTCTGCAGTTCTCCCACATACACAAACAATGGCAATTTTAAACTTCTGTAAATGAATGGTTAATCAGAATCAGATCATAATTCTGATTGGCTCAGTCCCTTACACTTTGCTTTCTAGCCCTATAGATATATTTCTTCTGTTTATCATCCAACATGGAAAATGGTCTCAAATTCACTGATGCCTCTTATGCAAACTTAAAAAAAACAATGGAATGCCTTCAACTATTTTAGGTTAACATAATGACAAAACTTTAACCCCTATAAAAACCTTAAACTAGTGACATTTAAAGTTACATGACAACCCTCTTTTGCATATTCATATATTGAAATAACTGCAAGATACGTGTAGGAAGTATAGATAGCGATACATGGAAAGAGAAAAGTTATCCAGATTGTTTCAATACATAAAATATTTGGTTTAGATTCTGGGCAAACTTTGGTAATTTCTTCTTAGATCCTAACCAATGGATCATTAATTCATAACAAGATTTATTTGTATAATTTGCCTTTAAAAAAAATAAAAAATAGATGCCATTAATCAAGGTTTCAAAATCTGAAAAAGAAAAAGAAAATGAGGCAAAGCTCTACACTTAATTGGCAGCAAAAATGTTCATTTTTACAAAGTTATTAAAACTTGACTGATATTTAAAGTATAAAGAGTAGATAGCAACTTTAACTGAGCCTTTCAGTAATAAAAAAAAGATAAGTCATAGTTACATTAAGAAACAAGTTTAGTGCCCTTGTGAACAGAAGTACAAAACATATTTTAAGAGTATTGAGTAAAGGAAGACTGTCATATTTAATAACTGTGTCAAATGAAGACCATTCTTATTGCATGTAACTAGATAAACCATTTACTTTAAGAGGTTTTGGTGATTTGCTCAGCTAAAACCAGATGCAATCAGTTGTCAGAAACATGGAGTGTAAAATGTGCTGTACAACCAGTGCCCTGCCAAAATCCTCTGAAATTACCCCCCTTCAGCTGATGATTTCTTCATCATAAATTGCTCTGCGATGTGAATCAAATGTACTTTCTCAAATCTCACCAATGAAATAAAAATGCCAAATAATTTTCTCTGAAACTCAGAATTCATTAGAGTAATAGACATTTTATATTTTAATAACTTATTTCTAACAAGGTGAAGGAAACTAACAAGGCATTAACCTCTTTTGTTTAAGTTTTTGGGTGTAGTAAATATGAACTTTCCATTGGTGCAGTTTTTGAATCATTGTGGTCCAAATTCATTCCGTAATGGTCTGCAGCATATTTCCATTTTATTGGAAAATGATAAATTGAAAATATTAAGTATACATGTAGCAACAAGTATGATATTTAATTATATGGTTTCTATAACCACAGGTAAAGGACTTGATCCTGCCCCACTGAAGTCAGGGAATTGTGTGATGGACCTCAATGGGTGAAAAATCCACTAGAGAAAATATATTCCTTAAATCTTTTTAAATACTAGAGGCTTGGTCTTACTGATTGGCAAGTCTAACTTTGTATTTAATTTGGTAATTAATTAAATGATAAAATAGTGTTGGTTGGGGTTTTTATGCTACAGAAGCCTTTGTAACTTTTATACTATGTAAGAAATCTGTTGAAACAAACTGGCAAATAAATCTGCAACAACATGTCAACAGGGCAATCAGAGGGATGAACATTTACAGTGCTTTGTCTTATCTTTCCTGATGTTACTCTAGAAGCAAAAATCTGAAATTCTGGCTGTTGAATTGGGCTCTAGGATTGGGTGACCATATTTCCCAAACGGAAAATGGAACATCACGTGGGGCTAGCCCAAGCCCTCCTTCCCTTATGAGGCTGACCCGAGCCACACGCCTAAGCCTCCTCACTGGGCTGGTCCAAGCCACTTGTCCGAGCCCCCCACCTCCCCTTCTCCCACGTGCGTTTGGCATCAGTGTTCACCCATGCCATGTCGACCCCTCTGCCTGAACCTTGCTTCCTCCCTTAAGCAGGGCTGGCATCACTATCACCCACCATCCTGCACATTTCTCTGCACCCCACTTTTTTGGACAAAAGGTGGCATTTGTCCCCTTTGCTCTTGCCAATTAATCAAATTGGCAAGAGCAAATGGGACAAATGTTCACTTTTGCCCCAAAAGTTGGGATGATTGGGGCAGGGCTTAAAAAAGGGACTCTTCTGGCCAAAATGGGCTGTATGGTCTCCCTACTCCAAGAGTGGGTTATTTTCACCAAAACTGGCACAGGATGTGCAAGTTATATTGTCGGTGCCAGCTAATCCCACTTCTCTAGAGTGTTTCATCCTGAAGGAACTCAGTTGGAGTTTTCACTACCATCCTTGCTCAGGGCCCCTACTTGGTTTTGGCGGGGGGATTAGTTTTAGTTTAGATCTATGGCTCCAAAAAGCCACACTTACAGATACTGCTGATGGGAATACACTGATTCTATGCATCTTTTGACCACATCACCTTCCTGATCAAGACAGCCCCCTGTGGTTTCCCAGTGGAGAGGTAAGTATGAAGGCTTTCTGCTGTCATCATCTCCAAAACTGCTGAAGCTTGTGCCAATGGGCCCTGCACCTGGGTTTATGCAGGGATATGGCTCTTAGCGTTAAGCTTAATATTTCTTACAAAAGCCATGTTTTAGTGATCTTTTTTTTTTAATTATTTTTCATCAGTTTATCTCATCATAAATAAGAGTCTAGGTACTTAGCAGCCTTTCTGATGCACAATATTATATGAAAATCAGCTTTCATTGAGACATCTGCATTATACTGGTATTTGTGTTATAGTGATGTAGCTGCAGACTATATGAATTTTAAAAGGCTATGTAGTGTGGTGTTTGGTCATTGGCCTTACAATTCTTTGAGTTGTAGAAATCCAGCTCCAAAAAGCATGGATCTGTGGAGATGGTTACTGAATAAGAAAAATTCAGTTACTGCTATGTAATGCTGGCTTTTAGTCTCTGGAGAGTACAAGGCTGATAGAAAATAGCCTTATTTATCCATGAAGGTCAAACAAGTTGAGGTAAGCTCTTGGTAGTATTAAAGTGGTTGCTAGAAATGAAAGAGGGAAAAGGAGCTTTCTTAAATGTATGGCCTGTACAGATCCTACTGGAAAAAATGCTTTTGCCTGGAAACAGTTTTTTCCTTTCGTTAAATCTGTTAAATATTTTTATATTGAGTTAACACAAACTATCCCTCAATTCTGCAGTTACTTACGACAGGCACTACTGGAGTCAATGGAAACTGATTCCTGTCATATGACAAGGTTTCTAAAGTTTTTTAATCCTGACCAATCATAAGTGCTGGTGCTGGGAGTGCCATGTGCCCCCTGGCTTGAAGTGAATTCCAATATACACAGGGTTTACAGTTTGGTTTGATGGCTCTGAGCACCCCGCTATACAAATTGTTCCAGTGCCCCTGTGACCTATGTCAGGTGACTGTCAACAGGAAACAAAATTTAGTCTCTTACTCATAGTCTTGCATGTCTCACCTTTACAGACCTTATGTACATTGATTGAAATCCTGGCCCTACTGAAGTCAAGGATTTCACCTGTATGGCCTAATCTGATCCTGCTGAAGTCAGTGAAAAGGCTCCATTTATTTTAGTCTTTAATCATGTCAATATTCAGTTGGCTTCATTGGGACCTCTTGTGAAAGTAAGGGTTGCAGGATTAGATCTTGTATCCTATTTGGTTCAAACAGGTACATAGGATATTGAGGTACTATAGATAATTTTATTTCCTGAATGATTCTTCCCAACTATAGAAAAATAGTTCTCCCCAATTATATTGGTACAGAAAGGGGGAAAAGTCTTCTATATATTTATAAAGTCTTATGTATATTCTTCTTGGCAGTCATTCTAGATAAGAATTAGTAGACTGTTTAACAGTCACAAGGAAATTGCTCATGTTTAGGATGACCCATTAACTGAAGAAAATTTTGTTTGGAATCATAGTTCTGGTAAACAGCAGTATCTTCCTGTAGAATAAAAGAAAAATGATTAAAAAACATGGGTAGGAATAGAACTGGTCCAAGAAATACTTACAGTGAAAATCATAAAGATTGACAGAGTTTTAATTGTTAGGTAAAGCAGCTTTCTAGTACTGGCCAGAGACACTGATTGATTCATGGTGAATGGAACAGAGGAATTGTCATTTGGGAATTACAGCAGTTTCTGTCTGATGGTTGTCTGGGATTAAACTAGTACACTCATTTTTTCCTTGCTACTTGGATTGTTTATTGTTATTTTGAAGAAATATTACTTTAGTAATTACCACTTAAAAAACAAACTTTACCAAACTTTTGAAATGTGATATTTTCATGTTAGAATAAGAAATCATTTCAGCATCTCAGATACAAAATTGTGCTAAATTTCGTGCACTAGATTTTTGTTTGTAATACTTGCTACCATTGTATATTTGGTACGGATGAATTATTTACCATTTTGTTTATGAATTTCAACTTGCAATAAATTATGTAGAGATTCCATTATGAAGAAATATTTTCCAGAGTATATTTGGCTGCAAAAATCTGTTTCTCTTTCTTGATCCACTGTTAGGTCCTCAAACAAGTATCAAACAGGAATATGCATTTGTGAAGGTGAAAAACTAGTTAAATACATCTAGTCTTATTCCATAGTTCCCTTTGCATGTAGTGTACTCCTGATAATTAAGTTTTAAAGCTAATATCCTTTTAAGATGAGAGTGTATTCTTGTACTTCTCAGTGTGTATTTTATTAGTTTGGCTGGCTGTGGATTCTGTCAGACAACACAGCCGTCATTCTGAACTCTCAAGGTTATATTCACTACTAGAAAAACTAGGAACATTTTTTTAGATGAAAGCTTACATCCTATGGTGAAGGCAGCCAAATCTTTGATAAATCCCTAGTTCTGGGATCGATCATGCTGTTCTTGCTTGTCCCAAATGTTCACCAAATACAAGGACTTCATGAACCTTATTTTGTGAAATTGCAAACCCAGAGCCTGATCTATCAGTGGAACTCCACTAAAATCAGACTGCCAGAATTCTTGGCAATGATATTGACATAGACATCGTTCTAATGCATTATCAAAATATTTACAAGCTTCCAGGGATAATAGAAGGATAGTTTTCTAGCAGGCCTGCAGTTGGTTCATACATATCTCTTCTTATTTAATTGGCATGTATTACCTTCAAACAATTGGAAGCTGAAAAATATTTCTCTCGGGTGCTTGAGGAATGAATGGATGTTCCCTGAGGCAAAGCCTTTCCAAATAAGTAGAGCCCTGCAAATCTGCAGATATTCAGTTTATATCTGCAGATCATTTTTGCAGATCGTGGCTTGGATGCAGATACATATTTTGTATTCATGCAGCTCTTCAAATAAGAATCAAAGAATCACTGTTTGCAATGTATTCACCCAACAAAAATCCATGTCATCTTTGGTGAAGAACCATCAATCCAAGAATTACAATGTTGAAGTAAAGTGAAGATATTTATGAGTAAAATAAAGTTTAATTGTTCTTAAATTTGACTTTGTTAGTGGATATTCACAGTAGAAATGAGACGTCTATTTGCTGCCTGGGCTAAGTATAAACAAGGTGCTACATTAGATTGATTTGATATAACCAGTGTTTTCCATCACTGTAAGTGACTACTTTTAATCTGCATTTTTTAAAACTTTGTCTAACATTTTATAAAGATTATTCAATAAAAGAACTAATTATCAAACGGACAAAATGTAGCTGCTTTAGAGAGAGAGAATGTAACTTATAACAGTGTGGCATCCATTTTTCAGTATAGCTTCTAATGAGCCTTTCTCTTCCTCTCTTTCTAGAGAGCATGCTTTTCCAATCAAGCGCAGAGTAGTACCTACAGGCCTTAACCAAGAACAGGGTTTCCTTGTGACATAGGCTGCACAAACACACACACATGCATCAGGCTCCCTGGCTGGACTATATATCCCACAATGCAGTCATGTGATTCCCCAAGCTGGGTCCTCATGTAGTCCTCCAGGGACCCCAGCCCATAGTAGACAATGCCAAAGTACAACTCCTAAAAGGGTAGAGAAATGTAGTTTACTGTTGTTCTGATATGAAAAGAAGCATTTTAGGCCAATTCACCAAAACAAAACAAAAATTCAATTTAAGAAATGTCAATGTTTCATTTCAATTAAAAATGCAAAGACAATATGTTTTGACATTTTGGAATAAATTATATTTCAGAATTTGTGTTTTATGAAAAATGTAAAATTCTGAATTCCACTCAGCTCTCATGCATAGCTCCATTTTGAACCTACAAATCTTGGAGTCCCACTGGTCCTGGCAGTCACACCGCCAGCCACATACTGATCTCACGTTTTAGCTTTCTCAGCTTTTGCTAAAGAAGTATTAATCTCTCAGTAAGGATGACGTGGCCCACATACCAGTCGTATTCACCTGGTATAAACTTGGCAAAGTTCCTAGTTCCTTTTCATAAAAGAGATTCTGGGATCAAATGAAGCCTGCATATCTGGTTCCGCAGGATTAGAGAGAGACATTATCAGTGAATAATGTTAATCATGCTCTATTTGTTCCTATATTTTACCATCTGCCTTTCAGAAACACAAGGGATGTTATTTCCTTGGTGTCATGCCATTGGGTGTATCCCAAAGATGACGTGAACTTTGAAATACTTTTTGCTTGCGCACTAATGGAAGTACACCTCTCATTTAAGTGGTTTATTGATAAATATTTAATTGAAAGTCAAATAAAAGATTAACGATTCAATCATATGAAAAGGAACATCATCCCAGGCTAATGTTGGCTGACAAATGCCAAAAGTGGCATTTCCAAAAGTAGTAACAAATATTAATATATAGTGGTGGTACTATTATTTTCAAAAGTATTTTTGCTTGGCAATAAGTCTTCCTGTTAACATCATGCAGAAAAAATTCTTCTGGCAGACATATATGACATGCAGCTTTAATACCCTTTGCATCACGAAGCAAAACAGTAGGTGGTATTCATCAAAGTGAACTAATAATTGATGTTTTTCCTTGCAGTTTCATGAACCACTTCTAAGGAAAAGTTTTTGACTTGATCAGAAAGAAAGGAAGACAAACAAAAATTAATAGCAATGAGTTCTCTGCTATGTAAATACCACAGTTCTTTTCATTGTGGCTGGTGCTGTGATACCCAGTGGTTAAATCCTTTAGAAACAGACATTCTATAAATAGCATTTCTGTGCCTGTCCTCAAGTAGCAATCTGTCATTTTAATTATTCTTTTTCATTACTGAACCCACATTTGTTCATGTCAATGTCTTTGGCTGATTTTTCAGCTGAAACACTAACATGCTTTCTGGTGAGATTTCCTGGCTTTCATCTATTTATAGATGAAAGCGTAAAGGGCCCGATCCTAAAATGTGCTGATGTTTCCAATCAGTGGGAGATGTGGGGCTCATTGTCTATTGGGATCAAGTCTGTTGTACAGGGATGTACAACTTTTTCTTTCTGTTTTACAAACTTTTTAGACTCAGACCCAAACAGTGGTGCAAGTTGGTCCCCATTGTATTCAAATCTGGCTACCAGTCCCTATGAAGAAAAAGAATCCATTAGATGCATGAAGATAGAGATATTTCTGAACTTGCTATGTTGTGAAGCATCTGTAATTAAATTGATACTGAAAGCACTGTCTTGCATGTAACTGTAGCAACTTGTGAGAGAGAAGGATACCTCCTACCTTCTGAAGATGCAGTTATTACATTTGGATGGATAAAAGGCCTTTTTTATTGTTCCTTCCAATTTCCTTTGACCTTTGCACTTACTGTGCAACTAGATCATGTTTTCCCAGCAAATTCTTACTTTCCCTGAAAGGGGCAAATGAATATCTGAAGGTCTGTGTGACCCGTCCGTGCCTAATGTAGCCACCTGAAAATGCCAAGGTCAGGGCAGGCTGCAAAAGGAGAGCAGATTACCTCACCACTGGTGGGTGACTCTGAAGTCAGACTTCCCAACCAGCGACAAACACTGCTTCTGATTCCCCACACTGGTTATCAAGAAGCCAAAATAAAAATATACCCAGTCCCCTTTACTGCATTTCAGTCTCTGGCTCCCAGTCGGCCACTAGGTCCAGTAAAGAGACCAGTTATTTAAAACTCTATGCTCTTTACCAAAAAGGTTTCTCCTGGTCCCAAAGGCTCAGCCACAGTACCAGATCAATTTAGATCTTACCCAAAATACCACGCTGCCAGCCAGTCCTTTAGTAACTAAAACTAAAGGGTTATTATACAAAGAAAGAAACAAACTGTAAGAGAAGTGTTAAACGATTAAAGCAATCAGACACATACAATTGATTTGAAAGTCCATATATATCAGGTTTCTAGTAGAATTGTGGAGTTTGCAGACTTGTATAATCCCTCTGGTGTATATCCAGTACCTGGATGCGTCTCAGTTCTTTGTTTCACAGCTTTAGTTCAGTACAGTTGTGGGTGAGTTGATCCAGAGGTAGATAGGTGGCTGAAGACGAAGACTGAAGACAAAATGGATGTCGGGCAGCTGCCTTTTATGTCCTTTGGCCTATGACATGCTGCTTCTGGAATTTTACAGGAAATAGATGGAGTCCAGAGTCACATGAGTAAGTCCTGGTGACTCATCAGCTATATCCCTGGCTTCTCCTCCTGGGCCCATTGTACCTGTGAGTTTCCTTAATGGGCCATTAAGCAGGCTAGTGCTGCAGCCATCCTGTCGGGGGTGTCGCCCAGACACAGCACAATTTGAAATACAGATGTACCAAACATATCCATAACTTCCATTGCACATATAACACATGAACATAAACATCATCATCTTACTTAGCACATTATAGCCTTTCTACCAATAACTGACATGGCATATCTCGTATGAATTATTAGATTTTGACATACTGATGTTAAACAATATAAGAAATGTCCCTCCAACCCCCCCAAATCTAGCCAGTGTGACAGTCTGCTTTGCAGAATTATCACCACTAGGAACTGACAGCAAGTATGGGGTGGCATCATCTAACATTTGATTGCTACTGAGATTCTGTGCTGTGGCAATAAAATTCTGATGTTTGATATTTCGTGGAATTCAGAGCAATGTCATGCTGTACTTTGCTACAGGTCCGTGTTGCCTGTTTTAACTGGTGTGTTAAGCTGCCTTAAAGTAGATAATGTAATTGTGGGGAAATAGGAAATATTAAACACTGAAAACATTATTCCATTGAAATCAATTGCAACACACTCAATTCAGTGAGAGCACTAAGTCCAAAAGTGACATTAGTTGTATGTGGGCTTGGAATTAAGGTTGTGGTGACAATGTTCAGATAGATAGTTAAAAACTTTGGTTCATTCTTCTTTTGCATGGATTCTGTTGTAACGATTCATTTCAGCTATGATTCTTTGCAACTGGCACCTTGCTTTAAAAAAAAAAAAAATCCACTCTCAGGTCTATCATTTATTAGTATGATACCATACTCTGATACCATTTTCTGTCATGTGAGAAATAGTCAGATGTCTATAGATTAGGCACTGACAGGCACTATCCCACTTCAGGCAAAAAAGAAACCTTTAATCTCTGTTAAAATGTGTTACTAAGTATAATAGCTGGTTTCAACAGCATTTAAACCAAGTATAAAGAGAGCAGATTTTAAAGGCTGGTTTAGAAAGTAATCAGTTGGTCTCCCAGATGGCCCATATGTGACTTGTCAGAAGTACGCATGTTAAAAATCCTGTGTAAGTGTGTCCCTTTCTTTTATTTGAATGCTTTGTAGGTCTCAGGCCAAAGCTATCAAATGTGTTTGAGAGTCAGCAGGTAGTGCTGAAGGAAAGCAAACTGAAACCTTCTATTCGTAGGAGAGACAGTGCTCATTGTTCAGCCTGAAGCATTCAGGTGCTTTATCTCTTTTCTTGTGTGTGTTTATTTTCATAGCTGACAAGGCTGCAATGCTTAATTTATTTAAATTTATTCTGTATTGGCAATGAAAATGTTCCTATTCTTCTCTACGCCCCCCCCATTTTACTTTTCTTGCACTGAAAAATGGTTTATGTAATGGATGAAGGCATAAGTAATAGTATTCAATTAATTTTTATTACTTTGTAGCCCTTTATGAGGTTTTTTTTTTGTTCTCATCCAGTGAAAGATTGATATAGCAGTATGTAGCAGAGCACATACTAGAGGCACATCTAGGCTTTTGGACTAATGGCTTACTTATTAATATTCATGACCTGTCTCATTTAGCAGGTGCTCTTGGGACTTGATTAAAGTAAGGAACACTGCCATTGCTGCTGTAGCTGGAAAGAGCCGTGTGTATGACACAGCTAGCAGTATCATAGTCTTTGGAGTCAGCTGTGACTAACTGCAGAAACATACAGACTCCTGTATTTAACATTTTTTAATCAAGAACCACATTTGAGAGAAGTGGGAAGAAAGTTCAAATCATCTTTCTAAAGTTTTTAGGTTCAGCCTTTTAATATGTGCTTTGTGTTTTGATCCCAAAGGTCCGGAGGAAGAGATGACCATGTAGATACTACAGCCTGAGTGCAGCATAATGGGAAATGGTGAATGGAGTGGAGCTGGTCTGCAGCCTTGAAAGCAGCCATCCTGCAGACTATTACCCAGTCAGGGACACCTCAGTCATCAGAGGCATTCTCCACTGAGTTCACTGAACACCCACTGGATTCTTCTTAATCCCTTAGGTTGGAATTTCAGTTTCCTCCCTTGCAATTTTTAAGCAATTTTAAAATTCCATCTAGTATACTGAGTGGAGCAATACAGTCAGCAACAATGGGTGACATGACAAACAGCGATTTCTACACCAAGAACCAAAGAAACGAGGCCAACCATGCAGGAGAGTTTGGGTGCTCGCTGCAGGATCTGCGCTCCCTCATGGAACTCAGAGGAACGGAAGCGGTAGTAAAAATTAAGGAGACATATGGGGACACAGAGGGGCTCTGCAGGCATTTAAAGACATCACCAACAGAAGGTAAGTGCATTTCCTTTTCTTCATTTGTGTTCGAGCTTGGTTAAGTAGAATGGTGACATTCATATAAAGGACCTCCACTTAAAGTATATGGTGGAGTGGGATAATCTTGCTTCCCTTCTAAAAGAAGATTCATTCAGCGCTTCCATTATTTCCAACAATGATAGAATACCACTACAAAGGAAAAACACCTCTGAAAAGAGAAATGAAGGCAGACCTAGACAGATATGGCTACTTGTTAAAGCTAGTGTGAGAGTGTCAAAATAGTGCTGCATCCTAAAGTTAAATGTGCTAATTCCATTTTAAATAGCAGAAAAATAACTAACTGAAAAATTGAACTCCAATTTTATATCAAAAGGAAATTGCATTCTAAAAATGCTCTAACTTTTGTATGGATTTTTGAGAGCAAGAGGAGAATTATTTTGAAGGAATTGTTATGCAATATAGATATATAGTGGTATGAAGTGAACTTTTTGGTTACGGATATTAAATTGGTCAATACACCAATATACAGTATATATTTTCTTATGACTAACCTTGACTTCTGGTAATATTGTAGATAATTTTGCTGAAGTTTCTATCATTTGACTATTTACTTTATCTACTGGTAATTGTAACACTGGACCTTCCTCTGTTTAATAAGCTGTCATAATTATTCAATAGTTTATTCTCATTAATTGCCCATAGCATTCAACACTAACAATATTTTCCTATCTAAAAAAGACAGGAACACATTAAGTTAATAACTCTTTGAATCTGTAGTATTCATTCTTTGTCTCGTCTTGTAGCGCAGCTAAGGCTCATTCATTGATTTTAACATTTTTTTTTCTTTTTCAGGGTGGTAGAAGTGTTAACTTAATGTTTGATACTTTTTTTTTAAAGTACACTTTTAAAAGTAGTTATTTAGTAATTAGTTCATTACTCATGTGTCTAAAACTCCTGAAGTATTAGTTTAATGATAAACATGTCATTTTATTATAATATCATGTAATGTGATGATATAAGATTATATAAGGAAAAGAGTCCTAAGGAAATAAATACCTATGTTTGTCTTAAATAAATTCTTCATATCCCTAAACATGCTGCTTTTCAGTTACCTGTTCTCAGAATTGGTCCAGTATTGGCAACTATGATACAAATTTAGTCAGTTTAGTAATGATTTACCAGTCAAAAATACCAGAAAATGAGCAACGAGTTCTAGAAGTACAACAACCTTCACATATCATGATATATTATGAGGAGAAACAATGAAACAACAGGAATACTGTGGAGATGATCTTGACGTTGTACAACACGTGCTGATATACAAACATGGCAATACTTCTGAAATTCATAACTTTGTATGCTCATTAAATATTTCTGGAACTTTATGGACCAGATTCTCAGCTTGAGTAAGTCAGCAGAACTTCATGGACTTCAATGGAGCTTTGTCAGTTTAGCTGGCTGAAAGCCTCGCCTAATGTGTATTTAGATGAAATTGTTAATTGCTTTTTTCTGCTCAGTATGAAACACCAAAGGAACGTTATTCCTCATACTAGACACACTATGGATCCAACTAATATGGTATGCTAATTCCATCATTGGTCTATATGTGATACTTCAGATAAAATAACTTTCCACAAGCCCTGAATGCACCAAGACATTTGTATAGGGCGAAATCAGGGGGAAATTTTTCCCATCACCCAGGAGGTGATCAGCACCATGAAGAATGCTCTCCTGTTTTAAACTACTAAATTAGCTCATGTAATAGTAATAGTTATTCCCAGTCTCATAAAATTTTGATCTTTATTTTTTAACTCCTTGCTTGGAAACGTATCCTTTTTAGGAGGGAATACCACTTAACTGATTGTATACTATGTTAAAGTATTTTTCATACATTCAGAGAGTACTTTGTACACTGAGAATCTATCTAGTTGGGGATAAAAGTCGAACTTTAAAGGGGTACTTATATCTACCTTTAAATATATTTTTAGAAATGGAGCCTCATCCATTCTACTAAAGATGACTTGTATCCCTCTTCACTGTCATTTTCATATAACACTATTAAGATGACATCCTACAGGATGTTCTTTTGCTATGGAATGAAGGAAACAATCAAAATGGAGTTTGTTCATGTGGACATGAGTTTCACATGTATCTGGAATAGTAATAGGAATTAGAACCTAGAAAATTGCCAATATGGTTGTGAACATTTTCAAAGACTATAATCACCTCATCCTGTGGAGATTTCTTCCATGCAATGAGTAACATGTTGCATCCTTGGATGCCTCGGATCCCTTGAGGACCATCTGTACAGAAGCATGTGGTTCTGCAGCCCACAGCTTCAGCCAGCATGCCTTCAGTAAAGCCATCCTGCTTGAACTTCCTCTACAAGCAGCTCCCCGTCACCGTGCCTCAGTGGGTCGCAACTGAGGATACCTGGCACAGGACAAATTGATGAGAAATGGGATTGACCCTCCCCATCTGTGGTTATTCCTGTATAAGATACACCAAGCCAGTAACAAAAGTAAGCTTCTATCTAACCACTTACAAAAAGTCAGAAAAGCAGCCTCCTTGGATATCCCAGCCTTTGTTTCACCATTCAGAAACTAGACTTTATGATGAATGGTTATTTCAAACCAATTTAATCAAACAAAGGGTCGATCCTAAGAGATCGGCCACGCAGCCAGGCCACTATATAACTCAGATCTTACCCAATAATCACACTGCTTCCACTCCTTTAGTATCTAAAATCTCAATGTTTATTCTTAGGGGAAAAGAAATGAAAGAGTTACAATGGTCAAAGAATCACATATTGATTGCAATCAATTATTGCAAAGTTCTTGAGTCAGGTTTTAGTAGTGGTGAAATAAATGACCAATTTGCAAAGTCTCTGGAAATTACCCAGACAGCTTGGGGGTCATCAGTCCTTGTTTAAAGCTTCAATGTTAGAAATCCAGTCTAAAGAAATGAAGCAGGAAATGAAGACAAGATGGTGATGGTGCAGCTGCCTTATATACCTTCTTCCATGTAGGTGGATGCTGTCAGTCTCAGTTTGTGGACAATTACAAGCCCAAAATGGAGTCCAGGGTCACATGAGCAAGTCACGTGTCCTTGCATGCTTTGTTGAGACATGGGAGTAGCCATTGTCCATGCTCTGGCTGCACATTCACAGGGAGGTCCATCGGGTGGGTACAGGCTTCTTCTGTGTTCTGTTATGCAAGTTTAGTGTGCTTAAATTGGCCATTAACGTGCATAATCTAGTCATGATAGGCTGTCTGTAGATAGGCTTTAAAGTAGATTTTACCTGATGGGTGTTACTCAGGAATGCAGCACTTATGCAGAATGCCAGTATATAGTCAATGCCTGTAACTTCAGATAAACAGGGTAATCATACTTAGCAAATCACAACTTTTTCCATTCACATCTTACGTGGCATACTTTGCATAAATTTAGTTGTAATTGTTTAACAGTGGTAGCAATATTATTATATTGCAATCATACAACCTCACACATACCAAAGGACAATTTCACACTGCC
This sequence comes from Mesoclemmys tuberculata, assembly GCA_007922155.1. NCBI lineage: Eukaryota > Metazoa > Chordata > Testudines > Chelidae > Mesoclemmys > Mesoclemmys tuberculata. Next base: position 8,622,967 of record ML677085.1, read on the forward strand.
TGAAGCTGCAGATTCCCCATAGGGCTTGTCGAGGCGGGACACAGCATGCATGACACCAGACTACTTCCTCTCCATTAAAAGATTAATGCGCCTAGGTCAGTTAGGATCCCTTTGGTGGCTCAATGAGAGCTGTGGAGGTGAGACTCTATGTAAGGATGTAGGGAGCAAGGACCACCTCGAAATTACAACTCTGAATTTATTTTCATGGAGTATTTAATAAGTAAATGCAAGAGCTGATCGAAAAATTTCAGCTGAAAGTTGACTCTTAAATTTCAGTAGGGTCAAACGTTATCTGATCTGAGTCTACTTGCCTGCAGGGTGTCATATCAGGAAGGTTATAAGGTATAATTAGTGAAGAAATTTGTCAGCTAGTCCTTTCCCATATGAATATTTGATTCAGTGCCTACACCCTGCTAGGAAGAGCCACTTCAAACTCAGAGTGGCTGTTTGAGGCCCAGTTTAAAGACCTTGAGTGATATCACCTAGGTTAGACAAGACAAGTATAACTCAACATTCATTCACACTGTTGTACATACCTTTTCCTGTGCTTTTGGAATTCTTCTTATTGAATAGCTAACCTCATGTATTAATGCTAAGTGTAACTTGAAGAGTTTGACAGTGCATACTGATCAGTAAGTAAGATTTGCCAAGTGAATATATATATACCTTGTCAATTACAGTCTTCTTTACATTTTCATTGATCTTGTGTTTCCGAACTGTATATGCAGTGTGGATTCTAGTTCTTACAATTCTTAAGGAATTTCTTGCACTAAAATTTGACTTTATTGTGTTGGAAAGCCACAACTGGGAAAAGCACTTTTTGGGGGGAAATACAAATATGTCCTTGCTTGAGCTCTGTGTCAAATATTTTTAATGAAGGTTAATTTGTTTTTCATAATATGATGGTACAAAAAGCAAGGAGCACCCAGCTATCTGTCAATGCACAAAACAACATTTTATTCAGTTGGACAGCTCTGTGCTGATAGTTCCATAACTTTCCATGAAATTTGAGTCTGAGAGGATGATTCAAACACATGCCTTATGAAGGAGGGAAAGACTGCTGTTACAATGTGATGAGTTAGCTAAAAGAATATAAAATGTAATTGAATATGTATTCCTTTCCAAAATTAATATGTAGCATGTGCTAATATAAATTAAATTATACAACATGTTTTTCTTCACAGAACAGCAAAACTATCCTTTTACATAGTCTTTAATGTGTTAATTACTTAAGTCAGAAATCATGTGAAACAGTTGTTCAGAGTAAGATCTTGAAATATTACTGGATTATAAAGATGGGATATAAAAGGAAAGGGGTCTTTAATACTGTTGGGTATGTTACTTTGTTCATTTCTGCATCCATCTAGAGAAACAGCTGTTGCCTTGGTAATATCTGTGCTGTCATGTCTGAAGCAGCACCTCCAAAATATGTTATATTTTAGTGATGGTGTTACAGCACCAGAGAATAAGCTTGTCGGCTGCTGTAAAGTTCTTATTTGACATATAAGTCTTTTAGACATGGGGCTGGTGCAAAGTGAAACCATTTAAGACCCAAACTTTAAAGACAGAGTCAGTGGCACCTGGATTTTCATCACCTGTGAATTTAATTTTCAAAACCAAAATGACCCCATCTTCTAGCTCTTCGGGGAGTCTGTAAAAAAGACTCTGATAAGCAGAAAGAATCGATATGCAGTTTAGCCATAGTATTAATTTCCAGAAGCCAGCTTTCATGTTGTAACTATCCTCTTGCTAAGATAAATGTAATGTTATCTTGCACCTCCCTCCCCACTGTTTTTGTTTTCAAATGGGTGGTGGTTATACAGCAAACATTGAGTGGCCCCTGAACAAGTGTAGGTTTATTTCATTTTTAGTTATGACCATCCTATAAAGCCTTTCCAAATGTTAATGAAATATGCAAACAGAATAATTAAGGCGCAAAAACCAACAACGTAACAAAATGGAACCAGTTATTTGGTGTAACAAAACAATAGAGACCAACAAACAAAGCTATCAAAGCCAGAACAGAGCCGTATGCTATATAACCAGTGGAGACACTCATGTCTGTTTCTGATAAAATAGTCACATGAGTTTTCCATCAGTTCTAAATTATCTTGAAGGTACTCTGAATTATTGGAAATTGGAACAATATTGTAAGTTAAAAGTTAGTTAAATAAAATTATTTTAATACAGAAATTTAGTATTGAACCACAGTGACATACAAAATTTAAAAACTTCAAACTGATAAGTGGAAGCTAGACATTTTTACAGCAATTGAAACTGCTGCAGAATGGAAAGAAATGCTCGTAGGAGTGCATTGAAGTAAAATTTAGAAAAATGTAAGGCAACAGTGGGAGAGGAGATAATTGTATCAAGATTAGCATAAAAAAGGTGCATTATACAACAGAAAGTTTAGAAAATAATGAAGTCTTTCAATAAGCACTATAAAAATCAGAATGGTATATAGTGTTTGGGAAACAAATGTTGGCTGCTAAGACGTTGTTGTGATGAAATATGTAACATCATAAACTGGGACAAAAACAGAGCAAATGGAAGATTATGAAAGAGAAGAAATTAGTAATCCATAGGCTGAGTTTTAATTGTTTGTGTCTGTTTTTTGTTTGTTGGCTGAAAGTTTGACATTTTTAACATCAAGATTACTGTAAAAGTCTACTGGATATTTAAACTTTTGAAGACCATTTTACATAGCTGTTCTAGATTAATTTTAAGTATGTGGTGACATTTTGCAAATTGTGTGATACTTTAACCAAAATCTAACAGCAGCATCACAAAGGTAGTGAAAGATATGTCAAGAATGTTTTCCTTACAGATCGCTGTACTAATCAACTCACTTTTTTCTGAGTTTTCAGAAAATCATTTGTATTTCATGCCTATTTGCCAACACACATGCATCAGACTTCATGTTCATGTCCAACTCCTGATTTGTGTATGTACATACCTGTAGCTAAATGAAAAGCAGGTTTTTAAATAATGAAAGCCATCTTCCTTCACTGCCAAAGCCCTTCCATAGTTACGTGACGTTTGATCCAGCATGTGTCCTAGCTTTTTAAGACATACTAAACTTTTATTTTCTCAGACAAGTAGAGAAATATACTAACTTTTAAATGTATGTTGAACTTTGTTCATGTTACCGTATGCCGTATAGGAACATTTTGTTCATAAATAGAATACACATTGCCTTTTATATTTTTCTGTGTCTGGTTTAATAAACTGATAGTTCCCTTGCACCTCCAGCCATAATAAACCATTTTCTAACAGCCTCCTTAGGTCCCTAGTCCATCCTCACCTAAGAAACAAGTTGCACTTTGCATCATGTCCAGAAAGTTTTAAAAATCTGGGCTCTAGTGTAGAAAGTGGGGGACAGATCGTTCTCAAGTCAAATGGACCACATGGAGAATGTTCTGGCAGCAGCACAGCTAAACATATGGAACTTCAATTTGAGTATTTCTGCTTATCAGAACTGAAGTATCCCAAGCTCTTTTGCTCCTCTTGGTTGTTTTTTTTTTTTTTTTTTTGTTCAAATGCTGCACCAAACCTGAGGGTGGGATTCATGGGGGGTACATGGGTATTTAACTGCCACTTGAGATGACTAACTCCAACATTTAGGCCTTGTTTGCCTTCACAAAATACCTGCTCATCCACTGCCTAACCTTGTAAGTGCCTGAAGTTCCTGGGTGCCTATGTTTCCTCTATTAAAGTCCCCTAGGTGCATAAGTTTTGGCGGCTGAATGTGTGCACCGAATTCTGACACTGCCCAACAAGCTGGAACCTAACTCACTCTTAATCCCCAGTGGGATTCACAAACCATGAGCCTCCTAGGCTGCTTTCGGGGCCCAATCTGGTAGGTGTACTCAGAGCACATCTAAACCCACATAACACCCCACTTATATTCTTTGCCCTGGTAGTTAGAGCATTCTTCCAGTATGTGGGAGAAGAGGGTTCAATTCCTCCCTCGGCCTGCTATGTGATGGAGTGGGTTGAACTTGGGTATCCCATCTTCCAGGAGAGTGTCCTAACCACAGGGCAGTAGGATATTTTTGGTGGGTGGGGGGTCCACTCAATCTTTCCTGTTGAAGTTGTTCCACTTTGTAAAATACTTAGAGTAAGTGGGCCAGGTAAAGGGTTAGAATAACTGTAGACCAGTAGTTAGGACACTCACCAGGGACAGGAGACCTAGATTCCAGTCTTCCTGTGCCAATGACGGTTTAATTATTTATATACAGTGGAACAGCTGAGTGCTGTAATGCCTAAGCTCCTATTGTAAATACCATCCCAAGTGTATTGGAATTCTCTAGATATGGAACACAGATTTATCCAGAAAACTAAACTAAATTCCTTTACAAATCCCCACTCTCCTTCAGTGTGAAAATGGAGCTGAATTCATTGGGAACAGAGGGGCCACTGCTCTCCTATGTAGGTTACTGCTGCCTACCGAAAATGGAATGATTCTAGGTTTCCATTTAATTTTCTGCAGATTATTTGTGTCAGAGGGGTGGAAGGTTTACCCCTGAAACCTACAGTAGGTTCTGGCACCAAGAGCCATCTGCTTGGATGCTCTGTTCTTTTTCTGCTGCTGGACTCTCCCAGCCACCTTTTGAACCCATGGCAATATGGGCCTGCTCTCTACTGAGATGGACTCTCCTGCTGGATTCAGTGTCACAGAAATTGAAACCTTCCTCTCCCCCCTGCAAGATAATAATGACCCCAGTCAGCATTAACTTCTGCTAGCTAAGTTTCCGTTTGGGGTTGTAGGTGGAAATGATGCAGCATATAGCATCCACCCGTCCAGCCAGGTAGAGGCAAGAGGAAAGGATAGAAGAGTATACAGTGGAATCAGTACTTATCATTCTGTACCTTCCTAGCCTGGATTCTCTCCCCTTTCATTCCCCATACTGGAAGGGAGAATTCAGACCATTCCTATTCATCTGGCTCTTCCCACATGCATTCTGTGAAGAAACTTGGGATCTGACCCAAGGCCATGTTGGGAAAGAAGTGTCAGAGTAGGAATTTGATGCTGCCCAGAGTCCCAGTCAGTCTATTTCTTTAATTTGTGGGGCAAATTACACCCTGCTACATATAGAATGGGGGTAAGTGGGTGGAGCCTATGACATTTCCCTCAAGGACAGTCCCTACTTATGCTATTGGTTCGGTTAGTAGAATCTGTAGGAGCTGTACAGAAACTGTGACTGCGTCACTGGAGATGTAAAACCTGTGTTTCTTCCAACTGTGTTTAAACACTCAGCACACCTCAAGTGTATTTTGTGCAAAGTAGAATTTCTCAAGCTTTGCTATGCTTGTCACTTGCCCCAGTGCCCTTTTTCCCAAGCAGTGTTACCACCTCTAATGGGACAGAATATTTTAAAATTGCATTGTGAGGAATATTGCAGCTAACAAACAAAAGTAACAGCAGAAGAATGTTAGCTTCTATAAAGCCCATGTAAACCATTTCAGTATTGCTTCCAAAAGCTAAATCTGTCTCTTAGCTCAACACCTGCAGTAAGCTGGTATACAAACTGGTTGGCTTCTCCAGGAATACAAAGAATATAAGTACATCTTCTCACAGCAATACAGAATACAGCAAGAAACCAACAGGACATAATTACAATTAATTGTTTACACTTGTCTCTACTGTCTAAAAAGCCCTGTCTTAACTGATTATGATGTGTTGTCTGGGATGTCTCATGGGGTTACTTTTATGTGTAATGGCTCAGGCCAGTCTTTTAGCACATCATTTTATTTCAATCACACATTGTTGAGAGGCTGATGTCTGGCAATCTTGATCTAGACTAGGGAGATTGCATCATATTGCTGATATATTGTGTGTACCCTACTGTTCTTAGCAAGCACCAGAACACAGCCCTCCCAATTGAACATAGACATTTCTGAGAAACCCAGATGCCAGATATCGTCTCATCCACAGTTTATTCTCCAATCAATCCCTTCTGAATTTAGCATGGCATTTTCTTTGGTCAAACTTGTGGCTGCAGTATCTGACAGTATTTCGTCATTTGAGAAGTTCAAAGTTCAAGAACACTCCACTGGTCACCATTAGTTGTGAGCCCAATCACTCAAATATATATTTTGTCCTAGAGCCCATTGCCTCATGGGACAGCAAACTTGATTAATAACTGTAACCACTACGCCTCAACCTCCTGTTGAAGCTCATGTGTGTTTATATGTGGAGGATGGATAGTTGCCGATGCATTTTCCGTAATCAATAGGGATTTGAACAAGAAAGTGTATTTGAACATTGAACTTCTATCCATTTGGCATTATTGTAAGGCGCTCTAAGGCAGTGTCACGAATATTCAACTACAGCAGGCTCAATTAGTTTTTGAGTCCCTTAAAATGGAATTTAATTACAGATTGAACTGAAATCTATATGCTTATTGTAAAGACCCCCCGATGTCAATTAACTGGAGGTTTAGCAATTCGGAGTTAGGAAATGAGACGGTATTTTCAGCTTCTAGCTCTAGCTCAGGTACAAGCTTGTTTTCTCTCTCTGTTCCTCCAAAAAAGGTATCACAGTGATAAATTTAAGATCTAAGTTGTGTATAAAGCTGGTGAGATTAGCATTTTTAAGATGATATTTGACATCCAGTGTTCCTTTGTTGATGTGATAAGTGGATTTCTCTTTGAGTCATGCAGCATGAATACATTTATGACCTACCTAAATTAGCTATTGTCCCTGTGGAAATGATTTTTACGTAAGTATTAGAGCACTTTATATTATGGGAACTGACTTGTCACACCGGAGTGCTATTGCATCCAAAACTGCAAAATTTCCACCAATGTGGAATTAGTACCTGTCTGGCGTACATTTCCAATGATGTGATCATGTTTATTAGGATAGTGCCTAAGGACCAGCCAGCCAACAGTGAGCCCTGTTGTGGTAGGAACTGTACAGACACAGAGCAATAGACAGTCCCTATTCTGTGAAGAGCTTACAATCTAAACAAATGAAACAGACAGGGTGGGGAAGGGCTAGGTCATACAAGCAGAGTGAACAATGTGGTGGCAAATGCCATGTTAGTTCTGTGATTTGGGGGGGGGGCATGGATTTTGATCAGCTAACATGAAAGAAAATGGAAGGGAAGAGGTAAGAGGGATGGGGCAGGGGAGGAGAGGGTAGCAGGGGCAGGTTTGAAATGAAACTGAGACGAAGAGACTTTGAGGGTGAGAGAGGGTTGGAGTGGACAGCCAGTCAGCATAGGGCAGAGCAAGTCCAGTCAAAACTGGAAAGTTCTCTCATTGTCCATAGGTTCTTGCTTTGGCTGCTTCTGTTCCCACTGGCTACAATACTGCTGGTTACTCTCTGCTGTTTAGCGCCCAAGGCCACAATATGGAGGGGGAGGGGGAAGAGGAAGCACCATCTGGGTTGTAGTTTCTTCAAAATAGGGCGTGTCTCACCTGCACAGTTCTGGGTCCAGGGCTTGAATCCAAACCAGCCATGCATTTTTGTTTAAGTTGGAGATTAGCACCTGGTATAGTGGTACAATGGTATAGGGTCAATAGGGTAGGGTTTATCCAAGCTTCTTCCGCTGACCCCCACATCATTGGTCTACAACACAGATTATATATTGGCAAGATGATATTTGCATTTCTAGTGATTTAGCAGAGTATGTACATGCAGTCTTGGCAGTTGAAGATTTTTTTTCATCTTGATATACAGTCGAACACCAGAGTTACAAACTGACTCGTCAGCCACCCCCCTTTGGAACCGGAAGTACACAATCAGGCTGCAGGAGAGAACCCCGGGGGGGGAAAAAAGCAAATACTGTACAGTACTCAGTGTTAAATGTAAATTACTAAAAACAAAAAGGGAAAGTTTAAAAAAAATTGACAAGGCAAAGTAACTGTTGCTGTGCTTGTTTCATTTAAATTAAGATGGTTAAAAGCAGCATTTTTCTTCTGCATAATAAAGTTTCAAAAGTGTATTAGGTCAAAGTTCAGTTGAAAACTTTTGAGAGAACAACCATAATGTTTTGGTCAGCATTATGAACAGCCTCCAATCCCAACGTGTTCATAATTATGAGGTTCTACTGTACGTCAATTGTTTTAGCTAGCAGAACAACGTACGTTCTTTCAAAGGTTACCTACACACACGCATCTCAACAGAATGGCTTGTTTTCAAAGTGATAAGAGTTGATTGCCCATTTTGTTTCTTTTTTTTTTGTATGTCATGTCAGTTGCTGACTTACTTTGACTTTGCTCACTTTGATGTTGGAAACTTAAACAAATATTGCATGGTGCACTTTCTCCACAAGGCTTTTAAAGTAAATGTGAGCCAGTTCACCTGGTAGCTTGACAGTTGAAATTATCTACTAAAAGTTTCCTTTTATGAAATGGGTATTACTTTAAATGAAATTTGGGTAAGGGAAAAAACTAGCAAGTGTCTTCTTGCTTGTTACATGAGACAATGTCAGAGGTTCTCTGAGACTAGTGTTAATTTATTCATGTAATTATTCAGAATGGTTTTTCCCACTCAATGATTATCTTACCCGCTCCTGGTCTTACCTGTGCAGGGGCAGTGTTTTCAGAAGGGAAGCTATTTGTAGGCAAACTGAATCACTGTTCCCTTTAGAGCAAATTATCTATGCCAGATATTGCTTAAAAGTACTTAAGGTAATTTCAATCAACTTTAGTAGGATATGTATAGTAGGTGTTAAATATATGTAAATACATTAAGTATATGCAGACAATGCTGACCCTATGCACGTCAAATTCTCTGCTACTTTGCATCTTACATATACACAGATTTGTGCAAACTGAATATTAGGTAGATGTAGGATATTACACGCATTTTGCACAGGTCTAAATGACTACATAAAATGTGAGTCAGTAGGTAACCAGGCCCAGTAAAATCTGGTGGTGGTCTCCTTATAGCTTTTAGGGCACTCACATGGGATGTCTGAGACCCAGGTCAGTCTCTGTTCCCCCACCTGATGTGGAGCGGGGAACTCTAGTCATTGGGCTATGGAGTATTCTGGTGTGGGTCTCTCAGTTTGGCCTGTGAAATCTGTTCCATTTTGGATTAATAATTAGAGCAGGGATTTGAACGTGAGTGCCCTAACCACCAGGTTGGTAGCATCATTCTCGTTTTATCTCTCTGGATAAATGACTGTTCCTTGTCATTATAAAAGGCAATGAATTGTCTCTATGGATGATAAGGAGTAGTCATTGGGACAGGAAAAGAGAGTGAGACTGACCCTTTAGCCTTGTGGTTAAATCATTCACCTGAGGGGAGGGAGATCTGGGAGTTCAGACTAACGTATTGTTTTCTTAGAACTTCTAGCAAAACTTAAAAAAAAAGTGTGTGTGTGTGCGCGTGCGTGCGTGTGTGTGTACACACACACATATATTTACCCAGCTCTAACTGGCACTGCAGGGTAAGGATTGAAGACAGTGTACTTCTATTAAAGTGCCCTATAGAAATTAGAAATTAGTGTTCATCATGTAGTCTACCCTCTGCTCAGGTGATCTTTTAAAAAGGATGTCTGCAATAGGAGGATAGTATACCCCTTTCCACTTGCTACTTTGTGATAGGTGTTTGTTTGTTTTAAATAAAAAAATAAGTTTTCCTGCCTGTTTTTGAAATTAGAAATTCAGATTTTCAGCTGGTATATTGCACAGTTACTTGGACAGCTACTAGGCTTATATCAGAAATCACGCCAGTGAAACCTGTATAACTGAGATGGGCAGCCATTTTTCTTCAGACTATAATAGTATTAACACTAGAGTTGGGCACATTTTTCAGCCAAAAGTGGAGCTGTGGGTCAACCAAAATGTTTTGTGAAATCATGTCAAATTAATTAAATTGTTTTGATTGGGGGGGAGGAGGGGATTATTCTGAAGAAACTAAAATATTTTTGTTTGACATTTTCAAAACAAAGTGTTTTGATTTCATATTTGAAATGATTTTGTTTTGAATTTTACTTCAATTTTATTTCTTTAAACAGTTTAAAACAAACCTACATGTTTTGTTCAACCCAAAGCAAAATTTTTTAATTTTTCGGTTTGCCATAAAAATCAAAACATTTTTCCTTTTGGGTCAGCCCAAAAATTTTTTATTTTTACAATTTTTTGGTTCTTCCTTCAAACTGAAAGATCTATTTGCACAGCTGTAGCGTGCACATACATGGGGTGGAAAGCTGTATTTTCTAGTAATCAATAATGCCTTCCCCTCTCCACAAATCATTTACCCTTCAAATAAGGATTCACAAAACTCTTCATCCATATCTGAGTCATCCAAAAAGGCTTTCAGAGGAAACAGGGATGATCAAACTTGATATTCCTGCTATTTTTAAAGGCAAAATGAGTTGAAAAATCAACTGAAAGTCGTCTTTTTACTTTTCCAACCATCTTTATGTGCCGTAAAGGCAAGGAAAAATCAATATTTCCCCATCACACATAATCTATAATGCACAGCAATGAGGCTTCCACCAATTCTCTAGTGAGATTCTTCCGCCGTTATGTAGCTCTCTGTCAGAAGATCTGGATGTATGTAGTGATGTTGTAGTTGTGTGGATCCCAGGATATTAGAGAGACAAGGTGGGTGAAGTAATCTATTTTATTGGACCAATTTCTGTTGGTGAGAAAGAGAAGCTTTTGAGCTACACAGAGCTCTTCCTCAGGTCTGGAAAAGATACTCCAAACATTACAGCTAAATACAGGAAGGAAAAGATAGATAGTTTAGTATAAGCAATTAGTATATTTTCTAATGGACCATTCAAGGTGAAGTGGCCAATTAACACCCTTGTAGTCCTAAATCCAAAATGGGGGATAGTGGGTTACAGATTGTTGTGATAAGCCATAAATTTTGTTGTTTATTAAGACCATGATTTTTAGTGTCTAGCAAAGTTACGAATTTAAGCTCCCTGGCTCGTCTTTTGAAAGCATTGTACGGATTTTCTTTGAGGATGAGGACCAATAGGTCAGATATAGAGTGATTGCTTTGTAAAGTGTTCACCCCTAGGTGATACGGTGTTTTTGTCTTTTATCCATTTCCTGTGTGAGTTCATTCAAGAGCTTAGTGATTGTCTGGTTTCACCCATATAGTTGTTCTTGGGGCATTTAGTGCACACTAAAAAATCATGGTTTTAACAGAGACACTGGATTTTATTACAACCATCTGTAATACATTAACCCTTCCTTTTTGTCCTATGAATGCAGGGATGTTAACAGGCCACTTCACCTTCAAGTGTCCCTTAGTTTAGCATAAGCAATTATTAGATAATCTATCTATTCAATCTTGTATTTATCTGTGAGGCTCCAAGTACCTTTCCCAGACCTGAAGAAGAGCTCTGTGTAGCTTGAAAGCTTGTGTCTCTCACCAACAGAAGTTGTTCCACCACAAGATCTTCTTGTAAGTACAGATCTAGAGAAGAAAGGCCAGACAATGTTCTATTCTTTTACATCTTCCAGGGATGCTTTGCCTGCAAGCCTTTCACAGAGTCTGAAGCAGCTTCCCACTGGCAGAACCTACAGGGAGGGCAGGAGGTAAAATCTTCTCTTGCACAGCTCCCCACAGATACAGAGGTGCAGTTTTACCTATTGTATCATATCTGGCCTATAGTGTGTAAGAGCTTGTCTGTTTCACTGACGCCATTGAAACAATCCGAATAGCTTGTTAGAGTTAGACTGAAGTTGCTAAGCTACCGGTGTCACAGAAAAAAGAACCCTTTCCCCAAAAACCCATTGCCTTGTCCTTGCCTCAGGGCAGGGAAAATGGTCTAGATTATCCCATCCTTATTAGCAGTTCTAACTCAGCGTGACATCCAAACTCTGCTTATGCTAGTTGCATTGTGTGTTTCTGTTGTACTATAGGAATAGCTGGTTAGATATAGCTGCTGCTGCTTCTCTAATAATAGAATTTTAAAATTTTCCAGCCCTTGCTTCCACTGGCTTGCATGTGCAATTCTCGGGGGAGTGCAGAGGCTCTTTCCCTGATGTGTTTACAGTCTGAGTCATTGGTCACTGAGTCACTGCTGTTACAAGTCATAAAGTCCTGAGACCAAAAGCAGTGCCACGCCTATGACTGTGCCTTTTGCACTGTGGTCTGACTCCATCTCCCAACCTTCTGAGGCTACAGTCTCCTTGCTAATCTCAGTGCAGTAACCATTTTAGATGTAGCTCCTGTGCACAGCCTGCAAGAGATGAGGAACACAGGAGAGCTGACCAGACAGCTAGCAGTGTGAGAGCTGCCTCAGTTCTTCTCCCACCTGATATCTGAGTGAAACCCAAATGCAGGAATAGAAGAAGAAAACAGGGATATCCCCATTCCCTCACTGGCGAGCTAGAGAGAGAGAGATTCTTCCCATCAAGCAACCCGGAAAGGGGGAGAAGAGCCTTCTCATCTTGTAACACATCGCATCACTGGTTTTCTTGCTGCCTGTATCAGACTTTTTGGTTTATGTTCCACTTACTATAATGTAGTGGAGTCAGTTGTATGACCACAATGCTGTAGATTGGAAAAATAAAGTCTAAATATCAAATTTTGTTCTTAACCCTTAAAATGGACTCACTTCTAAGCAATTCAGTTTTGCAGTTTAATCAAGTTGTTTGTTTTTTTTAATTTACTCTGTTTTTCTCCTAATTTAGAATAATTTCCACAAGTTAGCATTTGGGGCGGCAGATGGAGAGTCATGAATTTCCCTGTGGTTGTCCCACAGGGACAATTCTTAACCAGTGGCATGAGTTCTTAAATTTAAAGGAGTGATGATGATTTTTAGAGCTGTTATTTTATAATTGTACTGCACCCTGAAGTACTATTGCTGGAATGCTAACCACTGAAGAAACTGAAAGTGGCTGCAATACATTCTGCTTTGTCAGGAGTGTCAGCACTGTGGCATATTTCAGTGTGAATGGTGAATGTCACTCAAGCTGGCATCCTTATTTCCTGTGTTGATACCCCTAATGAGGATAACTTGAACACTGATCATCAGACTGATTTTCAGTGCATGAGAATATGTTGCAGCCGATGAAGTTTACCTCTTTGTCTTTCAGCCTTTGGTCTTCTGGTCTTTGGTCTGCTGTTGGGTGATCTATTTAAAAAGGTAAAAAGTGAAAGCAGCACTGAAAAGGGGATTTTTTTTTTTTTGCCTTTTTGCAGACCCACTAAAATCAGAATTAATCACTTTCACTCTGAAATTTCTTGAATAGTTCTAGTCACTGCATTTTTATATGTAAACCTTAAAAAAAGCAATCCACAAATATGGGATACTGTTAGAAAATTATTCACGTTCTGAGGTATGTTTAGTGTGGGTGACCTCTTCTTGTACACACCTTGCAGGATGCCAATGAAGTACGTGTCCTTTGTTCTATTGTTTTCTTAACCCAGTGAGTTTGAGTAGTTGCGTTCATCAGGTGTGAGGACATTCTGACACAACTGACCTTCTCTTTTATTTCATCATGTACGTGAACCTGACTAAGGAACAGTGAGCCTGGCTCTTGAGTTCAGAGCAAATAACTTTCAGGTTCAAGTTAAAAACATATTGAAGGAAGCCTGAAGATAATGTGCTCATGGACTCTAGTTTTATCAGTACACTGAATGGTCTAAATTTCTCCAAGACCTTCAAAGTAGGATTTAATCTGAATGCTTTGTTTCTACGATGAGGATTTTTCTAGATAAATGACAAATTAACTCGAATGCAAAACTGGAAAAAGGAACTGCCACTAACATTTAATGCATTTTAACAATCATAAAAAGTGTTACTGTTATCCCATTATACAATGTCTGTGTTACCTGAGGTCCTTAAAAGTAGTGATCTTTAGGGTTCAAAGATATTAGTACTTCATACATTTGTGTGCAGTTATTGGTATGGTCCCTGCAGATCCCCTTTCTCAGAATTCATCTATACATGAGCAGTATTAAACTCAAGGGTTCTCAGCATTGTCTGTATTTTGCATGCTGTACCTCTTCTTGATTTGGTGTATTGTATTTGTTTTTAGTTATGTATAAATGTGATTCAAAATATGAAACCATATACACCATTAAACAGACATCTCACAGATAATCCAAGCTGCATGTGAGGTCTCACATTGTTGCCTTCAGTCTCAGGTACAGTTTTGCAAATGGACCACTTTTTTCTAGTTGATGTTAATACCAAAAAGGTTTAATGCCATCACAACTCTCTGACACCCCCTCCCTCGCCCCAAGACTATGAAACTGGGTTGAAAATCTCAGTCTGGATAGCAAGAAGTTCAAGTAGTTTATCTTGATCCATAAAGCCCTATGTATTTTAAGACCTGGATATCTTAAAAGCTATCTCTCTTGTGTTAACCCAGCAGAAATCAACTGCAATGGTCTCACTAACCATCCTCCAACTGAACTCCTCCCTATTTTGCTGACTTTCAGAACATACTGCAAGGTTTATCTCTTTGCTTTGCGATGGCTTTCATAGGATGAGTTTCATTTGGTGTTGGCATTTGTCAGTCACTGATATTTTAAAGGGATGTGCCAAGGGAGGGGTCAGCAAATAAAAGTGAATTTAAGAAATGTTCAATAATTAGCAGTTTAAAAAAAAAGTATGGGAAGAATAAGTTATTGTGCCTATGATCTTTACATATGTCCCACTGTTAAAACTCCTGTACATTATCCATTCTGTCCCCTTCCTTGCTGGGCACACTTGTATCAGCTTTTGTGTGTATATAAACGTACCAAGACATGAGCTAAGAACCCAGCCCACGAACTATGGAAGCAAAATGTCATCCCCACGCGCAACGAAAGACTAATCTATCGTACATAAATGTATTATACTTTAATAGAAATACATGGTTACATTCAAGTTTTAGTGTAACCATCGTGACTTAGATAGCTGTAGAGAGATTAGCTGGCGTTCTCTGAATGGTCTATTAATGCTTTTTTTAACTGTCACTGTGTAGCTGGAGTGGTCTTGCTTACCTGTGTAACATCAGATGGCAGAAGTCAATAAGCTCAAGTTGTCTTTATCCTCTTTTAAAGTGACCTACTTTACTGGAGTACAAAGGGTGAATATAATTCTTTAACTTACATATACACTCATTTGCTATTAATACCGCCTTACTCTTAGCTTCTTATGCAGCATTTAATGCTCAAGAAGATGAATGTTTAACAGCCATTTTAGGAGACTGAAAGATTTAGCCTTGATTCCGTAAAAGAATGAGTGTAGTGAAATGTCAGCAAGTGTCAGAAATAATTTCAAAAAGCTTTCATTGCACTGGTAACTGTTTTAGCATTAGCAACACACAAAGGTTCGTAAGGCCAAATCAGACTCCCCTCGCCCCCCAACTGTAGATGTTGTTTGAAATTCCTGATGTTACAGTGATAGCAGAGTGTGGCATGGTGTGCTGTGAGATGCTGGCAGTGATTTCTGCTGTCCCAGTTCTCCGGAGGTACTGCTTCTGACATGAGTGTTGATGCAACTAGCAGCTTAAAATCATTGGCGAGAAATCTATATCTGCCTGCTGCACAGTGGAACCAACCGTAATTTACTGTGTGTCTTAAACCTTCCTGCATTCTCTTGTTCTGCTGTTTTCTTCTTCAAATCCTCTGTTTAGCAGCTGCTACAAGGGACATCTCACCTTGCTGTGTGGACATTTGAAGTTGTTCCTTCAGGGATGGTGCCAGCATTACTTTTCTAGACATCTGGTAGCCTTCCCTGGGGAATGAATCAAGCAGTTTCACAAGGCCTCTTCCATCCAATCAGCCTCATGCAATAGCAGCACACTATTAGTAAATGGGAGATTTAGGGTATGTGGCCTGAATCTAGAACCGAACTCTGACTCTTAGGTTTCCAATCTCATGGGTCATTGTGTTGTCACCATTTGATTAGATTGGCTTTATTCATTACTTCTATCTCCAGCAGCTTTACTAACATCTATCTGATCTGTCTCTGGCACTTCACAGTTTTTAACTATCTCGCACAGACAATACTTTTTTTTTAATGAGTAGCTTAATTTCTCTCCGGAGAATTCTCTGCAAGTTACCCTTTATTTTGGTGAGTTTAGGTTTTGAAAAATGTTGTTTATGAAGATGTTCCTCTGTGTCTTTAAATTAATTTTATGTTGTTTTGAAACTGATTGCAGGTTTTAATTATCAAAGGTATCCTGTGTGAGTTTATCTATCACTTCATGACATAAATCCTTAACCATTTTTACTTGTTAAATACAAATGTTAAAAAATTCCTTTCAGTGTTTTTGCTGTAGCAGAAATTGGAAGAATTTTAGTTTTGCTTCCTAAGCAGCTCCAACAACTCCTCAGTTGATGTGTGTATGGATTCATTTGTACATACAGACACTTGGTGAGATTGTCATCTCCACTCCAGCCCCTTTACAAGAGTAAGAGAGGGCCAGGTCAGTAGAAAGGGGCCCTAAAAGCCACTATCTGGCTGGAGGAGGATTTCCCAGGTACAGGAGGAGCTTTGGAAGATAGCCATTAAGGCCGTCTCCTGACTATGCCCTCCCAGGTCCTCCTGAGCCTTGGTGTAAGGGGCTTGCTTGTGAAGGGGCCGCAGCATATAGCACTGCAGGTATTCCAGGCAGCGCTGCAACCCATAGGGCAGCTTGTGCGGGCTGCTGTAACTTAGACAGTCTCCCAGGGTTATCCTGTGGGGGGCTTCTCCTGTTCCTGAAACGGTTAAGGATGAGAAGGGTACAAAGTGGCTTTGAGGCCACCATAGTTCCTGGCCCCTTAGGCTGCAAGTTTTGTGCTGTCCCTCTTAGAGGCACAGCAGAGAAGCTCAGAATGTTAGTGTTTAAAAAAAAGAAAAAAAAATTTCTACTAAATTTCCCCCCTAGAAGTTGTGTTAAGCCAATCTGTCTCCAGATTGCACAGATATAGGAAATTAAAAATAATTGTTTTTGCTGTAGGGTGCACTTCAGGGTAGGACATTGCTACACCCAACCTACTTGCTAGTTACAGGTATTCTCTTCAGAGGTCAGTTAAGTTTTCACTATAGGTCAGTGAAAATTTGTCTGTATCTGGGAAGTAGAAGGAGCTCCATGAGTTAATGTAGTGCTGTGTGAGAGGACTGTTCAAGTGTGTTATGAATAACAAATATGTGTTTGCTCAGCTATCTGTACTTTCCCATGGATATTTGATCACAGCATCTAAAAATCCACACAATTTGGCATAGTACTGATTGATTTTTTTTGTTTTGGTCAGCTGATTATTAGTAAAAGACCTTTCACGTTTCATATTAACAGCTGCCCCATAAATATACTTCAGTAGTTCAATTATTTTGATGTGATTCTATCACAATGTGGGAATAGGGTTAAATTTGCAATGCAAAGATTCAGATAGATTAGACTTTATTATTTATTTTATTTTTTTAATACTGCTGAGTTTTTCTGCATCCTACAAAGCTTGGGGCAAAGCAATGCATTCACTTACTATATCTATGAAATGGGATTTATACTGGCATATTCTTGTGTCTGAGATTTGAAACTGAAAGGAGTTAAAAGCTGTTTTCCCTTTCTTTAGTGCTTGGTGTGGTTGTGAAAACATTTCCTGCATTTATTGTTTTGGGTATTATATCATGTCTGTTCCAGATGCAGAATTTAGCGCACAGCTTCTGCTCCCTGATTTTCCTGCATCTCACCTTATTCCTATACCCCATCCAAAATACACAATGCGGACTACTTAAGTTTTACGTGTTCAAATCCCTTCACTGCCTTCCCTCATCTTTTGATTCAACTTCATGCATCTTGCTGTGAGCTGTGTGTCTACTAAACTGCAGCTCAACTGTCTGCAGTGTTTACTCAACTGCATGTCTGTCCCTTCCTCGTATTCCACCTCTGTTCTCTACTCCCAGCAGGTCTTCCTAACATCTCCTCTTCTCTCCTCTCCTCTGGGGGGCTACATGTTCACCTTAGGTTTGGAGCATTGTTCCTTTTGTATTGAATCACCACCTCTCTTTATTCAAAGACCACCTTAAAAAGATATGTCTGTGCATCCCTGTCCCTGAAGGTTTTTAATAACAGATTAGACAAACACCTGTCAGAGCTGTGTTAGGTATACTTGTCAGCCCTACTTTTCTGGGATTCTGTAATTACCCTGGGACTGACTTTTATTTGTTTTAGGTGTTTTCAATTGTTTGTCTTAGTTCTGCCCCAAAGGTTGCAAACTATGTCTTCCTTGATGCAATTGTATTGCCATGCAGACTCATGGCACTCAATTTAACGTTACTTGCCCAGCTGGTTGATTATGATTTCATTAAATATAAAATCCTGGGATCAGATTAAATCTTGATGATTAAAGATAAATACCCCAGCATCACTGTGGTTAAACACTAAACAAAAACAATGTAATTAATCCAGCCATATAGACTGTCTCATATTTCTGTTTGTTGCCAATTTCCAGTTGATACTATTGCAAGGCTAACATTTGTTTTCCAATTTTTACCTTTGTAGCTTCCTAAAGGACTTTTCGTATAGTGTTTGTGATTAAAACATCAGCTTTTAGCAAAAATTTCCACACACTTATATGAGATAGTTATGTAGTTTCTTTAAGTATAAGGAATAGACTGCGGATTCCTGAATCAATGAAAGACAAAACAAAGTCTACTTTGCCTGGTACCTACCACCACTGACCACGTGGTTTGCCCCATCCTATGCATGCACGTTACTGTGTACTGTTAGCCATCCCTTCAAAACGTTTTCTGTTGTTCTCACCAATGCCCTCAAAGTCATTTACCTCTCAATATCAATGATTCCTACTCAAGACTTCAGAGAAGGGGATTGGGCAAGGTTTTCAAATGATGTAGCTGTCTACCTTAGGGAGAGAGGTTTAGTCAGCTTAAAAAGTCTGTGATGCAGGGGTTTAGGGTTTAGGACTGGGGGTCAGACTTCACTATTATTCTCAGCTCTGCCAATGGCTCATTGTGTGACCTTAGATTTGCTCACCCAGTCTGAAAAAAATGTGATTGGTACTTACCTACCTTTTGTAAAATGTCTTGAAGTCTCTGGATGATTCTGTATGAGTGATTTAGTAGCACAAAGAGAAGTATATTATTCCTGCGTCAGGCCATCTTCCTAATATTTCACCAAAGAGGGTTATGTGTGTGTGTCTGCCAAAAGCTAAGAACTAGTTAATTAAGATTATTAAGATGTTTGTACAGTAACTGATTTTAGAGTTATGTAACGTAGGATATTGTGTCTCAAAACTGAAGTCACTTGAGATGAGGAGGGCCTCTGAGCTATCTCAATCAACACTGAGAACAGTGGACATCGGTGGAGACAGCCTATGTTTACAGTCTGGACTAGATGAAGGCTGGAGATTTACAAAGGCAAATGAATCCCCAGGAAAATTCTCTGAAATGGGGTCCAGGCTCAGGCTAAGACACAATAGCCTGTGACTGTATAAAAGCAGAAAAAATGGCCCAAATGATTATCCATTACAGGTTGAGACTGTCAGCCAGGTGTGAGAGTCTCATGAATAAGTGGGATCCTGGCTCTTTGGACTGGACAAACACTGTAAGAACTAACCTTTGGATGAGAAATACCTTATTAGTCAGGAAAGCAACTTGTTAATAAGTATAGATTATAGATTGTGTCTTATATTTTTCTTTTACCTGTAACCTTATGTTTCCAAATCCTTATACTTGTTTTTGTTTCAATCTTTATCTCAAGTTCAGTTAAATAAACTTCAGTTTGGTTTTACTATAAACCTGTCCAAGTGCCTTGAGCTGAGATGAAACCAGTGGTCTGGGTTGCACTCCTTCCATGGAAGTGGAGGATCAGTGTACATTAATGTCTGTGACATTGTCATTGTTCAGCTATGGATGCTACATTAAGAGACTTTTAAAAAAGGAAACAGATTACTGGGTGAACAAAACATGAAGGTGGATACAATATCGAGCAGGTAGCATGATAAAGTAGGCATCATTCTTATTCTAAAAATTACCACTATCTGAAGTCCGTTCACTCCTGTTTTAGCCATTAGGAAATACGATGAAATCCTCTCTGGTTAAAGCTCTTTTTTTTTTTTTTTTTTTTTAAGAGATACATGCTATAAATAAACCCCCTGCTTCAGGCAGGAGGTTGGACTATATGACCTTCTGAGGTCCCTTCCAACTCTAATATTCTATGATTCTATGATAAATATCTGGAATAGCAATTTATAGAAAGAGAATTCACTGTACAAGAAGTCACTACAGCAAAAGCAAATTGTACCAAAATGGAGTGTGTGTGACCATCATACAACCGCCTTTTGCAGCTGTTTTTTAAAAAGTAATATTTACACAGAGGAGAATAAATGTAACTGAAAATTCAGCACTCCCATTATAAGATGTGCTCTAAGTCCAAATATTATCTTGGAAAATTTGACAAGGGTAGAATTACAACCAAAAGTAAGGTAGATTTGAAGATAGCCAGAGGAACTTAATAACTCTTTCCCATAGCACTAGGAATACACTGAAAAACTTCATATAAATACCCAGAAACTGCAATAAGAACATTTTATATGAACATCTTTCATCAGGATGCAGGGAGAAAACTATAACAAGTGCAGGAATGTCTGTAGTCAGTGAATTAAAAAAATTACCCAGTGTGAATCCTGTGTGAAATGTTATGGCCTATGTTTTGTAAGAGGTTAGTTTCATCTTAAAATTCATGAATCTGTTACGTTCAGTATAAAGTGACCTCAGCTGTTTTTCTCCAAAGACAAACACTTCATATTTTATTTAATATTTCAGCAACTAATTAAGGTGAGATGGCAAGCAAAGTTAATTAATGAACATGTTCTGGTCTTTGAAAAGCAAACGCCTGACATGTTTAACATTAAGGCAGTATGTGTGTGTAAGGTGAGCTGGCAAGCAAAGTTAATTAATACATGCATTCAGTTTATCAAAGGCTACAGCCTTGCTATACAGTTCATACTGAGCTGGGAATTGTTACCAGGAGAATAGGAACTTTAGCTGTTGGCAAATTATTTGTTTTTATTTTTATGTTCAGCTGCTATTTTGCAGAAGGTGAAAGGGACTCAACTACACAAAGGTTCAAGTTGATAGCTCAACTCGCAATGCAATGGATTTAGTTCCTCTGTAGAAGGAACTTGTTTTAGGCTGATGCTTACAGAAAATCGCATCACCACATGGAATGCTGTAGGTTCACAACAACTGATGCAGCTTTTTTGTGATGAGCCTGAAAGCAACAAACAGAACAAGTTCATAAGACAAAGCATGAGTCCCTTTAAATGTTTGGTTTGAAATGCGTGGTAGCACTGATAAGTTCTTCTACCTGTGGGAGCAACTGTTTCTTCCCCATCAAGCCTTTATCTGTGGCGTTTCTCATGGGAGGAGATGATCTATATTTTAGACCTAGTGGGGGTGTTTGCCATTAAAAAGGGCCGTAGTTACTACACAATAGTAGCAGAGATGGCAAATAGCCTAGTATCTCAAACATCCTTTTATCTTGGTAATTTCTTTTCAATTATGCAATCAATCAAAATTTGTCACTCAAATGTCTACTCATATCCCTTCTTCCACATAGTGCTCACACAGTTGAAGCCTAATCTTTTTTGGAGGAATGTGTGAAGAAGCATTATGCCAGAGAAAAGTTTGTTCTAAGGTTTGGCCTTATGCATAGAACGGAAGTGGGTGTTTTGAGGTCATAAATGCTGCCCTGACATCATTTGGAGTGTAGATATCTTTCTTTATTTTAATTTTAAGAAAAACAGCATGAAACCTTGTTAGGCCAACTAAGTGTCTGGGTGAACTTTCTGGCATTTTGCCATGTTCCATCCAAAAGCATGAATCATTCTTGTGTGTAATGAAATGTCTTGCATTCAGTTTCCCATGGTCTCAGTCTGGAGTTCTTCTAGGTTTAATTTGGTTTTGATCATTGAGACTGCCATTGTGAAATGTTGTTCACTGGCATTTTATGGTTTGTTTCCACATGTATTCGAATACGTATACAATTGTATGTTAATTGTATCTGAAGTGTACAATGTACATGGGTTCAATTTTTCACTTGGCCTAATGAAAGGTTAGCTTTCAAATTCTTCAGGTACTCGTGATAAATCTAATAATTTTGACTTGAAACCTTTATCATACTATGTTGGCTCAGCAAGTTAATATTTATGTAATTTTGATTAAAGGTAATAAAATTTTTCTGCATTAGATCTTTTGGCAAGAAAGATCAGAATCTTTCCTGGCTGCAATAATAATCTTGGAAAATAAAATTATTGGATTGCTTAATAGTCGTGGAAGTTATTGAGGACCAAAATTGATCACAGAATTGAAGAGAAACTCTGTAAAGTCAGATAAACAATGCAATCATCTCAAAACTAAACAAACTACAGTCTTCAGCTGACGGAAAACCTGTAATAGCTAACAATATTTGCTTTCACAACTGGCCCAGTGATAAGGAAGAAAGCCCATTTTGGGTTACCAAAATGTTACACTGGGATGGGAAACATGAGCCTGTTCTCTAGAAGTAGATGGGAAATTCAGGAAGGCATTTCAGCAAGATATTGGTCCTGAATTTAGCATAATCTGCAGTACATCAAGTTTTAGGGAAAAAGGTCTTCAGAAAGGATGGCATGGAAACAAAGGAAGATCTAGTTTTAAAAGCATACAATGATCTTTGTTTAGATATAGGAACTTGTATAATAAGTTTTATTATCTCAGGAAATAATTTCCTAGTATCATCTCAGAAGGTCATTTGGTAAAAGCAAGCATCATGTTCTGCACATATATCCAGCTGCTGTGGGACTCTGAATTGGGGGTATTCCTTTAACACAAT
This sequence comes from Mesoclemmys tuberculata, assembly GCA_007922155.1. Classification (NCBI taxonomy): domain Eukaryota; kingdom Metazoa; phylum Chordata; order Testudines; family Chelidae; genus Mesoclemmys; species Mesoclemmys tuberculata. The sequence continues at coordinate 8,645,707 of ML677085.1, forward strand.
CCAAGTATACATCTGAGGCAGTAGTGATGTTGGTCCTGTTACACGGTGTGTGACATTTCCCACTAAATTGAAACACTATGCTGTGACTTAACTCTAGATATCTTTTTACTCAGCCCTCCTCCGGTAGGTGAAATATTTTAATGCAGTGTAGTTCTCTCCTTTTCACACAGAGGATAGGGTTTCTACCCCTGAGATGAACTAATTGTCTCTAACAAGTTGCTGAATGCTTTTTAGTCCCATTGTAGTTTAAGAGTTGAATACACTCATTACTTTGCAGGTTTGGACTGCAAGGAAATACAAAAATATGTTCTCTTTTAGGGAGTTCAGTTTTGCACGGCTTGACATGTTTTTCCTTTTAAGCTTGCTATAAATTTGTGCATTTCATGTTCATCTGAATAGTGTAAATTTCAGAAAAGCTTGAAAAATACATACTTAACGCCATTTAGGGCAGTTGTATTTCATAGTCATATTTGGATTGGCTTTAAGATATATTTATCTGAATTTAGGCCCCATGGCAGCTAGGTGCATTCTGAAGAGACCTGTGGTCTGGCAAGTCCAATCACAGGGTTTTTTAATTTAGGCCCGCAATTCAACAGAATACTGAAGCATGTCTTTTAAGCCTCATTGATTTAAGCGCAATCCAAACATTGCATTTTTATGGTGAAGATGAATTCAGTATCTGTACTAGGATTTAGATTCTGTTTCACAGCTGACTCCTATTCCTATAATGGGTCAAACCAGCTCTAGATCTGAATACCTCCCAAACTGTTGAATTTTTGAAATTCTGGCTAATGCTCTTCTCTGATTGGTTTGAATGGGTCAGAGTTGGGATGGTTCCATTTCATTTGTATCCCCTCCTGTCGGAAGATGAATTTACTGAGAATGGAACTTGAATCTCCTGTGTGTTATGAGCATAGCAAGTTGGCCATGACAGTGAGCCAAATGGTCTTCTTCCAGGGTAAAACCCAAAGAAGAGGGGAGGAAAGTTCCAGAAGGATCCCTTGTCACTATTTTTCCTACATTGTTGAGGCATGGGGGCAGGGTTTGCTCCTTGCATACCCCCAAGCTCCCAGTGGACTGAGCAACATGTTCAAACCCCACTGTTCCATCGCTATCCAGGGAAGTCTCCTTACTGTATAAGTCTGACCTTGAATGCAGACCTGGCTATACTCTTTCTGAAGTACCAGAGAGGGAACTGGTGGCAAACTAGTGCCAGATAGGTGAGGTACACCTGGTATACCTTCTGCATGAAAACCAGAGGGTCTGATGTGGCCAAGTAATTATAACGTTCAAGGAATAATATCCAGAAAGGAATTAGTATTCTCCATGATCTGACTGACCAAGAGAGTCAAACTGTTGGTGTTTTGTATATGTTTATTTTTAACATAATCAATTGAAGTCATGGCACCAAGATGTTAGGGCCCTCCCCTCTCCTCATTTCTTGGTTGTCTGATAGAAGCAGGAGTCCAGAAGCAGGCAATACTATGGGTTTATTGAGGTTATCAAGCCAGAATCCCAATTCTTTCCACCGGTAATTTTCCTTCTTCCCACCTTATTTCCTGTTTGACCTCAGTTTTTGTAGTGTATCTTAACCACTCATTTTTTAAAAAATATTACAAGATAATCCTTTAACCAATCCTAACATTGTAACATAATTCTCTAACCAGTCATACTTCACCACCTTAACTGATTACAATTAGTTCTGCAACAGACAGAAACAATCAAAGAATCAGACAAATTATCAGAAAAGTGGGTACCATAATGACCAAACAAGGTGAAGTATAGAGTCTACAATCTCAACTGTTGACAAGTGTTTAAACATCAGACAGAATGGTATCAGACAAAGTTTTCTTTAAATATTCTAGGATCTTTCCTTTATCTGGAGGTGTTACATTGCATTGCCTTCTTAACAGCCTGGTGTTGCCTTGTTTTAATGTAATTTGTTTAGAATGTGTGGATGTGACTGTAAGATTCCCACTCTATGGTTTACTCTGCTGCTTGTTTTGGTTTAGCTAAAGTACAAGGCCACAGTAAGAGAAGGCTCATAGACAGGTGGCATGTGATTTTGATTCTTTGTTTCTATACCCCTATAACTAGCTAAATGATGGGAATATGCTTAAACAATCATAGGCCTTTACAGGCAGGCCTAAATATCTATATTCTAACAAAATGAGACCAAGTCTGCAGCTGAATTGACTTGGGAGAGTTCCCATGAGAAGTGGTGACCAGTGCTTGGTTGATAAGAATTTTCCTATAATACAAGAGCACCTTAATGGTAAACATCTAAGACTTTTTTTTATATTTACTCTTCTATTAACCATGAAATACAAGTTAATTCTATTTAGCCTATATTCTGTAATAAACACTTGCAGAAATGGATGTGTATGGGACAGAGCACAGGCAGTCTGATCTAGCAGTCACAGCTGGACTGTGCTCTGCATATCAGGGATGATAGTTGTTGAGCAGGAGTTTGAAGAATCACAAGAGCCAGGTTCAGTAAACGAGTCAAAGTCAAGCTGGGGCCGGAGACCAGAAATCAGAGGTAGTACCAGGCAGGAATCAAAGTCAGAGTCAGAGACTGGAAATAGTACCAGGCCAGAGTCAGGCGGTCAGAGATAGGAGATGAGGTGAAATTCAGAGTCATAGCAGGCCAAAATCTGTGTGTTTACACAGACAACTTTGTGGGGCAACCCCTGGCATAAAATAGGGCACTTGGCCAATCAGAGAACAGCAGGGTACGGTCACTGGCTCCCTTGGGTGGTACTTTCTCTGGCGCCTACTCTCCATAGTGCTCATCCATAGTGCTCATCATGGCGTTGCGGAAAGATCTGCCATCCCAGGCTCTGCACACCTGGATTCTGGTCCACAGATCCTCGAAATATGGGATCATGCTGCCTTTTTCCCTCAGATCAGCACCTACCTGTGAAATCACCAAAATGCTTAAATTAGTAGGAGAGCAGGCATCCAGAAAATATATTTTACCATCTGAACTATCCAGCAATAATTAAGTGTATTGCAGATGAAGGGAGGTTATAAAAGGGGAAAAATCAAATTATATATTTGCATGATATGATTGCATGGTATCTATTACAAGTTCCTAAGATGTTATCATCTTCAATTTGTGATGCTATTGGGAGTGAGGAAAAGATCCAGTAGAGTTGCGAACTGTGCTGGGAAAAGTAGGCTGTAGCTTCAAGCTCCGCAGGCAGTATTTCTACTATAGCCAGGCTCAGGTAACATGATGTTTAGGGATTAATGTTAACATGCTGTTTTGAAATGAGTCCTATAATCCTGTATTTTGGCCATTTCCTCCAGACTGTATGGGAAATTGTTTTTATCTGTTGTTCTGCAAGTTTTAAGAATAATTTTAACTTTTGATGTATTCCAAGTGTATTCGAACTGAGGTGCAGCATTGTTTGAAGTGATGAATAATTAATCATATTAAAGGAAATCTAGTCTTTGAGAAATTTTATATTTAAATACACAACGTTAAGGTTCCTCAATAGCCTGTACAATAAGATTAGTGCATCTGTATGTTATAAGATAGGCCATTTCTTTCCACTGTCTTTCATATAAGAATTTGATAAACCTTTTTTATTGTCAGCTTAAATTTGAAGTCAACTGAAATTCTGAATGATAAATTATAGATGAGTGTACCTGAGGGGGCTGAGATGACTGCTATCAGATCTGTGCAATGCTAGACTTTGAAAGAGATGCCTGAAGAAAAGGAAGTCTTTAATAATTAACTAGTTTGTGTAGAGCATGGAGAGGTAGCCTTGGCCTACATACTGTAACTATTTTTCCTTCATGTCAAAAAGTGTACTGAGTGGCAATTTCAGATCTCATACACCAGAGGAGGCTGCAATGCTCTTCTCTAAAGACAAATACATCAGAAGCAGGAATCCTGTCAGACAATCAGTGGGGCTACTGGATGATTGAGGTGCTAAAGGAGCACTCAAGGAAGATTGGGCTGTTGCAGAGAAGCTAAATTAATTAATCTGCATTGCTCTTCATTGTAGAGGATGTGAGGGAGATTCCCACATCTGAACCATTCTTTTTAGGTAACAAATCTGAGAGACTGTCCCAGATTGAGGTGACAGTAAAGGAGGTTTTGGAATAAATTGGTATAATTAAACAGTAATAAGTCAACAGGACCAGATGGTGTTCACCCAAGAGTTCTAGAGATAGGAAACAAAGAGTAGGAATAAAAAGTCAGTTTTCACAGAGGAGGGAGATGAAGAGTGGGGTCCTCAAAGGATCTGTATTGGGACCAGTACAGTTCAACATATTCATAAATGACCAGGAAAAAGGAGTAAACAATGAGGTGGCAAAATTTGCAGATGATACAAAATTACTCAATATCCTTAAGTCCAAAACTGAGTGCAAAGAGTTACAAAAATCTTACAAAACTGTGTGACTTGCCAACAAAATGGTAGATGAAATTCTATGTCGATCAATACAAAGTAATGCACATTGGAAAACATAATCACAACTATATATACAAAATGATGGGATCTAAAGAGAGAGATCTTGGAGTCGTCATGGATAGTTCTCTGAAAACATCCACACTATGTTCAGTGGCAGTCAAAAGAGTTAACAATGTTAGGAACCATTGGGAAAGGGATAGGTAATAAAATAAAAAATATCATAATGCCCCTATATAGATCAATATTAGGCCCACAACCTGAATACTGCATGCACTTTGGGTCACCCCTTCTCAAAAAGATATATTAGAATTGGAAAAAGTCCAGAGAAGGGCAACAAAAATAAGGGATATGGAACATCTTCTGTAAGAGGAGAGATTAAAAAGATTGTGACTGCTCAGCTTAGAAAAGAGACAGCTAAAAGGGGATATGATAAAGATGTATGTAAGCATTAATGGTGTGGAGAAAGGGAATAAGGAAGTGTAATTTATCCCTTCATATAACACAAGGACCAGGGGTCACCCAATGAAAAGAATAAGCAGTAGGTTTAAAACAAACATAATGAAGTACTTCTTCACATAACACACAGTCAACCTGTGGAACTCCTTGCCGGGGGATGTTGTGAAGGCTAAAAGTGCTAACTGGTTTAAAAAAATAATTAGATATGTTCATGGAGGATAGGTCCACAAATGGCTACTAACCAAGATGGTCAGAGATGCAACCCTATGCTCTGGCTGCGCCTAAACCTTTGACTGCCAGAAGCTTGGACTGGATGATAGGGGATGGATCACTTTATAATTGCCCTGTTCTGTGCATTTCCTCTAAAGCATCTGATACTGCTACTCTCAAAGACAGGATACTTGGATAGATGGGCTGTTGGTCTCACCCAGTATGACTGTTCTTATGCATTGTCCTATGCATTTCTTATCTGCGTGCAGGCTACCCTTTGTATTACAGCTTGGTGCCACTCAGAAGCTGGACACAGTTCATGCAAGTTAATGGGTTAGTGTACAGGGATAAATTAGAAGTTGTTTGAGAACCAAGGTTTCAGGTCTTGCCAGGCAATATCCTTTACTCCAAATGGTAATCTTAAATCAACAAATATTTTACTTGGTTCTCTACACTGTTTTGTTAGTCCATTGATGCAATGATTGAATTAAATTAAACATGATCGGGACTCCAAAGAACTGGGTTCTATTCTCTTCTCTGCCAATGTCTTGCTGGATGGCTGTGGTCAAGTCACTTGTCTTCTGTGTGCCTCAGTTTCTCCATCTGTAAAATGGGAGTCTCCTTTGTAAAGTGTTTTGAGATTTACTGATGAAAATTGCTGTGTAAGAGCGAAGTGTTATTCTGAGACATATTGTATGATGTTATATTCAAGAGTTAAATTGAAATTGCAGTTTATAATTTTAATTGTGTAAGACAGTTGAAATGTCATCTTAGCAAATGATTTGAGTCTTGTAATTTACTCTATATAATTTGTAGCAGCAAGGTGAACAGTCAAATTTTATGAATGCTATAACAGCTATGACCAAAGGAGCGGCTACTGATTTGGAGTTCCTTAGGTTTTAGGTGCCCAACTTCACACTTTAAAGGGACCTGACAAAGATAGAGTGTTCAGCAATTTCTAGAAGTCAGGCCCCTTTGAAGAGTTAAATTGGGCACCAAAAATTTGAGACACTCCAGAAAACCCCCACTGTTCACTTTGGAAAGCCTGTGCTTAGCTGTGAAGATGGTTGTCAGTTTTAAAAGAAAACAAAATCCAAACCTTTTACACAGGTTTACAGCAATTTACCTTTCTGCTTTAAAGTAAGAAAGCTACTATTCTCTTAAATACATGAATCAAATATTGCCTTCAGAAGCAAGATGTTCACAAACACCATCTTCATGTTGTCCAGTCAACTGTAATTTTTCATCTTTCTGCAAAGCACTTATTTTATTTAAGTGCTTTTAATACTGTTTGCACCAGTGTGGCAGGTAAGCAGGGAATACAAGTCCTTGTCCATTTTGAGTATCAAGTACATAAGCAATCATTTTAGAGAGAGAGAGAGCTGTATTTTAGAATTGAGAGAAGTTCTACAGAAAACATTGTTTTCAGGATGACGTCTATTAGCATATAAAGCTTTAATGAAAATGAACACTTATTTTAATGCTATATTGTTGTGGGTGAGTTGATATAATTGAAACTGGAGGTATTAAAGACCAAATAGGTATTTGCATAGTAATGAGGCACTCAATATTTAAAATGTTTAGAGGATTATCACAAGGAAAAAATATGAATTGAACAGATATTTTTAAGGAAAAAAGTTTAGTGAGAAATACTTGAGTAAAATGTCTCTCTAAATAAAGACAAGAAGGATATATTAAATAAATATAGACAAGGAGTAAAGGTACAGAATCCTTGTAGCAGTTAGAATTGTTAGTGTACTTATTTTATGAATTGTCCTCATTATTCTGTTACCTTAATTACAGTAGGTGGAGCAAAGATCTCTGTTTCATGCAACCCAAAGTCAGCATTCTTACTGACATCTTTTATGAGGTCTAATTACCTGGACAAGGTGAAACTGCCCTTCAAGTTTTCATGATGGATTTTGCTCATCAGTTTTTAATCCTACAGTTACATGCAATGCATGTCTTTACGTATCGCATTCTAGTGAGTGCTATTACCAGTTCCCATAATAGAATGCAATTCAGGACATTTTAAGGCTCTCTTTCTGCTGAGTACTACCCAATTCTTGCTTTGTAGTAGATATGGGATATAAGAGGACGATGGTGAAATGCTATAAAGTTGAATATGCATTAAGGTTCTGAAGTAATTTGAGCAATACGTAGTTGTTTGAGGTTTGAACACTGGATAGTAAAAAGGAAATAATTTCTTTATATCATTCACTGATAACAGCAACATGAATTTATTACTAATCAGCCTGGGTAAAAACTAATTTTCAACACTTTGTTTGAAATTCTTTCTGTATGAAGTTAGCCTTTTATGGCAAGAATGAAATACTGTTTTGTTCAAGTTTCAGAGCTTTGTCATTTTCTTAGAATAGTGATGATTCTGTAGATCACTTATTTTTTCAAAATTTGTTTCAAAGCCCCATACATTCCCACAACTAGATTGATCTATAACTTGAATTCAAAGCTATGAACTTTAGAAATCCTAATTATTAAATAATTTTTCTTTTTAAGAGGTAAAATAGAGACAAATTCCAGCTGTAGTGGTAAGGGACAGGAAATAGCAGTCTTTGAGATAAGGAAATCTTGAATATACAGTAGATACTAAAGCAGGCATACATTCCATTCATGTCACTATCTCCAAGATTTCACTCATCTAGTGAAAACATCAAACTTTTCTACAAATGGTCAAGTGTATTTCACATATCTGACAAGTGGAGGAACCACAATAATGTAAAGTGTTTATCAAGGATGTGGTAAATTATCTATTGATACTATAGTCATCATCTACAAGTAATTTTGATTCTGGCTGAGGTCTGCCAAAGTCATCCAGAATAGTTTACAGCTACCAAATGAGTAGAGAGTCTTATAAGGGTGGCAGAAAAGAGAGTAATCTACATAGAAAAGTCTTGTACAAAGCTCTCAAAACAGCCGCTAAGGGAGTCTTGTGTAGATCCTCAAGAAGACAGTTGCATAGATGTGATATCTGAAGTGAGAATGCTTCATCCCTAGCCTAATCCACATAAATTCATGGGAGGGAAAGGAAAGGGGGGAAAAAACCACCACACAGTAGAACTAGACCTCAGTAGGAATTGTGTGCATGTGGAAATATTTAAGCATTGCAAAACAATCAAATAGCTTGCTAATTGCTTTAAGGTACGCTCAGGGACTATATGGCTTTACCTACATATTTACCAGTGTTCATAGTGCTTTCTAGAGCAAGTAGAGGAAAATATATATATAAAAAAATGGTACTTCAATATCTGCATTATTTATCTAATGGGAAATTGGCAAGATTTATTTGCTTAACAATAGAAAACTGGATTCTAGTAAATTTAACAGTAAAATTAAATACAAGTATTCATCCACTTCTAGTGACAGTTGTCCTTATCATGATACCTTTAAGATACTTTGCAATTATCTTGCCATTACAATACATTTACCATAGGCTAATGTTTCCCAAGCAGGGACATAAGTCACTTTTCCCCCTTCTGCCTTGCCAAGGAAGACCTGCCAAGTTCTTGGATCCAGGTCTGGGGGAGAACACATCATCTGCTCTCTGAATCTTCCCCAGCCTCAGTGGGACAGAGCCTTGATTACACTCTACCCCCACAATTCATTGGTCAGCAGAGGTGAATTTAGGGGCAGGCAACCCAGGCAACTGTTGGGTGCTGGTTTTGTTGTTAACAACAAAATGGAAAATAGAATGTTTGTAGAGTAAAATGTTTCAGATATTCTGTATGTGGATTCATTTTTCACTAACCACCTAGAATGTTGTAGATCTTTGTAGAATCGTGTGGAACCTTCCAGATTTTCTGAGAACTACATTTTTCTTGAACCTCCCAGAATGTTGTCAGCCATGCCCTCATGGGCTTCTGCTTATATATGGCATGAATCAATACAGATTTACAGATCCTAGCATGCAAATGTGTTGTCTTATATGACAGGGATAAATCCCGCAATATTTATGTTTTCAGAATGGTAGCTCCCTCCTCTCCCTCTCTGGTTCCATTGCCCCATTCCCCTATAACAGTTAGTACTTGATTGCTCTTTGTAATGATTGTAGGAACCAAAGTTACCCATAGTGTTTTGTATGAGGAGGAGTCATTATGTGGCAAGCCTTATCAGCAGATGCAGGTTGCTGCAGGACATGGAGCCAGGCAGCCAAACCAGCAACACTTATCTGTGCTGTTCCCTGCAACAAGGTAAGTAAATTGTTTACCGGTACTTAAAACGTCTCTGGTAGCTTTTATGTTGTACTAGGAAACTGGGAACAACTAGCATGCTTTTCATCTGGTAGAAGCACTACGCAAATGTGCATTCACATAATACCCCTACGAGGTGGGTAGAGGCATTAGGGAACCCAGACAGAGGTAAAGTGGTTTTAAGACCACACAGTGATCCAGTGGCAGAGCCAGAAACAAAATTCACCACTCTCGGATTGGCAAACCTTAGCTTATTCCTCCAAATTACACTGCCTAATGTTGTCTGCGACCTACAGAACTTCATTACCATTGCCATTCAGGCCCCTGCTCCATTCTCTGCGGTCTCCTCTCAAGTTACTCAGTACTGGAGCAAATTGGGGAACAAGATTGCATAGTCTGCTTTGCTCTGGGAAACAGGAGCATCAGCATAGGGCTGCCGCTACTAGGCAGCTATGGGCAAATTGTGCCGTTGTTTATATCTGCAAATGCATAGAGTATGGGGCTGGAAGGCCCTGTTTCCACATGCTTTCTGCATGGCAACCTTAGAACTCCATGATCACTGAGTAAGTTTGAATTTTGTTTACTCCAGGGCTAACCTGTTCTTTAAGTTAGTTAAATGGCCCCTGTTGCAGTACTAATTTGAGCATCTCACAATCCGTAAAGTATTTATCCTCCCAACACTCCTGTGAATTAGGAAAGGGCCATTTTCACCCCTTTTACAGATATGGAACAGAGGTACAATGGGGCTAGGTGACATACCCATGGTCACTCAGGAAGTTTGTCATGGAGCAGAAAATTGAACTGGGTTTCCCAAGTCTTTAGGATACTGCCCTAGACATGGAATGATTCCTCCTTTTTTGTCCACTCCACACTTTCTCACTTGAATATTTTTATTTTTATCTAATTTGGCTCAAATGGCAGTTGATTTAAAGAATTTAGTGTGATTGTCCTTCAGTACTTGAAATTTTCAAATTAGATAATTGCAAATAAAAACTAAACCATAGAACATTGCATGTGGTATGACAGTTTTGCCTAGAAGTTCTACTGAATACATTAGATTGCTTTAAATGGTGCTGTTATGCCTTATTATAGGGATTGCCAGTACTGACTTCTACAGCTGAACTTGTAAAATGCATTAGAGTTCCCATTCTCCTCAATTTTCCATTGCTCACTAATTCTGAGAGTGTCTCCTTTTGAGTTGAATTTTTTGGTGTCTTCATGAAGCAATTTTGGAAATTTCTGAGCCAGTAATGTTCCATGACTTGTTTTATTGTTTTTTGTTTTTACAGTAGAAACACTAACTCTATTCTGAAGGCCAATTTGTTCAGAAGACGACAATTTAAAAGATTAAATTTGTAAGGGTTCTAATTTAGCAGCCCTTCTTGAATTGTTCTGTTTTTGCAAAATTTGAAGAGTCTGGGTATTGGCCGTTCTAAAATGCCTTTTGGAGCATGCATAATTGAGAGAGAGAGAGAGAGAGAGAGAGAGAGAGAGCCTATAACTAGGCTTGGAAGGATTAGATTTTTGTTGGTAAATAATGATTTCACCATATACATTCACATTGAAGACAAAATATTTCCATTGATGTTAACTGAAATTTATAGATAGGCAATGTAAAAATAAATGCTGCTCGAGAACTTATTACAGTTGGATTTAAGGATATTTATTTACTTCGCATATTTTGACATGTGATGTTGACAATTTGTTTTAATGCTTATAAAGCTTTAACTTTTTGAATCTCAGTGTATACTGTCATTAATAATTGCTTGCCCCCCTTATTGTCTGCCCCTCTGCCCCCAATAATTTTCCATTTAAATAAATACAAATTGCTTAAAAATAAACAATAATATTCTCTGCTGGAATTATCACAAACAGAAGAAGTGAATTCTTCCAAGCCTACAAATAAACCAAGTACGTGTTGAGCATTTACAGGAGTGACTGGTGCACACAATGTGCACCCGATATATGTATTACGATGGTTGGGTGCCTCATTCTCTGGTATCTTCACATCATTGACTTCAATGGAGTCGAATCAGGAAGTATTTGGAAAAGGGCTTTTACGAGTACATAGAGGCCAGTTAATTGTGTCTGATCAAATCTGCGTATAATCATGGTGTGTGATTGTGGGAATATACAGATTTGTTTTTAAAAGGCTGACTGGAGCCTCTGATCTAATGATCTGGGGACTATTTCACAAGCCATCACAGACAATATTGAAGAAAACACCGCAGTCTTAAAAGTATCATATTCTCTTCAGATACATTTGTACAATTTTGGAGTAATTTTATTAGCACTAATGAAATAATGAGATTTACTTCAGTTTAATGCTGAGCAGAATCTGCCTCTTAAATGTCAGCACTCAAGAGGTGCCTAAATTAAGGGTTCAGGTAGCAATATTGACTTGGGTGTAGCTCATATAAGTAATAGCTATTGTGGTATAGCAAGGGCAGAGGGCACTGGGAAAGTTCTAGAAGGGCGGTATGTAAGTGCTAGAATGATCCAGGCTTTATTCCCTGTAGACTAGCCAAAGGGTAATTAGGGTCAGCTGACACCAATTAAGGCCCCCCTCAGGTGCCTGATGAAAACCCTCTATTCCTGAGAGGCAGGGTGGGAGTTGAAGGAGTAGGTGTGTGGTGAGTAGAGGAGTTTGTGAAGAAGAACAGAGCGGAGTACAGTGGTGTGTGGAGTCGTGGAGAAGAACAGAACGGAGTGCAGCAGTGTGTGGGAGACCTGAGGAAGGTACTGGGCTCAAGAAGCCAGAAAGACAGAGGGTGGAAAGTAGCCCAAGGGAAAAGCCTGCAGCTGCAAGTAAGGTGCCAGTAGCACATAGCTGCTACTCAGAGGGCCCCTGGGCTGGGACCCCAAGGAAGGGGGCGGGCCCAGGTCCCTACCCTCCTCCCTAGGAAGATGGGGTAACTGGTGACTCCCTGGCCTACTAAGAGAGGTAAAAGTGCAAGACCCACTAGGGAGAAGCCGGCCGTTTGCCACACTATGTAGTCTTAAAACTGTATGTGAAAATGCTAGTTTTTATATTGCTGAATCTGTAACAGATGGGCAGTGAGGTCCAGCTTGTGTAGTTATAAGGGCTTGTCTCTAGCTTGTCGTGACATTTTTGGTTTTAGCTGGGAACACTTAACATTCTTTTCCTTGTTCATAAAATCTTACACTCTGCAGCGGACATGCTGTTGTTTGTGGAAACAAATTTAAAAAATAAGGTCCTTTAACAACAAATGGGTTGATCAACAAAACATGAGCACGGAGCATTCTCTTGGCACTGTTATGTAAACTATAAAAGCAGTAGCATTCTCCTTTTACTGCAGAACTGTCTGGTTTTGAGGGGGTTATAGGATAATGGATGTTATAGGTATTTTGGAAAAGTGCCATTTGAATTAAAAGGTTATTTACTGGGTATTCTAACAGTCTGATACTATCATAGAATACCATTTACGCATGTTTATATTGGAAAGTGTGTAAATACTGCTGCCTGTTTAAATGCTTTTTTAAAGCTTATGCAAAGATTACAGTTTTAAAGTGAAGAGGAATATTTGATAGAAATGTCTGTTTTTGAGTCGTTGTGATTGAGTTGATGCAATTCCCTAAGATAAATTTGGGAATATGAAGGTTTTGAATTTTTACTCCTTGGCAGAATAGCATCTTTTGGGGAAGATTGTGTAGTTGATACTCATTTCCTGTTACAAGGCAGTACAGTAAATGCAAGTACTTATAAGTGTCTTTGTACTGAAGGAAATACGCCATTTGTTGCTCAGGAATAGTAAGTGGGATACTTTCATGTCTATAATGTTACTAGCATTAATATTTTTCTGTTCTCCAAAGTCCCATTTTGCAAAGCACTTAAGTGTGTGCATAAAATTAAACATGGAAATAATCCCATCTTTATTCAGCATGTGCAGAAGCATGTACTTTGTGTTAAGCATTAAAAGCTTTTCTGAAAAGCACTTGGGTATCTGCTTAACTTAAAGCATATGCGTAGCACATGTTTAAAGTCAAGCAGATAACCAGATACCTTGAAGTGCTATGCTGAACTGCAATGCCATTTTAACGTGCTATGCTGAACTCAGGCCTACGTAAACAGGATCTGCAGGTTAATTGTGTATAGGGTGACCAGATAGCAAGTTGGAAAAATTGGGACAAGGAGAGTGGTTGAGTAGACAAGACAAAGCCCCAGCTATTGGGATTGTCCCTATAAAATTGGGATATCTGCTTACCCTAATTGTCTATGTTCTGGTGAGTGGGCTGGTCTTGCTAGAAAGAAGACAGGAGGCAGTGAATGTGGTTTAATTAGGTGTAAAAGCATTATTCACTTAAACTGTTTAGAAGTACCTGGATTGTACAGTGCAGGTCATCATTGTTTCCTTAATTCTTTCAACATAATTCCCAGCCATCTTGTTGCTGGGATTTTCACCCTTGTAAGAGGGTTAAGGTGGCTAGAAAAGAAGAGGGATTGGCTCCCCATTTTCCCAGTTGTAGGCGCCACAAAGCCTCCTTTTTCAGATCCCTTGAGAGATGCTTTTCTTTACAACCTTTTCCAATCTATTTTATTTGATAACCATATCCTTTCCATAATGAGTATCAGGTCAAAGAGGGCCTCCCTTTTGGTTAGCTGTAAGGGCAGTGCCCACCATCACCTTTGACCAGCTCCAGTCATTTCTTGTTCCTCCCTGCTCCATACAAACTTTCCCCCTTCCTCCACCTCTATTACCAGTTGCAAGAGTAGCCCTTTAAAGGTGTAACATCTCCTTTTCTTCCAGACAGCTGGACAACGACCCCCCCACGTAAAGATGCAGTGAGTGCATTTTATGCTATTTCTATATGAATATTTTACTTAGGATTGCAAAACTGCTTCAGTTTTCAGGCATTCAGCAAAAACCTTCTTGCTCTCAGACAGATGTTGCATTGTAATATTGCATCAGGTGGTGGAGCTTTTGGCAGTGACACTACATCACCAGTACATGTTAAGAGCCCAAAACCCTGTTGTCTGTACTGCTAAAGTACAGATACCTGTAAAGCCAATGATGGAATAATCACAAAGTTTCTGAAGGTATGTCTGCACTGAGATTAAATCTGGGCCCAGGGTCAGCTGACTTGGTCTTTAAGGCTCAGGCTGTGGGTCTATATAATTACAATGTAGATGTTCAGGATTGGTGGGCTCTGAGACTCTCCACCATTGTGGGATCTCAGACCTGGGGTCAAGCCCAAACGTCTACGCTCTAACTGTATAGCCCCACAACATGAGCCCCATGACCCCGAGTCAGCTGACCCAGCCCAGCTCTGGGTCTTTTATCATAGTGTAGATGGACCCACAAAGTTCAAATGCTTAAGCAAATCTATGGGGAAGCTCCTCTGAGAGACTCACTCTCTTCTCTTTTCTAAAGGAGAATCCAGTGACCTTCCACACCTAATACAATGGGGTGCGGTTAGTAGGTTCACTCCCACTGCTAACACCTTTATTGTGGTTGGCAGACCTGCTCCTGTAGTGTTTTCATAGGAAATCATTTATTTAAGACATTAAGCAACAAAGAAGCCTTCAGTGGGAAAGATTAATTTTTAACGATGTATGAGGTCATTTGCTAGACAGCTCTTTTCTTCAGCACTGATCAGGTTGTTAGAAAATTGTGGCTGCATTAAAGTAATAGATTTTCATTTGGGAGTTTAAAACTAGAAACAAGTTCCTGATCTTCATTTCCACCTACCCTTAATGTTGAAGTTAGACTTTAGAAAGCATTTTGTCATGTTACTGAAATAATGTTTTATTGTGAATAATTACTTCATCCAAGCATTATGGGCTTTTTAAAATAAAACCTCAGCATCAGAGTGGAGTGGTAACTGGTGCAAAGTGTAATGGACACCTTAAAATTGAATAGAAGGGCACAGTTGTGAAAGGAAAAGGGGGAGCTAGAACCAGGTAATAAAATAGGTCAAAGAAGGATTTAGTGAATTGGTTGTTGCTGCTTTTAGTACAGCTGCATCTCCTGATTGGTTTAGTTGAGGTTGTCTGAAATGCTTGCTCTGAGCCCCACCGCATTTCTCATCTCTTCAAGACCAATCTCATATGATGAACCAAGATTCTAGATTTGCTGCTTTTGTTGCTTACTTCCAGGTTTCTTTGATTGTTGTGTGCCTGACATTTTGGAGCCAGGCAGGCAAACATGTAATAATACTGGAAGCTGTGGTAACTGTTACAGTATAGCCACAACAAGCAGAAATGTTTATGAAGGAATTCCAATGTATATCCAATCTCCATCTACTTATCTGAATAATAAGGATTTCTTCCTTGTACTTTACGAGTCTCTTTGTATTTTATACACACTAATAAACTGTCAAAGCAAAGAACAATCTATCCCAGTTACTACAAACTTGAATCTTGCCTTTAGTGGAAACCTCCGATATCCTACTCTTAACTGGTGGTGTAGTCCAGTTTTGTTGCAAGCATAATTTTATGCATTTAAATATAGGGGTAAATTGGAAATTCTGTAGATCCTGTTAGTCACTGACGTTTTGAAAGTTTGCAGGGAAGGGTTCTCACCATGTTTTGAAAAGCCATGTTAAATAAGAAGACCATCTTTTTATCCTCCTTCTTGGAAGAACATTCAGCACTTTTGATACCTATCAAATCTCAGGCCTTAGCCTTTAGACAGCATTTAGTAATTTTTTATAAATGATAAATATATTATGCAGTCTACTTCCATGCAGGGCTTCATATTTTGTCATTTGTCTGTCTAGTGACTTCATTTGCTGTATGAAAGATGCCAGTGTACACTGAAATCATCTAAAGTACTGTGTGTACTTGACTAGGCAGAACAAATGTCTGGCACTAGACAGCAGTGCTTATTGTGTCAAGTCTTTGAGATGTCATTTGTTTTTAACTACTTCTAATTAATGCCATTCAAACCTACTAAATTAACTCCGAGGCATGTACCAGTTATTGTAGGGAATATGCCTCTACATTGTCATTTTGTGCAGTCAAGTGGTGTTTATAAACTAGAAGCACTTTGATATTAGCTCCAGCTGGGTGGTAAGCTCCAGCATCCACATTCCCAGTGTTTCAAATATGGAGTTTTTCATGAGATTAAATTTAGCTCTGGCTGCTTCTGCTTTCCTGATGATAGAGTCGTCATTCCTGCAATCCCTTGTAATCCAATCAGTGGGTTTTGGCTACTTCTGCCTAACAGCAACAGATTACTGTCCCACCCATTGCCCACCCCAGGCAGTGATCAACAGTGCTGCTTCCTCTCCATTAGCCATACCCATGTGGCAGTGGGAGAAGCATTACAGTAGTGGTCTGGGAGAAGGAACACCAAGCTGGTGGTGGTAGGGGTAGCTGCAGTAGAAGGATAGGCCTTATAAGCAGAGTTGTGTATGAGCTTGGAGGCAAATCTATATGGGTTTTGGCTTCAAATCTGAAGAGGAAGAATAGGAAAAGAGGTGGGTAAAGGGAAAGCCCACAAGAAGTGAGACCATGTAGAAAAGTGAAATTGAAAAAGCAAAAAAATTATTGGAGGAACAAAGCAAGGATGGAGAGTTAACATTGTACGACAGCAGAAGAAAAAGATGTCAGTGGAAGAATTTCAGAGAGAGAACTAAAGCACTAAAAATGTTGTGGGGAAGAAGAGAGATGAAAGCTATAGTAAGAGTAAGTGAGATGAAAAGGATTCTGTAAGACTTAAACATTAAGTTTTAAAACAATTTATAGCCATACAGGAGAAGAGACCAGAAACTAGTAGCCTAGTTATGGTTTAGTTTTCTAGCTCTTTGATTTAGGGTAACCAATACCTTTGTTCTATATCAGGGGTCTCAAACTCGCGGCCCGCGGGCCAACTGCGGCCCGCGGGCTTGTGTCATGTGGCCCGCAGTCCGAATCCGGCCGCAGGCTTGTGCTGTCAGTATTTTCTGAGCGGAGCTCAGTCAAGTTGTGGCCGTCTTAAAAAGGAAATGGCCGCCGAATGTGGCCCCACAGGGAGATTTAACGGCGGAGAGTGGAGTCTGCAAGTCCCTGTGAGAGCCTCTCCCTCTTCTACTGTGCCGCCGAATTTTACCCTGCAGGGAGATTTTTTCGGCGGAGAGTAGAGCATGAAAGGTAGAGCAGAGAAGTGTGTGTTATGCGTGACCCCCCTGAACTCAACTCAATGTAAATGTGGCCCGCCATACCAATTGAGTTTGAGATCCCTGTTCTATATGTTTTGGAAAAAAGCATTCTTGTTTCAGACACAGTCTCCACATGTTCACACCTTCTTGTTACCATATCCAAATATTTTTTCACATGCTGAGAAGATCAGGGAAAATCTAGTTTTCTTTCTGATTCCGTGTGCAATACCCATTAGTTCTCCAATCACAAGATCAAGATGACTTATTGTAATATAGGCTCTTGGCCTTTTCAGATTGTGGGGTTGCCTTTTACCCAGGTTTGCTTAGCTGTAGCCCCATTCTGCAATGGTTTACAGGCATGCTTAACTTTATGCACTGTCTTATTGACTTCAGCAGGGTTCTGTGTTGGGCACAGCAGTCTGCTCATCACAACAAATTGTAGGATCAGACCTAAATGCTATTGCCCTTCCTCCAAGCAGTAGCAAATGTCCAGTGCCTTGCCATGTCAGTTTCTCAGCAGAAGAGAAACTGGTGATGTGGTCTGGGTATAATCTACACATAACTTGTTTTCTTTATCTATGCAGCGATTCTGAAACAAATAACATATGGAGGTCTCCCTTCTTTCAACAATTTCATCCCCAAACCAATCCTGTTCCTAGGGAGCAGCTCTGCATGAGGTTGATTCCAATCAGAGAGCGAAGTTTCCTCCTGCTTACACAGCTCCCTACACCCGGAACTTTTAATAATACAAGACCACACAGCATGTGGTCCCATGTTCTGAACATTTGCTCACATGCAAAGACAAAGAACTTGGAAAGCTGCATTAGTGCCACTTGCTATAACAATGCTCTTTTGGACTGATGCCTAAGATGAGGTTGTCTAGTTTAGTTCAGCCTTTTCTACAGCCACAGTGTTCTGACTGAGTAGCTATGGCGCCATATCACAAAATCTTCACTTAAATTTAAAAAAACGAGAACAGATTAAAGTTTTAAAATCAACTTCTTGCCACTGAAAATGAGATTTTGGTCTTTGAGTAATGTCCTCCTTTGATATGAAAATTTCTTTAGTTGAATTGTAAATGCAGATAAGGTTTGTTCCCCTATGTTTTTTGGTAATGACTAGAACCTTGTGGGCATTTTTTAAATTTCAAAATTGAAATTTAGAAATTTGTGTTAAACACAGAAAAAGTTGAAGTTTTATGTCATATTTTTTTCCTTTTAGCCAGCTTTACTAATCAGTGATTGTGGCTATCAAATTAAGATTTTCAGTATCCTGCAATAGCAGGTTTAGGAATTTACAGTGGAGAGGATGAAGGGATGTTATGCAAACTAGTAAACTCCATCTTCAGAGGTTTTTAAGCTGCGGCTTGACAAAACCCTCGCTGGGATGATTTAGCTGAGGTTAGTCCTGCTTTGAGCAGGGGGTTAGACTAGATGACCTGCTGAGGTCCCTTCCAACTCTAATATTCTCTGATAAGTAGTTTTATTAGGATATGAATGAATTGAAAAATAATCATGCTAGTTTGAACCAAAGAGCCATTTTTGTCAAGACACCCAAAACAATTGTTGTTAGAAGTCTACCTTTAGTTTTTGAAAAAAACTAGCTCTTTACAAGGTCCTGTCTGTGATCTGACTAGCTTACTTCAAAGTCTTCTCATGTCTCACTTGATGTCATTGGTGCTCCTCATGCTCAACTGAGTTCAGGGCAGTTTAACTGGCCATAAAGTCTCAGAGAATGAAATAGCCTATCTCAAAGATACACTGTTCTCCCACCAGCTAGTATTTATGGAGAAGTTGCAACCTGTCCCACCCAGCACCAAGCAAGTAACCCCTCCCTGCAAATTCTAATATGTATAAAGTGACATATCTTCAAATAAGAAGTTTCTAAGTGATTCCCCCATCCCCTCAGTCTGCTACTGGTGGCCTGGTTTTGAGTGGTGGCTCATTAACCCCAGTATCTGAGCGGAGAAGAGTTGCATAATACTCAGAGTTGAGCAGTGGTTGCTAAGAAAGGTGAATAGATGACCTCGAGACAAGGAATGAAACCTTGTTTTATGGGGCCCCTTCCTTTTTTTTTTTTTTTTACATCAAAACTTTCAAATGAGTGGCGAAATGGGCTCCATATTGAGCTTGGGAGCCTAAAATTAGGTACCTAAGGCTGTATTTGGGTACATGAATGAATTGTTCTCCCTCCCACTGCTACCACTAAGTTTTGAGCACCAACAACGCCCACGGATTTTAGCAGGAGCTGCAGATCCTCAACTCTGGAAAAAATGAGGCCGCTCACATATTTTACTTTAGATTCATGTGGTCAATATTTTGGGGCATAGAAGTTCTTCAGAAATACTCATTGTCAAATAGCAGAATTGTGCTACTGCCTCAGTCCAAGTTCTGGCAATGTCTTAGTGAAGCCATAATTTTGCTATTGCTTTTTCGTTAGATGTAATTTGTAAACATTATCAAACAGCAAAACCATTTATGCAAATTGGCGTACAAATAGTAAGGCTGACTCCTTAATGATACTTCCCCCACCCTGCAGAATTGCCTTTTATTTAATTAAGACTCTCCGGGAGGCTGACACTTTTCTCTGACTGAGACAACAGCTGTACTGCAGTGATGAATTCCAGAAAGAGCTAAACATATCTGTGACTGCCGTGAATCTTGGCAGAACAATGGGAAAGATCCTCTTGGTATTGCTAAGAAAACAGCCCTATTACTTTTAGAGCAATTTACTTAGTGATCACTCTAATACCTTTCAGTGAGGCTTAGCTTTTAAAACCAGTAATTTTGGATGTTTCCCTAATGTAATTTAACTTGCTGTTTTTCACAGATGTATTTACAGCCATTCTCTGAGGCTACATCTGCCAAAGATGGCCTTATGAATAAGCCTACACAGGAGAAGGAAGTTAAATCTGTACATACTTGCAGCTGTTAAGCAAATGCTAGCTAGAATGGAGACAGACTTGGTCTGCAATTGCAGGATTGTGGCCTAAGACACGGGAATCAGTCCGTCTCTTCTTGCTTCCCTTTGTTGTCTGCTAAATAGGATTGCATTGGAGACAGTTTGCCTTTTCCCTGATGTGCAGCATGTCGTGATGATTTCTCGTTTATTCTTTACACTAAGAACATAAGAGCATTCATTCTGGGTCGGTCAGAGCATTGGTCCATCTAGTTCAGTATCCTATCTCTGGCAGCAGCTAATGCCAGATGCTTTAGAGGGAATTAACTAAACAGGGCAATTCTATCCCCTGTTGTCCGGTCCCAGCTTCTGGCAGTTGGAGGGTTAGGGACACCGAGAGCATGGGGTTTCATCCCTGATCATCTTGGCTAATAGCCATTGACCTATCCTCCATGAATGTATCTAATTCTTTTTTGAACCTTCACAATATGCTCTGGCAATGAGTTGTGCCGGCTGATTGTGTGCTGTGTGAAAATGTACTTCCTTTTGGTTGTTTTCAGCCTGCTGCCTATTAATTTCACTGGATAATCTCTGGTTCCTGTGTTATGTGAAGGGGTAAATAATACTTCCCTATTCACTTTTTCCACACCGTTCAGTATTTTACCTCCATCATATCCCCTCTTATTTGTCTCTTTTCTAAGATGAACAGTCCCAAGTCTTTTTTAATCTCTCTTCTTATGGAAGCTGCCCCTAATCATTTTTGTTCCTTTCTCTGTTCCTTTGCCACTTCTGGTACATCTTTTTTTGAGATGGAGTGACCACAACTGTATGCAGTATTCAAGATGTGGGTGTACCAGGGATTTATATAGTGGTATTATATTTTCTGTTTGGTTACCTATCCCTTTACTAATGGTTCCTAGCCATGTTAGCTTTTTTTTTTTTTTTTTGACTGCTGCTGCACATGGAGCAGATGTTTTCAGAAAACTATCTACAATGACTCCAAGATCTTTCTTGAGTGGTAACAGCTAATTTAGACACCATCATTTTTGTATGTATAGTTGGCATTATGTTTCCCAAAATCCATTAATTTGCATTTACCAACACTGAATTTCATCTGCAATTTTGTTTTCTAGTCACCCAGTTTGGTGAGATGCCTGTGTAACTCTTCACAGTCTGCTTTGGACTTAACTATCTTGAGTCATTTTTTATTGTCTGCAGATTTTGCTTGCTCTCTGATCACCCCCTTTTCCAGAGCATTTCCAGATTGCTCTAATTCCATAAAATGGAAAAAAAGGGAAGACTCCTACAGTGATGAGCGGAAACTATAATAATAATAATAATAATGGTGGCAATAATGTAAACGTACGATAACAGCAGAATTCCATGGTAAGTCAAGAACTTTCCAGGACTGGGTGACTGAGACAGTGACCCTTCAAAAATTTCTATTGTTAGGTATGGCTAAGTCCTGAAGGGCTGGATCCTTAGCTGGTATAAATTCATTGATTTCAAAGGCCTTATGCCAATTTATACTAGCTGGGGATCTGACTTGAAATGTTCTGAGGGTTATCTACAGCATATGCCAGTTTTTAACTGGCAGTCCTCAGATGTTTACCCCATAGCCAATAAATGCTCTTTTGGTGCGGGCTGAAAATATACTTCTGTGTGGATTGCTTATGTGAGCATGAGGGCACTGGCACATTCAAAAGTGGATAAAGTCTCATCTTTGATATGCAGTGTACAATAATTAGACACTGGAACACACTACTGTGGAATATTGTAGTTGTTTTTGAAAACGTCATTGACATCTTGGCTCACAGTACTACAGCTGTGATAGTCTGGCTTAGAAAGACGTACAGTGATCCACCTAAGTCAATATGTACCAGTATTATCCATGCCATTATAGTGTTAATCCCCATCTTGGCTTTTGTGAAAGGTAGCTGTTAGCACAGTGAAGAGTGCGAAGAACTGGGAAACATCTTTATTCCTTTGTATGAGTATTGTGCATGCCTTAGTGTTTGTTTTTGATGGGTTGTTCACCATGGAATTAGATCAGAGGTGGTTACTAGAGAAACCAAGCAGGAAAGGAAAAACAGTGGCCTAGAGAGAGAGCATCCCAGCACACTCAAAAACAATAGCCAGGTTACCCTCTCTGAAGGGGCAACTTCTTAGCCCCATCTCTGGTGACATAGCAGAGAACCTGGAGATCAAACGATACTGACCTGTAAAAAAATCCACCCTACAGAGGGGCAGGGGAGAAGTTATCAGCTGCTTCAGGCTGACCCAGACTGATAGAAAGTCACGGTCTGCAGCAAGCCAGCTATAACTTGATCCCCAAGAGAACGGGGGACACCAGGCTAAGCCATATGTATCAAGGAACTTGAGAGGAACTGCCAAGTGTAGGTAAACCAGTATGCATGTAGGTCTATTGGTGGTTTTAAATTAATTTCCCAAATGCCATGCACCCTTTGGGTAAATAAATCATACTTTGACTTTCTTCTGAAGGGACACTTGCTCGGATACCAAGCCCACTGGATCTGCCACTGCACAGGCATAGCTTGAATTCTATTATTGGGTGTGGGGGGAACAAGAGGGGGTAGCTCCAGTCAGGCAAGTGGCGCTGTGCAGGTCGGGGCAAATTCCATGCCTGCCTTAGTTTGGGACAGCACCTCCCTTCGTCCCCCAAACTATGCACGTCTGCCAGGAATCACAGCTGGGCACCAAGGTCCCAGTCAGAATGTAGGTGGATTGTGGGTCCAACCTCAAAGAGGAGTTGAGATGTGGGCCTGCCATTTGACCAGGGTACTTTTGGGAGTTAGAAAGGAATCTCATAAGGGATAGTGTTCTTAGGGACCATGACAGAGGTCCCTTTAAGTAGTTACCACAGTAACGTCAGTCAATATTAAGGAGTTGAAGAGGGATTGGGCTGATCCTCACTTGTGGCAGTGGAGTACTTAATGCTGTCATTGTGATATGCAACACTTGTGTTCCCCCTACTCTCAGGGCTGCTTTGTGCTGGTCTGGATTCACAGTATTTTGGAGGAGTCTGAAAACTGCTTTAACCTTTGCCAGCTGCAAATCACACCAAGAGGCTGTTAAAGCAGCTCGAGATGATGAAAGTGGTCTGGAAAGAATGATATAAATTAGTAATGTGTTTTTTATTTCCTGGTCAACCAGAAGCCATCTCTTCTATAAATGTTAGTTTTCTGTATAAAACTTTTCTAGAAAGCTTAGAAACACAATGCCTAACTTGAAGGTGCTAAGAAATATGTACCGGTATATGTGAGATTGTAGGAAAAAGATTTGGATAAACAAAGTACCCTAGAGGAATAGGCTTTGATCTAGAAAAGGGAATAGCAGCCTCAGTCTGTAGTGTCATAAAAGAAAATTTCTTTAAGAGGCTGTTGCAGTGGTGCCTCAGACCAATCAGGTTAAAAGAGAGTGAGAGACTGAAAGGGATAAAAGTTTGAGAAATTGTGGTGGAAGAGATCTGATGCATATAGGGTAGACATGTCTAGTGTTTAGATAGTATTGTGATGCAATTCATAACCAAATATTACAAATTGTTGGATATTTATTAGTGAATGACCTTTTGGTAATCCTCCTGGGGCTTCCTGGTGGAAATAGTCATGCTCAAAGAAATGAAGAATAAATTGCTCATTTGCAGTAGCTGCTAAACTAACAGCCTGTCACTGGAAAAAGAAAAAATGCCCAGAACCAGGGGAATGCTTAAAAAATATGGGAAGTTGTTATAAAAAAAATACATACATACATATATATATATATAAGCACATCAATTACATACCTAGCAAAATAGTCAAGAGGTCAAATAGATCGTTAGATATTTGGCTACTCAAAGTACATTTATCTACAAAAATCCCAGCACCCCTGACCAACATTGTTTGTTTGATAACTATTAGTACAGTCAGTGATTTCACTGAATTTAATAGAACTACCAGAGCAATGTGTTCTGGAAGGTGTAAAAGAGGCTCACTCTTTAATATATTAACATCCTGTTAAATAGAGAGATTTGATGATTATAGGAACACATTAATGCTTCTCTAAATTAAAAAAAAAGCTCACTATTGTAGTTGTTTTGGTTTTGATATTTATATGTAAACTATTTAAACTTCCTAGATAGATGAATAATTTTCAAAAAGCAGCTGGGGATTGCAATGACATGTGGATTTCAAGCCATGCCACACCTGCAAGCCAGAGAAGATTGTGACAAACTCCAAAAGGAATTTCGGTTTTAATACCTTTGCTGACTCTCTGTTCCGCAAGAAATCAGGCACTGCGTTGGTACTACTGATCTTTAGCTTGACAACTAGAGTATTCAGTTGAAAGCACGTTTTGATTTTATATAAATAATTGTCAAATTGACAATTTCCACTAAACACAGGAAACTATTGCATCATGGAGGAAGTGCTGTGCTACGCTTTTATATTCTTACCTGGCATTTGACGACATATGAACTGCTTTGCTGTACTTTACTTTGCTATTAAGTACTATAGGAAAGGAATTTAGGTAGCTTCTAGAACAAACAATTTTAATTCCTAAACCCTTTTCTTTATAGTCTCCTCTCCAGAAGTCAGTACTCCATTTAAACAGGCCGTGGGTAATTATGAACCCCAAATGTGATTTGTTTTTCAAGTAAATCCATAGACAGCAAAAACACTTCTGTGCATAACAGAGCATGCAAATTAATCTAAAGTGCTCGGGGAATTTATCTATGGGATTAGAATATAGGTTGTTTTTTCCCCAGGTGAAAATAAATCTACACACACAAGTTGTACTTAATGAGAAAATTCACCCTGGCATGATTCTACTGAAGTGAGCCATTCCAGCAAAAAATTTGGCCCACTAAGTCCAGGCACACTTGGCTAACTTGTATTCAAAGAGATTAACTGAATAGCATTATATGTATACACAGAATAATTAATGCATGGTCCTTGGAGGTTTATTTCATTAATTTGGAACGTTTTCCACTTATTGCAGAACAGGTATGTGGTATATAAGCACAAAGCTGACTGTGCAGTTATATGCAGCCTTTAATTTCTAGGAATCAAAATACTTGGGGAAAATGTCATGCAGTTATGTTAAAGGGACTCACCTTGAGCCAAATTTTTTAGAGAAACTCCCAACATTCTAGAATAATTTGGTCCTGCAAACTATTATTCAGTTATGTGTTTTTGCATTTTAATGTACTGTACTACTTTGATCAGCTGAGAACTGTTGGAATACTTTTTGAATTTTGTTACAGCTTCAGAGAAGATAACTTATTTATAGAGAAGTCCTTTATATATGCAGTCACACTGAATTTTTAAAGGGAGAGTTATGTGTCAGAAGCTAAATAATTAAGGTCCATGCCTCCTTGGCATTTTATTGCAAATATTAAATATTACATAAGAGATTTTCCCAAAGGAAATCAAGACTTTAAAGTGAGACAGACTCAGCGAGAAAATCACTGCATTGTATAATGAAACTTATACAACTTGAATCCTACAAATAGTTGAAAAAGTTCCAAAATATTGTGTAGTTTTACAGTAATTAAATACTGGTGCATTTTTTAAACCTATCCCTTTGTACATTTAGCTTGTGATGTGGTACTATAATTTTGACTATTAAACAGACTCTACAAAACACAATGCCTACTTGTTCTCCACCTCCTATTCAATTTTAACAAATCCTGTTGCTATACTAAAGACAGGTGTGGTTTCATGAAGCAACCCAGAATGGAACGTGACACAATTAGCTTACAACGTGTAAAACCTGACTCCATACATATATCGATGATATTGGAGACTGTTCCTTTAAGGTCCGTCTGTGCTTCCCAAACAAAGAGTCTGGGTGGGGCACCGTGAAGCTCTTGCTATGCACAGCCAGTCAGAACCAGACACAGAATAAAGGAGATTTCTTTCCAGCACCTTAAGCACTGAGTGATCACTTAACACTGCATGGAACCAAGAGTAAAAGGAACTAAGAAGATATCCTGAGTGGAAGAAGGAGCAGTAAAAAGCCCCCACAGAGCTGAAACTGTCTGAAAATGTGGAAAACAATTGGAAAAGGTTTAAGCAGTGATCTACAAACAATGGGTGCCAGCAAAAATAGAAGCGAGTAAGAAGGTAGCCTTATTTCTGACAATAACTGGTTTTGAAGCATTTTGTGTTTAACAGTTTTCAGTTAATTTAGGCAGAGGAGGCCAACTGTGAAACTGTATTACAGAAATTTGAACAGAAAGGCTTGCAAAAAAGAAACATTTCAGAAATGATTTTAAACACCAAGTACAAAAAAGTGAAACCACAGAAGGTTTTGTGACTGACCTAAGGCTAAAGAGCCAATTCTGAAATTTTGAGGGGCTAAATCCCCAATAGGAGACAAGATCATTATTGGGATCCAGAACAAAAAAATGTAGGCTACTGTAAGATCCAGAGTTAACGCTTGACAAATGCAGTTAGAATTTGACAAGCAAAGTCACCCAGTCCAGGATGAAGCTTACGGAGAGTGGACAGTGCTCTGATATCCCATAAGAAAAGAGACATGAGGCAGAAAGTCACGTGGCACTCAGAGTTGGAGACCAGCAAAAACAGCACATGGAGCTGCACATGCTGTGGCAACCAACACAAGCCAAGCCAATGCCCAGCATATGGGAAAGGAGGCAAGAATTGTAGTGGATTTAAGCACATTGCAAGCACCAGCAGCGTGTGCACAGCATGCACAAAGAGGGTGGTGACAGCACCACTGCCTGAGATGAAAAAAATCTCTCAATTCAGATGAAACGTGGATTGTGATTTCCAGAGCTATTGTTCTGGATGAGACTCTGTCAAACGTAATTGAAGCTACTATCACAGGGGGACAAGGACAACATATTCCCAGTCCCTATTATCCATTTAAGGGGAAGGTCTCAGAAACAGATTGGATTCTGTTAAAAGGCACCAAGATTGTAATTCCTAATTTTTAAAAAAATGTTAAAGGACACCTGAAGGTCATTTGGGGATTTAAAAACCTAAGAGAAGGGCTGGAGATGTTTTATGCTGGCCTCAAATGAAAAGCGATGCTGAGGAATCTGTTAACGCTTATTGGTTAGGCCAGATGTACAGGGCAAATCAAACAAAAGAATCTGTGATAGGGCACAGGAAAAACTGGCCCCCAGAGCAAAGTAGGCATAGATTTGTTTATGCTGTCTAGAAAATAACTCTGTTCTTGTCCTAGACTATTAGTTTCATTTTCCTCAGTTAGCCTTATTAGAAGACACTACAGTTAATCAAATAATTGTGCATATCAAATGTTTTTGCTGGATGTGGTATACCTGACAGCAGGTCTGACAATGGGCCAGAGTTTAATGGGCATGAGTTTAATCAGTTTTTAGTCACATAAGAGTCCCTATTATTCCCCATCCATGAACTGGTAGAAAACTGTCAAAAATTAATAAAGCACCTAGTGAAAGGTTGCAGCATCTGACCCTGGTCTAGATTTAGCACTGATAAATTATATAACTGCATCAGTGAATCATGGGTAGTCACCTGCTGACATCTTACCACAAGAATGTCTGTCCTGTAAGCAATGAAAGTCAGAGCCACTGGGGACTTGCAATGTATAAAGACAAGGCAAAAAACCCATTCAATATGATTTGGGGTCTCTTGAAAATAGTGCTCTTTCTATGGTGGGAAAACAGTGGTCGCAAACTGCAGTGGTGTCACTAGAAATTGCCCCATAGTCATATGAGGTTGTCCCCCCAGATGGACACATACTATGTCAGAATAGGCAATGCCTTCTCGAAATCCCTGAAGAGAGGGAGATAAGAGGTGCTTACTCTGCTCTTTTGCCCAAGAGGGTCTCAGGAAAGCAACAAACAAAAGAAGTTGAGACAATGGAGCCCAGGGCATGGAACAACCAGAAAAGGTGGACATGCCACCTCTTGACAGCGGTAGTGTGGACGTTCCAGGGGAGTCCTGGAGGTCCAAGTGACAATGCAGGGCACCTCAAAGACTAATTGAATATGATGAGTAAGTGAAGTTATTAGGCTTGTCATTTGTAATTGTGTACTGGGGGGGATTTTTGGTAAGTTTTGAGATCCTAGGACTTGCGTAGTGCTTGAGCTTCTACAAGCTGCAGCAGTCTCTTCAGCACAGCAGACTTGGTGTGGTCAGAAGTCAAGCCAGTGGAGTCAATTGTCGATGGTCCCTAGCACCCAAAGCCCTCTTTTCCATTCCACATGCAGCCCATGATACAGCTGCACCATATGGAGTGAAGGAGGGGGTAAGCAGCCTTGTCAAGGAGAAAGGCGGTAACTGAGCATGAGGAAGTGGGGCTTGAACTCTGGGAGAAGCTCCTCTCTGCCTTCCTTCACAGGTCAACCAACACTTGATTTCCATAATACAAAGCTTAAATTCCCCTACACTTCTGCCTCAAGTCCCACACCCATTGCCATACCCCTTCCCCCAGACTTTTATCCTAGAAATGAAATACTAGTTTGTGAATTTCATTCCATTTCTCAATCAGCTCTAGTGTCCACATCCCCCTGTGCACAGCAGAACTATACAGAGGAGAGGAAGGGATTGGGGCTATATCAGTCCGTATACCCTTCTGAACCATGGCACTTTGCTGCACTTCGGGAAGACACTGTCTGTGCATTTATGTTGTTGTTGCACCCTAGCAAAGAGTGCACGATCACATCTTTTGTGAATGGCTGGCTCAGAGAGCAAGGACTGTTGGGAGTTGTTCTTAGAGCCCCAGTTGCATAGGGCCTTGATTTTAGTGCAGAATGGTATAGAAGTAAGGATTTGGGTACAAGGGAAGCAGTTCTAGCTGATAACCTTATATTTCCTTTTTTGAGTATTAAAAGTGAGTCATTTGTATTATACACAGCATAGATAAATTTGAGTGTAATGTCTTCTCAGGTTTGCCCATGGGTATGCTGAGGTGTGTAAAAGCAGATGACATTGAACTAGTTTAAGATTTACATATGAACCCGAGTTGAGATGGAAACATTAGAATTTTACCCCCATGGAATATTTCTAGAGAACTATGGAAAGTGAAGTAGGCTAGAATGGAAAGACTAGCCATGTTCACTGCGGGGTAAGTGCCCCTGCTGACATTATCAGGGGAGGGTCTTGAGCTGGAGCGTTGCCATTTTCAGTTGGTAGGACTCTTTTCATGAGGGCTCCTCAGCTCTGGAATTTGCCATTTATTCAGCTCGCGGCTGGCTCTGGTAACCTTCAGATGAGCTGTGATCGCTCTCTTCTCTCAAGTTCCTGGGCAAGAGGCCGGGATAAGCATGACTGTAAGGCCTGCTCTAGTGATTTTATTCTTCTTGTTCCGCTGGTGGGCATCCTCCATCATTTTAGATTTTGACACTGTGGCATTTACGTTTGGTAAAAGTGCCAGCGGTGTTTCAAATGTGGTTGGCACACAAATAATCTCTTCCCCCTGGGCTGCTCCCATAAGAACTAGACAAAATTACATCTTTCTTCATTTCCTTCACACCCACGGAAGAGAGAATATCTCCTGAGGTAGGGTGGCTCTGCCCTGCTTGCAACAGAGCAGCATGTCCCATGCATATGACCCCCTAATAATTATAACTCAAAGCAAGAAGCAGGTGGATTTCCTTTATCCTACATTTCTTAAAAGGAGAGAGGTAGAATACAAGGATAGGTGACCCCTCATGCTGTTTTCTGCTTGTTAATAATCACTGTGCTGTGGCTTATTATTCACACCCTTTGGAGTGAATTTCTCTTCCTCCCACCTTCCTATTTCTTCATGTCACCTTTCTTTTTTCCCCTCCCTCATTGGCTCCCATCCCACCCATCTTCTCTTGGCAATATGCACTGTTTTATGGTTCTACTTTTTTCTTTTGTTTCCATGACTGGTGCTCCTAGGGGCCAATCTGCAGTCACGTCTTGGGTGTCTTCCTCTGAAATGTTACATTTAATTTCTAGACTTCATTGGGACTTTCACCAGCAGAATTGGGCCTCTGTCTTGTCTCTCAAGGGATCAACACAAATCTATAGCTATTAAGCCAAATACATGTCAATATCATCTTGATTTAATCTTGCACAAAAATATCCCTTTCCTTCCAAATCCTCTTCGTTGGCATGAACACCAAATACCCACTGCCAAAGCTTAGCTGTTGTAACTGTTCTCATTTTCACACACCACATATTTAGTGGAATTTATCCACTGACTTTTATTTCAAAACAATAAAATGAGGTGGATAATATTGTTTTATCTACTAGAAGATTATAAATGGTTATGTATTAGTGACTGCTATATGTAACACTTGCCGAACTCAGGCCTCAATTTTAATAGCTGTATTAAATTTTGATGTTTTCCCAGCTTGTTGTAAAGTCTTTATGAAATGAGATTTTGCCCAACCCAATAATGTATGAAAGTTCCATTTTCTGTTGTATATGTTTTTATTGCAAAAATGCTCCTTGATATTTGGAGAAAAAATATTTCTTACTATTTAGTTTGTCTCATTTACACTAGGGAACTTTGTTTGGAAGTCCCTTTAATCTACTTATTGAGATGGTGAACACTACTAATGCTTATGAACCACTCAGTAGGGCTTTTTTGTTGCTTACGAAGTACGTGCCTTCATATGGAGTAATGTGAAATTAATGCAACTAGTCTGGATAGTCCTAATAATTTCCTTGTCAAACAACTTTGCCAGACCACAATATTGAAAACCTATTTACAAAAACTATAAAATTAAGTTTAAGGAAACACTTTCCTAGGTAGAATGTATTAATATGTATTTTCAAAATCAGTTTAGATATACAAAAATATTTGCTAACTTGTAGCTACATCTTGTTTTCCCTGGCTGTCTTTACAGCAGCGGTTCCCAAACTCTGCCACGTTGCGTACTACCAATGTAAAATGCTACCACCTATAGTACCACCACTGTAGGGGTAGAAGGAAGGGGCGGGGCCAAGAGGGGGAAGCGGCTGCTGCTTTGCTTGGGGGATGGAGCCAGCGCTGGAACAGCTCTTGGTCAGCTGCTGTGTGTCCAGGGGTAGTGGGGCAGAATGGCTGGGCCACCGCACTGCTTGGGGGGTTGGGGCTGGCACTGCAGCAGCTCCTGGCCAGCCGCTTTGTGTCTGGGGGGCAGAGGGGCAAAACAGTCGGGCCGCCATGCTGTTTGGGGGCAGAGCTGGCGCTGGAGTGGCTCCTGGCTAGCCCCCCCAGCAGCAGGTGGTTACATACCATTGGGAAGTGGCTTGCGTACCACTGGTGGTACAGGTACCGCAGTTTGGGAACCTCTGCTCTAGATATCAACTGAGGGAATAATTAAAATAATAATGCCATGCTCTCAGGGAACCTATATTTCAAGGCAAATCAGTTATTTTATGACTAGTTGCTTATGCATATGGTACTTGGACACTCAGAATATATTGAACAGAATTTCAATCACTGCAATTATGTAGATGATCTCATTTAATTATTTAATTCTGATCCTGAGTTCTTCTTAAACAGAAATTCAGGCTATTTTAATGTATTATTTATGGTGAATAGGATATACACCAAGTCTCAGAAGGTTCATTCCTCTTCCTTATATTATTCAAAATTTATATGAAGCCATTAGGAGAGCTGGTTAGACGACAGAGGCTGAAGTGCTAGACTTTTTAGCTCAACATCTCCTTTGTATCAAACAAATACCAGAACCATAGAGGCACAATTTATCTTCCCTAATCCTGGCTTCCTTTCAGGATCTAGTGTTTGCAATGATAGCTATGAATGGGTACTCTGGGAAACTCTCCTAAGAATGAGGGGGCTAACTTGCTTGTGCATATACTGTACCCCAGCAACTGGTGCTCCTGAATTTTCCCATATAGATTATTCAGGCCTCTAACAGGAATCACCTGGGGTGCAGGGGAGACCACGGTAGGCCAGGTGATGGGTGCAATGTTAATTTGACTGTTTTGCTTAGAAGTGATAGAAATTTAAACATATGAGATGCAGCAATATGGCAAGATAAAAGCAACACCAGATACAAGACTAGGGAAAATGTATGAAAAAATTCAACTGGGGAAAACAATAGAATGACTAAAGTATAATAGGAAAAAGCAATGAGATTGCTTTTACAGTTCAAGACAGAACTTTGATACCACTTTTTGGAAAGTTGTTGAATGCATTTGGGACATTTCATTAAGCCTTGTGTTATCTCCCTGCTTTTTAGTGCTGTAGATTATTCAACCATATTTTCAGCAATATATCTGGTGGAAAACAGTACAATTTTAAATTTGCTTAGTTGCTAAGAATCAGAATATCCACAAGACCAAGTGAATTATAGACAGGGAACTTTTGAGGAGAATTCCTCAAAGTCCTATTACTCTGTCCTATTCCTCTGTTACTGTGAAATATAAAATACTGCAGAAAACTTTTTATGGCAGCTGATTTAAACGTTTAAGATACTTCTAATTAGCTGGTTCTTTGTCTACATGCAAATTGTTTCCTCAGTTCCTTGCAAGTTCCAAAAGTCTGTTACTATTCATTTTCAAATTTTATGTAAAGATAATGCTTTTATATGTATCATTCTTAGTGGTCTTACATTTTTCCACATCAGAAGATGCATGGATGAAGGAATCCAAAATTCAAGACCATAAATGCACTATTTCAACTGTATATGATTTTAGAAATAACAGGAAGGTAGATTATATTTAATTTTTTGAGAATTACAGAAACAGTTACAAGTCTCATCCTTCCAACAAACTGTCAAGAGCATACGTGCCAAATGAATCCAGCAACTCCATAAAAACAAAATCCTATTAATTCTCAATTTTGCATTATATGGTAGAAATGGAAGCTTAAAAAAACAGTAATTTAATTTTTCTCATTGTCTACTAGCTCCCAGTTAAGACTCCACTAGATTTGAGAGAGACAAAGTAGGTGCGGTAATATCCTTTGTTACACCACCACCTTTTGTTGGTGGAAGGGACAATCTTTTGAGCTTCACAGAGCTCTCTTCAGGTCTGGAGACAGTAACCAGTGTGTGCCAGCTAAATACAAGGTGGGACAGATTTAAGCATAAGGGTTTCACACATGCTGTAGGAGGCTACTTAAAAAGAAGGCAAGTAAAGGTTAGCAGGCTTTACAAATTGTTGTAATAAGCCATAAAACCCATGTCTGTGTTAAGTCCATGGTTTTTAGTATCCAGCAGAATTATGAAGTTTAAATTGTGAATTATGATGTTAATGTCTTTTGAAGGCATTGTTCAGGTTTCCTTTGAAGATGAGGACTGAGGTCAGATGTGGAGTGATCGTTTTGTGCAAAGTGTTTGCCCAAGGGTGATATGATGTTTTCATCTGCCATTTTTCTGTGTTTGTTCATTCAAGAGTGTGGTGATTGTCTGGTTTCATCCACATAGTTGTTGGGGAATTTAGTGTACTGGATGGGGAACATCACATGATAGGTGTGTATAGGACCGTAGCCTGATTTTGGGTGTTCTAGTTATTTGAATGGGGTTATAGGCTCGCCAATTGATCTGATCAGAAAATAATAAGGTCTTTGTCCTGGAACCAGGATCCAGAAGAGTTTATAGGGACCCAGGGTGCACAACAGGAAAGCTTTTGGTGATGGTCAAATTTGTATAATTTTTATAAACTTTTATTAAGATAACATAAAATGATAGACATGATAAAATGACTGATATAGAGAAAATAAACAATCAAATGAATAATACAATCTTAATTTTAGAGACTCCTATGATATATATATTTCTACGATATGCTTTGAATTAATATACTCACACCCTTCCCTGATGACTGGGTTAAGAAA
Source organism: Mesoclemmys tuberculata (assembly GCA_007922155.1). Classification (NCBI taxonomy): domain Eukaryota; kingdom Metazoa; phylum Chordata; order Testudines; family Chelidae; genus Mesoclemmys; species Mesoclemmys tuberculata. The sequence goes on from ML677085.1 coordinate 8,679,782, forward strand.
GATGTCTGGTTCCTCAGCTCTTGGGTAGAGTGGTGGAGTAGGCAATGCTCAAGAGCTAAGTGCTATAAGACTAACTACAAATAATACAAAGTATAAATGAAGAACAAAATCTTAACACTAACTAAAAGAAACTTCAAGCAGGAGTAGCTGATGATCAATCGCCCCAAGTAGCATGATCTGCCCTTTCTTATACCCCGAAAATATGGGTCCTCCTAAGTCCAAACTTGGATTTGACACCCCCCCAATTATTGGGGTACACTTATTCTATAGGCTGGCAGGTTCATGCGTATTAATGACATATCCACATCCTTTCCAAATGGTTCCAGATAGTTCATTTATCTCGCCTTTGTTATTCCTGGCCCTTTGTGGGTTCTGTGGTGTCCTTATAAAGTTTTCTTAGACATAACTTGTGACAGTCCCCCTGTTTTGATGCCTCCTGACTTATCTAGGGTAAAGGTTATGACCATATATGTCTTATGCCTTTACTCATCAACACTTAGTTAGGCTAAGGTCCCGAATATATGTATACTTTAACTGCGTAGCTTTCTTACAGGATGTGGCCTGTAGGGTACCTTGCATTACAGCTAAAATACTTTAATATAAATCTATAACTCTATTATAATAAAACAATCATAGTTAAATCTATAAGGAAATATATACACACGTAACCCCCTTTCTTCACTGGGTTACTTTGGAGCAGGCAACACTCACGGGTGTGCAAGGGTGCCTAAGGTTTTTAACAACAGAGGAGATCCCGAGTATCCCAGTGTTGGTGTGGGGTAGTTGGGAATCCTCTGTCCACCCCTCTGCTGCAATCCCTTTATCTCTCAAACGAATTAGAATTGGCGGTGCCTCCACCTGGCTAGCCCCTGCACACGCTCGATATTGGCTTTGGGAGCTGCCAGGACTAGACCTGGTCTAAAATTATAATAATCCAAGACATTAGTCTACTTTAACAATTGCAGTTATACAACTAAACATTCAATATCCTTAAATCAGAGTTAACAACCTTTACTTAGCAAAATAAAGAAACATGGCCATAACAGACTGAAATTAAACATAAACCACAGAGACAGTTGAACAAACCAATTAATAAAACTGATTCACTATTGAGCTTGCCTACCAGGCATTCACAGTGCTATTATTTACCCCCCCCTCTGGAGTGTGCACTCCCCCAGAGTTCAGGCCCTGGCCCCTTTCTTGCGTGGGCGCGCTTGAAGATCTGTGGATGGAGATTGCTTTGTGGGTTCACTGCACCAGCTCAGCCAAAGCATCAGGCTGGAGACTGGCAGTCCTGGCCCTGCTTGAAGGGACTGTGTCTTGGCCTCTTCTCCGTCTGTCAATCTCTCTGCTACGCCTACCTCACAAGTCCAATGCAGCTCTGTGCTAAATCCTCATGTCAGCAGGCTCCCGGCAGCAGTCAGATGCAATAGCAAGCTTGGGATCTTGTTCACCAGCAGCCACAGCAGCAGCAGCGTCGAGACCCAGCCAGCAGCTTCCAGCCTGGGCTCCCTCCTCCCCAGCACCAAAATGGAGTCTGCCACATGCCTTTTCTCACTCCTGCAAGGGGAAGAGTCTCTCCCTTTTCCCCAAGGCATTATGGGAGTTGTAGTCCCCAGGCTCTTCCCCGCGACAATTAAGTAGGTAGGCCCCTAAAGTACAGGTTGCCTACACACATATATGCAAGCAGGCTAGTCCTATCGGCTACAGGACCCAGGGATCTGAAAAGGCGTGTTGTAGAGGGTATTGATCATCATAGCAGTGGAGATGCCTTGGCAGGTTTTCCATCTGTTGTTCTGGTATTACATTTGATTTTTTGAAGAAGGGGTACATCTGACAAGATAGCTGTTATGCATTTTAAAAGAACTTGGGTTTCCTTCAACATAAGCCATATGAACCATTTCACTCTTTGGAGGCTAAAGTCTGCCTGTGCTTTTCTCTGATATTAATACTCTTTTGCACATAGTGGTTTAGAAACGTGAAGTGCATGTTTTTTCATTATGGGTCCAAACCAAAACTCTAGATCTGAATATTGGGGCTCAGGACCGTATCCAGTGTTCACATATATAGTTGATACCCATCTCGCGTCTAATTGACATGGTACTTCTTCCACTTAATGGTTACTCCATCTGTATACATTACATATGTATGGTGTAAAGGTGAGTAAAATATGAATAAATGTGCTTGCTGTTTTATGTTACGACATTTGTTATACAGGTTATATAAAGTGCAAACTATTTTAGTGCTTCATTGTTTTCCAGCACTAAAACTAATATACAGTAATGAAAATCCAAGCACTTGAAATGTATAGGCATATAAGGTTGAAAGGGAGTACTCAACTGTTAATAACTAGCACGTTGTAGCATGCATAACATTGCAATTGTCAAAGCAAAAAGTATGTAGACGTATTTGTTGGCAGAATAAGCAATCCAATCAAAAAAGATTGAAACTCTTTGACTTTCAATGGAGTTTGGCCTCAAAAGTGCATCTATTGTGTAGCTGTGCTTCTGAATCAAATATGAACATTTGGCAAGTTCTAGTTTCTCATCTGCCCTTGATAGTGATCTTTGTGCAACTAGTACCCTCTTTGTAGCAGCATGTTCCTGTTAATTTTAAGCAATTGTAAGTAGGGATTTGGAAAAGGACACTAATACATACCTTCGTTTAGATGTGAATACTAAAAATTCAGAAGTATAGCACCTTATTGTTACTATTTTTAATTTGCTTGACAGACATCTGCTTCATTCAGTGTTGCAATTCCAACTCCCTCTGACTTGTATAATATGGGCCTCTGTACTACACAACATGAGCCTCTCAAAGGTGTACCTTCCACACGTGATACAATTCAGATCACTGGTTGTAAATTAGTTTTGTACATGCTCACTGAGAAGCAAATCTTCCTACAAATGTTTAGTTTCATAAGAAATCAAACACATGTCAGCAAATGTCCTGTGTCATTTTTCCATGAACTTTGCCTCCCAGAGACTTAGCATATTGATAATAATGTTCAAATTAGAAGCTCTTTACAGAATAATATACTGTAACCATGTCCTTGTGGACTACCAAACCATCAAGAGCATTTGGTCCTCTCCTATGAACTTCTGGGACAATTAGCAACAAAAGATTCAAAACGCACAGTGTTAAAGGGACACCATCTAAAACAAGTATCTGAACAATTGCAGTAAATAGTAGTGTGATGTGTCAGGAGCAAGGCAGTCTACAAACAGCTTTATTATTGCTCTGTTCTCAGTGTGCTGCTTTTGACAGTTGCATTAACAAGGATGGTGGCCAGTTGATTCAAATCTTTCCAATTAATTACTTTCTCCTGTTAAATTGACTGTTCATAAAAGCAGAGCTTGATCCCATTCTTCTTTCTTACAGGTAACTATAATTGTAAGTTAAGAACCCATTTTGAAGCCAGGAAAATTAAATTGCTGATAACATTTCTAAAGCAGCATAAACCAGAATTTGATTGCTCAGTTTTCCTTTCTGTTGCTCTAGGATTCTTGAAGCTGTCCTTAGCACACAGAGTTCCGTGTATGATTAATTCTATGTCACTCAGCCCAATTTTCTGACAGTAAAATGAATGCTGTGCAGGTTGTGTCATTGGTGTAGAGAGCCATCTCAAGGACAAGCCAAGGGTACTAAAGGCCTGATGAATTGAAGATTCAGGACAGCCTATGGAGCAGTTCAGCAGTCTTCAGCCTCAAGGAGTTCCAACTGTAGGAAGTTGGGGCTTCAGTGCAGAAGCCAGGCTCTTTTAAAATCAACTAAAGACAGCTATGTTTAATTTTTGGTAAACAATTTTTTTTTTAATTTTGCAGTCAGCTCCTATGATGATATTACACAGAGCAATGTTACGGAAAGCAATCTGTACTCCAGCAACATATGCAGTGCAAATATAGCAAATTCAAATATGTATAACAATAGAAAGAGACAAAATGTTGTGAAATTATAGCAGATCAAAAAAAAACAACTTTAGATATTTAACCAGGAGAGAGAATTACTAGGTAGCAAAATATAATATGTTTTAACATCTGGCACTGAGTGCTAATTGTTAGTTTCATGGATCGCTTGATCCATTACCTGGTCTGTTTATTCCCTCTGAAGCACCTAGCATTGGCACTGTCGGAAGACAGGATACTGGGCTAGACGGACCATTGATCTGACCCAGCATGGCCATTCTTATATTCTTAATAAATGTCTCCAAAGGGCCTTGAAATTTTTGTAGCGTTTGAGTGTCAGATTTATAGCACTGGAAATACACCCACTTTTTCAATGCGGTGCAGATTATAGCAAGCTCATTCTGCTCTGGAGGACGTGTGTGTGCAGGCAGCCTCTACTTTGCATGTTAGCAGGAATGGATAGCAGACATCAAAGGCCTGATCCTTCTTCCGCTGACGTCAATGGAAGCAAGATTGGACCCTAATTGAGGGTGTCATAACAAATAAATAAATGAATAAAATCTTGGGGAAATCTGCAGGGGCACCTTAGATGCAATTTGGTACAAATCAATAATAGAAAGATACTACATAGCGGATGAATGTGCAGAAAGTTCCTATGAGGAATCTTGCATCATTAGTATAGTAAGCAGGCAGCCTTCTCCATGGGATTGAGGGTCTAATCCTACAAACACGACTAATCACGAATGGGAAAGAAAGAGTAGAGGAAAAAAACAGAGGTGCTAAGATGCTATGCCAATTAAAAGAAGAGGCCCTCATGTCAGGAATGGGAAAGAAAGAGTAGAGGGGAAAAAACAGAGGTGCTAAGAATACTCATCAGCTGGAGGAGAGGAAGTCTCAGCAAACCATGACAAAATGCTGCTGTGACACCAGAACCTCTTAATGCTGACTGGTTGGGGGGGTTGCATTCTGGTTCACCAAAGAATGCCATGTGAGGTCTTAAATGAAAATCATGAACATTCTCGTGGAATATCAGTACAGATACTGCGTAGGGAGTTGTGTATGAGATTCACCAGCAGAGGTTTTCTGTTAGATGAGCTGTTTTTTTCCATCTATCTCACTGTCAGATGTAAATGAGGCATTGAAACTAACACAATGGATTTCCATTTACATATAAAGTATTAAAGAGATGTGAAGTCAACAGGGAAGCAACACAGCAGAAAAACAAGTCATGGGTAGTCATAATGTATCTGAGTACAGACAGTGAACTTTGAGGAGTATAAGTAGAAGCCAGAGAAGATACCCCTTTATTCTCCATCTAGGAAGTATATGGTACACAATTCTTTGGGGACAGCAGACCTAGTATTTCTGTGAATATTCAGTGAATAAGGGATGAATGCAACAGGAGAATGCTTCAAAGGGTCTGGTAGCAACTGTTGTTACCTGTAAGGCAAAGGAAGGGCTAGTGTAGCCCAGAGGAGAGTGTTTGAGCAGTTCACAGGCTGGTGGTGTGAGGGAGCTGCCACTCAATTAAGCACAAGCAATACTGCCTCACACTGGAGACAAGGTAATGAGGTGTCCCAAAAGCCATCACAGCAGCTCTTTGGTCAGGCCTGGGTTTCAGTGTTATTTATGGGATTGGTTAGTGATACATTACAGGTGAATTTTCCTAGGCTGGGGTGAGACTAATGGGGCTCAAACTAAGCTAAGTAAAATGGAAGTGCTGATAATGTCTGCAAAGTGAGAACAGGTGTATCAGTCAACATTAGGATTTTTTAGTGTTGTTGCTCACCATGTAGTTTCCAAACAACTGCTATTGCTAATGTAGAATTGCTATTGCTATTGATAATACAATGGCTATTACTAATGTGGAAAAGTATCTAATAGATTTCATGGAGTCTCTAGGTCTTTTCCCTTTGGGGTAATAAAGACTCTGTTTGGGCTAAGCTTTTTTGTGGGGAGGGGAGCATGGAGGGTCTTATTTTATTTTTAAATTTCTGTTACCCTAGCAACCAAAAGACAGATGTTGTTATGCATCCCTTAGGGTCCAATTGTGGACATCTCACCACTCCAAGAGCATGCAGAGTGCAACAGGGTGAAAGGGTGAGAGTTGCTTTTCTTGATCTTTGGCTAGCTTCTTTCAGATAATCCTAAATGGGGGGTTATTCACAGTGTTAGATTATTACAGGGACTTTAGAGTTAGATTGTTACAGCAGACACTACCTGTGATTGACCATAAAGGCCCCAAAGAGGAGTCTGGATTGGACAAGTCCCATATTGGACCATATTTTATACACCCAGTGATTTTTTTTACAAGGATTATCTCAATAACCCATTTTGATTAACAATGTTTGGGATGGTCCTGCTTTGAGCAGGGGATTGGGCTAGATGACCACCTGAGGTCCCTTCCAACCCTAATCTTGTATGATTCTATGAATGCCTATAAATAACTAGGTGACATGTTGAAGGTGTAGTAGGAGAATAATCCAGTAACAATTTTCATGGATACTAATAAAATAGTATCCCAGAATAAAAATAGTGCCAAAAACCAAAAGTGATGGAGTGTTGGAAGTTCTTTGCGGACATTATATAGCTATTCTTACTATTATTGTCAGACCCTAAGTCCCATGTTAGAAATGTTTAGATTGTTATAGACCCTGAAGTCTGTTTGTATGCATTTTGCAGTATATCCTGAAATTATATTCACTAAGAGATGAATTAATTGGTTCAAAGTATAATCAAGTAGCTGGCATGCATAATATGGAAGTATGCAACTTTACTGTGCTGTGAAAATTATTAAACCTTAAATTGATTAAATAAATTCTAATTTGACAGCTGGCTTTATGTAACTTAAAAGGCTTTAAAAATGTAACTATTGATTAATATATGGCAGTGTTATTTGGAAAGTTTAAATAGCCATAACATGTTTTGGTTTTTTAGTTACTTGCTGCCATTGCTTAAAGAACCTTTTTGCTGTGACACTTCCAATCTGAGCAGGATGTATTCAAGTAGTGAATGCATTCCTCCTAATTAGTGATCCAAAACCCACAGAAATCAATGGAAGGACCTCAACAAGCTTTGGATCAGGCCCTGTAATGCTTGAACTATTGTTAAAATTAGGTTTTGGAGGAGAAATAGGACTATAGTTATCAGAAAAACCATAAGCTACTCTTGACTCATTCTGACCTGCCCTTTCAGCTACTATGGTTAGGTTGAAAGTAGGATGCAGTGATAGTACAGAATATAGTACACAACTATGATGAGGCACTGTGATTATGAGTTACTTTGAAAGGTGCCTAGTGCACATTTTGAATTAATAGTTTGATTTGCACTAAAAAGTAAAATGAAGAGTCTGAGGCACTGTAAGTAATGATTATTTTATTTGAAACAGGCTACCCATGCTGGCACATTCAGAATGAATTGACAATGTGAACGTAATATAAGAGACCACCTTCTCTCTTTGGACTTTTTAGTGTGCTGAAATGTAAAATGTCCCTTGGGGTACAGGTTCTAATGAAGTTATACTGCATTATGGTATGAGGATAAAATAACACTGCATTCCACAATAGGGTCTGTAATAGCTCAATCCAGCATTTTAAATGTACTAGTCATGTAAAAACAAAACAGGAAGAAAAGAAGCTGTCTATTTTCCTGTTAGGGTGAGATACCCACTCTTAGCACTAACCCTGAACCATACCATACTTACCTGAGGCTGGAAGCTATTGAGAGGAACAAAATTAGATCCATTCTTGTGGCAGCCCTCCACTAGTGCCTTCACCCCCACTGAAAGGGACTCTGGTTGCTAGTGGCGGTGATTCCTCAACTCTGCAATCTGGCCCATTACTCCTTAGGACCAGTGTTGGATTGAGGGGAACCCACTGCCGGGAAACAGGGTGCTGGTGAAGAGACTGGATTCCCACCCCTCCACTCTTTCTCTTCACCTAAAACTCAATATTTTGTAAAAATGAATGAAAAAAAGATGGAGCAATTTGAGAGCACCCTGTAACTGCTCAGTATATCCCTGAACAGTGTCCGGAGACAGTCAGTCCCTTGAGATAAAGGTCATGTCATTGTATTCGTGTGTAGAGTGCGTAGCATAATGGCACTGACCTATCCCAATACAAATAACTGTGGTTGCTGCACTACCTGTGTCACCAGAGTTCCCTCTAGCTCTGGACTTTCACACAGCTCTCCATTTCAGGCAAGTGGACTAGGACTGTGGTGCAAGTTCTGGGACCCGGCGTCATAGTAATAATTACTACCTTTCAAAATATTAATGTACTTATAAGGAGTGGTGCTGGATTTCCTTCCCAAGCCTGCTACTTAACTTTTATTTTAGTTGGCTTGAGGCAACCTTTCCGCCACTTCCCTTTTACTGTTGGTCAATGTTTGTTTTGTTTTATTTTGTCATCACTAAAATGGCTGAAAACTATCTTGTAACTCATACTCCACACTCCTTTGCAACCTGCAAAGGATGATGGGATTGAGGTCATGGGATGATTTTTCGTGTTTTGTATGGGTCATGAATCTAAGGATACATCTCACTCTGCATGCTTCCTTCGGCAATGTGAAGAGAATGGACCTATACTCTTCATTCTGTGTGCCTAAGCCAACCTCACCAGTTACAATGTTACGGGGGCTGTGGGGGCATGTTTTCCAGTACATGCCCTACATGGTTCTATTCGCCCAAGCCGTGCCTTCCTTCTGTCCTGCTGTTTTTAACTCTGTTATGTCCAGCTGCTTCCCCAGTGTTGAAACTTTTCCCTCTGCAGGTAAAGGCTCTGGAGGGAATTCAGTGGAGAAAGGCTTGGCCAGATCAGCACTGCAGGAAAGACTCTAGCAATGGGGAAAGGCTTTACTGGCTCCCTGCTGCTGGGCCTTTCCCCTCTGCATGGAAAGACTTTGATGGGGGGAAGGCACTGCCAGGTCCCTGCTGCTGGTGCCCTTCCCCACTGCTGGGAAAGACTCCTGCAGTTGGGAAAGGCTCTGCCAGCTCCACGTTGCTCGAGCTCTTCCCTGCAGCAGAGAGAGACTCCAGCAGTGGGGAGGCAATGTGGAAAGGCTTAGCCTTTTCCTGCTGCCTCCCCCCTGCCAGAGGCTTTCACTGGCACATGTAGCTACATACTGTGATGTGGATGCAGCAGGCTTTTCACTGCAGCTTGTAGTTACATATGTGCTATGCACTGCCACCAGTGGTGCTTCGTGTAGACATAGCCAAGAGATGGCGGTTGGGGCTGGTGCTCCTGGAGTGACTGAGGGTAGGGCTGCCGAGTGGGTTGTGGGGTTGATGATTTGAGGGCCAAATCATCATTCCCCTCATCTTCCCCATGTCAGCACAGCACTCAGCTTTAGGATAAGGTCAGCTACTGCTATTAGGGGATGGGAAGTTGGTTCCACTGTCCCTTGCAGTGCCTCTCCGCTGCTCCAGAGGCAACCCTAGTATGGAAGAACTGCTCGGGCTGGTGGGAGATGATGAGACAGCAGCAGTGGCAGGAGGAGTGGGTGAACTGCACCTTTTCTCTTACGCTTGGATTTCTGCGGGGTCTAAGTCTATTTTGCTGCCCTTAGCCAGTAGGATGCAACCTAATGGGAACCCTATTTTCAATTCATTTCTTGGTTGTCTCCCAACTGGTTGAGCAGTGTTGCGCTACATGATGCCAGTTTACTACTGGCAGAGTTGCTAGCGTACTGTGATCTCCCTTGCAGATGGCTCGACGGTAGTGTGGTATCTTTTTAATTTGGTCACATAATTAAATGTGTCAAGTAATTTCGCAAACCCACAACAGCTGAAAATGTACCAAGGCGAGTGATCTGTCTCTTGCAAGGCTGCACCTCTAAGTGCGTTACGGGTACAGTTGCTGTGGAGATAAGCTGATGTTATTCAGAGGAATGCTGATGAAACAGATGAAAATAGCAACAACATTAAAAAGTGTTGCCAAAGTCGCAGCACTTAAAGGTAGCACCTAAGAAAAATTCTCCTAAAAAGAAAGGAGAGAAAATAAATGTATCATTAAAACAGACTAAACAGGAAGGGTTGTTATTTTGATTGGTATATAGGGGTCACACAATCACTTGCTCCTTGCCTTAAGAAAGTAACCAACATTGCTATCTCCATAGTTATTTGGATTTAAGTAGTAACAAAGAGAAGCCTATACACTAATTTAGGGGAGATAGCATGGCCTAGCGGATGGCATGTCAGACTGGGGCTCAGAAGACCAGGTTCTATTGTTAGGTTGGCCACGGGTCTGTTGGGTGACCCAGGGCCAGTTGCTTCCTCTCAGTGCGTCAGTTTCCCCATCATAAAATGAGAACAGTAATGCCAACCTCCTATGTCAAATGCTTTGAGATCTGATGATGAAAAATGCTATCTAAACTAGATTATATTGGTAACAAACCCCAGCAGCATTACAACAATTATTCACAAAGGAATTCAGCCAGCTGCCTACAAAAAAGCTCCTTCCACCCTTGCATTGTTCTGGTAAGCAGACCCTTAGGCCTCTCCTAAAATCCTATCAAACAGGTGTTAGTAGTCCTTAGGAAGTGCTCATATTACATACGGGTAATGCTGAGGAAACCTTCTGTGTGTCATTTAAATTACAGACATCTGAATCTTACTGATGCTTGTAATAATTAACAGTTAGATCAATGGTTGCTGCGATAAACTGCAACAGTGTTAACTGAAAAATTATTCCTAATACAAAAACCATCCAAAACATGATTCTTACGTCTTTCAGTATTTTGGCATGCATCTTTTGTGGGGAATGTGCAGTTGTTCTGGGTTCTGTTTGCTGAAAAGGTTCTGGAGTTTGTGTTGTGTGTAAGCCTGCAGATATATGTTCAACACCAGCAGCTTAATTAAGCAGAACATACGCCAACAGGTAGATTCCTTCAGTAAACCATCGTATGTTACTTGTAAAAAATGTAAATGTTCCTGCAAATTCTCTTTTGTTGCTGAAACTTTGGACATTTTAAATCCTCAGATTTACCGTGACAGTCTGCAGCCTCTGGTTTAGATTAGGAAGTGGCAGCAATCTATCTCAAAGCAATAATATTTTCCCCTTTCCCAAGACTAAACTTATAGAATCATAGAATATTAGAGTTGGAAGGGACCTCAAGAGGTCCTCTAGTCCAACCCCCTGCTCAAAGCAGGACTAACCTCAGCTAAATCATCCCAGCAAGGGTTTTGTCAAGCCGCAGTTTAAAAACCTCTAAAGATGGAGATTGCACCACCTCCCTAGGTAACTCATTCCTGTGCTTCACCACCCTCCTAGTGAAAAAGCTTTTCCTAATATCCAACCTAGATCTCTCCCACTGAAACTTGACCATTGCTCCTTGTTCTGTCATCTGCCACCACTGAGAACAGCCTAGCTCCATCCTCCCTGGAACCCCTTTTCAAATAATTAAAGGCTGCTATCAAATCCCCCTTCATTCTTCTCTTTTACAGAATAAATAAGCCTAGTTCCCTCAGCTTCTCCTCATAAGTCTTGTGCTCCACCCCCTAATCATTTTTGTTGCCCTCCATTGGATGCTCTCCAACTTGTCCACATTCTTTTTGTAGTGGGGGGCCCAAAACTGGACACAGTACTCCAAATGTGGCCTCACCAATGCCGAATAGAAGGGAATAATCACTTCCTGCAATCTGCTGGAAATGATCCTACTAATGCAGCCCAACATGCTATTAGCCTTCTTGGCAGCCAGGACACACTGCTGACTCAGATCCAGCTTCTTATCCACTGTAACCCTCAGGTCCTTTTCTGCAGAACTGCTGCCTAGCTTGTCGGTCCCCAGTCTGTAGCCATGCATGGGATTCTTCTGTCCTAAGTGCAGGACTCTGCACTTGTCCTTGTTGAACCTCATCAGATTTCTTTAGGCCCAATCTTCCAATTTGTTTAGGTTCTTCTGTATCCTATCCCTCCCTTCCAGGGTATCTACCACTCCCCCTACCTTAGTGTTATCTGCAAACTTGCTGAGGGTGCAATCTACCCCCTCTTCAGATCATTAATGAAGATGTTGAACAAAACCGGCCCCAGGACCGACCCCTGCTTGTGACCAGCTGCCAGCTAGACATGAAGCCATTGGTCACTACTTGGTGAACCCTATGATTTAGCCAGTTCTCTATCCATTTTATAGTCCATGCATCCAACCCATACTTTTTTAACTTGCTGATAAGAATGCTGTGGGAGACCGTATCAAAAGCTTTGCTAAAGTCAAGGTATATCACGTCCACCGCTTTCCCCACATCCACAGAGCCAGTCACCTCTTCATAGAAAATAATCAGGTTGGTCAGGCATGACTTTCCCTTGGTGAATCCATGTTGACTGTTCCTGATCACCTTCCTCTCTTTTAAGTGCCTTAAAATGGATTCTTTGAGGACCTGCTCCATGATTTTTCCAGGGATTGAAGTGAGGCTGACCGGTCTGTAGTTCCCTGCATCCGCTTTCTTCCCTTTCTTGAAGATGGGCACTATATTTGCTTTTTTCCAGTCATCAGGGACTTCCCCCAATTGCCACGAGCTTTCGAAGAGAATAGCCAATGGCTCTGAAAATCACATCAGCTAACTCCCTCAGCACCCTTGGATGCATTGTATTTGGCTCCATGGACTTGTGTATGTCCAATCTTTCTGAATAGTCCCTGGACCTGTTCCTTCAACACTGAGGAATGTTCACCTCCTCCCCATTCTGTGCCACCCAGTGCAGTAGTCTGGGAGTTGACCTTGTCTGTGAAGACAGAGACAAAAAAGGCTTTGAGTACCTCAGTTTTTTCCACATCCTCTGTCACTAGGTTGCCTCCCCCATTCTGTAAGGGGCACACATGTTTCCTAATCTTCTTCTTGTTGCTAACATACCTGCAGAAATCCTTCTTGTTCCCCTTCATGTCCCTTGCTAGCTGCAACTCCAGTTGCACTTTCGCCTTCCTGATTTCATTCCTGCATGTTTGAGCAGTATTTTTATAATCCTCCCTAGTCATCTGACCAAGCTTCAACTTCTTGTAAGCTTCTTTTTTGTGTTTAAGCTCACCAAAGATTTATTTGTTAAACCAAGCTGGTCGCCTATCATATTTGCTATTCTTTCTGCACATCGGGATGGTTTGTTCCTGTGTCCTCAATAAGGTTTCTTTAAAATACAGCCAGCTCTCTTGGATTCCTTTCCCCCTCATATTAGCCTCCCAGAGGATCCTGCCCATCAGCTCCCTGAGGGAGTCAATGTCTGCTTCTCTGAAGTCCATGGTCCATATCCTGCTGTTCTCCTTTCTACCTTTTGTCAGGATCCTGAACTCGACCATCTCATGGGCACTGCTGCCTAGGTTGCCGCCCACTTCTACTTCCCCTACCAAATCTTCCCTGTTTATGAGCAGCAGGTCAAGAGGAGCACGGCCCCTAGTTGGTTGCTCCAGCACTTGCACCAGGAAGTTGTCTGCAACCCTCTCCAAAAACTTCCTGGATTGTTTGTGGTCTGCTGCATTGCTGTTCCAGCAGATGTCAGGCTGATTGAAGTCCCCCATGAGAATCAGGTCCTGTGAACTAGTTTCCCTAGTTGATGGAAGAAAGTCTCACTTACCTCATCGTCCTGGTCTGGTAGTCTATGACCATTTTCTGCCTTTTGCCTGGGAATGGATCTCCTCAGTAGCTCTTTCTTACCAAAGACTTTATCAGCCAGTAGAGTCAGCCCTCTGGAACAGTGTTTCAAAACCTTTCTGAAATGATCTTGATGACCATCCTTAAAGGAAAAGTCCCATGGAATTTAATAGAACATGATCACTTTTCTGTAAAGTATTTTTGGACCATCCCATACAATTCTGTAACAGTGATATAGTTCTGCTGAATGCTGGTATTTTTATTAGTAGATTAGTATCTTACATAGAGAAGCCAGTTGGAGATAACCTCATCTTTTGGATGTTTGTGCTGACTGAAAAATTTTAAAGGGGGCTTGTGGAACTGTGATTGGAATGTGAGTCAGAGTGAGAGAGAGCTTCTTAGGAGAAACCCAATTCTAGTGCCCATCAGTCTTAGAGAAGACACTAAAAGGCGGAGAGTGTCCTGAAACATACAACTTGGAGAGAAGTTCTATAAGAAGCCAAATTACACTGAGGCAACTCATGTAAATGTTGAGAGGTTAGGACTGTGTTTTTCATTTCTTTATAGCTTTTGAAGTCCTTTTCTTTGTATGTATTTAATATTTGTTTGCACATTATCTTATGAAGTTAATGTTGTTATAATATGGTGTTACTGTTCCTAATTTTTTTAATTGTTTTCCTCATTTCCTAGACTTTGAAAGTGTCTATAAATGAATTCATCTTATTTTCTTTTTACCTTTGAGTTGTTACATTTAGACCCAATCCTGCAAACACTCACATGCTTTAAGTTAAGCAAGTATGTAAGTGTTTGCAGAAATGGAGCTTAGTATAAAACAAATTGTGGCAATAAAAAAGTGAGCGAATTAGTGGCAGATGAATGGAAATATTTATTATGCCAATTTTGAATTTAACACAGCAATGAATTCTCTTACTGAATTATATCCTCTTTAAACTGAAGCTATTTCCTTTTTATCACAATTTCCAGAACAATTAAGAGACCGTGAGTAAACATATCCAGCAACTGCACTATTATGTTGATCATCTAGTTGCTAGTGGGGCTTTAAATATCCAGTTACAGGGGTTTTAAGTTAACCAGCTTCTTAGTATTGCACAATAGCAAAATATCCCACAATCAGTTCAGAATGTTTTGCTTACCAAGTAATCGAGAACTGGGATTTTACTTATTCATACACTTGTATAATGAATTTAAACAGTCATGTATCCTGTTAGCTTCTGAGGACATTTCATTGACCCACTGACACATCCTTGCTTAGATCACAATATTTTTGGGGGGTTTTAAGCAAAAAAAAAAAAAACCACTACCAGTGAAGGATGAAGTCATTCCAAGAAATCAGTGAAGTCATTGCAATAAGAAGAAATACGTAAATCCAAGTTGAAAGCTTTTTTTTTTTTGGCCATAGGGAATCGAAATATGCATATCCTTTAGTGGTCTAGTTAATATTTGGTATCATAGTGTATCTTTGGCTCTAGTAGTGGTCTATGGTATACATAGGAATGCAATTAAAATTCGCAATTCTTCCTGCATATATAATTATGTAAGTATCCATTCTTGACTTCAAATATAACAGTCATAGAAAATACTGTTGAGAATGTAAAGTCTGAAAAGTTAAACATTCAAAAGCCATAAAAGTTAAGCTTGCATGCACATTTTTATATCTGGCCTCTTACATGTATGCAGTTAAATAGTCTTTAAGTATATGATAATGTACAATTTTTCATATAAAATATTACATAATTTGTCATACATCCTGAGATTTACATATGTAGCATCATGAAATATTATGTACAGCTTTGTATTAGTCAGTGAAAGTCATTTAGATGTACTGCAGTCAGAGGTGTGACTGTAGTAGAGTAGGGGTTGGAACGTCAGACTAGGAGCTAGCACAGTGTTTCCCCCTGCTGAGCCGCCTTCAGTTTTAGGGACGCTAGTCAAAGGCTGGAGCAGCCTGTTTGTTGGTGGTGTGACTTCTTCTCCCTGAAGTGGAACGGTCTTCCGTCAGCTTTGTTAACCTGAAAGATGAGGCTAGTTGGCTTTACCCCTGATTCTTAAGGTATATTAATTTAGATTGCTCTGCCTAGCAGCCCTCCCTCTAAAGTCTTTGAACAAATCAAGCATCAGTCCTGCTTTAGACACATTCAGCTTGGTCCAATCAAGTTTGAGTTACGTCATTGTTAGTGATCATCAATTTATGAAAGTTCCACTTAAACCAGCAATTTAAAAATATTCTATATTTTCAACAGCCCAAAGACTATTGATCTGTGCTCTCCAAAAATACTAAAAATCCAGACTTATAATACCACTTGCGTGAAAGTTAGTGTGGTCTTTTCAGGGTGAAATGTCTTAAAAAGAAAATTGTTACTAATTATCAGAAAATTCATTATCCACCCCTTTACAAAAATTGCTAATCGGATAAACCCCACAACAGTAAAGCCAACTGCTCAAACATTCATCAACAAAATAAAAATAAATTGATTTCTGATTAATTTCATCATCTGGGCTTTCTTCTTTGCTAATCTAATAGAAGCAGCCAAATCTTCTTATCCTTCCAAACAAAGCAATCTGGAACTGGGCTATAGGTCAGACAGATTATCTTCTGAAATCTAAATCTTGACAGATGAATTTAAGATGAAACCAATTTGAAATATACACTTTTAAATTTTGAGCTAGTAGCTTATGTGGGCAGAGATTTTCCTCATCTGGGCATACACAGTACACATCCAAATATCCAGTTTCTACAAACACATGCTGTAGCATGCACACACAGATTAGGCTCACATTTTCTGTCTGAAATGTTGGACCTGTTGATATACTTGTTTTCTGTTACTGGATGACCATTAAAAAGGATATAAGTAAAACTAGTAAAAAAATTCACATTTAGAAAATTTACAAAAATGGGACACTTTTTTCACAAATATTTTCCCAGAAAACATCCCCTATTATTTTTGACCAGCTCTTTATATAAAACCATAGGCAACTGAGATACTCTTTCAACTTTCTAGAGACACACAGTGAAATTCTGTGCTGACCGGTATCGTTTACAACCTTTCCAAAGTCAGTGGTCTTGCAAGGGGAGATAATGCAAAGCAATGGAGCTAAAGGTGCTTGTTAAAGCATGTTGCATTGAAGTCATGCCTCTTTGAAGTCAGTGTGTTTGCAAGGGATATAAGTCCATGTAGAACTTGCCCCCTAACATATATGGGCACTCGTGCTATGCTTGTATCATGCATAACAGCTTCTGTTGATGCCCATGAGGACTTGACAGAGTTGAGTGTACATATTAAGCTATCAGGATAACTGCATTGCTGTGAACTTGTGTACATTATAATTGTGTTATGTTGAGGGGTACACAACTTATTCCTTTTTTTAGATTAGGGAAAAAATCAGTTTAAGAATGATAGCTGGTTTTGTTGTGCAATCTTGAAATTTGAAAATAATTCATGTAGAGCTATTTATAAAGCACAGGAGAAAAACTTTGAAGATTAAAATAATGAAAATGAATCGGAGGGGTCATGGATGAATTGAGGGGACAGATAGATAGTGCGTTATCTATCTTACTTTGGTGCTTTCAGAGCTTCTATTTTTGCTCTAGTAGATTATTTTACAAGGATTGTTGAATTATCTATTTCCTGTTATCCATTATATTTTGAACCTATTTTAAAAGTGTTGTCTTTATGCTGCTATATTCTCAATAATGTCACTTTTATCAGTAAATTACCTTGGCTGAGACAAATAATTTTCATGATGGGTCTGGTACCAATTTATTTAAAAAAAATTCCTACATTTAATCAGAATAGCCTGCAGTTTAGACAAATTGAATTTTTATGAGGTGAAACCCAATATTTCTTGGCAGTCCCCAGTTGTTTAAAATCTTTAAAAAATAAAAGTAGTAATAATAATAATAATAATTAATAAAAAAGCACTGAGGCTTGATAATATATTGAAAATAGATTGTTTCCTTGGTGATACAGTACAACTGACTCAGTGGGATCATATTTTCAAATTAAAGAGCTTTATGAGCACACAAAATGGTGAAATATACTGGAGCAAAATTATCTAAAATAATTGTAATTCTATCGAAAATTGTTTGATAGCTGCTGTCTCCTCAGGTTCTGACATGCAGTGTTACCAGTTAACTCAAGTGAAGCGGCCATAACTGGCTATTCAGTTCTTTGTAGTTTAATTCCCAAAAGCTCACACCAGAGGTTTGTCTTTTGGAAGTAGGGGTTTTATACTTCAGAGAGAATTTCCTGGCACTTCTTTTATTGGCCCAGTAGAGAAGGCACAAAGTGGACTATTCCGGAGATTGTAGTTCTATTCCCAACTCTGCCACTGACTCACTCTGTGGCCTTGGACAAGTCTTAGCTTTTCTGAACATCAGTTTCTGCATTTTATTGCCTTTGTCCATATACAGTTCCTCTCTGCCTCTACACATCTTTGTGGAATAAGCAGGGGAATAAAATCTTATATTGAATTCCATCTGTGTTTCAGTCTTTTGATGGGTTTAAAAAGGGAAGACCTTAAATCTTAAGGTTATCAGTAAAATATACCCAAAACACACAAACCAAAGCAGCCTAATATATTTCCTTCCTAAATGTGGCAGTCTCTGGCAATTGTCTTCCTCTTTAGGTAAATCTTACCGTAGTCAGCAGGCAAGCTACTGGGAGCAATGGATTCTTTCTTTCCGTTCTCCTTTTCTTATTGGATCTGCTAGCGTTCTTCTTAGCTCTTTGCTTGATTTTCAAGGAAAGTGGAGTTTGCCAGCATTTTCTTTAAAGACTACTTCTGACATGGGAAATTGCTTTGTAGGGGTCTGGGAGAGCTGCAGCTATACCAGGGTGTATGTATCACCGTAGATTTTTAGTTTTATTTAGAGCTGCTTATTTCTCGCACATTTCCTAAAATGGTTAGGAAAATGATACCTTGGATTCTTGGGAGATCACCATTCTCTGCTATTACACTGCTCATATGTTAGCTGCTTTTACAGCTTGATCCTATAGAACAGCCAGTGATAGCTATCTTGAGCTGCAGTCAGGGATAGGTCATGTGATTTATAAAGGGCAAGAAAAAACTACCAAATGATTTGGATCAATCAAGTTATAACGAACCATTGTAACAGTGTGTTCTTGTTAACACTACCCTTATCTCCCCCATCCACTTCATTTATCATTAGAATGTAAGCTCCTTGGGGTAGGGTCCCTATCTTCCTGTCAGTTTGTACAACACCTAGCAATATGGGGGCTTGGTCCTGATTGGAGGCTTTGCATTGTCCTACCAAAATAGATTAAATCATAATGCTTTCATTTGGAGGCTTCAGGAGGGAGGGGGAAGAATCCAATTGCAATTAGATATTAATTAGCAATTAAGGCACTCGAAGAAACCAACTCTAGACGATGATACCTCCGTTTATCTGGCTGCCCTTTTTGGAAAAGGATTGCTGAGAATAGGAATACTTGTGTCCTGTTGGCTCCTATGGGTTTTAGGGCCAGGTGCTGTACGGAAATTTCACTAGTTGGGTTAGCTGATCATCTTCTGATGGTGGACAAAGACCCACACTGATTCTTTTAATTCTGTTGCCTTGGATATTGTCTGATACAACCAGCACAGTTGAGTGATTTTCCTAATGTGTCACCAGTGGGTTATGGGTGAGGGCTAGCTGCTAGTGCCTCAATCCAGAATGTTGTCGTGAATTTGTAGTGCTGGTAGTGAACTGTGACCCCCATTGTGCTAGGTGCTGTACAAACACTGAAGAAACAGACCATTCTTGCCCCCCAAAAGCTTACAATCCAAGACAAGATAAAATGGAGGTGCTGATTACAATATATGGGAAGGATCTGGGGAAAGGACTGAGATCATATTGATAGTCCTTTCTGTGACCCGTCCGTGTCCAGGGTAGCCCACTGATAATGCCAGGGTCAGGGCAGGCTGTAAAAGGAGAGCAGATTCTCCCAGCACTGGTGGGTGACACTGCAGTCAGACTTCGCAACCAGCCACAAACAGTGCTTCTGATTCCCCCCACACTGGTTATCAAGAAGCCACTGTGCAAATACACACAGCCCCCTTTACTGCATTTCAGTCTCTGGCTCCCAAACTGACACTAGGTCCAGTAAAGAAACCAATCGTTTAAACTGTATGCTCGTTACTAAAAGATTCCCTCTGATCCCAAAGGATCAGCCACAGTACTAGTTCACTATAAGTTTGGATCTTACCCAAAATACCACGCTGCCAGCCAATCCTTTAGTAACTAAACTAAAGGTTTATTAATAAAAGAAAACAAACAATAAGAGAAGTGTTAAAGGCTTAAAGCAATCAGATATATACAAACGATTTGAAAGTCCATATACATCAGGTTTCTAGAACAATTGTGGGGTTGCAGGCTTGTATAGTCCCTCTGGTGTACATCCAGTACCTGGATGAGTCTAAGTCCTTCAGTTCAGTTGCAAAGTATATTGATCCAGAGGTGTGTCCGCAGCTGGACAGGAACAAAGAACAAGATGAAGACTAAATGGTTTCTGTGGTTTGATCTTATACACCCTCTGTCACTGGCCATGTGGCTTGTGGAATTTTACAGGAACCAAAATGGAGTCCAGAGTCACTTGGGCCAATCCTGGTAACTCTTCAGGTATGCCTTTAGTTTCTTCCTGGGCCTTTGGCTTCTGAAAAGGTCTTGATGGGCCATTAAGCGGGCTATTGTTCTGCGGCCTCTCTGTCTGGGGTGTGTCTTCTACAGCACAGTTTGAAATACAGGGATATCAAAGATCTCCATAACTTTTCTTACACATATCACAGATGAACACAAATATTATCTGCTTGCTCAGCACATTATAACCTTTCTAACAGTACCTGACAGGGCATGTCTTACATGAATCATTATGATTTTGACATATTAATGTCAAATAACACAAATGCCCCCCCCTCCAGTCCGCATGACACTTTCGATGGTAATGTGTCTGCTATTGTGCAGATTTACTACTGTGACAGTGCCAGACCTGATGGCTATAGGAGAGGGCTTTTTGTTTTTTTTTTAAATTTAAAAGTCCATATATATCTGGCTTCTAGTAGAATTGCGGAGTTTGCAGGCTTGTATAGTCCCTCTGGTCCAGTACCTGGATGGGTCTCAGTCCTTTGTTTCAGCTTAATTTCAGTACAGTTGTAGATGAGTTGATCCAGAGATAGGTCAAGACTGAAGACAAAATGGATGTGAGGCAGCTGCCTTTTATGTTCTTTGGCCTTTGCCATGCTGCTTCTGGAATTTTACAGGAATAAAATGGAGTCCAGGGTCACATGAATGACTTGTGACTCATCAGGTATATCCCTGGCTTCTCCCCCTGGTCCATCCTACCTGTGAGTTTCCTTAATGGGCCATTAAACAGGCGCTTGTGCTGCAGCCTGTCTGGGGTATCGTCCAAACACAGCACAATTTGAAATACAGATGTACCAAACATATCCATAACTCCCATTACACATACAACACGTGAACAAACATTATCACCTGTGGTAAAGTCAGGCGAGATGGCTACACAAGGGTATACCAGGGCCCATATGTGAGCCCTAGAATGCTAAAAGGCCTTTCCCCTGCAGGCAAGGGAGAGGTTACTGCAGGTCAATTAGAGGTACCTGGACCCAATTGAGAGCCTAATCCAGGTGGTCTTAAACCCTGCCTGCCCTAAAGACCAGGGGGAACATAGGAGAAGGAGAGCAAGGAGCTGCTAGAAGGTTGTGGCAGATAGAGGAAGGATTCCCCTGGCCTGGAAATAGTGTTTCTCTACAACTGGAGAAGTGGAGCAGAGGAGCCTTTGACCCCAGCCTGCAGGAAGGACTGGTGGTTCTCTGAGACTCCAGGGCTCTACCACCACCCCTGCGGTCCTCAGAGGGAGCCATAGCAAGGTAACTCCCCGGGTCACATACACAGACTGGGACTATCTGCCCTCCCCTGTGGGGTTGAAGGGCGCCCCTCAGGCCTGAGGTAAGGCTAGCACCCAAACACTGTGAGAGAGGTGCCGAGGAGAAGGAAAAAACCAAAAGACTTGTCCAGCTCGGGGTGGAATTACCTCAGGCCCCTGCCAGGAGAGACTGTGGCCAGCCAGTGAGACCCAGGAGGGGGTTGCTATACCACACATCTTACCTAGCACATTATAGCCTCTCTACCAGTACCTGACACAGCACATCTCACATTAATTATTAGCGTGTGGGAAGGTGTATATATTAGCCCAGGCTCAGCAAATCCTTGTTCCCTGCGTGAGTCAGCCAGGGTTACTTCAGGTCCGTCAGGCCACATGAGGCCAATGAAGCAGCTTGCCACAGCAGTTCAAAGCCTCCTTTTCAGGCAGAGGGAAGTGGCTGGAGCGGAGTTGAGAGGGGGATTGGAGCAGAGTTGCTCGGGGTGAGGAGAACACAGACATTTCTGGTGCAGACCACAACACCTGAAAGGTACCAGCGTTGTGGAGAAGCCTGCCCAGGCAGGCCGAGGGTCTTGTGCACAGAGGCCTGAAGGAAGACCTGGCCACTGGGACAACGGAGCAAGGGAGGCTGAGGTGGGGGGATCGCAGAGACTGAAAAGGCTCAAGGCAGAGAGGCCACAGAAGCCTTCCCCCCACACTCCCACTCAGCCACACCCCACCAACAAGCACAGGACTCACAGGGGCAGGAAGAGCCCCCCTTGCCTCTCCTCACTCCCCCCTCTGCCCCCCCCCCCAACCACACTACCTGTTGTCATGTTGGACCATCAGCTGTTGCTTGATGTTTGGGTAGCGGCAATTGTCTTAGTGCTTTTCACTCTCTGTGCTTGGTAAGAAGGATGTCCCCTTTTGGATGTAGACCTCACTATAATTAACCATGTCTTTGTTGCTTTAATATCACTGTTATCCATTCTACGTGAACACTGACTACCGCTCTGAAATTGTGGCAAGCTTTTTAGATAGGTTGTTCTTTCCTGTTTTGTTAAATTAAATCCACATTTGTAGAGAAGTCCTGTCCTCAGAATAAAGTTATTTATAGAAAAAGTATAGTAGTAGTAACCCATTTTTGGTGCTCCTGTGCTAACGGATAGCAATGGTTTATCTAAAATGGGTGGCTGTTTCTGCTCAGTATATTTTTGTTTTATAAAAAACCTAAATAGGGAGACTACAGGGGGAATGTTATGTTTTGGAGTTCTCCAAGGGCAATAAGGGGTTCCCTCAACATCTGCCTTGTAAACCTGGGTGTCTTGTGGCTATGCAGCTTTTGTTCTGACCCCAACAGCCTGTCAACAGTTCACAAGCCTCACCCTGGCTTTGCTGAGCTTGTATGTTCACCTCTGTACCCTTTTAGCCCCAGATTTACCCCAGCGTTATCCTTCTATAGGGTCCAGTCCTCACAGGATCCCCTCAGAAAAAGAATGAGGTTCTCTGTCTCTACAGCAATAGTATAATGCTCCAACCTGTTAGTGTTCAAGAAGCACACACATTACTGAACTAAAACTTACCCAGCACTGATTTATAATGAAAGCAAAACAAGTGTATTAACAAAAGAGCACAGACTAACAAAAGTGATGCCAAGTAAAAGCTATAGGTAGAGATGGTTAAAAGCAAATAGTAGTGAAAAGTCTCAAACAGCATCTAGCAAGATACAGGCTTTGTTTGAGATATTTTTTTCTCTCACCCACAGTTTTTTTTTTTTCCTCCAGCTTTTTACTGTCTTCCCTGGCCAGGACCCATCCTAGAGATCAAATCGCTTCATTTCTGTTTATCCTTAATGTGAAGGATAACGTAGTGTTCACGACCTCTCTCTTTATAGTTCCATGAATCTTTGGAATGGATTCTTCTGAAGGGACCCCCAGAAAAAGTTAATTAGTTCAAGCTGAGTAAAGGACCCATGAGGTTTGGAAGATAAGGCTGCAAGCAGGTTCCTCCCTTTCTGGTGTTTGCTACTTTGCAAATTATTTCTTCTTGCTGCAACATCTGATACAAATGAATAGCCCATTGAATTTGAGCCAGACCTGGTTTGAGATGTTGGACTCCTTCCTTTGTCTGGACAAAATCTGTTTATCAGCTCCCACTGACATGCCTGGTTTAAACAACTTTTAGTCACAGACTTTAAAGCATAATATTAGTGAGTATCAATAATTCCACATATAGCATTGTTACATATATTTTGCGATGTATTATTTACCAGTGTAGTGATAGATTTCAAGTGATACCTCAAAAGGCACATTTTGTACAAAAATTGTTGCAGTAGTGTATGGGGTGTGAATACAGGGGTGCCTAGGGTCACAGGGGGAGACAGAAGAAATAACTATATCTGAGTAACGCTTCTTTCTGGCACTAATAGAACGATCACATGGTCTCTTGCAGGACAGCTGTGGTCTAGTTGATTGAACATGGGATGGAGTCTCAGGAGATCAGGATTCAATTCCTAACAGTGAGGTGCATGCATGGGCATGGCATTGAACCTCTCTGTCTTGTAAAATGGGGCTAATTGCTTTTAAAGGGTATTGAGGGATATTGATGGAAAATACTGTAAATATAAAATTATTACATATTTCTGTGAATAGAACTAATGTAAAAATTAGTCTAGAAAAAAAACCCATTAGATAATCTTTGCTTTTTTCAGCTATAAAAAATTCCTTTGTTTGCTGATATCCCCATCCTTACATGTTGAACCACTTTACTATATTCAGTCCCTTTTCCAAATTCCATTTTTTTTAATAATGTGTTTAATTATCATGGAAACACAATGCTTAATTGTTAACAAAAATATACTTTAAAGGATTCCTTTGTAGAAGTTGATTGACTAATGAATATGGAAATTTTACTTCTCACCAAGATTTAAATGAAACTGTCATTGCACAATATCCCAGAACCCTTATTTTCTAAAATAATTTTTCCAGTAAGCATAAGAGAAAACTAACATTTATGAGTTAGCTGAAGCTCCCTGACAGACAGCACTGAGATGGATTGTTCTAAGATGTAGTGTAACATTTAGACAAAAGTTGAGAGGCAAGAATGACCTAAATGACTTAAATCCTACAGTATTTCTAGGTTTTTGTTTTGTTTGAAAGCACAGTTGGGGCCAAGTCTTCCTTGCCTTGCACACAAGTAGATCTGTTGAAATCAATGAGTCTAATATAAGTAAGGAAAGAAGGATTTGGTGCTTAATATGTTTCCTTTTTCCCTTCTTTTTTTCTATCCAACTAGTTATGCTACTGAAGAATGGAACAGAAGAACAGAAATCCTTTTAAGCAATTCAGTCATTTCACTTTTTTAAAAATGTGGTGGCTATAGATGTACTTTAAAGTGAAGTCTTTGGGAGAGTTGAGAAGATCAGTACTGAAAGAGTTAGAGAGTGCCGACTGTAATGTAAAACTGCAAATTTTTATGCAAAGATAGCTAGTAGTTATTATTACTAATGCTCTTGCAATTCTGTGGCCACCTATGGTGTGATAGTTGTCACTTTGCAGATGAAGCTGTTATAGAACTCAAAGCCTAAGCCCCTGCCACTTGACAAAGAGAAGGGTCATCACTAGTTGCGAAGAAACATCAAAGTCTGTTGGATAGAGGGGCACTGGACAGGGAATCAGGAGAGCTGAGTTCTATTTCTACCTCTCCCACTAGTCTGCTATAACACACTGTGTGATTATTCACTTTGCTGTGCCACTTGAGTTGATTATCTGGATGGTAGATTTTGGGGTGGAAACAATTTAAATTGAGTCGTCTTTGTAGCGTATTTCTTCATAAAAACTGTCTGGTTCCTCCCCTTCCTTCTATTTGTATTCTCCCTATTCTTATGCATCTGTACAGTGCCTAGCACAATGGGGGCACTGTTGCCAGTAGGGAGCATCAGCAGTGTAAAGCCTATAAGACATGCATTAATATGTTCATGCTTATAGGCTGTAGGGACTTTTTACATGAGTTTATAGTAAAACGTATAAATAAACTCTAGTAATGAAAATTGGTAATGAACCTTATTAAATTTTATATGCTTTGACTGCACATGTATTAAAAGGAAATGATTATTCAGTACTGAAGTTCTAGTTTAGCCTGTTGAAACCAACAAACTCTATTTTCAAAGGTTTTCAAACTGATAAGAGTTAATAGAAGCCAATCTATTTTTATATGGTCTAGATAAATGCTTGCTAATATTTCCAAGAACAGTAACTTAAAACAACAACATTGGGTAAAGGTTTGCTCACCTTTGCTCTTGGTTGTTGGTTTAACACTTACATGCAGTGTTGGTTTGAGAAACCGAAGCTGATAGCTCCTACCTCCTCACTTTAAATTGTTCAGTGCTCTCTCTTCTGTATGGTATGTATTTCAGGCAAGATAGCATGCTTTTGTGATCAGACATATGTCGTCCTGTTTGAGATTAGGAAGAGCTAGCAGTATACTGTGGTTCCACAAGAGAAGCATGCTAAGCCATGCTGAGAGAGATGTGTTTCACGAAGGATGGATTTAGGATCCCTTCTGTAAAAAAATATTTAACAGAATTTGTACATCTGGTAGGTCTAGGCCCAAAAACAATACTTTTAAAGAACCTTTTTGTTAGGAAGGGGGTTTTATGCAAATTAAAGTCTTGGTTAAACAAAATTACTACGGGCAATGTTGCCACCTACTAGATAGATTTCAACAGATTACAGTTCTATCTCAGGTACACCAATAGCTGGAAGGACGCTCTACAACTGAAGAAGGATTAAGTACTTGAAATATTGGTACTTGTAGATTTTGAAGCATCAGTTGGAAACAATTCTTAAGCCTTTGACCTTCTGTAATATGGTACGCAGACATAAACCACTAGATTGGTGATGTTTTGGCTCCACAGCAATGCTATTTCCTGGGAAAGTGAGTTACCTGGCTTCCTTAGTCAGAATTTATCAAGCAGATTAGTATTTCTAAAGCAAGGACACTGAAGCTTTTTCAGAAATCTGAGAAATGCAAGATCTGTGCAAATCTATAAACCAGTGCAAATTATACAACAGGTGACTTGTGGCATTAGAGGAGAAAAATAATTGAATATGAAACTAATGGAGTCTTGGTGAAACAGAGACCAGAGAAGATAAAATCATTGTAGGAATTTTGATTCAAATTTGTGAATTTCTTACCTAAGGACATTTTTAGAAGCCTGTGCTGTTGGTGAAGTTAAGACTATTTAGAGGATGAAATAAGGATAAAATAAGAAGAATAAAAGGCCGGTTTACCTATCACAAGAATCCTTTTCTTGTATCCTAAAATTCCTCCCTTTAAAGTTTCGTACTGGAAGCAGATCCTCGCCTAGAATAAATTGTCATAAGAGTCATGTTCCAGAGGGGTAGCCAGAGGGGTAGTCTGTAACAAAAGCAAAAGCAATGAAATCCTGTAGCACTTTAAAGACTAACAAATTTAATTTTTCCAGGCATAAGTTTTCATGGGCTGTAACCTACTTTGTCAGATGCCATGGCAATAAGAGTCATGGCAATTTGTACCAGCTGAGTATCTTCAGATTTCTACTGAATAGCGTGTTTTTCTTCTGATCTGTGTATACATTTATAACACACCCATCGCCACAATAGGCAGTCACCAGTATCATTGGGATTTTAGCTTCCTTCCTGGACAATTCCTAAGATTCAACTATAGGATTTGGTTCCCCCCCCCCAGTGAAAACATGCAGTTCTTGCCATGTTTCTGTCTTCATTCTGTTTAATGGAAATTTCATGAACTACTGTAGTAAGGAGCACAGTTGAAAATAGCAACGACCATTAATTAAAAACACCTACAGTAGCTCATTGACGATTCTGTATCCTTTATCTTAAACAGCTGTGAAACATGCCGTGTTTACTGCAAGCTGGTCTTATAAGTCATTTTTGTTTTTAACTCTCACTGGCTGTTTATTATTAACAATGCTCTATTTCTTGCTACTTATACCAAGGTAGAAATGATCCTCTGTTTGTTATGCTCCTGTGGTTGCTGTGGAAATGATTATCACAAACAAGTTTTTCCATGAGATGTTAATGGCTATTTAACTGATGGTTTCCCCTTTCCCTCCCCCCATATGCAGTAATTGTGCCATATGCTTAAGGAACAGACAAAATGATGAAGTATTTGGTCTTTTGGTTCCTTGCCCCCCACCCATCAAAAAGCAATAGATATGTGAAAATGTGTTAACTTTATTTAATCACCTGGCTTGCATGCTAAAGGCAGAAATATATTTAATATTCCAGGGGTGGCTATACTGTGGCTTATGAGCCACATGCGGCTCTTTCACAGTTAAAGTGTTGCTTGCGGAGCCTTCTGTACAACTCCCCCCCCCCCCCCGGGCGCCCAATTCTCTGCCTGCCAAATTGCGGTGGGGAGCTCAGAGCTTCTGCCTGGTTGAAGAGTGGTGGGGCTAAAGGATTCTGCCCTGCAGCGAGGGGAGTGTTAATGGATCATTCAGTTTGGTCACCTCTGCAATATGCTGCACAAAAGTCTTGTGAACAATTTAATTATTTGTCCAGGCAATCATGTAACTTTCTTTCTCCCTCACAATTTCAAATAAAATAAAAATGACTTTGTAAAGGCTGAAAGCTTTTGAAAATCTTATAACGCCAGAGAATCATATTGTGATAATTTGTCACATTTCCTAACCATAACTGCGTGGTTTGTAAATGTGTACAAAGAATCTCCTTTCTGAAACACTTCAATCAAGAATAAAGGGGTCAAATAACTTACTGATACAAAAGCTTCTTTTTAAAACTGTTGGTTTTAATGCAAAAAATATCTTGCATGTTTCATGCTTTATAAAAGCAAGTGAACACCAAACATGTCCAAGTATTACACTTGTCAGATAACAGAATATAACATGAAATGCTCTCCTGTTTTTGCTAATAACATATAAATTATGAGGTCTATTAAAACTGCAAAAATCCTGTCATGTATACCTTGTACATGGTAGGTTGTAAGGCTGCTAACAGCAGGTCAGGCTCCTGTACCAAATATAGACTGGCTACAGAGTCTCCTTCTCAGCGAGAGACACCAGTGACGTGTCTTCCATAAGAACCTTTAATGTGCTGCCAGTTATGGCTGAGGTTAGCTTAAATAAGGTATGGTATACACAGTGCCACCTAGTGGCAGTATACTATAGTACACTTCAGCATGCCATTACAACTTTCAGTCCTCTTTTCCTATCTTCCTTCACGGCTACTAGGCTTGTTCATTGTGCCTTACTGACCTGCCTGCAGTAATAGCTATTTGGAATATTGCCCTATGCCTTAGATCGAGGGCTGCTTCATCTGAGAATGAAATAGATAGTTAAGAGTAATCAGCATAAGTCCATGTTGTCTCACTGTGTCTTCCAGCAGTCTCGTAGATCTTGTAGAGAAGCAGGAATAAAGGACCCTGCTACAGGCAAGGGCTTTGGACAGGATCAGCAGTTTCCCATTGCTACTTTCTGGGTTCTGCTGGAGAGCAATGATGGGAACCAATGCATTGCTGGGGCCTCTACTCTTGTGTCATATAGGTTTGTTAATAATAAATACCTTGTGGTCCACTGTGTCAGTCTGATTAGACCACCATTGTCCTGACTTACTGTTAAACCTGAATAAACTTGTTTTTATATTTATCTTGGTGATTGCATTAAAGGCTTGCAGTATAATTTAAATTCCAATATATTGATAAATCCAATTGATATCTCACATGATTTCTTGACAGGCTGTATCAAAGCTACCGGAGTGTATGAAGTAGCATACTTCTGAGAGCACTACCTGGGATTTATGGGAAAGCATTAATTTCTAAGATTTGCAAGCATTTGGGAAAATGATGTTTTTGTATGAAAAGTTCCAACAACACTCCATTTCCAATAAAATTGTCCACTGTCACTGTACATATAAAAGTCCCTAGTACATATTGTCCAACACTCCTGTAAGACAGGTTAAAAGACACATTAATTGAAGTCCAGGTAAAAGGCCACATATGAGAAAAGGAATTTGCAAACCTTCCTTTTGGAAAAAGCTAGGAAGAACACATTCCAACAATCAGACATCAACTGGTGATCAACTGAATCAGACAGCTATTCACACCCAAGCCAGAAATGTAGCAGCACAAAAACACACACTTGACACAGTTAGCAGTGCTTTTAAATTGAGGCCACATGCAAATATATATTTCTGGGTGTGCTCAAAACTCCACTCTTCAGTCTTTACTTCCTGTACACACACAATCCAGTGGCACTGTGGCTGGACACAGCTCACCCAAATGCTCAATGCCTGGCCAGAACTGTTACTTAGACTGGTGCACGATGGTCCTTCCAGAAGTTTAGCATACTTCTACTCTCATGAAGATCAGGACAGTAAGGACCTGAGTTCAGCATCAAGATCTGTACCTTTGGTAGTTGTACCAAAACTGCTGTTAGATGTCCCAGCCTTGCCCAATATATTTTGATGGCATTCTACAATCTACTTTGTTTTTGAAAAAGTAAATTGTTCACTTTGCAAACTATTGTTTATTTTAATGAGATCTAAATATAAATGTACTACTTTGGGGCACTATATAATTTATATATTATAATAACTGACGATAAGGTGGTTCATTTAAATGTATCCTTAAAAGTTTCTGTAAACATGTTTTAGGCCTCTGCACAGAATATAGACACAAAAGAATTACCTTGTTAAACAAAAAATTTTGAGGTGGCAAATCTGCCACCTGTCTAAGATGCCATCGGTAATAAAGCTTGGAGTCTACTTTGAAAATGTAATTTATTTGAATATTAATATGTTTGGGCATATTTTGTTTCCATGGCACTTCAATCGATGTTTTGAATTTGTTCACAGGATTACCTGGCACTGCTGCAGACCTAGAAAAAAGAAAGCTAATATTTGGGAAAAACTTTATACCTCCAAAGAAGCCAAAAACTTTCTTACAGCTAGTTTGGGAAGCACTACAGGACGTGACTCTTATAATCTTGGAAATTGCAGCCATCATATCTCTGGGGCTCTCATTTTATCAACCACCTGGAGAAGGGAATGAAGGTAAAAAAACTTTATAAGAGTTATCTGTGTAAATTTCAGTTTCTGGCAATGAGGTAAATGTTTTGTTGAGGTGGTCGTTTTTTTCCTATAGTACCTGCATGGGGCTTTCTAGGTCAGCATTTTTGTTTTCTTCCAACTCCTAGGACTGTTACTTAATCTTGGAGACCTAACATTATTCAAAGGCTACATAAATTTGCATTTTGCTTACAGCAACCTCTTACAGCTCTGCATCTCAAGATGTACATTAAAATATTTAAAGAAAAATCATAACTTTCTTATAAAGCTTCTTTTGAAAATGTATTTTAAAATCTGTCATTGCTATTTGAGCTCATCTTTAGTTTATCCATTTATTCACCTTGGAAGATCGCTCACCAAATGATACAGAAGGAATGTGTAATCAGTGTATGTACCAGTTATAGCTTTATCATCCATCATAGATCCATAAGGGCAGATCCTCAGCTAGTGAATGGAGCTATGACAATTAACACTAGCTGAAGATCTGACCCATTGATTACTCACTTACTGACCTTCTATGATTGTAATATTTTGTAATCTTCTGGCTATTAAGCCTAATTCTTTACTTGTTTGAGTAAGGGTTTGCAAACTTGGCCCACATTTTTGTTTATAATTTATGAAAAAAAGAATCTTTGAAAATATATTTATATAAAGGATTTTTTTTTCCGGTTGTGTGCTACCAAGCCATACATTTTGCTTTGATACTGTATTTAAAATGTTCCTTTTCCAATGGGAATCAGTCACACATCTAAGATACAGTGCACATGGTAGAAAACTCCACAGCATAGCATGGAAAAAGGGTTCATGTTTCATTATAACAGTATTCCATGTACATGTTCTTTAGCATGTTTGCCCTCCCTAGGTTTTTAGTAACATTTTATTAGGTGAATCTGGCTATGTTTACATGGTCAAAATGTGTCATGTCAGCAAAAGAGTATTCATGTGACCCATTTCTCCTAAGACATTAAAAAATGAGGGGATTTTTTTGGAGGGAGGGAATTTGGGGGGGTTATCTCAGATTACTGTATTTAGTGTAATAAAGTTATGTCAAGGTGCCTAACTGATAGATTTATAGAGGACAGAAGAAAAGCACTCAATAGAGACAAGTAAGAGTTTATTGTTTATGAAACAGTTACTTCTAGTCTCCATTAGAAAAATAAAAAATGAAACTTCTTCTTCAAACTAAGTTGCAGTCAGTTGCAATTTTTGGTTTGTGACCCATTTTAGCATGAAATGAGGTCTTCCACCATGTCTCTGAAAAGGCATCCTCCAAAATGGATTGCTGGCACATGAAAGACACCAGGGAGCACAGACAAGCAATAGGACTTTAGCAGAACTTCCATCCACAAATCATCTGTCCTGTTTCAGAGCTGGGCCACAGGGCTGGGAGCCAGGAGGGAGCAGATCTCAGTCACTGAGGCACAGACTTGCCAGCAGCAGGGGACAACTATCATCTGCCCTGCAACTCACCTCCACTCCCTGGGTCGACTGGCAGGCTGGAGAGACTGTTCCCAGCCCAGGAGCAGGAAGATGTTCTCACTGTCAAGTGAAGCAGAAGTGGCTCCACTCCAGGCGGTGACATGATCCCAAGCACAGCTACTCACAGGGAGGGAGAGTGTAGAGAGAGAGGGGCTCCCTGGCATGAATGGGGGAGAAAGAGGGTGCCCAGCACTCATGGGAGGAATGGATCAGTAGGGGGCCTACAGTCACGGGTGCTGCCTCCTACTCCCTGCAGCCTGACATTGTAGCAGCTGGTGGTTGTGGCAGGCTTCCTGTCTATCCTGCTCCCCCCACTGTGCAGCTGCAGCAGACACCACCTGCAGTTACTGCCCTCTGGGCAGGCATGGGAGGGGGAGAGGCTGGGAGTTGAGTCTGAAGAGTCTGAGCAGGTACAAAATCTGGGAAGAAATTGCAAAAATCTTTTTTTTAAACCTGGGAATTTTTTGAGAGGTTTTTCATACAAGCCAAAAATGAACATGTAACACCACACTGTTGACAAATTAATTAGACTGTTTCTTGAACTGAAGCATGGGTCAGATCACACAAGGGCTCATCAAGCTACATGGAAAGATGAGCATCTTTGCAAAGGTCTGGTTACTTCTGCACTAGCTGACATGTGAAGATGATTGCATGCGTGCCTCAGTTTTATGTGGTACCTATAAATTACTTTTGATTTATCTAGAAACTATTTTTATAACGATGGAAAATGTCATTGTGCCATTGTTCTTATTGTATGGAGTTTTTAAAAGTCCCCTTTACCTGTGTTCTATCAATTGCCTGCCCTCATTTTCCTGAGATGGCCTGGGCAATGCTTTCTGAATAGCAATGGGTGTAATAAGGATTTTGTTACCAATGGCTAAGGAAATGAGTGAGATTCCTCCGAGCAGAAGAAAGATCCAAGTTTCTTTCCTCTTCTGAACCTTCCAAGTAACTTAATGTATTAATTGAAATGGGCATTGTCTGAAAGCAACAGTGATTACAAAGTGCTGAGTGGAAAACGGAGTTTCTGTCCAGTGGGCAATCCTATTTCAATATTCATTTTTGTTCTGAGCTGGACAAACAAATGAAACATTCTAAAAAAAAATTTGATTTGAAAATGTGAGTTGTAGTTTAGGTCCCTGATGCTTGCATTGTCCCCTATGAACTGGGCTCTCTGACCAGACTGTCTCCCCTAACGAACCTACCTGTAGGCGTGTGACTCCATTGATGTACCACACTGCTTGGTCAGAATGTTGCATCATGGAAGCTACAGACCAGCTTGGGATCATGGTCATTGAGAGATTTTGAGGGCATCCGGCAGCTCCAGTATCATAGAATCATAGAATATTAGAGTTGGAAGGGACCTCAGGAGGTCATCTAGTCCAACCCCCTGCTCAAAGCAGGACCAACCCCAGCTAAATTATCCCAGCGAGGGTTTTGTCAAGCCGCATCTTAAAAACCTCTAAAGATGGAGATGCCACCACCTCCCTAGGTAACCCATTCCAGTGCTTCACCACCCTCCTAGTGAAAAACTTTTTCCTAATGTCCAACCTAGACCTCCCCCACTGCAACTTGAGACCGTTGCTCCTTGTCCTGTCGTCTGCCACCACTGAAAACAGCCTAGCTCCATTCTCCCTGGAACCCCCTTTCAGGTAGTTAAAGGCTGCTATCAAATCCCCCCTCATTCTTCTCTTCTGCAGACTAAACAGGCCCAGTTCCTTCAGCCTCTCCTCATAAGTCTTGTGTTCCAGCCCCCTTATCATTTTTGTTGCCCTCTGCTGGACTCTCTCCAACTTTTCCACATCCTTTTTGTAGTGGGGGGCCCAAAACTGGATACAGTACTCCAAATGCGGCCTCACCAATGCCGAATACAGGGGAATAATACAGTAATGCACCACCACAAGGAAATGCAGTTTAACATTGAACTGATACAAAACAAAATGCTTCGGGTCAGGTCAACAACCTGAAATAGTCCAATCTGGATCAAATTGATCTGAAACAACATGCTTCTTTTTTCATTTTTCCTGAGGTAAAATAGAAAAATTTCAGCAAAATCGAAATTTTTTGCAGGAAAACATGATTTTATTGGAAACTCCAGTGTCAGTCACAATATTTCCAACTGAAAATGTCCAGTCAGCTTTAGTGATTACGCTGTCACTGGCCTAAATGCAGTTCTCTTCTCCTGTTGAATTTGTAAGTTAACATGTCACTGCATGTAAAGTTAAGGGTACAGTAGTAATTTTTAAAATTGTCTGTCATTATGATTCCCATGGAATTAAGACACGTCGGGTCCTTTAGCGCAGCCATAAAATTAGCTGTCTGGTCAAGGCAGTAATTCAAAACTCCATAGGCTAATAATGGCCTTTTATTAAGGATGCATGAATGTGTTCAGCTGGAATTCAGACACATGAAACTCCATCCAATTCTTCATCTGTACTGGAGTACAACATTTTGTATAGGTCTGAATCACTTTCTGTAACTGAAATACTCCTCTCTGCAAGCTTTCAGACTAGTTCTGCAGGGGCATAACAACTGTGGCAGACATTTGGCTAGGCTTCAGTGAGTATGAGGTACAGTAGAAGTATGCTGTATGCCTTGACTTCCCTGCACATGTTCTAGGACTATGCAATCTTGTTCAGCTATATAACTTAAGAAAGGAGTATTAGATCAATATAAAATTAATGATGCATCATTCCTTTCAGACATTTCAGAGTTCTGCTATTAGGGAGGGGTGTCTGCGTGGCTGTGACATTTAGGTTTTTTTTAATTCAGAAATCAGTGGTTTTATTATCTTCTTTGCAGGCCAGTTAGCTTATAGGAAGGGCCTTTGGCCCTTTGCTCTGGGTTCTCTGCCTCTAAACACTTCAGAGTTCACACTTCAGAGATTTAAGGGGATGGCAGATAGCAGAGAATAGAGGCATTGACGGAAAAAATCACATACTCTGATAAAAATCCAGGGACTACACTGATGTTTTTACCCACTGCTCTGCATTTTGCATGTGCAAGGAACTGAAGTTCCCACTCTGAACATTGTCTACACACTACATTTGGTCCAAACGTATATGGTACCCTCTTCTTTGGGCTTCAGCTGTATTGGTGTGAAAGCTTGTTTGAGTCACCTGTCTTGTTTGATCCGAGGGTCCCGTGCACAAACATTTCTGTCCTAGTCCCCAATTCTCTGTGCCTAAAGAGTCACTTTCATCTTATCCAGGATAGAGTTTAAAAGCTGATCCTGCACTAGAGAATCCATGGCAATCAGCCAGCATTACCCAGCATGGTTTCAACACATGCTAATAATGTTCTGCCCCAAAGAAAACTCTGGGAGGCTCATTTCCCTTACTCCTTGGCGTGCAGGGGAAGTGTGCAGCCTGCTCTCTCCTTTATGCTTGAAAGGGAATAGCTCTGCATCCTTTGACTTCCTCCCCCACAGGGTTGAATCATGCCCTTGGCTTTACAGAGGGAGCCATACACTCCCATTTATTCCCCTGAGTCTGAGGTAATCCCTAGCCCATTAGAAGGGAGTGTGGGAGAAGAGGGGAGCAGAAGGTCCCCACTATGCACCCACACAAGCGTCAGGAACAATCTGGCCCTGGGTTATATAATTTTTTTCCATCCTTGGTAACCTCCTTTTTGAAGTCTCTGATGTCTACGGTACCAAATCTTTGATATTTTTTTTATACTTATTAAAGAAAATTTTTTCATATAGCGATTGCTAAGACTACAAACTTATTTTGTGTTTTCAAGAAGTAAGTTCTCAATAGACTCTGTTTTCTCTGATGATTTGCCTGAGTTTTCACTTCTCAGATGAAGTCAATTTATTCTTAAATTGTGTAAATGCTTCCCGGGAAGCCTTGAACTAGATTCTCATATAAGCAAACACATTACCTGCCTTGAAGAAACAAATACTTGTTATTTAAGGCATCACACAAACATCATATGTGAAATGAATACCAGGATTAGGTCTTATGGAACAATACCATGTAATCAGGTGTTTGGGGGGAGGAAAGCTCATTAAAACCAAACACTGTATTAGAGTGTATGTAGTATCTGCCAACATGAATATATTGTTGTTAATTTTTATTATCTTAGCACCTAGGAGCCCTTGTCATCAACTTGAACTCCTTTATCAACAAAAACATCATATGTGACTTCCTTAAATTAAATTAGATCCCAGAGGACATAGAGTTAATGAGAGTTGTTGAAGGGGAAAAAAAAGTTAAGGCAGTAATTAATGAGCCATTTCTGTAGCCTGTGATTAAATAACATCAAATAAATAAACCAGCTGGGAATTCTGAGCCATCCCCTAAGGAATTTCAGTTTGTGCACCTGGAATCGATGCAGAAACTGTATAAGTGAATTAAGACTGACATTACAGTAGTTGACTCTATAAAGCATTATCTTCTCTTCACCTAGGCAGTCAACATACAGGATTTCCCCATAGCATGTAGCATTTTAATTGTGCTAAAAGGATCACATAGCTGTCAAAACATGAGGAAACTTTGTCACTCAAATTCAAGGGGGCTACTCACATGCTTAAAATTAAGCATGTGTTTAAATGTTTGCTGAAGTGAGTCTCAGAGGCGTGCTCAGAACCTTGTAGGATCATGGTCACATTCTAGGATTAGAGGCGCAAAGTTTCAGAGATTTATGCAAATTATTTAATGTTGTCCATCCATTAAAGCTCATTTCTGAAGTTGATTAATATGTTTTATATAAGAATGAAAAGAAAGTAAGGATAATTAAGCACAGGAACTTACCAAGGGAGCTTGTCAAATCCCTATTGCTGGAGGTTTATGAGAACAGATTAGACAAACATCTGTCAGGGATGGTCTAGGTATACTTAATCCTCGTGTGATGGCATGGACTAAATTAACTCTTGAGGTCCCATTTCTATGATTCCATAATAATTGGTCAACATATGAATGAATCATATATGGAGTAAATAAGTTTAGGACATTGAGGAAATTAACCTTCAAATTTGTGTTTTTCATATAAAACTCTAATCTGTTCTTTTTTAAAATCTTCTGTTTCTCAATTGAAAATATCGACTGCATAAATCCTTATTTTGTAGCGCCAGTATTAATGTTGTTCCAAAAAATTACCTAAATCACGCACATATATTTATATCATACTCTTTGGCCAAACCCCCCCAGTACTGGTGCAAACTTCAGGACCAATTTTACTGATTCCACAGCACCCAAATCCTCTATACTCTATTTATATTGAATGAACTCTACGTCTATGGTGAGCTAATGTACAAGTTATAGATTTTTTTTGTATGCTGAAAATCAATAGATGCTTCCAGTATCTTATTCAGTAAATGGTGATGGAACAGAATAAATTTAGAGGTCTTTCCATAATCTAAGAAATATATTTCTTGATTTTATAAAAAATATAAAGTGTTGCTAAATTAAATATGGAGAATTGCATAATTTCAGCAAACTCATCCTTAAGTAATTAGAGTTTTAGCTTTATAGACCTGTCTTATGAACCATTAAAGTTCAACAACTCTACTCAATGACTTTTTCATTAAAATTATTTTCAGAATTTTGCCTCATGTCATGGAAGGTCCCAGTTCTTAACAAAATTCCTCAAATTTCTTAATCTCAGCAACCTTCTTGTCTCAAAAAAGAATTAAGGGAGACAGCTAAAATGTCCTGTGATCCCACATGGTCTGTGCAAACCTCTCACTCAACAGTACTTTGAATAATTCTGGCAAAATGAAGCAAGGCCTTTCTACCCTTCTTTAAATTTATTATTTGCAGGTTGGAAGCCCTGAATTTAATTTCTGTGGCTTCCAACCAGCGACACAGTATGACAGTCTTGCTCCAGGGTATGAGACTAGTGTCTTGGAATTTAATTCCAGTTTAATTGTATCTTGTTCCTTAATTATGACAGATTGATTTTTCACCATCTTTCCCAGCGAAGTCTCAAGTGACTGATTCTTTAGGATAAGAGTCTAGTTTCTGATGCATTATTTTATGAATTGAGTGAGGGTGTTTAAAATAAGGCCTCCTTCTCTGAATGCTAAACAAACTGGAACAAGTGAAAAGTCAGGTCCTATGTGAGAGTCAGAGTAAGGGCAATACAGCTTTAGTATCTGAGTCCTCACCATCACTGCAAATAAATAAATAAATGGATTCAGCTGCCATAGTTGTCACAATTTTTTACTATTAATGCTTCCTTGGAGCCACACTATCACAGGAGAAAAAAATCACCCGGGAAGCCAAGACAGCAGAAAAGCAGCAATCCAAAAATATTATCCTTATATAAAATAATTAATCTCAAAGCCATCAAAACAGACTTTTCCAAGAATAAAGCTGGGGACAGTCAAATAATCTTACAACTCTTCAATGAAACCGAGAACTTTTTAGAACTTCAAATTTAAATAAAGGATTTCAAATCTTTTGTCAGTACAAACAATAAAGCTATCAGCAGCCGAGAAATATAATGGAAATGGAATTATTTGTCCTGAGGGGGAGAAAACAAACTTGTGCTGGCAGAGTCCCTCTGTTTAATTTCCCTCCTCCATAGGCTGGGAGCAGCTGAAACAGGATGTGGTTCTTAGTGACAGCAGCCCAGTATGTTTCTTTTGTTAAATACCAAAAAACAAAACTAAACAAAAAACACACAAGCAAACAAAAAACACTTAAAAGATTTGCTTAAGAATGTAGTTTGCTTTTAAGATCCTGCCTTAATTTTTAGTTAATTGCAAGGTGTGTTAGATTTCTCAATTTGAAATGTTTTTTCCACCAAGTTATTTCTCCAAATATGATGTTACGGTTTCAAAAATAAGTGCTATGTTGTACAGTATTACATATAAATGTCAAGTATACAGTGCAGAAAATAAAACCTACATACACAGATAATTCATATCTATTAGTGTTTCTAGACTAGAATAATAATTTATAAAGGTTCTATAGAGAGCAGCTAACCCCACATGCCGAAAATAAGACTGTTGTTGTTCTTTGAGTGACATAACTATAAAGACATGGCACTTTGTCATTCCTTTTATGGAGAAACCATAACAATAAAAAAGGCCTTTGAGACAAAATGTCTAAAACTCACTATAAAAGTGTACATACATGTTTAAAATTAGGCATTGAATTAGGGCCTTGAGAAGAGAATGCAACAACATTCAACTTCCAGTTGGTATGGGTACACTTGAATTTTTTTAAAAAGGAATATCTAGTGAAATGGATGATAGGAGTCCTCTCTAGGGAGTCCTTATAAAGAGGAGAAATGCATGTACAGGTGCATGTTTACTATTTTGTTCCACTGCAGTTAGATTTAATGTGATAAAGAGGGAAAATGCTAGATATTGACCTACTGGTTCTCTAGAAAGTACATGCTATTTCAGTAAGTGTCCATCTGTTCTTAGTTTAAAAAAAAATGAATATGATTGTGTTGAGACCATAATTGTATGTTACAAACTCAGTCTTTTTTTAGGGAATGATTCTAATTAACTCTGGTTTCATCCTGATTTGCATTTTGGTCCAAGAGATTAAAGTATAATGTACTAATCTTTTACTAACGTAGTTTTTCATATTATAATTTTATAGCAAAGGATGGGATTTTTAAAAAGTAATTAACTGTGCAGTTGAAGAGCTGATTTTGTAGCTGAATGATAACACTTTCCCATCCTCAACATATTCCTCTTTGAATGATTGTAATAAATTAGTGACAGTGCAGTGGTGCTGAAGGAGAAGTGGAAGAAGAGAAAACCCAAAGAAGTGGGAATGGAAACTCAATAAGGAGGCTTCCTAGGAGGGTAATTGAAAAATTCACCCCAAATTAGGGGTAGGGAGAGCCTGGAAAATCTCTTAGCAGGCAGTGGAAAGGAAAAAAGAGATGGGGGAAGATTTAAATGTGATGGGGAGAGGACTAAGAGAGAGGGAAATCAGGGGAGAAAGAAAAAGGGAGCAGATTTAGGCAAGAAGGACCAAGAGGCATGCCAGGGAGACAGGAAAAGGATCATAGGAAAGAGGGAGGTAAGAAAGTGGTCAGATCCGGGTTAGCAAAAGGGAGAGGCATCTCAAAATAGAGGTAGAGTGAGACAGAGAGAGGGTTATGAAAGATCTCCAGATGTGGTACAGCAGGGGTGTCAAACTCAATTCGTGTGGCGGGCCACATTTAGACTGAATTCATTTCAGGGGGGCCACGCATACCACACTCTACTTTTCATGGTCTACTCTCCGCCGAAAAATCTCCCCGCAGGGTGAAATTCAGCGGCAGAGTAGGACAACGGGGATGAGAACAGGCACTCACAGGGGCTCGCAGACTCCACTCTCCGCCATGAAATCTCCGAGCAGGGTAACATTCGGCGGCAGAGTGCGAGACTCCGACGGCCATTTCCTTTTTAAGAGGAGATATTTCCTTTTTAAGAGGAGATCTCACGGTGCCCTGAGCTCACACGAGATCTCCCACGCTTTTCCTGAGCTCGGCTCAGAAAACACTGCTGGCACGGGTAACACAAGCCGGCGGGACGGATTCGTCCCGCGGGCCAGATAACACAAGTCAGCAGGATGGATTCGACCCGCGGGCCTTGTGTTTGACACCTGTGCGGTACAGGGAGAAGAGGTTCAAGATGGAAGGAAGAGAAGGGGATAATGAAGGTTGGAGCTAGGTGAGGGAGATAACAAAATTAGGATGCAGAGATACAATAGAGCAGGAAAGGAAAATTAAACAGGAAGTGGAGAGAGCTAAACATACACAATCTAGATTGCAAGTTATTTTTCTTTTAAAGGTAGGTGCCAAAGCCGTTACAAACACTGCATGTACATTGGGGTTTGTTGGTTTGTTTTTTAATACTGTAGACTTTCTTCTTCAGTATGATGATGCTGTGAAGGGGATGAAAAGAAGATTTTGCAGTTTAGGTTATAAAATGTACGGTTTTATTTCTGGATTAGGTTTGTTCTTGTTTAGTGGGGTTTCTAGCTTTTTGATTATTTTCTATACACAAAGCTTCCGTCTGCATCTGATAGGAGATACACAGGAGTGTTTGCTGGGTTTTGATGCTCATCTGCTGATATCCTAACAGAATCTAGCTTGCTTCATACAGGCCGAATTCCTGGCAAATACCACTTACCAAATACCACTTAGTTTATTGGACATAAAATATTTATTTTGAAATATTTTAAAATCTTCTAAAATGCATGAAATTGCAGCTTACCTTTCAAAATATCTCTGGTAGAACCTCTGGACCTCATCTCTCTCTTTAATGTCTTACTGTGGCTTCCCAGGTCCCCTTCCCTCTTGGCCCTGGCTTGCTATGGACCAGTGTCATCCTTTGAAAGCTTATGTGTAGAAGTTGTCAGGGCTTTTTATTAAACTTTTATTTTTTTTTTGTCAGAATGCAGAAACTGTTTTCAAAGAAGGATTGATTTTGGCAAATCTCATGTTTCAAAAAACTTTTTGGAAAAATATATCAAAGCAAAAACTTTAGTTTTTAGGGCCAAAATGACTTTTCATTTAAAAATGTAAGTCAATTGATGGTTTAAAAATGTCCAAAAAAAATTGAAATAAAAATGAAACCGTTAGATTGACCTGATCCAACTTTTTGTCCTTGTTTGGTTTGCAAAAGTTTTGAGATTTCAACTTTTTGTCCTGATTCTGGATTGGGAAATTTTCATAATCTCAAATGTCCTTGAGGGACAGAAAAATGTTTCCCACCCAACTCTACCTGTGAATGGAGAAAAACAAATACAAAGAAAAGTACTATCACTGGGACTGTAGCTGGATAGTTGATGGTACAGTGTGTAAATGCCTAGAGCTCTGGAGGTGCTAGATATAATGAAATCAAAACAAAGCAGGAGCCCCGTTTAAAATCCTAGCTTCTGGTCATTTGCTGGAGCAGGGAGGGAGGAGCAATATAGCCTGATTATTCTGATTTGCAGTACATTGAGAGCTACCTTAACCAGTAAATATTTAGTCAGTGGCATACTTTCTAGAGTCTGTGGGCAGCCCAAGAAGCATGTTCTATTAAAATGAGCTAACTATGATAAAACAGAATCCCTTGAGAAGTCAGTCACCAAGCCATAACTCCAAGCTCGGCTTTGATTGGTTTTGATAACGCTGTTGAAATGAACATCAGTTTGGTCTGTTGAGAGCAAGGAGACTACTTTTTGCAGAATTGTTTTGTACTGTTTTGGTAGTTTCTCTTTTATATACAACTTCCCTGTAAAATAATCTTGGTTACAGCATCCTGGTTTAAAGTGAATCGTAAAGTAATATTTTTGGAAACAAGCCCATTTTATGTGTTGAACAAAGCTACAGAGTGATAGAACAACATGGGCATCTATTACAGACACACGTCCCCCTATAAACCATGGTTAATGATTCTGTTCTCTACGCAGAGAGGGAGAGAATGGGGCTTTGTTTACGAGGATTTACTGAGCAAAGCCCATGTGATAGATTCTCAGGATCTGATTGTGTTTGTGACGTATACGGTCCGACACACTATGCATTCATTTTTAATGTTTTACTCAAGTTCTCACTTAGGAACAGCTCCTGTTGAGGTCAAAGTGGCTTGATGCTAGCTGTTTGTATTTAAATTGATTCACTTCTTCATTGGTTCTTGAGGCATCCAGGACTCTGTTATTCCTTCTCTCTGGCATGAGGGAGTCTTGCCCGTGCCTGACTGGGTGCCAGCTCCGTAATGCCACCAGCCTTTCAGTCAGTCAAGCATTCTCATCTGGGCTATGCCAGCCCTATCTTGGCCTTACTGGTTAACAATGGGGCACCCCAGTCCCTGCATCTTTTGGAATCATTCCCCTGTGATATCCAGCCGCTGAACTCAGCTTGCTGCTCAGAGAAATCCCAAATCCTTAGCCCCCAGAGGAGCAGTGTATCCCAGTTTACCAGTTTTACCTTAAACCACTTTTTTTTTTAAACAGATATGTTTATTTAAGAGAGAATAAATATTTAACTAGAACCAAGGGAGAGTGGTGGAAACATGGTTACAATACAAAACAAAATCCTAAAGCTTTCCTATCTAATAAAGTAGGTTCCCGGCCCTGCAAAGTTCTGTCTGTAGTAGAACTGGCTGATTTCAAAAGAACCAGGATCCAAAAATTCATGAAAGGGTTAACTCAGCGAATAGATACATAATGCATTCCCCCCTCCTGTGTTACACTATAACAAGGCGAACCCACATAGCTATAATGCTCCTTTTTAGCTTTAAGTGGTTTCCATTATTTGCTGTTGCCTCTGATCGTTTTCCATTGAGAGTCTTTGTACTGAGCAAAGCCAAAGAATTGAGACTTGCATTGCATGGCCAGTGAAATGGGTCAGGGTGACAACCCTCTTCTGCCTGAGTGGGCCATAACTGAGACACATTATCCCTGATGATTAATTTCTACTACTCCAAGTCCATAAAGTGTACTTTCAGTAGAAGTACATGATTCCTTAGTTATTACCTGTACATACATCCCACAATGATTATGAATCTTGTGAAGTTACAAGTTTTCTGTAGATATCTTGCATGTTACTCTTTATGGATAAATATTCTGTAAGAGGTGTCTGGTGCAGTGAGTTCATCAGGTCTGAGGTGAGAGTTGTTTGCAAAGAATAAAGGACCCTTTTCCAAGAGGCCTCTGTGTCACAATTTCTCTGTGCTTCCTGGTTCTCCCTGGGACTGGGAGTGGAAGTGATCCCTGTGATATTGGACTTGATGCATTTACCATCTTGCTGTAAGTAGGAAGTACTGGAAATCCCTCAAAAGATGCTGCTGAAATTTTGGCCCTATCCAAGTCCAGCGGGATTTCAGCGGGACTAGAATTTCACCTGCTGTTCTTGCCCGATCTGCAGCTCAGTGTTGCAGACTTGAGAGATTCCAGTAAGGATCCAAAATCTTGGCTGCTTATCCAAACCAAACTTTTAAACATGTTGACGTTCACACATCACGGAGCTTGATTTATGTTTTTAAGAGCCGCAGAGGGTTTACCTATTCTGTCTAGAATTGCTTACATTAAGCATGCTGTGCTCTGAACTCAGCTCATTCTCTTCTCCAGGGCTCAGTGCCTCAGCTAACTTTCAGTCACTTCTCTTGATGGAGAATACAGTGCTGATTTTAACCCGTGACTTTGCAAATTTCTGAGATATGCTTAATAAACAGTGACCATTCCTAAAAAGGCAACATTTTCATTTAACATCTGTGCATCATCATGTTACTAAACTAGGCCTTGAAAGCGTGTTTTGTCTAATGCTACACGAAGACAGATTCAGCTGCACTATGAAGGACATAGTATAAAATCTTAGATTTGTTTGTAAGAAAAATGTATCTTTTATTGCTGAAGTCAACTTTATTGTTTATGCTTAGTAGGATAATTATATTACCCAAACCGAATCCAGTCTTAACACGCTCTTTGGGGTAGGTAATATCTTTTTGTTCCATGTTTTTGTTCTATGCGCCTTGCATAACTGGATTGTGGAGCATTACTGGCTGTTCCAGGTGCTAGGGTAATACAAATAATTTAATATGAATTATTTTCCTTTTAATAATCTTCAGTCTTGTTGTAACTATGATATGCAATCTCTCCTGGTAAATTTTCAGCTTTCTTTCTGAATGCACAAATTAAGTTCTCGCAACTATCTGTAGAAATTTTGGTCTGTCAGATTGACAAGAAATGGAATGTCATTTTTCTCTGTATCATAAAATGGTTGATTTTTGTTAACTTTATCATGTTAGTATTTAGATTGATAATTCTGGATATGTTTATGAAAATAAATCCTCATATTTTTCTTTTTTTAAATAATACTTGTTGCTGAACTAAAAAAAAAATTTTATTTGAGAATAAATGAATAAAAAGTCTGCCTGTCTCTTAAACTAAAATCCTTAGAGGACTATTGTCTTGCATTTACTACTCTTTTCTTTTATGTAAAGTACAATTTAAAAATAGCCTCTAACACATCCACTTGTGATTTTTTTTTACCTATACAGAGCT
The DNA here is from genome assembly GCA_007922155.1 of Mesoclemmys tuberculata. Classification (NCBI taxonomy): domain Eukaryota; kingdom Metazoa; phylum Chordata; order Testudines; family Chelidae; genus Mesoclemmys; species Mesoclemmys tuberculata. The sequence goes on from ML677085.1 coordinate 8,724,668, forward strand.
TATCCATGCTTTTCATTCTTGGCAAAATTCCCATTGTTCAAATTAATTAATGAGTATTCTCTGAGTAAGGATTATGACTAGAGATCTCAAGTTTTGGAATAGGTACTTTTCTTATCTGGCATTAGTTTGGTTGCTTTTGATGTTGTCCCTTTTTCATATGTTAAATTCAGTTTATTTGGGATTTGGGCTGCTCAGTTTCTAATTGTGTTTTGCATCTGGTGGTATCTGTAGTAAGCTGTGCAAACCAGGCAACTACATTCTGGATACTTTGTGATCAGTATCATGTCTGATCGGGAAGCATCTACAGATTTTGCAGTTTGATTCAGATATTTGGATTTAACTGTGATAGAAATTTCATTGTGACTAACAATTGCCTTTCTCAGAAGATTTCCAGTGTTTCCTAGCTTCTACTTGCTTGGAAATAACATGTCCCAACCTTGAGTTGCTGAGTATCAACAATGCTCATTGAGTTCAGTGGGCATTCTACGTATCTATGGATTTGGCTTTCTGAGACTAGCTGTTCTCTCACAGCATTAAAGTAGTTTTAAAAATGTTACATTGATTTTTTTTTTAAATATTGAAAAGAAAATATTTTTAACTAATTTGCCCTGATCAAATATCAGGTCTTCCCTTTTATGTCCTCCTCTGTTTTTGTTAAAGTTATCCCTTATGAAATTACAAAAGGTAATTCACAAGGGTTTAGTTTTACAGCATATTTGCCCAACAAAAGCCTAGCTATTTGAGGTACCTAAAAGCACCACGTTTTGTTGTAACATCCATCTCATTTTCCTGAGCTATGGTTTATCCAGACCTTCCCCTTGATTATGCATTTACTATGCTCATGCTTCAAAACTTGCCAATTGCCCAATATAATCTTACTTCAGCAATTGTAGTATTCCCTAAGTACTCTTTATAGTAAGTATAGAGCTGTATATAGAATGCTGAAAATACAGGGTTAAATTTGTCTGTTCAAGAAAAGTTGGCAAGTTTCTAAGGTTGACAGCTTTATTACTGACACTGATGATTACCATATCCTTAGATTCCTTCATTTGTATTTTATTCATAATATCTTGTTTGCAGCAGCATCATAATGACCATTTTCAGTTCTGTTGCTTATTGTATATGTTCATATATAAAAAGCATCCACTTTTCTTTTCCATTTTTTCATTCGTAGGCGACTGGTAACACTTACATTATCATTCCCATTATATGATTCATGCCCCTGGAAGTCTCTGAGATCGTACTTTGGCAGTATAATTAATTCAATATAGCGTAATATATCATTATGCTCAGCTGTTTTATGGTCCAGAGATTTGCCGGCTTAGCCATGTTGGTGAGGAGTGTAAAGAAAATTAAATCCATAGCTGATGTAGCTACAGGCAAAAGTTCTAATATAGATGTTAGGGCTGGCCGGAAAACAAGAATTTACTTTTGTGAAAAAATTTGAAGTTTTTCATGTAAGAACATAGGAATGGCCATACTGAGTCAGATTAGGGGTCCATCTAGACTAGTGTCCTCTCTTCTGACAATGGCCGGTGCTAGATGCTTCAGACGGAATGAACAGTGATTGAGTGATCCATCCCCATCGTCCAGTTCCAGCTTCTAGCCATCAAACGTTTAGGGATTCCCAGGGCATCTAATAGCCATTGATGTACCTATCCTCCATGAATATATCTAATTCTTTTTTTAACCCAGTTATGCTTTTGGCCTTGACAATATCCACTGGCAATGAGTTCCACAGGTAGACTATGTGTTGAATTAAGAACTACTTCCTTTGGTTTGCTTTAAACCCACTGCCTATTAATTTCATTGGGTAACTCCTGATTCTTGTGTTATGTGATGGGGTAAATAACACATACCTGTTCACTTTTTCCAAACCATGATTGTATAGACCTCTATTATATACACTCCCTTAGTTGCCTCTTTTTTCTAAGATGACCAGTCCCAGTCTTTTAAATATCTCCTCATATGGAAGCTGTTCCATCCCCCTAATAATTTTTGTTGTCTTTCTCAGTACCTCTTCTTCTGAGATGGGGCAACCAGAACTGCATGTAGTATTTAAGGTGTGGGTGTAGCAGGGATTCATATAATGGCAACGAGATATTTTCTGTCTTTTTATCTATTGCTTCCCTAACAGTTCTGACCACTGCACACAGAGCAGATGTTTTCAGAGATTTATCTACAATTATTCCAAGAGCTCTTTCTTAAGTGGTAAATTTAAGCTAATTTAGACCCCATCATTTTGTATGTGTAGTTGGGATTATGTTTTCCAATGTGCATTACTTTGTACTTATCTACATTGAATTTCATCTGCCATTTTGTTGCTCAGTCACCCAGTTTTGTGAGATCCCTTTGTAATTCTTCGTAATCACCTTTGGACTTAACGATTTTGAGTAATTTTCTGTTTGCAAATTTTGCCCCCTAGCTCTTTGCTCTCTTTTCCAGGTCAATTATGAAAATGTTGAATAGCATTGGTCTTAATGCAGATCTTTGGGGGACCCTGCAATTTACCTGTTTTCATTGTGAAAACTGACCACTTATTCCTACCCCTTGTTTCTCTCTCTTTTAACCATTTACTAATCCATGGGAAAAGCCTTGTTTTTATCCCATGACTGCTTATTTTGCTTAAGAGGCTGGTGTGTGACATATTTTTAAGGGTTTTCTTACATTTGTTTGCATTCCACACTGGAACAAAACTGAGATATTTTGAAATTTCTTACGGAAAAACCTGATACACTCACCTGGAGACCCAGGTTCAAAACCCAGCTCTGTGTGGCATAGCTATACTGGCAAACTCTTTCTAGTGTAGACAAGGCTTTCCTCTATTCATCATTTACACTGTGCTGTATGTCATGAAATCTAAACATGAACCTTGCCTTTATGGTAGTAATTTTTCATTCCATGTATAACTAACTTAGATAATTCATTGCTTACTAAGTTAAGAGCAGTCTATTTCACTGCGTTATTTTGTCTAATTCAATGTTGATATTTGTATATGTATACTAGATAATTATGTAAATCTGTTTATGGCTGTTTATAATTGCCGGATGAATAATGTGTGAAAATATTTATATTGCAATCTTTGACTGGGCTGCATAGCAAGCATATGATTTACTGTGAACATAAGTGAAACTGCAAATAATTGCTTTTATTTAAAAAAAAAATTATGCAAATGTTCAGTATATTAGACTTGTAGTATATTATCCTGGTTTTGCTATATTTTTCTGATTTGTTCATTAATGGCCTTCTCCTTAATGATGCAAGGCTTCAGGAGAATTATATACAACAGTGTTTTTTTCTCAAGTTGCCAGATTTGTGAACTTTGATTCTTACCTTTTTTTTCTTCCTCGCTGGGCCTAATGTCCCTGTGTTGTTAGTCGTCATCTTTTTAACATAATAGCATCTGTCAGGCTTTGCTCATCCAATATTCTGCTTTCTTGTTAATTGATTCTTGTATTGGAATTTGCCACAATCTGGAAATATCAGGTATGATTTGTTTCTCCCATAAGAAATAAACAAGAAGCAGAGGCAGAAAAATAAGCTCGCTCCCAAAGGCATCCAAAAACACATTTTAAATATTCAAGGGAGTACTACTTTTCCTAATTTATAAGTGCCTTATAAGTCTGTACAGAAAATGTTACAGTTTGCATCCTCTGGTGAACACTTTTCTGCTGAGTGAGGGATGGTAGACAACTGGATATATCATTGTTAAAATACAGTTATGATGAGAGAGAACGTGAAAAAATCTGAGAGCTCAGTAGTTTTCAAGAAGGAATGGCTTGATTCTCATTCTGCTTCTCAAATTGAAATACATTTTTGTTGTATTTGTTCATAAGCATGTTGAGGGAAAATGGTTACTACGGGATGTGAATAATACTGATGAGTTATCACAAGTTTTTGGATCTAACTTAGCTTTTAAAAGAGCCTGTTAAAGTATTGCAGTATGCTAAACATATAACAACTATACTACCTTTTCACATGAGACCTGCGAATGGCACTATTGTTTTATAGCATAGTGTGACCTACATTTGGTTCTTATAATCTGACTTGGATAGCAAAAACTGAAATCCCTCTGATACATTCACCTTCAGACCACTGGCCAATAAGTGGGTTGCTTATCAGTCTCAGCTCACCGGGTAATATTCCAGGCTTCCAACTACTGTAAACTCCCTAACTGTTAGATGGGGACATGAAATAACAGTTGTAAGTTGAGGCTCCAATATAATTTCTGCTCATTTATTTTCTATGAGCAGGTATTCCAAGAATCTTAGTTCTACTTAAGGAATTATTTTAGGGCCTGACCCTGCAAATATTGCTATGAGATGTTGGAATAATTACACTTAGTCTCCCCATGTTAAGAAGCACAAGACCCACTAGTAAGTTTTCCTGGATGATGCTCTTAGTTAGAAGACAGAACAGTTTTGTTTGGGCTATACCTCATCCTATAGGTTTCAGCTGGTAAACAAACCAAACTCAGGTTTCTAGTTCAACCAGACATAGAGAACCTGGAGTTCTGATTAGAGTTTCCCCATCAGTCTTTTTGAAACCATCATTGTCAGTGACACCACAAGCAAATGGGATTAACTCAGTCACTGGAGAAATACAGAGAGTTAGTATATCCATTACATCCTATAAAGGGTTTTCATAAAACTGTAAAGGTCTAATCCTTTTCTCTCACTGACTTTAATGGGGGCAGAAACCCAGCACTTCAGTAGTTCTTCTTAGAAAAGCAGCATTCTGTGAATCTTACTGAAAATGTTATGACTTCTACAGCCAAATGAATAAATCTCCATAAATGTTTTAGGTGAATTTTAACTCTTCCTCTGTTCACAAAATGTTTGTGATCAGATGGCTAAAGATCAAATTAGTTATTTAGAATTTCTTTTCAAATTTATTTCCTGATCTGAATATTTAATATTTGAGCTTCAAAAATAGTTTTGTTGGTTAGTTATGTTAAGTTTCAGTGCTTTTTCTTTTGCTCCGTTTGGTACCTACCTAACTAACCAACCAAAACAATATGAAATGAGAATTTCCAATGTTACATTGAAATAAGCTTTCAATATCACTTTTGGTGAATACTCAAACATAAGAAACTTTAAATGTATGTTGTGTATTTGTCTTAGTAAATTGCTGTTTGAATGGTTACAGAAACAAATGTATCTTGCAAACCCAGCCCCATAGATTTAAATTTGGCTGCTACTTTAATGCAAATAACTAGAAAGTGTTTTTCACATTTGAATGAATCGTCATGGAATATGGGAAAAGGGAAAACCCAGTTTGTTTTAATTTCTAGTAATTTCTGTGACATCTCTGCAAATACGTTAATATGTTGGAGTTGGTTATTGGCATCTTGAACTTTGTCAGTCTATTTTGTTCATTGTCCTCAACAAATATTGAAAGCATGTCAAGATTATGTCAGATCAATACACAAGATATTTCAGGAAATAGTGTTGTTAATTCAGTAGGTGGCGTTAATATCTTACAGACTAACAGACCCGTTTCAAGATAAACCCTTTATTATGAACAGAAACTATGTACAGAAATGAGGTGACAAATTTTCTACCGATCTGTATAGCTGCTGCCCTTTCCTGGGCTTCATTGTCAATCTGTGAACTGTTCTCAATTTATATGCTTGCTTTCACTTCACTTGACTTGGCCAAGTTGTCAGGTATCTTCAGCATATACTTATGATTGCATCATAAGATTTTGTCTTCATCTGTGATCGTTGACTATGAGTGAGGAGACTCTTCTTTGATCCCTGTAGCTATGACTGGCCAGTGCCCATCTTGCTATATTTTTACCAAGTCTTTGGGGGTTTTTTTAAGAGTGGAAGAGGTTTTGCTCCCTTAAAGTAAAATTTTGTCTTATTGTATTTTCCCAGTCTTTCCCTCATTATCACAGATTGCTTAGTCATCCTTCTTTTTGTCCACTCTTTGGTAATTGAGTACTTACATGTTGTCTGCTGTAGAGAACTTCAACAGGTGATTTCCCACATCACAGCACTGTAGCTCTGTAGCTGAGCAGTGCTAAATGTGGATTTTCTCTTGCATCCACTGCTTTTTTGATCAAGTTCTTTTCCAAATGTACTTCACACTCAGGTAATCCATTGGTCTGGATACTTGGGGACTCGGTGTGTCTCATGATGAAAGCCGTAGTTGTACATGTTAATAGAGAATTCCTGGATTTTCCTAACTGTGGTCTGTTGTCAGTTGGAATTGCATGATGTGAGATTTAATGTGCTTCACAATTGTTAGGGTTGTGGTATCTTCAAATGTGACTACTGGGAAATTGGTAAAGTAGTCACCTGATAAGCAGGTGATCCTGTCTTCCCATGTTGAGCAAGTCAACTCCAACTTTGACCCAGGGAATTCTGAGTTTTTTGTATACAGTATCATTAGTTCTTTGTGCTGGGAATATCTGTACTTCTGACATGTTTCACACCTGCTCACCATGTCTTCGATATCACTATTTATCTGTGACCAGTATATAGCTTTCCTAGCTCTCCTTTTTTGGTTTGGTCTATCCCGGGTGCCCTTCATGTATTTATACTAATATTTTCCTTCCCAGTATCCCTTCAAGAGCACGCCTGAGCTCAAGGAAAGCTTGTTTTTATAGTGGATATATGCAGGTGGGAAGCATTTATTTTTCCCTCCTGCTTGCAGCATTTCATGTTTCTGTTCTGTCAATTCATCCCGTATGTCTGGAGAGACAGCATGTGGCACATTTTCTCATTTTTACATGTATGTTTACTGCTTATTCCAGATTATCAGGCTGTGTTCTAACAGATGGCACATATGCTGTCATGAGTGTCTGTCATTACTAAGTGGCATCCAAGTTGGAATTCGAGAGTTACATCTTACCTCTGTATTTTCAAAAGGAATCACTGTTTGGTTGGTGGTGCTACATGATATCCTTTTTTGTGGATTGCAAGCAGGGGTTTGTGATCAGCTTCTCCTGTGACCATAGAGAAATTAATGAAATCTCATAATTGAAATGCCAGATATAGTGTCTCATTTTCAGTTGGTGGGTGCATCTTCTCTGTGACGCTTATAACCCTACACGTATATGAGACTGGCAGCCCATCAGTTCCATGACGCTCCTACTACCAGTACTACTACTGTTGCTCATTTTGAAGTATCTGTGGAGAGTATGATGTCTTTCAGTGGGTCAGAAAATTGCAGCACTGGTGCTGGTGTCAGATCAGGCGATAAATCTTTGAATTGTCTTTCATGCTCTGGCCTCCAGGTCCCCTCGGTGACCTTGTGGTGGAGATGTCTTAGGTGAGGTGTGCATGCTGTATACTTAGGTATGAATTTACTTTTGTAATTCAACATGCCTAGCAGTCTTTGAATTCCCATTTTTATCTCAGGTCCTGGCATGTTTGGTATTGCTTGAATCTTTGATTCATCAGGCAAGACTCCTTTGGAGGTCCATCTCTCTCTGAAGCATGTTGTTTGAAATTGACATTTGGCCTTATTCAGCTAACATTTGCAGTTTCCTCAGTACTCAGCTCTCAGTACTCTCCTCAGTGGTACCTGATCTTCAGTGACTGTGATGCCCCAAATCAGTGCACCTCCAATGTACACTTTCACGTCTGCTAGACCCGCCAACATCTGTCTTATTGTATGGTCATGTTGATTTATAAGCCAGATTTTTAGAAGGCTTATAGTGTGTTTATGAGCCAGACTTCCCTGAAAGCTTTTGGAGTTCTGTTAAGAAGAGAAAAGTCCTAACCTGCTAGCAGTTATTGGCTCAAGAATAAGTATTTTGGTACTGGCCTAACAAACAAGAACAGGCACTTAGCAGGATTTAATATGTTAAGATTTCGTTCTTAAAACCAGTGGAAATAAGTGAAGGTGAAACTATATGCAGCTCTAGAATTGAACTAAGCTGTAAGCTAACCTTAGAACCAACTGAGAGAACATTGTAAGCTGTTAGACTAAAAAGAGGGTTCTCAAGAAAATTGGTATGTATATGCTTTTCTGTTATTGTTGTGACTAATAATATTTAAATTAAAAATGGTGGAGCTGGGTGCTTTGCTGTCCCTTTCATTACTAAATAAAACCCCTGTTGGTAACAATGAAATACATTTGGAGCCAAACGTATTCAAAAAGCAGTCTTAGGAAGCGGTATCTGCCAAACAGCGTGTTGTAAGAGCAGTTCTTGAAGCTCTCAGTGTCCAAGGGGATCTGCCAAAATCCAGCTGGTGCATCAGCTTTGCTGAAGCATTTGGCTTCTGCCATCTTGGACAATAATTTGCTTCTTGTGGACAGGTGGAAATGTTCTCTTTGTGTTTTCATTCGGCTCTTTAGGGTATATATTCTTTCAGTTTCTGCTATTACATTTCCTTGTGTCCCAATGTCTATGTTGTATGGAATATATGTGCCATTTGTGCACATGGTAATTAGCCAGTCCAGATTGTGCTTAAGAATAGCTCTTCCTCTTCACTTGAGGAATCCCTTTCTGCACTTAATACATGCCCTTTTTGGCTTTCTCTGCCCTTTTTACAATAAGTGTTTGTTTATTACAGTTTCTACATATTTGCTTGAATGCTGGATGTTTCCTGTACTCATGCTGATTGCCACATGGCTGGCATGGTTTCCTGCTTTTCATGTTCGTTCTTGGACAATTTATTTCTGTGGGCATTTCCCGTGTTGCTTCAGCTATGGAACTCAGTCATGGGGTCTTGCCTTTCTCCATGCTTTTTATTTGTGTGTGTCTGTCTGTTCTGCTGCTTGGCATATACACATTGTCCTTTCTAGTGTCAGATTCATCTCCCTTAGTAATCATTCACAAACTTTTTATTGTTACACCCCAAGGCCATCTGTGTTTTTAATGAGTCTTTTAATATTCCATATTTGCAGGGCTGACTTTTTAGTTTTAAGTCTGTGACAAATTCTTCTGTTTCCCCTTCATTCTGCATTCTCATGCTGAACATATATCTCTCATAATAAATAACATCTTTTCTAGTGACACAATGATCCTCAAATATTTTCATTATTTCTTCAAAGCTGTCCTCCCTCTCCCCCAAACCATCTGTATGGAATGTGTTATAGACATCTAGGGTTTCTGTACCTGTCACTGTTAAGAGCAGAGTAATCTTCTGCTCATCCTCCAGTTTATTTGCTCCTGTAGTTTTCAGATAGCTCAATTTGCCATTTGAACCTTTTCCAGCATATTTAGCATTTCCCCTGAGCCTCATGGCTGATGGGGGAGTTATGTTCAGTTGCACAGGCTCTATAGCAGCCATTGCAATGTTACCTATCCACTGGGTCTTCCAGCGTGCTGTGCCTTCCATTCCTGGCACCATCTGGTATCTTAGTGGTGAGCAGATAGCTCTTGTTCAGAGTAAAGGGTTTATCTTGATACCTATGTTCAGAAATGAGGTAACAAACTCTCGACTGCTCTCTGTAGCTGCAGCACCTGCCATCAGCAGGTGATGTCCAGGAAACCAAAGACTGAATCTACAATTCGCAGAAAATGTGGCATCTCTATGCTTCATGCAGGACTTACTCTCTAGCACAGGTGGCAGTATTCCTTTTGAGTAACTTCATAGTAAATAACATCACAATAAGAAGCTGAAATTTCATTTTAAATATTATATTTCTTGAGGTTCTATTAACGGATAGAAGTTTTTCCTAGCATTGTAATTCCTTGGTTAATGTTCTTTTCTTCTCAAATGTACATGTTTGGGTCACATAAGGAGGTAACGTCTTTCAGAATACTAATATCAGATGCTAGCCCTAGTGATGAATGAAACAGTAACCTCTGGATACTCAGTTTGTTTTAAGTGCTTTCCTTCTTTTGGGGTGGAGTCTTAGTTTTTAAGTTTCATATTAGAGGCCCAACTAAGGAAATATGACTTGAGGGAATGATTTAATACATGTCTTATGATATGGGAGCTCTTATCTCTCTGATGACACATGCAGCTTGATTGATCCAAAAATTATTTCTGGGGGTGTTATGAGATTTTCCTGGAGAACTTAAACTCCACGAGGTGTTCTGAATTTAAAAATAGAAATGTGTAGGTGGCACAGTTGCTTAGAGGTATGTGCTGTAGATTGGGGCTTAGTTATGAATACAGATGTTCTCAAATTCTTTAATAAAAAGCTTTCTCTGATTTGAAAATTACTGTACTTCAGCTTGAATTTAGATGAGTCCTAATTATAATTGTTATCCTAATCAAAAGGGCTTTTAAAAACCCTCTGATATCTCATGAAAAACTTTTAAAACATTCTGTTTAGGCAGCGTGCTGCTAATGTGTCATATTTTATATTTCTCTTGCTTTGATTAATATTACTAGAAACATCTGCATTTAAAGTGGCATCTTCAACTCTGATGTCATTTCCTATTATAACTAGAGTTAAATGCTGCAACAATTCACATACTAGTATATGACGATTTTGCTCTTCCTCCTTGTAGGTTCTTGCCAAGTTCAAAGAGAGACTTAACAAGAGTCACCAAGCCTTTTTCCCCCTTGTTTGTGACACTGAGTTTTCTTGCCTGCTGCACTCCTCAAGCCCTTTCATAGAAGATTAGGGTTGGAAGGGACCTCAGGAGGTCATCTAGCCCACCCCCTGCTCAAAGCATCTCCTCCAGTAACTCTGTCCTCTTCCTCCTTAACTCTTCTCTTCCCATCACAGTGCAAGCATGTTCTGGCCTTTTCTATTGCTCAGTGGTACCTGCCTTTTTGGTTACCACCCGATCTCCATTTTCCTTTCTTCTCTTAACCTCCCAGAGTCTTAGAATGTGCTATATACAGTCATCGCTATGGGTCCCTCTACATCACTCCCTCCTGAATCTTCTCTGGTTTGGGTTCTATTTCCTTCCCTCCATTGCAACTGATCTCATCAGGGTTTTTAATGACCTCTTTCTAGACCATCTCAGGCCTTTTCTCCATCCTCATTACCCTTGACCCCCTGCTGTTTTTCAGAAGTAGCCTTCTGCTTGACATACAGTACTCCCCTGGCTTTTTTGGACACTGTTTTATGGTTCTCCTTTTGCAACCCTAACCACTCCTTTAGTATGTCCTCTTCCAGAGGGGCCCCCATAGATCTTTATGGTAGGCCTGCTTCTTTCTCACCTCTAATTCTGGGTGACTTCATCCTTTCATGTGACTTCAGCTACCATCTCTATGCCAAAAACTTAAATATGAAAATCGAAATGATTGACTTGCCTCTCTCCATCCAGTATCGCATCTCATCCGGAATGTACAGTTCTAGCTGTTGAGGGCCAATCCTTTTTGGGACTGGTCTGAAAATTCATAGATTCCAAAGCCAGAAAAGACCGTTGCGATCATCTAGTCTGACCTTCTATATAGCACAGGCAACAGAACTTCAGCAAAATAATTCCCAGAGGATATCTTTTAGAAAAACATCTGATCTTGATTAAAAAGTTGTTAGCAATGGAGAATCCACAACACCCTTGCTTACTTGTTCCAATGGTCAGTTACTCTCTCAGTTAAAAATGTATGTCTTACTTCCAGACTGAACTTGTCTAGCTTCATCTTCCAGCCATTGGATAATGTTGTACCTTTTTTTGCTAGACTGAAGAGCCCATTATTAAATATTTGTTCCCATTGTGTGTACTTCTACACTATGATCAAGTCACCCTTTAACCTTCTCTTTGTTAAACTACACAGATTGGGCTCATTGAGTCTATCACTATGAGGCATGGTTTTTAATCCTGTAATCTTTCTCGTGACTTCTTCTCTGATCCCTCTTCAGTTTATCAACATCCTTCTTGAATTGTGGACATTAGAACTTTTTCTTTTTATATCCCATATTTTCTCTTTATAACAGGTATTCCTATTTATAAATTTTAGGTGTAATATTTTTATTAAAAAAAAACTCATTAAATGAAAAGTTCACTACATTTTGGATTTTACTTTTCTATTGAATAAGGTATTCACAATGCACTGCATTGGTCCTAAATGGCATTTGCACATTCTAGCTTTATCAGTTTTTTTTCTCTTTTCTGTGCCTTGTATTTCGCCTGCTGTTCTCTTGAGTGAGAAGCTGGCAGAAATTGTCACTATGTGCAAGCTAGGGAAAAAGGTTTTACATGATTTTTCAAATTCACTATGTTATCTCATAAGTTGTTTGTTTCTCCCCAGCATAAACTCTGCCGGAAAATATCTGACATAAAAGGTGACTGATGCTTTTATGGACTACAAATCCATAAAGTTCAGAATCCTGACTACTTTTCAGAACACATCACACTTAAAATGCAGTCATCCCTTCATCTCTTGGCAGAAGAGGCATTATAATCTTTGGCAGAATTTTCTGTTTTGATTATGCAATTTGGTGTAATTTAAGTTAATATCTACTTTTCATTCTGACATAGTGTAATCTCAAAGGCTATTTTAGGTGGATAAAAGAAACAGCTAGACTGATAGATTTGTGTGACATTAAATAGTTTACCATCATTTTGTGCTGCAACTCTCCCTAGAATAAGATGCTTAGATCATCTAATGACTGACTTTCTCCTACTTGTCTTCATGGACAATCCGAGAAATACAAGTGCTATTTTTCATTAACCCTTACATTGATGGCTACAAGACCCAGATAACTAATTCCCTTCAGCACTGTAAAGAGAATTCTTCAAACATAGAATCTTGGGCACTTGAATATCCACGTTCCTTAATGTGCCATTTTTAACAGGACCTCCGTGTAATTTCACTTAATACCCCCCATAGGATAGGTAATCCCCCTGCAGGGCAGGTTACATTTTAAACCTCCCCAGCTGTAAATCCCTATTTCTGTACACGCTTTGTGAAATGCCTACTTTTACCTAATCATAAGTCATATTCATAATTCTATTTAAATTGCCGAAAATGTCAGTTATTGCTATAATAAGAGTAATATGAGATTGAGTTAATTCATATCATAGGGATTTATCCAACCCCCTTTATCCGGTTTCATTTCAAATGGGTTTGTACAAAGATCATGAAAACTAATGAAAGTCCTTTGAGTAGCAGTTCATTTGAGGTGAAATCATAAGTCATTTCAGGTTCAGCCTGGTTTTAGATACATAGAGAAACACCAAGCTATCAACGTTTCACATTGTTTTGAGTTTCAAAACAGAAATTTGTCACAACTCAAACAATGATAAGAGTCTACTAGACACAAGCTTCTGCTCTTGAGATCCCATCACTAGAGTATAGACAGGAGGGAAGAAGCTGGATATAAAAGCTTGTGGTCTTTGTAGTCTGAATCCAAATATTGCTGGATTCATCACTCCTTAGTTTGTTCCCTAATTAAGAACAATAGATATCCTTGATCTCCAAGTCCTAGAAAATACTTTCAGGTGTCTCCCATATGTATTTCTTAAACTAAGAAATAAAATAAGAAAAGACTTCAGTGTGTGTTTTATTGGGGCTTTATAAACATAGGGTTGATCTTAATCGTAATTTTTGACAAAATATCATCAAACTCAAAACTCGGATAATTTCAGTCAGTTATACCAAATATACGTGGAAAGATTAAAATGCAATAGGTCAAGTACAGAATTTTTATTTCAATTATTTTTATATTTTAAAACACCTTCATTTAGATAAGAATATTTATGCCATAGACAGACTAAATTCAATGGAGTATAAAGGAAAACAAACAAACAAACAAAAAAATACATGTCTATTTTAACAATGAGAGAGAAAATCAAAACAATTCATCACCATTTTAGCAGACCTGGGTGAGATCAGGACAGTTTTCCTAATGTTATTAGCTTACACTATTTATCTCTCCTATCTATCTAACCATCTGTCCATAAATAAAAAAATAACTACCCCCCATATAAATATGAGTTTGATTGGCTGAGACAGGAATATAATGGATAGTTAACAAAGAGGCAAAATCCAAAACTCTATCCCTATGGGTGCTAAAAGTACTGTAGGTATGTAGCCTATAGGACAAACCTGCTTGCTTACATATATATAAATCTTTCTTTATAGTATTAAGTTTTGTTGTTTTATTATAATAGTCATAGGTGCATATTAAAGTATTATAGTTGTAATGCAAGGTATCTTACAGGCCATATCCTGTATGAAAGCTAAGGCAGTTAGCATACATGTGTTCAGGACCTTTGGCCCAGATAAGTAATGATGAGTTAAAAGATAAGACACATATGGTTATAACCTTTACCCTAGATAAGTCAGGAGGCATCAAAATGGGCAGGGGGCTGTCTCAGGTTAGGCTCTGAGCAAACTTCACAGATACACCACAGAATCCACAAAAAGGGCCAGTAATAACAAAGGTAAGATAAATGAACCATCTGGAAAAGATGTGGATATGTCATTAATATGCACGAACCTGGCAACCTATAGAATAAGTGTACCCTAATAATTTGGGAGTGAAGAATCCAAGTTTGGACTTAGAAGATGGACCCATATTGCCCAGAGTATAAGCAGGACAAATCATGTTACTTGGGGCAATCGTCCACTACTCCTTCTTGAAGCTTCTTTTAGTTAGTGTATTAAGATTCCTTCGTATATGCTTAGTATTATTTGTAGTGTTAGTTGTAGCCTTATAACTCTTAGCTCCCGAGCATTGCCTAGCTCTCCACCCCTCTACTCAAGAGTTGATGAACCAGACATCTCTCTCAACCAGGTCATCAGGGAAGGGTGTGAGTATATTAATACAAAGCATACCCTAAAGAGAGAGAGAGAGAGAGAGATCACATGAGTCTCTAAATAAGACTGCAATGCTATCCGCTATCCATTTGATTATTCATTTTCTTTTAATCAGTCATTTGTCTATCATTTTATGTTATCTTAATAAAAATTATAAAATTATCCAAATTTGGCTGTCAGTGTGAGTATTCCTGTCTTGCACTCCAGGGTCCCTATAAAACTCTTCTGGAGCCTGATGCCTGGACAAGAACCTCATTATCTTCCGATCAGAGCAATTGGCAAGCCTCTACCCCATTCAAATTACTAAAACACCCAAAATCAGGCTACGGGTACAACTGAAATGTGCTTTTCCTGAATACCATTGGAGAGAAGACTTATGTTCTTCTAACATTACTGTAATTGAAGCTGATATTTATAGGAGTTTTCAGTCAGCTACTCTATATTTTATACTACGGTAACATCTAGAGGTCCAATTGAGATTGGGGCTGCATTGTGATAGGCACTGTACAAACAGTAATAGCCTCTGTCCCACGAGTTTACAATCTAAACAAACAAAACGGGCTAGGTCCATACTGAATTCGCCGCTGTGAGTTCGATGTCTCTGGTTATCGACTGAGTGGTCTGTGTAGACCCACTCAGTCGATCCAGAAATCAACGGAGGACAACCACCCCCATAAGTGGTGCAGCGCAGTGTGGACGGTGCCCAGAATAGACGCAGAGACTGCCGCCAAATCCGGAAGGTAAGTGTACGCCAGGCCAAAGACTTTACAGGTGGTGAATCAAGGTATAGAGGGAGAAAATGACTTGCCCAAAGTCCATGTCAGAGCTGAGAACTGAGCTTGTATCTTCTGAGTTCCAGTCCAGTGCCTTAATCACAAGAGTAAGCTCCCTGTTGATTCTATATGCAGGAGTTAAAAGTAGAATTTTAGAGCTGATAAAATGTTCCACGCTTTTTGCCTCTATCTTAATCTCTGCTGAAGCCAACAGTGAAGCCTTGGGCTTTAACACTACTGTATTCACAAACAAAAACAAAATTCTCCCCTCAGATCATGGTGCAGTTAACTTATTTTGAACTTTACGCTTTAATGGCTCTGTGCTTGGAACAATTTTAATTACTATCAGCTCAATGGAACAACTTCCCATGTTAAGATCATTGCTCACTGGGAGTCTAATGTAGATTTGAAGATTTCAGTGGTAGTGTTGAAGGACTTTGCAGATTAAGATTGTGAGCTTTAAAGGGCTTGACAGAATTCTTTTCAACTACAGCCCTATTTTTTGAGTGAAGATCTACAATTTTTGCAGGAAAAGTTATATATTACAGTCAAACTTTCCCAAACGAACTACCACCCTTAAAGTGTTCATATGAATACAAGTTTCTCTGCTTTCCACTGATTTTGCTTAGAAATATCCATTTATAACTTAGTAGAATGCTTTTTCCCAAATGGCTCATCTGCAAAGTTCACAGTTGAAATTAATTATACCACTCATAAGTTCGTAATGTAATAGTTAATGTTGTGCAAAGCTCAGCACTTTCACTTTGAGGTTTGTGTGTGAACATTTTTTTCTTCAGCTTTGATCCACATAACTTGCCACCTGTTGAGTTTTGCTCACTCTGATTTCAATTAACTAAAAATAACTAGGAAGCTCAGTTCAAATGGCTGTTTCCACCTGGTTTGGAGTAGAATTTTCTCATGGTTTGGGAGCTAAACCATCCATTGTTCCAGGTTTACTCAGAAAATTTATGATATCGGAGAAGCTTTCCATGAACCTGCTCTGAGTTCTGAGCTAACAGCAAAATCAGGCTGGTTACACAACTTTTGTTCCAAACTTTTGCACAGTGAATAACTTGATTTCTTTGTGCATAGTCTGACTCATCTAACTCCACCCTCAATTCTTCTGTGCCATAATGATAACATCTTTTGTGTATTGTATTTACATTAAAAGTTGACTGTTAGACCATAAGAATGGCCATACTGGGTCAGACGAATGGTCCATCTATGCCAGAAGAGCCAGATGCTTCAGAGGGAGTGAACAGAACAGGGCAATTTATTGAGTGATCCATCCCTGGTTCTCCAGTCTTAGCTTCTGGCAGTCAGAGGTGTAGGGACACCCAGAACATGGGGTTGCATCCTTGACCATCTTGGCTAATAGTCATTAATGGAGCTGGTGTTCATTAATGTAGATAATTCTTTTTTGAACCCAGTTATAGTTCTGGCTGTCACATCTATCTGCTGGCAATGAGTACCACAGGTTGATTGTACATTGTGTGGAGAAGTACTTCCTTATGTTTGTTTTAAACCTACTGACTATTAATTGATCAGTGATCCCAGGTTTTTGTGTTATGTGAAGGGGTAAATAACACATCCTTATTCACTTTCTCCACATCATTCACAATTTTATAGACTTCTATCATATCCCCCCTTAGTTGTCTCTCTTCTGAGATGAACTGTCCCAGTCTTTTTAATTTCTCCTCATATGGAAACTGTTCCATGCCCCTAATGTTTTGGTTGCCCTTCTTTTTCTGATTCTAATATATCTTTTTGAGATGGAAGAATGAGAACTGTGTGCAGTATTCAAGTTTATGGGTGTACCAAAGCTTTATATAGTGGCATTATGATGATGAAAGGGACCCTCTTAACCCATGTCTGCTTAGTGTGCAAAAGAGCCTTGATGAAGGACCTCATCAGAGACTTTCTGAAAGTCGAAGTACAATATAACCACTGAATCAGCCATGACCACATGCTTGTTGACCCCCTCAAAGAATTTGAATAGATTGGTGATTTTACTTTACAAAAGTCATATTGATTCTTCCCTCAAAAATGTCATGTTCGCCTATAGTGTCTGATAATTCTGTTATTTACTATAGTTTCAACCAGTTTATCTGGTACAGAAGTTAGGTTTACTGGCCTGTAATTTCCAGAATTGCCTCTGGAGCCTTTAAAAAAAGTCAGCTTCATATTAACTGACTTCCAGTCATCTGGTACAGAAGCTGATTTAAGAGAGAGGTTACGCACCACAGTGGTTAGCTCTGTAATTTCATATCTGAGTTCCTTCAGAACTCTTGGATGAATACTGTCTGGTCCTGGTGACTTATTACTGTTAAATTTATCACTTGGTTCCAAAGGCTCCCTAATGCCATGTCAATCTGGGAAAGTTCCTCATATTTGTCACCTAAAAAGAATGGCTCATATGTGGGAATCTCCTTCACATCCTCTGCAGTGAAGATCAATACAAAGGATTTATTTAGCTTCTCCATAATAGCCCCACTGATTGTATGGCAGGCTTCAGATGTACTTAAATTTTTTGTTGTTTATTTTTGTGTCTGTTGCTAGTGCTCTTCCAATTTTTTTTGGCCTGCCTAATTATACTTTTTTACATTTGACTTGCCAGAGTTTGTTTCTTTTTCTTTTACTCAATAGGATTTGATTTCTGATTTTTAAAGAATTTGTTTTTGTTTCTAACCATCTTTTTTACTTTGTTGTTTTAGCCATGGGGTGTTTTTTGGTCCTGTACTTTTTTTTTTTAATTTGGGTTATATTTTTAGTTTGAATCTCTATTATGGTGTTTTTAAAAAGTTCTGATGCAGCTTGCACATATTTCACTCTTGTGACCCTTCCTTTTAATTTCCATTTAATTAGCCTCCTTGTTTTGTTCTTTTGTTGTAATATGATCTAATAGTAGGTATGGTATTGTTCATATTTTGAGAATTGACTGATTTCTCTGTTAACCTACAAAAAGAAACTCCAGTGTTTAAATACTGAATGTTTGGATCTTTGCGTGTTTGCCAGGAGGTTGAATTTTTTCTAAATTACCTTCACAGATAAACTGTTTGGCTGAAGTAATCACAATAATTTTGTTCTTTAAGCCGATTAATACGTAGTAACTTAATAGCAGGGTACAGTACACCAACTAACTGTCACTTGGCTTCGCCAATTTACATCAGAAACAATGATTAAATCTCTTAGTCATTTGGAATAATGCTAACAACGAAGTCCTCTCTTGTAGTGAAGCAATTTTATTTATCTAACAATAATGTATTTTATTATGCTTTTGGAAGAGAAGAATCCCAAGGTGCTACATATGATGAAGGGATGCAGCATGTTTGTAACCTAAGCTTCAAAAAGTTTACTTTTCTAGCCGTGTTCATGTAAATGTTCATGTCAAAAGTTGATGACTGGTCTGTATATTGAAGGTATTATGCAATATTAATGATCAGTTTAGCAGGAAATACTTAGAGGCAAATAATCAGTGCTTGTTGCTCAGAAGCCCAAACTATTCAAGGAAAGCTTGGCCTGCCACAGAAGCAATAATAATAATAAATAAAATTCCAAGGGAGGTACGTGGAACTGCCTGAGACCTGAGCTGTCTGCTTCATAGTGCGCATCATCTCTGTGTGGGATTCTTATACATTGACTTGGGAGCCCATGGCCTCTTTTCACAGCCATTTGATTCTCTGTGCTTTCTGATGCAGGACAGGTAGGTGGGCTTACATTTGATCCTAACCTGAGTTGGGACTGGCGATTCTGGAGCGTGTTAAATAAGACAGTTGTCTTGGTCAGATCATAACCTCATTCAAACTAATATCAGGTAAAACAGCTCTGTTGCCATCTTGGAGTTCTCTAGTTCTTTTACTCTGTTCCTTCATTTTTTTGCTGGGGCACGGTACAGAAACACTGTTCAAATCTCACTGATCAGTGTTCTTCTCTTAATGAGGGGCATAGGTCATTTGTTTTTAGATAAAATTTCGTTCTTTACACAGCGTTTGATGCTGTTGACAATGAGATTGATGATTTAAAAAAAGTTAGAAATAGATATATCATACTTGAATGGCTTCATTCAGCCCTCTCAAACAGATTCCAGTTAGATCTCCTTTGTGTAGTTTCTGCATGGATTTATTCAGACACACCTCTTTTTCAATCTGTATGTGACACACGTGAGAGATAGTGAGACAGTGTAATATGAACAGTATGTTCATAACACTTAACTATGTATCATGTCCTCATCAAACATGGATGGTAGATGATTCTTGTCTTGTGTTTGGCCAAGATGCGATGGCATTCATTTGAGGGAAAACTCAATCCGCACATGGTGGAGGGGAAGCTGGTAAATTAGAAGAGCCAACTAAAACATTGTAGCAACATAAATCATTTAAGACCACTCAAACATCAGCTAAAGCAGAGTCTAGTAGTTCATTTACGTAGTAATATTCTTCATGCGGAGCAAATTTCACCTGTGTTCTGTTGACTACATTAGCTACCAGTATGTTTCTGTGTATAATTCAGGGTATTAATTTTGATCTGTAAAGCCATATATAATTGTTTTCTTGGCTGTTTCAAAAAATGACCTCTCAAGTAATATCTCTGCATTGAAAATGGGAACCTAATGTGGTCTGCTAATATGAGCTCTGGGCATTCTCATGGGAAGATCCTCTGCTTTGGAATTTGCTTTTCTGTTTGCTCAGACAGGGTCAGAATTTAACCTTCAGAGCATATTGGTAAGGCGTCCATTTATTCAGACAACTTCTATATTCTTCTGGCATGAGGTTGAGTATTCTGGTGGTCAGGTGGGTCTCTTTTTTTCATTAACTTTTGTCAACTGTGTTACCATTTATATGTAGGTATAATTCCTTAGCTAGTCACCAAAAAAAAAAAAAAAGTCAATGGCACTATAGCAATTTATGCCAGATGATGATCAGCCACTTAGTTTTTAAATATAAATCATTTAAATTGTAAATTCACCCCAAGATTGTGATGGGTGCAAATTTTATAAATCCATCAGAATAAAACTATGGCCATATATCTCTGTTAGGAGTAGTAAAGCCCATAGTTATTCCAATGCATGGCCACCAGAGCTGGGACAAAATTGTTTCACACCTAGCTCATCTTAAGGCAGCCAGCACGTTTCATTTTTGGATGAGGGGAGCTAGGATTTTCTGCTCCTGCTCTTCCATGGTTTTGAGGAGACTCCTTTGCCAACATCAGATTCCTGCAGATAGAAAGAGGTTGCCTCTCCTTGCCCTCTAGTTTTATTAGGTGTCAGAATAATCTGCAGGCTGTGTGGCTCCTTTCTTTACCACTCAGCCTGATTTTGGAAGCCACCTCCTGTTTGACGTGGCCCCTTAAGAAGGAGAATTATGTCAGAGAAATTAGCCCCTTTTTCTCAATACAGTCTGGGCAAATTATTCAAATCAGTTGCATGTTACTTTGGAAGGACTGATTAGCAAATATTTATAATGCATTTTGGGATTTCCTTAGAAGAAAGATGTGCAAAGATGAGTGCAAAGTGTTAATTCTATTTTGTAATAAATATGTATGATATATCCACTGTTCTCTTAAAACAACAAAATATTTCTTTGTAAGGAAGTTACTGATTATAATATCTATGAATCTGGAGAGATCGTTTTAGGGTTGCAATTTAGTTTTTTTGTATCTAACTTTTTTCAAGGAGCCTAATTATATTTTTTATTACTATATTAAAATATTCATAGTCAGAACAAATTTGTCTCATAAAAAGGCTAGTTGAGGTCAACAGACTTTCGGGTGAGTTAGCTCACATGAGAATGTAAAGATATCATAGTAAATATTATTTCATAAAATTATCTTGGGTGACATATGACCTGGGTACTCTAGTCGCTAAATAAATCCTCTCTGTCCTTGGGAAGACTTGATCCACGTATCATTTTTTGTTTTGATGCTGCTTGTCTCTCATCTGTTTTATCCTTGTTTACCTGAGATGTACACATTTATGAACAGGGACTAAAACAGCTAAAGATTCTGATCACCATTCCTCCTATTTTTCCCCATTGTTTCCCCCTGAATTTCTGTCTCTGTATTATGAAAGCTTGGCTGTACTACCACATCTCAGTAGCTCAAAAAGTACTTTAAAGAGAGCATATTTCCATAGATTCTTTAGCTGTGTGTTAAATCTTGTTTTGTAATCTGATAAACGTGAGTCTAAACTTTGCCTGGGCTAACCAGCTCTTCTTTGTTGCTGTCTCTGCCTTTGTTTTTTCAGGTTGTGCTACTGTAGCAGGAGGAGCTGAAGATGAAGGTGAGGCAGAAGCTGGCTGGATTGAAGGTGCAGCTATTCTACTCTCTGTTATTTGTGTTGTAATCGTCACTGCCTTTAATGACTGGAGCAAGGAGAAGCAGTTTCGTGGGCTTCAAAGTCGTATTGAGCAGGAACAGAAATTTACTGTGGTCCGAGGTGCCCAAGTTATTCAAATTCCAGTGGCAGAGATAGTAGTTGGTGACATTGCACAGGTTAAATATGGTAAGTTTCTCCAGGTACATTCTCACAACTACTTATCTGGTCTTCAGTCTTTCCTATAGTTAATAAGGTTTCAATCCATGATACAGTGGGGTGAAAGTTAATTTTGGGACTAACTGCTCTAGAAATGATATAAAAGGCAAAAATGATTCATTACTGAAATTGCCAGTGATAAAGATAAATGCTGTTAGAGTAAAAGAAGAGCATGACCTGGCCTGCGTGCGTGCCGTTTTGTAGCCTAATTCTAGGGGGGCTAATAAAAGATGTTAGGATAGTAGTGGTTTCTAAGGGCAAGGTGGGAAAGTTGGAGACTAGTAATAGGCGCTTTACTCTCTACCTCTGCTGCCTTCAATTGCTGTTGCTAATGCTGCTTATTACAGGTGCACAGAAAAAGGTAATTCTGTTCTATTGAGGATTTCAGTATTTCAGAATTTGGTTTCTTTCTGATTAGGAACAGCTCCATCGTCCCTCCCCCCCCAATTTTGAAATGCTCTGTGAAATTCTCTTTGGAGCACTCGTGAAGTCTAGTTTGGGACTTATCCGCAGATTTCAAAGAAACAATGTTATGTCTGAATTTTTCTGATCGGCTCTAATGCTGATCCTGCCACCTGCTCCTTCCTCCCTAAAACTTAGGAGCCCTGTCAGCCAGTGTTACTTTTATCAGTCTTAAGATTGGAGTGAGAAATCCCACAAACCCTGCCAGTGCTCAGTGAGAGGACCTCATCATCTCCCCCTGATCTTCTAGCAAGGAAGGGGGCTGCCTCCTATTTGCCTTGTGAAGGAAACTACACATTTGAAAAAAGACTTTAAAAAAATAATTATTCTTGTCTCAAGTGGGATTTGAACTCAAACGCATGTCATGTTAGGAGTTCTCTTCTTGTTGGCATAGCAGTGGCTTAAAATCTTGGCCCTCCCCTCCACAGACACTATCTAGAGTTTGGGAGAACCAGGAATATAAAGGGTGACGTGAACTGTTGTAATGTGTATTCTTCCATCAGTTGTTTATTTAAATGCGTATTTTAATTGTTGTTGAGTTGTAGTAATGTTTTATAAGATTAATCTCATTAAAGAAACCCCCCACCACCACCTTACTAAGCCACTCTGGTGTTCTTTTACTTTGGTCTTCACTGATAGGTGATCTCCTGCCTGCTGATGGGATTTTCATTCAAGGAAATGACCTTAAAATTGATGAAAGCTCTTTAACTGGAGAGTCAGACCAAGTCCGCAAATCTGTTGACAAGGATCCTATGCTGCTATCGGGTGAGTCTGTTCTGTATTATTTCGGAATTAGAAGTTTATGCATATCAAACTTTTTATCCTCCCTCTCGCCACCCTGGATGTGGCTAGATTTTGAAAAAGTTGTCATTAAATTTAGAAATACTATTGATCTGTTGTATACAGACTGAAGCAGAAACCTTGGAGGGTATTTTATTTTAAAATAAACTCCAACTTCTTTATTTATGAAAAGGATCCTGTTTGAAAAGGATCCTCTTTCCTGGGTGGTTGTAAAACCCTGCTAGATGTTACTTGTGGATAGTGGGGATTCATTAAAAATTGGTGTTGTATGAGGCACTTTTCACCACTAAATCAGTGCCTCACCTTGGTCTTAACAGACAGCTATTGCTGGAGTACCATTATTTACATGAGACCTTTAGTGGTTATTAAAGATCCATAGCGCTGTTTGTAAAAGTAGGAGTGCTAACCCTGTCATCCTGGCAAATTTCATATAGATAATTACATTCAACCTTCCTAAATTTCACTGTATAGCCTGGATTAATTTGGGGTGCAATTTGCACTCGTCACAAATACAAGGCTACAAATTTCAGTGTCTTCAAAAATGTCTTTTAATAGAGGGGATTGGTGAGTCACATACATACGGACATGAAGACTTCCTTAAAACCCAAATTAATGCAAATTTAATAAAGTTCCACAAAAGATAGATACATACAACATAAACATAAAAGTCCCTAGGGATGTCATAGAAAATACAGATAACAAATGGGGTACATTGTAAGTGGGATGTGCTGCTTTAGCTTACACCATCTTGTCAAGCCTGACATTACCAGCTAGGGTCTGGTAACCACCTTCTTTATATAGCTTTTTCCCATTTTATCTACACACGTCCAGGACCATATTTGATAAGGTTTCTGCTTTCTTCCTCCCCCTCCCCTGGACTATGTGTGGTATTCCGGATAACTTTGTTTGGTATTCCAGTTTATTAATTAAACTTCGGAGGGTGCCATAGGTCACCTTTTGCTATTTCTGTGGCAGAAAAAATACCTACATTTGGCCAAGTTATAAGCCTTTGAAATTCTGTTTTCATATTCATAGTGGAGACTCGTTAGTTTGTCATCTAAATTATGCCAAGACTCCATGTGCTGTCAGTGTGCTTCAGAGCAGCACTGCGAGGTCTGAGCAGTTTACCTGTAATTACTGCTGCAGCACACTGTGGCACAGACACGGGAACTAAGAGCAGAGGGACTCTCTCTCTCATGCTCTCAATACATTTATGACAGGGTCTGACAGTGTGTAGGATTTGTTAGGTTTAAGCGTCTGGTACTGACCATTACTAGAGGCCAGGTGCCAGGCTAGATTTACCAGTGGTTTGGGTTGTCATGGCAAACCCTATATTCTTGAGCAGAGAGTAATATGAAATCAATGTATGGATAAAATATTTCACTGGAAGCTGTGTACTAATGTGTAAAGTGAAAGACATGCATTCTTACTTAGTCATCTTTATGATATTAACAATCATTTTGGTGAATAGGAGTTTCATGTTTAATTCATAGCCATTTGTTTGCTGTATTCTATATTCTGTTTTTGCAACAAAAAAAATCTATTAATAGCAGATAAGATTTATGAAATTGTAAATACAGCCATTAGATACCATGAGGTAGAATGTTTCCAGTTTTCTGCAGTAGGTCTAATGCTTGTGTGTTAATTTCACAAGTTCCTATCATGAAACATCATAAGCTTTTATAATTTGAAACAGCCACTATTGCAATATTTTTGATGGCAGCTGATATGAAGTACACATGCTTGGGCGCGTACATGTATTTTATTAGAGCTATTTGGATGTGCAAAGATGTCAGTTGGTAACTGAAAGAAAACATGGAAAATGTTAGCAGATGTCTTGTCCTGAAAAGATAACAGAGGGAAAAAATAGCAATCAAATTAGGGGAAAAGACATATGATGTCCCTCTCCTGCTGCCAAAACCCCCAAACATCTGCCTACATAGAGAGAGAAGCTCAGCTTTATAGTTTTATAAAACAATTAGACAAAGTTTAAACATGTTTTAAGTTTTCCTTTATTATGTAATGAAAAAGATGGTGAAGAATTAATGTGATATTTTAGTGAGTGCTGAGCGAGTGTTCATAACTTTCGTTAATTGATTGACTAATTTATACTGACACTATTCTAGACGAATTCTGAATTCCATTTGCTCTCTTAGCTCTCTTGCGCTCTCTCTGGTTTGGTGCCTCAGACTGCAAGGGCTAAGCATCTTCTGGGAAGTGCTAAGCATTCTCTAATTATCAGCACCATGCATGAACCAATTTTGATGGGAATAAAAATTGTAGCCATATCCCTTCCTTTAAGCATATCTCTTCCATGCTTATCATACATTAAATGCTTATTGTGGGTGAAAAATATATGTACTCAAAGTAGAGGTAAATGGAATGGTGCAATATAGGAAGCCTCTAGCCTCATATACGTTTGGGTTGGGAACAGTTGTACTTAGATGTAACTTGGTTTATCCGTGTTTTGACTTGTTGTTATGGAGGGGAAACCAAAATCTTTACATGGATTTTAAAATTTCGTCTCTAGTTGATGGCCAAATCATTTTTAAACAAATTTGTGTAGCAAATGTGCTGTGAGCATCTTAGATTTTCCTCCTCTTTTGACATATGAAATACACAGGCAGGTTATTCTGGGAGCATCAAGCTAAAGGTTTTCAAGGCTACCATCCCTTCAGCTCTGGGACTAAAAAGTAGGATAAACCAAAGCTCATCCGGGCTGCAGTCTGACATTGTCTTTTCCTGAATCATCCCCTGAAGATGAAGAACATTTCCTCTCTCTTGTCATCACAGAGAACAGCTACAAAACATTGCAATTGAAGTCCACAGTCTCATTTCAATGCCATTGTTAGTCTAAATCCGTTGAAAGACTGAAGCAGGAAGTATGTCTTTATTGAATTCACCCTTCTGGCACCTGAAATGGTGTTTTTAATATTCATTCAGAGTTTGTGCCATAATTAAGCTGTGTATCACTGCTGATATCCTTTTTAATCACCAACAGTCATTTGCTGTACTTGAGAAGTTCTTGCCATACAAGTGCTGACTAAAACAGATGGTTCATTTCCATCTGTATTACACATTTAGAACCACCTTGAAAAGTAAAAAGAGTATATTTCCATAAGACGCTGAACTCAAAATAAGCAATTTTTCTTTTCTAGTTGTATTGTCCTGACATTAAATATATTTTTAAAAAATTGAGGATGTTAAAATAGATTTAGGGGAAAACGTGATAGGTGTATCGATGTCATTACTAAGGTGCAGGGATGCAGTATGTTAACCAACTGATATATAGCGTCTTCTCAGTTATACACATTTTGCATACAGGCTGAGGGGACCCATTTGTCATAATTAAGACATTACTTTCCAAGAACCATGCCGCTCCCTGCACTCTGATTGAGACCCAGTTGCATGAAGGTACCACTCCACATGAGGAAGAGTGGCAGAATCTGGCCTTTATGAATAGTTGTGGATGGCTATTGCTTCCTTCTTTTAGTCACGGTTAATTTGGATGAGACCTTTTCTTCTGAATGCTGACATTTTATAAACTTATTAATTTCACTCTGATTTAATTGATGGCCACCTAAAACATATTTGGATCAAAGCTTTTGGTGGTAGGATGTTTTTCATAAGAAAAGATAGAGCAGGTGGTAGAAAGAGCAGTCTGTAGAGAAGTTTCTATTTTGGGGAGTAAAGAACAGATACTTTACAAAGATCCAGATTGCAGTATGGTATACTTCACATTAATAAAAGCCTGTTAAAACATGTATTGCGTATGAATGTTGTGCATACTGTTTGTATGTGCTCCTATTCTAAGATCATTAGAAACGGTAATTGGCCCTGGAGCTCTGATTTGCAGTGCATTTATTTAGTTACCTCATTTTCAGTCTATAACTTCAAGGCACTGATATTCTGGGAGCCCTGGAGGTATGAGAGCAATTGCCCAAAATTTTCCTTTTAGAGCTCTCCAAGAGGAAAAAACAAAGCCACTGAAGGGCAGTCCTTTTGTTTGTTTCTGAGAGTTCACATGCAAGTCAGTGGTTCCACACAAACAGAGGTATCAAAAACATCTGATAAACAATATCATCATGTTACCAGAGAGTAGAAGAAACCAGACAGTTTGGGACTTTGTTTCACCACAGCTTTGACGATCTTAAACTGAAATGGAAGGTTAGAAACTGGATGATAACTGGTTTTGGGGTTTTTTAGCAGTCACCAGAGCATGGTTTCCTTAACAGAAGTGAGCAACCTGCCTTCCTAAGAGAAGCATTGACAATCTTAAGCAAGAGTGGAGCCAGTACTTCCCCATTTGCCTTCACCACCTGGGGGGGAACTTGGATCCAAAGGGCAGATTGTGGTAAAACCTATCTTTAGAGCCTGAGTGAGCAAATCTGGCCTAAACTCAAGGAAAAGTGACCTGCATATATGACCTCAGATGCTTCAGCCTGCATCTGCTCATTTAATCTCCAAAGTGACATGAAATTTCTTTGCATTGGGGGAGGGACTTGCATCAACTACCAGATGAAGACAGTTTAGATTAACCAAACTGTCCAGTACTCAAAAGAAATCCACTGATTGAAGCTGATGCGTCATTTAATTCTTGGGTTATTCAAAGCTGCTTGCTTGACTAAATCCATAAGTAGTAAATACAGAACTTTTTAACACGAGACTAGCCTGACCCTTATACACATCAGTGTTCTGGGATACTGTAATAGGTAATTTCTAATTTTCTGTACATCTCCTAAGACTCAGTGTTAGAGATTTTGTCCCAGTATTTGTGAATTTGGTTACAAATGTGGGACAGTTGCATAGAAGAGCAGAATTAATCTAATTCTAATTTTATATAAGAAATGATTGAATTGGAAACAGAATGGTATTTTATCTGAACTTACTTTAGTGTCTCCATATACATGTGTAAAGGCAAAGCAAAGATCCAAAACAAAGAGAAGTCAGTTTATTTAAGAGCAAATAAAACAAATTTTGTGGTCCTGGTGCTTTGTTAGTTTCTGAAAACAAAAAATGAAGCTGGATTAAGGAATCAGGTCACTAAGTGCCTGGAGAAAAACAGCTCAGATTTTGTCTCGATTCCCTGCCAGTAAATATTCCAGTCTGGGCTTCTTGCAAAGCAGAAACCTTCAGAGCAAAGCATCCAACCTTAAAAGCTTCAGATTTTGGTTAGACTGAAATTACAAGTAGATGACTTTGATGGAAAGTTCTTTTTCTTTTATTGAGGGATTTTCTATAGATGTTTCATTTGGATAGCATCGGTTATATCTTAGCAGTTGCAGGGAAGGGGCTAAAATAATTGCCAAAAATAATTTGCATATAGTAAATGTGTCCACCACAATTTTGGTGTTAATTACTTTCAGCCCTGAAAGTTAGATGTAATTTTTTCACTTACTTCTTCATGCCCTTTTTCTCCATATTCATTTTCAGATGTTTGGACTTCTGGATTCTTTGGTCCACTACCTTTTAGTTACAGTATTATTCAGAAAATGTCTATGGTAGCATAATAATTTCTATTCTATATACGTTTAATTAATTCTCCCCTCACTAAAATATTTTCTTTTCCATCCTGGAAAACTATCCCTTTATTAGCAGTTTCAAAAATATGTTTTTTTTCCGGAGTGTGTATATATTGTGTAAGTTTTGGTGCCCACAATAGGAAAAAATGAATTTCTTTCACATTGGAAAGAAGTCTTGTAAAGGAAAGAACTAAAAACATTCATTTCACACGAACATGACATGCAAGATTTAAGATTTCAAATTAAGTCCACAGTTTAGGAGAAAACATTAATTCTTTACCTAGTTCCAACTACGTGATTATAGTTAATAAAGATTTAATAAAGATAATTGGTTTATATTAGTCATAACTTAATTGATGCCAGTGGAGTTACCAGTGTAAAGTGAAAGAAAAATCATTTCTTTTGTCTGGCTGTAGATATTTAAGAGCTCTTCAAAAGTTACTATTTAAGATGCAGCTTACTGAACTGCTGGTACTCATTATCCATGCGGAAATATCCCTTTTAGCTTCAAATTAACTTTTAAAAATAATATCCAGACTGACTAGAATTACATAAAGGGTGAGTCTAAAAGTTTTGGCATGGTTCAGTTCAGATAGGTAACTAGAAGTCTGGATATCACTGCCCTTCTTATGTCTGGGGGACTAAGCTTCAAATTTTGAATGTGGCTTTCTTGCAAGGTTTCTGAGACAGTGATCCTTAAAGAATAACCTTTCTTTTGGTATTTTAATGCATGTATTTCTGTTCCAATACAGAACAAATGCATGAATTAAAAACACATTTTAAAAGTTTAAACATTTTTTTGAACTTCAGAAAAGGTTCTATTTTGTACGAAGTTTCTGGTTGGTTCTTGTTTAAGTGAACCTGTACAGACGTGGCTATCATGAATTCTCTAAACGTTTTCTCTTCCTTCTGACTTGAACTTCACATTTCTTCAATTCTGATTCTGCAAGCTTAGTGCAAGTGTGTCTAGAAATGCAATATGAGGTTATTGAATTAAGCCTTAGTACACTGACATCCAAGGTAATGCAGAAGCACAGTGGGGCAATGATATTCCATACATTGGCCGCTATTGTTTATATACTGAGGGGTGATGTGATTGTTAGAATAGTTGGCTGGAGAACAACAGTTCTGTGTTATAACCTCTTTTGAGGTTTCAATGTTTGTTTTTCTTCTGCATTGAAATAAAACAAAACCTTTAGCAAAAATTGAATGGTTTCAGAACTTCTGTTTTCAGATCAAAATTGTGAGGTTTTTTATTTAGGACTCTCTCTCTTTTGGAAGTGACCTGAGAGTACACCCTAGATTTCAGAAACATTCTCAGCAATAATTTCATTAAAATCAATATGTCTCCAGAAAACATTTCAGTTTTAATGTTTTGCCGAAAATGTTCCAACCAGCTCTAATTATCAGCACTAATTCAGTCTTGATGAATTGGAAGTATTCCTTTCTATTTCTAATAGTCTTTGTAAGAGGCAGTTTTTGGAAGAGGGCTAATGCTTCACAGTCTTGGGTAAAACTAAGACTAATTAACTGTGTTACCATGGGAAAGCTACACACTGAATCACTTTGATGTGTCAGCCAATAATTCTCTGACAAAAAGCTTAGCTCAACAAAGGCTTTAATATAGTATGTTTGTGCCCAGTTTATTCAAGTTGCTCTAGTAAAGGTCTAAAAGAAGCTCATGGATTCATAAAATGGATTATCTATTACTCTAAACATACTGTTTGTATGTAAACACAGTTTCTTTTCTTGAAGTTATCATGTTAGGTCTAGTGTACCCCAGGACTTTTAAGTGACCCATCAGGGAAGGACATCACTAGTGAGCAGGGAAAGAGAGGGGCAATTGCAATCAAGAATTTGGATGGTGAAGATGGGGGAGCCATCAGAGGATGTTGATGGGGGTAACACTACTCATTTAAGAGCATCTCAGTGACTGCTTGTCATGAAATGAACAGCTTTTGTTCACACGCTGTTTGAAAGTCTCTCTCTTTTGGAAGTATGGAATTAAGAATGTTCAGGCAGTAGTTTTATTTTGGTTGAGGTGACTGAGCTTTGATCAGTAGTTTTGTTTTATTGTTATCAATGTGAGTGTATTTTATTCTTTATTCTTTAGCGTGTTTGCTCTTGTGAACATTTTTTATCCGATTTAGTTTAATCTTTTTTCTATTTTCTGTTTACCTCATTTCAAGAGATAGTTAGAAGCTAAAATTGTTTTAACTATATTTATTCTGTCACTCCTTCCAGTTGTTTAAATGATCACTGTTTCCTGGAGGTACAGCTTCGTTTGATTGGTTTGCTCATCTATTTGATGAACATTTTGGTTTCTATATACTGTCAAGCATCTTGCATATCATATTTAAATTGACTTTCTTTTTTACTGGTTTCATGAACTATTGGCTACCCAGGGCAGCTCTAGTATTCTGAGCCCTCTGAAAACTCTTGTTTTCATATCCATAACATGAGATGGATGAGAATGGAAATTGGCAGAAAGCTGCACTGCTGCTGTTCTTTTCTGCTTCACTTAGCTGCATGTATCTAGTACCCATTTTTGAAGCAACTCTCTTGAACTTGGAATCAGAATTACATTGAAAAATAGTGTCTCTACATACTGTTAGAAATGTTAGTTGCCATAGATTTATGATACATAGTGTGTAAATGGGGGGAGAGAGAGGACGACAATATAGACTTGTGCAGAAAACTTCCACTTCAAGAGTAATGCATGTTCCAAATGGTAGGATGGATTAAATGCAAAAGTATTAATAGAAATGGGTGTTGGAGCTTGTTTTAAGAACTTTCATATTTTCAGTACAGCACAATGCCTTCTTATTTGCTGTATTTTTTTACCGTACAAAATCTATCTGCTGATAGATTCTATTCCCTGGGACATTTTGCCTCAAGGAGAAACCCATGTCCTGTGTTAGAATCAGTTTCTTTTGAAATATTGGTGTGCAGAACTTGGGAATGTTTGATTTATTTTTATGAAAAAATGTGTGACTCAGTTTCCCCCCTTGCATTCTGTTTTTACTTACATGGATGAAGGGGTTAATCTCTTTCGCTTCCAGTGGGATGATATGACAGATGCATGACCTTAGAAGCATGGAAAATGTTACACAATTGTATTGAGGTGTACAAGATGCTATAAACACACAGGCCTGGTCTACACTTACCTTCTGGATTCGGTGGCAGTCAACAGGAGATATGCAAGTGACGTAAAACACTTGCGTAACTCCCATCGACTTTGCTGCGTCTGTTTCGTGCACTGTCCACACTGCGCTGCACCAACAGGAACAGCATTCCTGTCGACACAGCGCTACACCACTTATGGGGGTGGTTTTCCTCCATCGATTTCGGGATCGAGTGAGTGGGTCTACACAGACCGTTCACTCGATCCAGAGACATCGAACTGACAGCGGCGAATTTGCCGCCGTCAGTATAGACCCAGCCATAGAATATTCATGGAATTTTGCATCAATAGTATAATATGCATCTTTGTTTTCCTAGCTTGCTGGATGGATTTCCTGTGCAGTCTGAGATGACTCAGAGCTGATTAATATGAAGTCCCAATGCCGGCTGTGTGGATACCCAAACTTTGAAGCTTTCCTCTGAGGAAAGAATCATTGATTAGTTTTACTTGTTTCAGGAGAACTGGGCAAAAAAGACCCTTTATACAGTTTGGGGCCAGCTTGAACTGAGTTTGACCTGCAAATGGACATGAGTCTTTAACCAAGAGGGAAAACCCTGCTGGAAGTGTTGACAGGACTTTGAAAACCTACCAGAGTCTCTAGGTGGAAGATGGGTGACACCTGGCAAGCTTAGCATGCATGTAGACTGTTCATTGTTTAATATATTTTCTTTGCAGTGCTTTTGTCCTAAATAAATGTACTGTGCTTTGTGAAAGCTGGCTGATCACTGGAAAATGGTCAGAGGCCTCTGAGAGAGAGTGCTGGACTTAAAGTCAGACCTGCTTGGATAAGCTCATGGGACTGCAATCATAAATTTCAGGTCCAGAGGGAAAGGACCCAGCCCATAGACAATTAGATGCCTGAGACCTAAAGGGAGGGAGAAGAGGTGCAGTTAACTTTGTTTGGATACCCTTCTTTGCATATCATATTACTGAACAGGTTGTGTAGGTGTATCTAAAAAGGGTGGTGGAAAAAAATCACATTAAGGCTACCATAAATACCAATGTGATATCTAGCAAAAGGTGTTGTGATCCTGCTTTATTGCTGAGCTACTCCTGCGTAGCTTGTGGATAATTTGGACTTTTCTTTATCACCCTGCCCAGGAAATCTCACTTTCCCTTCATATTTGTACAAGAGTGTTTCCTTGGTTCATTTTTTACGGGCATAAGGAGAAACCATGTACTGAGATCCGCAAAGTGAAATGAGGCCAATACTGGCAAAAATAGCAATTTTTTTTCTTGGCTCATTTAGCATTCAGTTAGAATCTGAGCCCAGTAGTAGTGATAAAGACACTGTTTAGTGTAGCCAATTTTGAATGCTTCACTTGTAAGAAATGATAATCTGGGTTGAGTCAGAGGTTATACATCTGTTCATATTTTTATGTCCATTTCACTTTCAGTGATCTCAAAGGACAAGGCTCAATAGCTCAGTTATGAGAGCTGGATATTTCTCACTCTCTCCCCCTGTCTGGGCTTTCCCTAGGGTGGTGCGGATCCCGGGGCAAATCAGACTGTGCGGGTCCTCCTGGCGTGAAACCGGGATCCTAGTGGCAGTAGCTTCAGCTGCCCGCCGCCTGCCCAGTCCCAGCACAAAGCTGGGACTCTGACGGCAGCTGCCAGCCTCTTGGCTGGTCCTGGCACGAAGCTGAGACCTTCCGCCCAAGTCCCGGTGCTCAGCCAGGAGACAGGCTGCAGCAGCCCACCTCCTGCCCAGTCCAGCGTGCTAAACCTTCTGCTAATTTTTTGCAACTTCCCATTTTCATTGGAGAAAACCAAAGTTGGATTCCTCTTTTCCCCTTAAATGAGTGGGAGAGAAGAGATCAGCCTCAGCTGGGACCACATGCTTTTTCATGAGGTGGAATTAAATCATTGCCCAAAACCACTGCATGAGAGGAAGACAGCTTCTCTCTTTAAATTTTACCCCTTGAGCTGGGAGACAGGGCAGCCTCCTCCCCACAACTCCTTCCCTGTTGTGCACGTAATAGCTACTGAAGCCCAGATCTGTAGTGGGATTGGGAAGAAAATAGACTTCATCACCATGAAGGAATCCCATTCTTTGGGAACACCATTCCCAGAGTAAGAGGGAAGAATGTAGAATGT
The DNA here is from genome assembly GCA_007922155.1 of Mesoclemmys tuberculata. NCBI lineage: Eukaryota > Metazoa > Chordata > Testudines > Chelidae > Mesoclemmys > Mesoclemmys tuberculata. Next base: position 8,758,665 of record ML677085.1, read on the forward strand.
TGCCTGGAACCGCAATCAAAGGGAAGGGAAAATTTCCTTGGGGAAGGTGACAGGAAGAAGACTACAATACAGGGACCCCATTCCTGTGCACAAGGAGATGGGAGAACCCTCTGCCTTCCAGAGCAGGGTAGGTTTGGGTAGCAGAGAGAGAACGACAAGATCTTCTCTCCTGCAGAGGCCAAGGCTCTCTTCTTCCAAGCCTGTCTCACCTGATATTTGACTCATGTTCCAGCTCACCCCATAACAAATATCTAGCATGTTGCATGTGCCACTGGGATATTTTTCTGGGAAAGAATTGGGTTCAGAATTGTGTTCCTTGTGGAGGTGAAAAGGGAAAATAGAAAACTGGACTGAGAGCACGTTTTCCAGAAAGGAAAAGGCCGCTGAACTTCACTCCCTCTCCTGTTGTCTCAGGTGGAGGTGGGGAGGGAAACTCACTAGCCCCTTTAAAAAGGAGAATGAGCAGTCTGAATTTGATATGGAACTTGAGAGGAATCCAATGGAGAGGTTTGAAACAGGGAAGTGCTACCGTCCCAGTGGTGGGCCAAGAAGAGGATATTAGCTGCCTAGTTTCAAGTGGACTGAGGGAAGCGATATTGTTTAGAGGACGTTGGCAGATAATCAAGATAGGGCAAGATTTCAATCATAGAGGCAAAGAGGAAGGGTCAGATCTGAGATGTGGAAAAACAGAGCCACTAAGATTTGGAGGCAGCTTGGATTTTGGGGAGAAGGAGACCAGAGTCAAATCATAGTGAGATTCTAAGACTAGATGAGAAGAAGCAGGATGATAGTGCCTACAGCTGTGAAGAAGGGGTTTGAGAGGCAAGATGCAGAGGCGCCAAGTGATGTGATGGGATGGTGATAGCACAGCCAGGCAAAGGGTCAGAGAGGCAAGGTAGGACAATCACAGACACGGTCATGATAGAGAAACAGTTGTGTGAGTTGTTGACAGAGACATGAGTCTGTGAGAACTCATGGGTTCTCAGGGATGGGTTACTCAGGGATAATGTGCATCGAGATTGTGTAGTGAGTAGGAGCACCTTCGACGGAGACTGAGGGACACTAACGAAGAGGGGAGGAAAGAGAACAAATCACAGAAAATGTGGAAACAGTGCTCTCAATCTATTTTTCTATTTTCCCTTTTCCCTTCTAATCTCCACAGTGGACATAATTCTGAACCAAATTTGTGAGTGCCCTACTCATGTTGTTCTTCAGCTTTTAACAACTATTTTTAAAAATAGCTGTGGGTAACAGCTTGGGTCTCCAGTTCAGACAGGAAAACTGAGGTAGACAAGATTCAACACGTTTGACCACTGGTGTTATTGACATAGTGCCTTGTTGTACCAGCCCCATGTATACCAAAGGAAGGATTTCAGAGACTGCAGTGCCAGTTAGAATGTGGCTGAGAGCAATCAAGAAGAGAACAAAATATCCTGCAGGGAATCAAATTGTATTGAAGACAAACAGCATTTCCAAACATGAACAATCTTCAATGCACTAAGAAATTCTTTTTTAACATGTCTGTCTATCAATGCATTTTAATTGGTATTGCGTATGCTGGAACAGTCTTAGTGCTCTGATGGGAGATTTACGCTCAAATCAGCCTCAGCAAGCTGTTGACAGAACTTCCCACTATGCTGTGGTTGCCAAACCAATCAAAGGGACCAAAGGGACGTTGGTGGCCCAAATTAATTTTTATGATTGCAAAACAACACCTTACTGGGTGGAGACAATGTAGCAACTCAGGTTATCACAGCACTGTCACCTAATAACTTGATACTACTGGTATCAACTTCTCAAATCTCTGCCTACTTTTGTCCCAAACATCCACAATACAATATTTTTTTCTACTTTCTGAGTTCTATTTGTCATATAGTGCCTAAGGATTTAGGTACAGTTTTACTCCACTGGCATTCTTTCATGTTTCCATTTTCCATTTAGCAATATGGGAGAAAGATTTGGCTGCTGGCGTTTGTGGATTGTAAATGGGTGGGAGGGAATAAAGGAGTGGAAAACAAATTTAGGACTTTTGGGGGTTTAAGTAGAGACTACGGAAGAAGATGCTTAGCAGCTTGTTTGTAATAATAATAATAAAAAAATGGTGAGGTGGGGGAGGGCTAAGTGCCCAGGTTATGAATGGGACTATTATCTTAACCTATACAACCATTTATCTCAGCTGCAGGTTGGCTGCTTTAAACAAGTCTAGGGATGTTATTCTACAATGTTTTGCAGAAAGTAGCTTCTTTATTCCTGGCCAGGAGTCTGGACGAACGGAGGAATGATGAATTAGTTTTTCTGTCACTGTTTTATCGGATGGACAGAATTATGTTCCCAAGAAAATGTGTTGGAACATATCTATTTTGTAATGACATGGGTTGACATATCAGATATTTTTTCAGCTTTCAAAAGAATTGGTCAAAATGAACCATGACTCAGGGCTCAATTCAGAAATTTGGTGAAGAAGGAGGAAGAATATTTCCATGACTGTTTGAGTTGGCAGCTGTGAAAAGCAAGCAGGATTCTCTGTGGTAAAATCTCTTGCTTGGAATCTGGGACTCTGCCCAGCTCAGTTGGTTCCTATTGCAGTTGGTGGTCAGCCAGTTGCTGTGTGGGAAAGGAAGAGGGGTTTCATGGAACCTGCTCAGGAACTTTCCTAACGTTATTTCCACTGGAGTTATGGGCACTTCTCTGCTTAACAGAAATTTGCACTGGGGAGTTCCGAGAACTGTAGATCAGGATTCAATAGAAGTTCCTTTTGTTTCAGGTATGGGGCAGTGTCAGTGAGGTGTATTGGGGACTGTGCCTTTAAGGGCTGGGCCTTCCAGATGACAGTCTGTGCGGGGCACTGGGAATGAATCTCTTGTTAGACATAGCCCATTGGAACCGGACCCAGAATGATGGAGAACTCTTGCAAACTCTGTAAGCACTGACTGGTCACTGGACACCACATGGTATCAGGAGTAAAAAGGAACTAAGACAATACCATGAGTGGAAGAATGGAACAATAAAAAGCCCCCACCAGTGCTGAAACTCTCTGGAAATATGGCAGACAATTGTCCAGCCATGGCAGAAGAAAGGCAGGAGTCAATGGATGTGGTTTAAATAGGTCACAATTTTTTCACTTTAAATATCTGACCATTGTACAGTGCAGGTTGTCATCATTTCCTTAATCATTTCTGCATAATCCCCAACCTGGTGCCAGCCTTCTTGTTGCTGGTATCCCCCCACCCTTCTCTCATGTAAAGAAAGGGAGCTTTAGAGGAGGGAGGGTTGGCTCCCAGCTGCACCAGACATAGGAGCCCTGGATCTCACTTCTGGTACCTGCATTGGATATCTGCCCACAAATTTAATTAAGTTGACACATTATATCCTATCCCACTACCCATTCCCTGTGGGTCCCAGACCTGCTGTGGGGAAGGTGAAAAAACCCCAACCAGCCTTGGCCAATCTAGTGGTGAAGGGAAAATTCCTTTCCAATCCTCAAGAAAAGGGCAGTTAGTGGGATGCACATAGCAGATCGTGAAGGGAACTATTCCTTTTTCAGATTCCATGAGTGAGAAGGTGGATGCTGCCAGCATGATACAGGTGAAAAAGGGCTGCTCTAGGACTGCACAGGGTATAAATACCTACCCCTTTCTGGTCAGCAGGAAGGCAGTGATCCCCTTCCCCCTCACTCTCCCGGACTTGGCCCTGCTGCTTCCTGCCCTTCCCTGCTCCATCCTTATAAACGTTGTCCCCCACCCCTCTGCCCACCTATATTGGGGGAATCCTTAAAGGGGCAATAGTCTCATTCTTCCGGCCAGCTGGACAAGGACCCACCACATCGAACTGCAGTGAGCACATTGGAGAAGGTTTAAACAGTTTCACTCTGTATCCCCAAACAATGGGTGCCAGCAGGCAGAGTCAGAAGGTAGTCTTGTTACTGACAATCGATGGTTTGGAAGCGCTTTGTGTTTAACAGTTTTCAGTTAATTCAGACAGAGGAGGCTAACTGTGAAACTGTATTGCAGAAATTTGAAATGTGCTGCATGGCATGCAAAAAAGAAACATCTGAGACATGATTTTAAAGAGAAAATACAAAAAGAAGGTAAATCCATAGAAGAACTTGTGGCTGATCTAAAGCTGAAGAGCAAATCTTCGCAATTTTGTGGGGCTGAGTCCCTGATAAGAGACCAGATAGTTGCAAAGAGACTACTATAAGACCAAGAATTAACCCTTGAAAAAAGCAATTAGAGTTTGACAAGCAAAGGAAATCACCCAGTCCAGAATGAAACTTACAGAGCGTGGACAGTGCTCTGATGCTGTAGACATGACAGAAAATCAGAGTACTCCCAGAAAGAGACCTGAGGTAGAAAGGCATGCATAACTCAGTTGGAGTCTTGCAAAACAGCATATGCAGCTGCACACATATCAAGTAAATGCAACCAACACAAATCAAGTAAATGCCCAGTATATGAAAAACAGACAAGAGCTGGAATGGACTGTCACTTTACAAGTTTGCGAGCATCAATTTAGCATATACTGTGTGGATAAAAGATAATGACTGCACCATTCACTCACAAGGTGGATGAGGTAATATCTTTATTACCTTGCCCACATTTTCTCTCTTAATATCCTGGGACCAGCACAGCTATACCACTGCATACTAAACTGACAAAAGACATACAAAACATTTAGGATAGTGACTCTGCAACCTTTTTCCCCTCTGTTTTCTAAAAAATTCATCATTCATAAAGGAAAAGCTACAAATGCACAGGCAACATAGAATGACCTACTCTTCATCTTTCACTATTTAGTTTATGCTTAGATAGTGGGTAAACCAGTATCAGATTTATCTGGTCTTTAAAACCTTTACCCAATCATTACCTGATTATTAAATACTTTAGATTAAGGCTTCATCACTAAATTAAGTGACAGCATTGTCAAAATTTTGACTCTGTCCTTTGCATGTTTGCTCTTATCTTCTGTTGACCAACCAACACTTTTTCATATTCTTTTTATTAAATTGCCTTAAAAGTACAGTATCCCACAAGCTTGATCTTTTCTTAAAAACCTGGATAGGAGTGCTCAATATAAAACAGTCTAGAGTAATCTTTGTTGCAAATTCTCTATTTTTAAAATTCTGTCCCTTTTTTTCCAAAACTGGGAAGTAAGCTACTGTAACTCTTTCCAGTAAATTCTATTTGTTCATTTTCTTCCTTAAAATGACAAGAATCCCTCTTCCTATATATCCAGAAATGTTCCTAAGAAGGTGCAGTTTTAGTTGCGTGTAATACTCAGTTAATTTCTTGCACAGGTTCTCAAATTATTTTCTCTGGTGCCCAGACCTCTGTTTTGTTGCAAGGTGCTGACTTTCCTTGGTTTCCAGTAAATTGAATTAAAGTACAGCAAAAATGCATTAAATACTTTCCCAACATTAATTTTCCACTTAAACAATTCTTGTAATTTTCACTATAGGAATATTACATAACCACAATCGGAAAGGAAAGTGGTCTGTGTAAATGCACACAGGTATATTATTAAATGCACACAGGTATATATGCACACAGGATATTCCTGAGACAGCTTCTCAAGATGTGGCTTACCTTGTGGAAAAGTTAGAACCCTTGATTTCGGGTTGGTCTGCATGGTGTTTTTGTCAGCACCACCATGTAATGCACTCACTGGCCCTGCTGGACCTTGCTGGTGTGCATAAAACAATTCCCTAGGGTACATTAAAGTAGGACTGTTTGAAATGGGGCTATGGTAATGCACACTAGGGAATCTTTAGTGCATGCCTGCAGGGTCCACATGGACCGATTAGTGTGCAACATGCTGGTCAGACTAACACACCACGTAGACAGGCGTGATAGGTTTGTGTAATGTAGATCCCTTATTTGACATGTCTACGTGGGTCAAATGTTCGGCTATAAGAACTGAAAACAGGCTATCTCTAGACAATAAAACATACAAGATTTTTCCAAAGGGATTTGATTCATAGAATCATAGAATATTAGAGTTGGAAGGGACCTCAAGAGGTCATCTAGTCCAGCCCCCTGTTCAAAGCAGGACTAACCTTTAGTATGTAGATTATTTAGATTATGTAGTTAGTATTATCAATTATATGTTAACTAAATAGATGAACCCTTTCAGAAAAATTCCTTTATCAGTTTAATTTGTTCTACCCATAGCAAAAATTCCTTTTCGGACTGAGTCATTTTCGTGTATAGACTTCTCCATGTCATTAGAAAAACATTATTATTTAATTAGTAAATCATAACTTGTTAAACAGTTAGTTGTGCAACACTTTGCAGTGTTTTCAATTTATTTAAAGGTGTGAGATCAATTTAAAAATCATACTTATCTGAAAATATTGTATTACAAGTAACAGTTGAGATTCCTGTAATTGAAAGAGATGAGAAATTTTCATAATTTTTTCATTTTGCTTGTGCATTTGACATTGTTTTGTGTATAATACATTTTGCTGCTTTTCCTATGTACTCCATTTCCCCCTTTATTTTGTGTGTGTCTTTCACATAAAACAGGAGAAAAACCTTTTGCAAAAATAGTAAAATGTGTGTTAAAATCACAATAATTGGCTTGGAGGCAAATGTAATGGCTGAAGTTACTATTATCTTTAAAAATGGCATCAATTTCAAGTTGATGGTAAAAATCAAGTTTTAAAATTTAAGTTCTATTTAGTTGGCACGCAGGCATCCTGAGACTTGCAATTAAGTACTGTTCATTGTTTATACAGTGGTTGGGATTTTTTCCCTGGCATCTGACATGACTGAAGTCACTCTAGATTTAAATAAGTGTAACTGAGATCAGAATCTGAGCCACCGTCTACCCGGGTAATAGTCTTTAAATGTACATTCAGGAAGTATTTGTATGAAGCATTAGCAAAATTGTTAACTTCTATTGTATCCTGTCATTTCAGGTACCCATGTCATGGAGGGCTCTGGGCGAATGCTTGTAACTGCTGTGGGAGTGAATTCTCAGACAGGCATCATCTTTACTCTGTTAGGGGCTGGTGGAGAAGAGGAGGAAAAGAAAGATAAGAAAGGTAACCCCCTAATATCACATCTTGGTGCTCTCAAATAATTCTTGTAGGTCCTTTATTGGCAAAGCACCCCTCAACTGAAACAGTATCTACAGTACTGTTTTCATGTATATGTTTTTGGCCATTACATATCTGAGAGAATACAGCAATAACTATATATAACTAATATATATGTCATAATTAAAAGGTTTTTCATTTTAATTTGCAAACTGTAGTGTGTGATCAAATGAATGGAAAAATAAGGGTATATATTCCCATCAACACATTTTACTTTCATGCACAAATCTACACTCACCTAAATTTTGCCAAATTTTGCTGTCATACATTTACATCTACATAATATTAGTCTTCATAAGTGAGACATAGAAACAGCACCCTTATTTAAGAAAAATAAAATGAGAAAAAGTTGTGGCTTTTTGGTGATGTACAGGGTAGTGCGTGTCTTTGTAGTTCTTGTTAGGGATTAACTTGCTAAGCACACTTTGTTCATAGATACCTTTTTACTTCTTAAGATTGACAAGTCAGGAATACAGTATTGGAAGAAACCAGTCTAAGTGGCAGCAAGACTTAAAGGAGGGTATGATTTAACTTCATGTCCCAGGCAGTCAAATCAAGAAATCTCTTTAGATCTTGACCTTATTGTAGGATAAAGTCAGAAGAATTTACTAAGCTTATGGGCTACACAGTAAGCAGAAAATTGGTTTAATGTCTTTCTGTCCAGGTTTATGTACACAGTCTTCATTATAATCTGTTCAAGTCTGGTTGCTGCATTTCTGGCCTGAGTATAAAAGGTTTTGTTTTTTTAACTATCATTCAGTTGTGTTTAAGGGTTAAGAAACATAATTTTTAGAAAATCTCACATTTTCATAACTTGTCAGTAGTAAAAAAGCAATTATAACTTCACCTAAAGGTTTTACTTGACCTACATTTTTGTTTGGGATATCATATCTCTTTCCTCTGCCTTGCATATTTTTATATTTGAAGCTGCGGACAAGAAGAGCAGACTTAGAATGTTTTCAGGACCTAAAATTCCCCATTTACTGAAGAGTGGCAGGAGGGACTAACATGAAGGCCTAAGTGATTGTGCTCAATTCCACATTTCTACGGGAAAACCTATTCTTTCTTGAGGAATGATTTGATGACATTTGTACTACATGACTTCCACTCGGACACACACAGAAACCACTACACATAATAAAGGCTAGGAAAAGAGAGAAAATTGCAGAGAAAATATTTGCAGTTTCCCAAGGTAGACAGTTTTATGCCATGAAGTTTTTACCACATTTTTAGGGCCCAATCCTGCTCTTATTGAAAACAGGGGGAGCAAAATCAGGCCTTTAACAGTAACAACAATTTCTGTTTTGACAGTCCACATCAGCAGGGTGAGCGGGATGTTAAAATTTCAAGACTTGTTTAGAGCTAACATAGCTTGTCGGCAAAGAGTGTCTGCTTTGGACCACAGAGAACCCCTTCTTTCGATCTTCTTGCTCAGTGTATATATATTGGTGTATATCCCAAGCTCTATTGTTCGTAGTCTTTAAATAAAAAGAAGCAAATCTGCCATGGCAGATTAATGGAACACATGACAATTCTAAAGAAACACTGAGAAGAGGGGCTTTTCAGAGAAATGCACAAGAATTTCATATAACACATCTTAACTCTAATTGGAACTGCACAACTACAACATCAACCAAATGCTTTCAAAATTCAGGCTGTTGTCCTGCAAGCACCATTATATAGGTGCAGGAGTTTGCCTGCATGCAGCTGGGTGCAAGGATCAGAGCCATATTCCGTAAAATATATGCTCACTTTATATAAGCTTGCAGTCTTCTAAAATCCTACCAGTCGTGTGTTTACATTACAGTTTTCTCTAGCTGTATGCCTTTATCTTCATTAACATTTTGTAAAAATCACCATACAGGTATGAAACAGGAGAATGGACATCAGCTTCCAGGTAGAGTAAGAAATCTATCAGATCAGATAGAAGGATAAGACTTTTAGTTGCTGCCATCTGACTGATTGTGGTGCTAATCAGGGCTGAAAAAATCAGGGTTGAAAAAATTGTCCTTGAATATTTTGTTCAAATTTCAAAAGTTGATTTAAATTGACATAATTTGAGACCCTTTCATGTTTATTTTCAACAAACATTTGAGTGGTCTGCCATTAGCAGTGCTGCAAATAATAACTTTGAGGTTGAATGCTCAATTCATGAAAAATAAATTGTTGTATATTGAATTTTTAAATGTGCAGTTGGCTACCAGCACTTTGTGCTATGCTGTATCCGACTTGAGAGAAAATAAATGTAAATAATTAGTACAGTATGAGTTATGAGCATTGTAATCAAACATGCCATTTGAAATTTGCACATATGTACTACCCGGTGAATTTCAGATTCTTTATTTGATTGTGTTCATTTTACGCTATGTCCACGTGGAACGCCGCTATTCACATCAAGTTGAATATCTCGACCTGCACAGTGTGAAATTGTCATTTGTGAGCCAACCATCAGACCCTGAAGAAATTCATGAGTTTCAGAAAGGAGTAAATGTGACAGTGGTTTCTGTTGTGAAATATCATCCAGCAGAAAGCAAAGCAAAATTCATTGATTCCGTGATTTTGTTATGAATTATTCTGCAAATGAGAATTAGCAATAATAAATAAAACCTTCAGGAACCTTTTTCTCCTCCTGTTCTAGAGGAACCTCTTGTCTGACCAGTTCCCTTAAAATAAGGAAGATTGTTGAAATCCAAAGTGGGGTTTTATTTTCTACTATAATTCATTTTGAACATAGAGGAAATTGAATAACCCTAATAATTGTGGAAATTAATTATTTTAAACCAGCAAGTTGCTATATTCTGTATTTCCTAAAATTTCTATATGTACTGTTGAAAAATGTAATCTGTTTAAATCAGTGAAGCATATTAAATAGGTTATCATAGCACACCTTTGGACCTATATTGAGTGTGTACTAGCTGTGCCAGTAGTAATATATTATACACTTTTAAAAATACTGGTGGGCTTTACCAATGCATTTATTACGCAAATTATATTTTAGCCAATTTAAGGTCAACTTTTTTTTTTTTGGCTAAATAAAGCATCTGCATAAAGGAGCAGAGATATAGAAATACATAGTACTGTGTATAGACAGTTGTCACCAACTCTGTTAACTTTGTTAAATGTGTCTTTCATATTTCTTTTTTAAATATTCCATGTATGAGTTTTTTTCTGACTTTGGTAACATCTTTGTAATGACATTCATTTTTAGACATTATGTTACTTAATTTAAAACAAATCTTTTTTGGAGAAAACAAAGCCACATTAGTCCATAAATGTTATTGTTTCTGTCACGTGAATTTGTTCATATTATTTATTATTCTTTTTTATCCATTATTACTCAGTAGATTCTTCCCATCCCTCCTCCCACCCTCCTTCAGCTACAGATGGTGCAGCAGGTGCAAATACCACTGATAATGCAAATGCCAGCTTAGTCAATGGTACGTCAAGAACACCTAGCTTGTTTTATTTGATGGATTTCTCTCCTGACTATATAAGCTTTCCTCTTCCTCTTATCAGCTGCACAGATACTGTATGTGCATGTGATTACCCTGTGAGAGCTCCTACTCCATGTAGTGTACAGTAGCTTATAAGAGATGCCACAACAATATTATGTTTCACTAGCAATTTACATCTTTTCTTCATGCTGAACTAAGAATGGGAGAGGAACAAGTAGGAATTTTGATATTTCTTTTGCCATTAATTAAAAATGGTGATTAAGAACTTTTAAAGTATGTTCTGTTCAAAAGCTTTAGAATAAATGGCCTTTTCTTCATATTTTCTGTGATAGATTGCTCTCTACATGCTTTTTAACATAGATTTGAAACAGAGCACTATTATACATTTATTTTACATTTTATTTTTCCAAGTGGCACTCTTATAAGCACTCCTAGTATCAATGTAGCATTTGGAAATAGTACTGGGGTCAGGAATCTGGCTCAAATGCAACATGTAGCACTTCGGTGGCATCTTTTAAACACTATTCTTAGCATCCTTTTGACAGAGATTATGATTGAAAAGAGAAACACTCTTATACCAGTGTGTGTCCTTCAGCATAAATTGTTTAAAGGGCTGAATTTTTTTTTTTTACTATAAAATACCATTACATCAGTTCTGACTTTAACGTAGTACAGCTTCTTGACCCCAATTCTTAGCATGCTAATGCCTTAGCAATACCTGTTCTGGTTGTTGAATGATAGTATTAAATGTAATGGATAGATACAAGTTTAGGCTTTGAAATAGCTTTTATTTTTGATTATCATTTACATAGTGCAATCTTAATCCCTTACTTTTTGTGCAGCAGAATCTGTTCCTTATAATTGTGCACTATTCTACAGCACCTGAGACGCTGGTGGAATAGATCATTTCTATTTTATATATATTATACTCCTTTTGGAAAAGTGGAACCTCCAAGCTATTTTTTTCCACGGGTTGATGAAACCTTAGAGATAGAGAACCACGAAATTAACAATGACTGTTTAATTCTCCCTGCCATGGTGTGTTTTATTGCTATAATAAATGTATTTGCAGTATATTTAGTTTAAGGCAAACATATGCATACAATAAAACCTTGATAGATGTTTTCCCTTAATCCCCTAAAGGACCAGTTCTACGTTAAGGGCTCAGTTCCTCAAGGTGCTGACATTCTGGCCCTGATAAGGTTAAGCAGCTGCTTAAGTGCTCTGCTGGATCAGAGCCAGAGTTTGAGCAACATGATGCACGGTTGAGCCCTATGTGATTCCAGCTTAGTTTCTTTGTTCTGAACCCTAGTCATTTTTATTGAACTGATGCGGGACTGCTGTGTTTGGCCTTATTCATTTCCACTTAGTAATGTGGTGGAGTTTACAGTAATATTTCAAATCAAGCGGTGTACAAAAAAAAAATTTTCCAGGAAATTGTAGTCGCTCATCTCAGGATTTTGGTTCCCAAAACCACATCTTGTGTGATGCACAAGGTTAAAAAGTCAGATTCCATGCAGATGATTGTATCCTGTGAATTTTTCTCCATCTTCTTTTGTGATGCTTTCAGCTTAATTCCTAGTGAACTTTGATCCATATGGATAAGAACCCCTCGCCCCAGAACAGCATGCCTGGCAGCATGTGTTATGTTGAGAACCAAGACTGGAAGAGTAGTGCCTCAGATTAGGACTGAGGCGCTTTGTTTGAGGCTGGTAGGGGTAATTTCCAAGATTTGGCTCCTGTCTCTTCTATGACTATACCTTTTTCAAGACAGCAGCGATGGTGATTCACTTTTCAAGAGCAGTTACAATGGACTAATTTTTTTTCTTTTAAATTAAGAGTACGTGAAGTTTTAAAGCAAAAAAGTAAAACATTACAAGGCATTAGTTGGGACTTGATATCTCTCTCTGTTTCAAGAAACATGAATGTATATCTAATGTGCTCTCAGCAGAAAACATCTTCAAACAAAAAAGTATATATTATAAATTAAGATGTGTAATAAATATAGCGTAACACTGCTATAGGAAATGCTGCTCTACGGTAGCTGTAAATCAACAAATTACAAAAAGCAGATTATGGCATACCAATAATTATTCAGCTGTCAATATAAATTCAAAACAGAAAAATACGCTTTTGTCCTTGGTTGGATTTATAGTGACATACTTACATAATGGTTGCCATAGCGTGCTTTTTGTAACGATAGTCGGTTAAGGAGCTATACCTATAAATTCCAACAGTTTTTTTCTAATTTTCAGTAGTTAACAACTGAACCTGAATAATTGTTTGGTATTCATATTTTTTCTCTGTGTGTTTATTTTTTTGAATACAGAAAAGTGTAGCTAGACAGATGGACTTCTCTTTAAAGATTTTGAATTTGAAATTTTAGTTTCCTGTTTTTTGCCAATCTATATTAAAATAGGAAAACACAAACAAACAACCCCTAAAATGAAAGTTGTGCAGAAAGAAAGTAATTCATAAGGACACTTTTAATTATATATTTTAAAGTGCATTTTGTAATGTCAAAATATTTGTGATGAAGTGTTGAGGAGCAACAATGATGGCAAACTTTAGGAAATTTGTTTGTCACAGCTAATTAATATTAGATGATCAGTCACCCATAGTGCTAAATAAGTGATCCTACTTAGGGTCTTGCTTCAGACCAGTGGGTTGATAAAGAAAGTGGGGACCTTGTCAGACCTCCTATGGCGGTGGAGCAATAAGCCTACTAAAGGCCTGTGGGAAGGAGGGGACTCGATCCACTTTCTAAGGCTCAGAAATGGGGTGCTGGAATATGTACTCTTACGGTCTGCAGGAGGAGTGAAATGACTTTGATTTTGCTGTTTCTATGTTTCCATTTTCCACTAACCTCATTCTCCTTTCTGCAGTTGACCTTCTACACTTTACCTCACACTGCTTGCCTTCTGCCTTTGTCCTCTGTCTCCCCCTCCCGAAGCACTCTCCATGCCTCCCACATTGCCCATAGCAACTAAATGTTACTCCATGCCTTCTCCACACATACTCGTATTCTCACCCACAAACACACTCCAGGCCTCTTGCAGATCTCCTAAGAACCACAGGAACCTCTGGAAGTCCAGAGGAAAGAGGACCAGAGCAAAGAAAGCAAGGAGGAATCCTTTCTCTCTCCTCATTCAAATAGATGAATCCAATTAACTTAATTTGTATTCGTCTCCCACTCTTTGTTCTCAAGTCATGATCTGGCAAATGCATGTTAAAAGCATTTTCTAACTCAGACATCCAACACTTTAATATTGCTACTATAATTGTTTGATTATTTTCAGTTTTGATGTAATGTTGTCCTTTTTATATTAAGAAGCAGGAGGATTAGTTTTTATTTTGAGGTCTATATCTTCAGGAAATTAACCAGAGGATTACTTAAAGCTTAGATCTCCAGCCATCAGCAGACTCTAGAGCTGGGTGGAGAAAGTTAATTCATTTTTACAGAGGATTTTGACACTTCAGAATTTGTTTTCATTCCGTTTTGTAACAAACACCAAATTTTCCATGAAAGAGAATGGAGCTCCAACTCTGGGGTAGTCGGCCTGGTGGGCTGCCCGAGAGCTACATATCCTTCAAGTTCTGGAAGCTGGGCTGCAAAGGACCTGTGAGCTTGGGAGCCAGGATTCAGGCAGGCGAGAACGCAGGCAGGCTGCCACAAAGCTGAATAGGCAAGCTGTCAGGAAACCAGTCTAACAATTTGGTGTGCCATTCAGACCAGTGAGAGATTCTGTCACTGATTGTCCTGTAACCCTGAGAGCCTTAAAATACTCTGCTCCCTGTCTGTACTCGCCCCGCCAGCATGCAGTCATGCACTAAATGCCTGTGTGTTCAGCGACATAGCATTTAAAGATGTGTGTGATCATGGTGTGTAATTGAAGCTAAATTGCTCAGAACCCCAATTATCTTTGAAAGTGTATTATCCTATTGGGAAGTATATGACTGTAAATGATAGTTACTTGACAGCTGAGAACTCAGAACAAATGAGCACAGTTCCCGTTTTCCCAGTTGCAATGAACTTTTCCATTCTTTCTCACATTTGTTAAAATTCAGTTACTAGAATCCAGTCTAGCAATTCTATTACAATGCAGGAATATTACTGCTTTTCTTGTGTTGAAACTGTGGGGCACATTTTCCCTTGATGAACGTGCATAGTTGTCTTTAGAATTGATCAGAATTGCACATGGGCAACGTAAAGAGTAAACACAGCTGTCTATCATTTGACAGCATAACACAGTTTTGTACTTTGACAATTACTTGGAAATCTTTGGAGGAAATGCAGTTAGGAATAACTGATTAGCCTTTTTGGAATTTGGGAGTGGCTGTATTTCTGGTTGCCTAACAGAGTTACCTTATTCTCAATTCAGGATTTCCTTGCTTTTGAGGGGCTCAGGTTAGAGACTTAATGTTGTTTAATCTTATGTTTTGATACTGAAATACCATACTTGTTTGAAAGAGATATGTCATCAAGTAAAAGATTGCTTAACCCAGCATCCCTCAACCTTTCCAGACTCCTGTACCCCTTTCAGGAGTCTGATTTGTCTTGCATACAGTTTCTCCTCATTTAAAAACTACTTGCTTACAAAATCAGACATAAAAATGCAAACGTCATAGCACATTATTTCTGAAAAAATTACTTACTTTCTCATTTTTACTACAAAATTTTAAAATAAATCAATTGGAATATAAATATTGTACTTTCACTTCAGTTTGTATTATATAGAGCAGTATAAACAAGTCACTGTCTGTATGACATTTTAGTTTGTAATGACTTTGCTAGTGCTTTTTATGTAGCTTGTTGTAAAACTAGACAAATATCTAGATGAGTTGATGTACCCCTGGGAAGTCCTGTGCATACCCCCCAGGGGAACACACATTTGAGAATCACTGGTTTAACCTACTATTAACTGTGATGATCTCAGGACGTTTGCATATGTTTCCACTGGGATTCCTATTAAATAAGTTATAATGCCTTAATATATTGGATTTACAGAGTTGTAGGGGAAGTTGAATTAGATGGCAATTGCGGAAAAGAATTCTGTAAAGGTTGCTATTTATTATAGTGATATTGGAGATACTCCATTGCTATTAGTCTCAATTTTGCTAACCCACTATTTCTGAGACTACACAACATGAAGGAGCCACTAGTAATTCTGTTTAAGCACTTTTCCCATCACATTTTTGTCTATATGTCACACTTGCTATTATTTTTTTTACCTGTCAGATTAGCTGGGCTCTAATCAGTGCAAGATAATAGTTTGAAAAATCATTATGGTACTATACATATTCTAGGACTATTCTGACAGAGGAGAATGTAATTAGAATTGGTTCTGCTGCAAAGTTTTGAAAGAGCAGTTGTCACCTAGTGTTCAGTTTCCAAGTCGCTCTTATGGATTCCTGTAATTATTTGTGATGATTTATATACCCTAATGCCAGCAATAGGATTTGGTTATCCTGCTGCATTGACCTAAATTAGATTTGAATGAATGATAGACTCATAGAAGATAAGGGTTGGAAGGGACCTCAGGAGATCATCTAGTTCAATCCCCTGTTCAAAGCAACTAAATCATCATTTTTAATGGTAACAAGAAGCTTGACTGTGGCAAGGCCCAGATTGTGTTTGCAAAGGACAGAAATCTTAATAAAGGGTGAAGGCAACACAATGTAATGAACATAAAAAATCATGTAACAAAACACAGAAAGTGAGTGACACTGACCAGTGCAGCCCACCCACATTTCACAATCCAATTAATGAAGCTGTCACAAGCCTGTAATGCATTCAACACATCATGTAGGATATGACGCTTCTCTCCAAGCTTCTCAACCTGGTATTCTAGGTTAGAAAAGGGACAGGAATATAAACTGAATGGATTTCTGCTGCCTTCAGAGCCCCTACCACTGTTCCTTTCCCCCTCATTTCCAGGAAGATATTTGGGCAAAAATCTCCTCAGAGAAAAGAAATGTAATGACACTTCCATACTCCATTCATTATCCTTCCTACTGTTTTAAAGAATTCCCCTAGATGGGCAAAGGGGGATAGTCATTCAGATCTTAGCAGAAAATGAAAGAGGATGTTCCTCTCTACACCAATGGCTATATCTCCCAAATCCTTGCATCCAGCTAATTTGTAGTCCAGTGCAGGACTCACCTCTGGATTCCAGAGGCATTTTGGAACAGCAAAAACCAAACAGCCTTTATGCCCCCTGTGTTCCCATTGTGCCCTCTTTTTGTATTAAATGATCTCTTGTTTCTTTGGTCTAAATTCAGTTGTGATCCAAGTTACTGATCTGTGGGAAAACACACAGGAAGACAGAACCAAACTGCAAAGTTACCTGGAAAGGTTAGAGCAGTCAGTACTGCACACGAGAAGGAGAAATTTGGTATCAATAACATAACAAAGCACAGGAAACAATAGCTCAGAGTCATACTGAGTTGGATATAACAAAATAATAACAATGAGAGTAAAGTAACTTTATTTTAATTCTTCTTACTTCTGCTGGTTACATGAACTATCATGTTTGAAGGAAAGGAATAGAATCAGGACTGAGAGGTTTGAAGGGAACATAGTCTACCTGAGTCTTAAAGAAGTGATTCCCAATATGAATACATTTGGAGAGTCCGTGCCTGAGGGCGTGCTATTACCTCACCTTTTGATATTTGACTTGCCATTGGGTTTAGTGTGTTTGTTACTAGACAAAATTGCAGTGTTAGGTTAGCCTTGAAAGTCTTTCTTGCTACGTGACAGGATCAGCCACTGTTTTGCTGAGATGCATGTTTTGTGGGTCAGGCTTCAAATTTCTCTCATTCCCAGAAACATGCTGCTATTGCTTCTAACTGAGGAAGATTGGTTATGCAGAGTTTGCGGTGTTACTGAGACCAAAGAAGTGTGCGCTCTTTGAAAAACTGAGAAATGGTGCTCCTGTTAGTGGACAGCAATGGACCTAGTTATGATTCTGAGAGCCTGAGAAATGGTGCAGCTAGATCTTGAGGCATGACCAGACTTTATTTCATTTGTAATAGATTGGTTCATATATTATTGTCCCCTGGAGAGTTCTCTTTTCATTAGATCAGATGAGCCTTCAGTATCTTAATTAGTTTAAACAGTAATTAAAGATAGAGTTATAAAATACCTAGATAATTAGTATATGGTAGAGGCAAGCCAGTGTAACTAACTGTGCCTCTCTAGCCTATTAGAATTCTATCGGAATCAACAGAATAGTGGAAAGAGAGGAATTAATAGGTATAACTTATCTTTTAATAAAATTCCTCATAAGAGGGAGTTAAAGGAACTAAGCAGTCACAGCATGGAAGAAATGCAAAGTTTTCTCATGAAATTGTCAGTTTTCAAAATGGAAGGACATTGATAGTGGACACACCAGGAATCTGTTCTTAGAACATCTGTTGTATGATATATTAACAATTTTGAAAAGAGGTTTAGCAGCGATCCTGGTAAAACTTGTGTTTGAGAATAGAAGTTTAGTCAGTCAAGAGTAAGGATTGGGAGGTACTTCAAAAGAGCCAGGTAAAACTAGGTGAGTGGGCAACATGATGACAGATTAAATCTGGTATTGATGTGAGCAAGGTAATGCACAATGGAAGGAAAAATTGGAGCCCAGTTGAATGTATTCATCAAATACGTTATTAAAGAAATATCACCGTTATTAATCAATTGAGTTTGGTATTTAGTATACTCCCCTACTCTCACACACTGATGTGTCCTAAATTTAACTGTAGCTAATCAAGAAAAAGACCCATACACACTCACTGGACATCTCAGTGACAACATCAACTTGATGTGAAATAATTGTTCAAAAAAGCCAACAAGATGTAAAGTTGTATTAAGAAAAGTGATAGGGAATAATATTGGAAAAAGCCATAATGTGAATCAATGACACCATTGATATGAACTCCCGTAGAATATGGTGGTCAACACTCTTCACCTCATTTCGAAAAGGAGTTGCTAGACATAAGAAGGGTCCAGAGAGAGGCAATGAAAATTATCAGTGGTAATGAAAAACTTTCACGTGAGGAGAGTTCAAGAGGAGGAGGATTAATTTAGAATGTGAATAGAAAATAAATAAATAAATAAATATAAAATACTTAAAATATATAAAATAATTAAAGAAAAAGTCAATGAGATGCTTTGATTTACTTTTTCAGAATGCCAATAGGCAACATCAACAGTGTAATTCCAACGCAACAGATTTCAAAGAGATAAAAAGATACTTTTTAGTACAATGCATAATTAAGCTTTGGAACTCTGTGCCACAGGATAATTTAGAGACAAAGAATTTAGTGTGATTCAAAAAAGGATTAGTCATTTATTCTACGTGAATACTATTTGTATATTATATTTGAATATTAGTAATTCAACTAGGTAGGCTAAAATTTAATTGGGATAGCAACCCTCTTGCTTCAGGATATAAATCAACCTGAAACTGACGGAATGGGAAGATATTTCCCACATAGGCTTGTCCATGTTGTTGCCAATAATTGTCCATTGTGTAGGTTTTATGTCTTGCTCCAAAGCATCCTATGCAAGTCAGTTTTGTAAATGGGATGTCAGATTGGATGAACCGTGGGTCTGATCAAATGTGGCTATTCCTAATTATGCAACAGGTATAGTGTATAACAGAGAAATGAGGTGGGTGAGGTATTGGATCAACATCTGTTGGTGAGAGACACAAGCTTTTGAGTCTACACAGATCTCTTCTGAAGAAGAAGAGCTCTGTAAATAAATTAAGACTTTGACTCCTAAAGAAAATTTTCCTCAGGCCAGAAATCAGTATCTCCAAGGATATTTGGTGTCTTTTGCTATATATATTAAAAACCAATCTAGTGCCAAACTTTTCTTAGACAGTGAGATGCTATATTCAACTATGCTCTACTGTAATTTTAAGATTATACAAAAATGTTTGAGCAGCTTTGTACAGATAAAAATATTTACTTTTTTTAGTTTCAAAGTCAATTGGAATATGTCTAATCAAAAGCATTAGTCTTTTGAACATAAATATCCCTTATTTTGAAATATATTGTTCAATTCACATTGTTTCTAATGTGGGAATAAAGATTGTTGTAGCATCAAAGGAAAATTGTCAAAGTAAACTGAACATATATATGTGCATTTAAATGATCTTATAAATTGTTCTGCTTTCAGAATGAATACTTACTGCAATTAAAAAAAAAAGTCTTGCTGCTGGCAAAAGAAAATGGTGTTTGTAGTATAGAACTGGTAACATCTGAATGATCCCTTGCAAAATATTATTGTCTTCTAATGTAAATCGTCTACAATTTCAAATAATTGCTTTAAGTTTTAGCATAAATATAGACAAGATACTGATGTAAGGTTGGCTGACCTGAGAGAGAGAGACTGCATTGTAAATCCAAAATGGAAGCATCTGCTATGCTTTAATGTGCCTTCTGAGTATTAAGAATATCAGAGTATAGCAGTGTCCTTTTTCCTACAATAATTCTGTTGTTTAAGCTCTCTAAATTTCTCAGAAATCAGTGCAGAGTAGTGATGCAGGGGCTGTGTTGACTTTTCTGGTTTTTGAATTTTATTTAAACAGATTCCAGTATTTGTTGACCTCTAAACATTAGAAAATACAAACAAGACAGTCAGGAGTAGATGGATTAAGACAGTAATCCTCTTCAGTCTCTTTCTTAGCCACCCAATTATGTTACTGTAAGAATGTGTTCCACTACTGCCTACAGTTAGTTAATAAACTTGTTGAAGCACAATTTCTGCTTCTTTGATGCCCACCTGTTTGTTAACTTCAACTGTAATATGACATCTAAGGAACAAGAATTAACTGCTATTTTTTTTTTTGTGAATTCTCACTGTCTATTTCATATGAAGACTGGGCCAAAAGTGCCATGACAACGTTTTAAGTACTCTGCTTCCTGAGTGGAATTTTTATATTAAGCATTGTGAACACCCAGCGGCCAACAAAAGATAAAAATGTATTTCAACAACATAGACTCAAATGTTGATCTTTTCCATATGAGAAATTCTCTTGTCATCGTAGACGATGCACAAGGCCTCCCATTTCCAAGATTTGGATGGAACTGGAAACTGGCCAGGTTTGAGTTAGGCTGCTGAAGTGTCTAGTACTAGCCAGTTTGCGTTCACAATTACAGCGGGTCAAAACATTTTTTGGCCAAATAAATATCACCTTTCCAGGATATGTAATTCCAATATGTCAATTTTAAAATCAAGACTGGTGGCGTTAGAATTAATTTTGTAAAACCACATAGTAAATTATATCTGGATGAAACCGTAGTGTGAGAATACTACTTTAGTTTTAGCTCATGCTGAATGTTTTATTATATTTTTTCCCTACGTAACTAATTTTCTGAAACTGTATGCACCACTATTTTAATTTCTATAGGGAAACAAGACTGGCATTATTTTAGCAGGTAAAACATTGGATTTGGCTGACATTCTTTTAGTTTGTCCAACTAAATTTGTTCATGCATCTAAATAAATACATAACAATGCCTGTTGATCATAAATATGCCTATAAAACACATTCATTATTTTCATCTGCCCTTTTTATTTAAATTCTCATTGTGGTGTTCTGTCAGTGTGATGACTGTTTATTGTCTGTTCTCTGTTGTCTGTTACAATTCTTCATCCTATAGGCAAAATGCAGGATGGGAATATGGAGAACAGCCAGAATAAAGGTAATCTTCTTTCATATTAAGCAGGTTGTGGATTTTTATGTTTAGCATGTAGATAGATTCCATTTGACAATTTGGGAATATGTGGGGAAAATATCTTCCTTGTTTGAACATTCAATACGATGACAAAATGTGTGCGTGGGGGGAAATTGAGTAGTAGATACTTTGTAAACCCAGGTCAGAGAAATATTGGAAATTCAAGAAAAATAAATTGTATTTTATAGAATTTTCACTTGTCAGAATTCAAACAGATTAAAAATATCAAAGTAGTTTCAAATATACCATTTATATATATATGTGTGTGTGTGTGTGTGTATATATATATAAAAGACGTATGTTACAAAGCTTGTTATGAATTCTTTTTTGGTGCAAATTACAAATCCAGTCTTATGCTATTTTTTGCTAATAAATGTCCAAATATTTTTACTCAAGTATTTTTACTCAAGTCTTGTCTGCTTTGTTTGGCTAGTGACATCATATAAATATATTTTTCTTTGCAAGAGAAGGTAAATAACACGACAAGTAGCAATAGCAAAGGCAAATCTTAATGCTAATTGACTTGGATCTTAATGTAAAAACACTAATACATGGTTATTGTTGAATAATAAGAAAATTAAAGAGCATTAGCTGTTTCTAATATACTGTATATTCTTAGGAAGAAATTAATGTAAATATTTTTCTTCCTCTTTGGAAAATTTTAAATTGTTTTTTCATTATACCGAAGAGATCATTAACCATGTTTACTTCAGAACCTGTTAAGTAAACAAATTAGTAAATTGTATTTTTTTTTGTCTGAGAATTATTTAAATGAACTCCTGCAGAATGTGAGATGCAATAGGAAATGGTGAGACAAACTCAGTCTGTCATGCTAGATGACTGCTAAATAAAAGAACAGTTCATGAATAATGGCTTAAAGTTAGGGAGAGCCTTTCAATCTCCTAGTTAAATTAATATGGTTTCATACAAGTGATGATGTATATCAAATCTGAGCAGAATGGCTTTGTCTCATTTCATTCCATTTCATGTAATCTAGTCCATCTACCTTATAGACACATGCTGACTACACACAGGAAGTTTTGCCTTATGTACTGTTGTTGCCTTAAATACTAGGGTAAGTTTTCTGTACTACCTGCAGTATTCCCTATGACTTCCTATCCAGTCTCGGTACTGTAAATGTCCATCTCTGCTGAAGGAAGGGAGTGGTTTTATTTCTTCAAATGTTATGCACAAGGGTCTTTTTTGGGCGGGGGCATGACTGCACATATATTTTTCAATTGTGCTAGAAGGCACAATCAGCAGGGTGATTGAAGTTGAAATATTTCAGACCCTGGGATTATCTAAAGAATACTGCAACATTGAGGTAATATCAGTCTCGTAGATAAAACAATTGGCATGTCTATAAGGATGAGATATATATATATATATATATACACACACACGCACGTGTGTGCACACATAAAAACAATATTATTAATAGCAAGGAGGTATTGATTGCTATAAATTTACATGTCACTTTAAAGTCACATGACATACCCCAAAGAATTTACCGTCTCAGGCCTTGATCCTGCAAATGAGCAGACCCTTGTGCAGGTGAGCAGAGCCTCTTGCGGACATCTGGTTGTGGGATCCGGCTACTGTGTATATTCCTATTTAATCATCCGTGTTACCACCAATACTTATATGGGATTATTACAAGTTGAATTTAGCATGTATGAACAACATCAGAGAATCTTCTTTAAATAAAAGGGTAGAAATTATGTTGGAGAAAAGTTCTGGAGTAACAGTTTTCTTCTCCATTGTTAGCCAAGCAGCAGGATGGTGCTGCTGCCATGGAGATGCAACCACTGAAGAGTGCAGAAGGGGGAGAAGGAGATGACAAAGACAAGAAGAAGGCTAACATGCACAAGAAAGAGAAATCTGTCCTCCAGGGAAAGCTGACCAAACTGGCTGTGCAAATAGGCAAAGCAGGTATGAATGGATCACTGACTAGGTAACACGCTATGGTAAGGACCACATCATAGGATTTCAAAGCAAATTATTGTGAAAAGAGAGAGTGTTTTGTTAAAAAATATTTAGAAAGTAATTATTACAGTACTCTAGAATTATATGCCAAAGATCTTTTTTCTACAGACCTTGAACACTGAGAAACTAGAAACTTTAAGCAACTTGGGTTGTTATGAATATTTGAATCAGAGTGAAGTGCAGTTTATTATAGCCAGTATTCCCAAGTGCAGTAGTTACAAGATATTTAATTATCTGTCCCTTCAGGACTCCTAAGAATGTGCATTCAAAATCTGTAATATCATCTCAGGCCTGGAGCCATATCCTCTTCTCCCTCTATGGATTCTGGTATAATTCTGCTCCCACCTCTCTTCCATCCCCCGCAGTAACTTTTTACCAAATCTGACACTGTTTTATTCCATTCCTTCAAAAAAGGATGAAAAATAAACTGCTGATGATAGTGTACTTAAAATCAGCCTTAGTTTGGGTTTCAACTGCATCCATGGTCTCTCAGTGGTTCACTCAAATTTTGATTGTTTCCACAAATGCCATCTTGCACACTACCTTGAAATACTCAAACCTTATATCGCTACTCTCTGTTGGGTATTTCTAGTAAAGGTTCATTTGTTAGGATAGGTCATGTGGTATAAAGCAGTTCAGTCACATCATATTTCAGTTCCCTGATTCGCTGAGCCTGTCCCATATGATCAGGATTCTGACTCTTATCTGTTTGGCACAGGAGGAGCAATATTGATTTGGTTTCTTATACATAGAAGATATGCTCTTTAGATTCTCTAGTTCAAATCTGGGAAGTCTTTACAATGGAACTATGAAGGCTGTAGTTATTTGGCCATAGATGAATAAATCTGTCTGACACAAAGACTCCAAAGAATCATTTAGGCTGTCCTGGCTTTAGATTTCAAATGATGACAATGACACATTTGGAAATGTGGCTCATCGTTCAATAAATGTTATGGTTATAAAAGAAAGTAACCACTTTAACAAAATAGCAAATAGAACAGAAGCTAGTAGTCTGAGGGACAAGCTTTTCTAGAAAGCTCGTGGTTATTGTGTTTACAGTAATTACAATCAGATACAATATTCCTTCTGATTAATATTAATACTAGTAAAATTAACTGTTAATAGTCATCAATACTGTCTCAAATGGTTTTCTTCATACATAAAGAGACAAGGTGGCTGAGTAAGGTAATATCTTTTATTGGACCAACTTCTTTAGGTGAGAGAGACAGTATTGAATGGACACACTGGATTTATGGCTTCTTACAACGATCTGTAATGCACTATCCTCCTCTTTTTGTCTTATGACTTTAGAGGCGTTAATGGGCTACTGTATCTTGAATGGTCTCTTAGAATATATGCTCACTACTTATGCTAAGCAATTTGTTACACCTTGCATTTAGCTGTGATGTTCAGGGTGTCTTTCCCAGAACTGAAGAAGAGCTTTGTCTGGCTCAAAAGCTTGTCTCTCTCCCCAAAAGAAATTGATCCAGTATAAAAAATATTATCTCACCCACCTTGTCTCTAATATCCTGGGACTGACATGACTACAACTACACTGCATTCTTCATACATGTCAGTTAAGAGATCTAAATGTCACCAAAAAAAATGCAGATAGATTTACCTATTGCCCTTTTCTCCTGATGGAAACGTGAACTGTTGATGAAATTGTACCAGCTCCACTGGAGGGGCAAAAAGCGAACAAACAAAAACACTTCCCTCATAAGCGTAGCCAGATATCCTGTGCCTAATTTTGACAGAGAATCCCTATCTACTTGCTTTGAATTAAAAAAAAAAAAGAAAAGAAAAGAAAAAAGGCAGCACTTGTCCCAAATAAATTGCGTACTTAGAAGTCATGATTTGGCCTTCTATCTTCAGTGCTGGGGCAAGAAGAGGGGAGCATAAAGTATTTGTGGTAGAGTGCCTTAGTTAGAAGAATATTTGATTTCTTTCAAATATTTTATTCATTTTAATCCTGTGCGTTACTTTAAAGTTATTAAATGTTTTATTGAAATGTATTAAAATAATTGAAGTATTAAAATATTTGCCCTGTTATTAAACTTGTTAACCTGATACAAGTTAGAATAATGTATGTAGTCCTGTTTAGTGAACAAAACAAAATGTAGATTATGATCCTTCCTAAACCTAAGACAAACATGTTCGTGTGGCATCAATTATAGTTACCCTGATTTCAGAAGAGTTGCAGATTATGAACTACCTGTGAATACATTTAACTTATGAGTATTATAACAATTCAAAATGACCAGAGTGTTTCCTAATTCTTGCATATGTAAAATAATGATTAATACATGTACAATAAATCTGAATGATAGGGTGAATGCAGCTGTTTGGGGGTAAGATTTCCTACTGCTTATGAAATATCCTGTTTCTGCACGGTGCTGTGCATCACTGTCAAATGCTTAACATTTGGGAACAAAACATCACATTGAAAACACTGCTGTTTATTTTTGTTTCTGTAAACTATGTAAATGATTGTCTTGGTAGCCAAATACACCTTTACTTTTGCAATCTTGCCCAGCCACTGGCTCAACAGATAGATTTCTAATAGTTTATAGAAAAATAAAGACAACAACAGATCCTTTTCCCAAGATCTTGTAAGATGTTCTTTTATTTAAAAAAAAAAGGGGGGGGGGAACATGTGGGAACAAAATGGTGTGTAAATACCTGAGAGTAATAGCGCAGAAAAAATGAAGGTTAATTTTGTTATAACAGGATAGATTTGTTTTGTATTAGAATAATGTTCTTCAAATTGAAAAAGGAAACTTAGTTTAGACACACGAAATTTGGTATTAAAGTAAGTAGATAGAACAGTTTTCCAAGGGTGATCAATAAGACACTCATTCGGACAAATGCAATAAATAACCCAAAAGCTCCTTTTTAAACTTTTTCTATGGACTATGGTCTCCTG